>CM014736.1:48711040-49911040 GCA_004329165.1 Spatholobus suberectus
TTCCTAACACGGGGATTCATGCCCACAACATGACCCTTCCATCTTACTTGCTCATCCAACATCAATTCATCACAACATAAATTTATTCCTTCAGCAAAGATATCTCTGGTCTCTAAACTTAAGTATTAGTATACTATCACCACTATCTCTACTTCATCATACAAAGACTTACCTCCATCAATAATAATCTCGTGTTTAAAATTTTCAATAATTACTAAAACACCCAAAATTTCTAATTAAAATTCTTAATAATTTAGAAAATACCTAAAATTATCACTTAATTATAAAATAAAGTTTAAATAACACAAAAAAATTTCAAGTTTTAAGACAACATAGTCGTGGACCATTTTTATAGAAAAATAAGAGAAAATTTTTATTTTACATTTCCTAAAATGCATGTTTTCTAATTTAACAATTTTATTTAATTCAAGTTAAAATTATTTTCTTAAAACTTGCCATGGACACCAAAAGATTTTTCTTTCTTCAACCTTAAAGTTAGCTTGGCCGAATGGCCATTAAAAGAAAATAAGGCCAAAGTTTTGTTTCTCAAGACCATTTTTACTAAAAGCAAATGGAACTAAAATCTTGACTTATTAAACATATAAGATCATGTCTAGTAAAAAAAAAATGTGTGGATATTCCCTTTGAAAACAATAAGGCCAAATGGCCTATGAATCAAATCACAAGCTTTCAACAAAATTTCTTTTTGTCAAAGAGCTATTCAACAAAGGAACTTTGCTTAGTTTCATTTAGGTACTTAACAAGATAAAAACCAAATGGATAGCAAGCATAAATTTTGGATTGTGATACTTAAAATCTAGGCAAGGTCGAAAGGCCTATATGCCTTAACAAGTTTCCAAAAATCAATTTTTCCTCTTGCCAAAACAATTTCAATCAAGCAGAAACAAATCATTTTAAATTAGTAATCAAATAATGGTTGGAAATCACTTGCTAACTACTAAAAATTTAGATCCAAGAACCAAAAGGTTTTCAAGGCTGAGAGACTTAGGTGCAAGCACAAAGGTTCCAAAAATTGTTTCCTTCTTGCCAAATCAAGTGAAGATAAACCATCACCAAATGAGGATTTAGAATCAATAGGTAACCACAAAAAAATTGATCAAGATCCCCATAAACATCATCAAGGTCGAGAGGCATATTTCCATTGGCAACCAAGGTTTTTAAAATTTTCCAACAATAAACCAACATAACCACATTTATCCAACAACAATCCATCATTCAAGGATCTAAATAGAACCAACAATCCATCACTAAAAGAACAACACAACCACAAGAACAAGAGCAAAAATGGATGCATCATCAATATCCTTTGCATCAAAATAAACAGGACAACAAGCCACATGTATCAATCAAAGCAAGTGGTAGTAGGATTTTAGGAGCCAAAATCCATTCCCACCACCTATGTGAAAGCAAACCCATGAGATCACCCCACTCCCCTACCCCCCATACCTCTTAATTAATGGAGGAGATGAAGTGGAAATGGTGTTTTGAAGGTGAACTTGAGCCTTACTCTTGGTGGATGATGGTGGGTTTTAGTGAATCAAGCTTTTGGGTAAAGGAAAAAAAATAAAATGTAGATAGAGAACTCAAAGGAGTGTCTCGGCCAGCACTAACTAGAAATGGGGAGGAATGAGAGTGAAAAATGGGTTTAAGAAAAGGGAAAGTGATGTCATGTAGATGACATCAAGTAGGGTGATGTAAAAATCTAACTTTTCTTTTTAATTTCAATTACATGTGTGTTAATCAAGATTAATTCAATTTGGTCCCTAAATGTGTGGAGTTGGATGTATAGCTCATGTTTCACCCACACTGTGTTTTATTTAATTTTTATTTATTAAAATTAACTAGTATCAACAAATCCTATTTTACTAATGTAATTAATTCATATGCTAAACTAATGTAACTGACCTTGAAACTTTACAAAGATATAAAATTAAGGTCCTAGATTACTTATAAAAATTAAAAATAATTTTATACATATTTTTTCTAATTTTTATTAATTAAATTATATTTTTAAGTTAGAAATTACTAGTGAATTCATTTTAATTTAGACAAATCTTAAAATGGTAAAATAATTATAAAAATAAATTTCTCACATTAAAATAAGCCTAAAACAATTTTCTCATTATTTTTGGATATCAAACAGACACTAGTTTGGCTCTATTTTAATCTATATGACATATTTCTAGGCTCAAAATGACTTTTTATCATTATTTGAGTATTTTTCACATATCAGCCCTTTCTGCTTAAAAATTGGGACATAATTGTTATTTATTCATTTCTCTAGGTCCGTCTCGAAAAAATTATTAAAAATTACTGCCGAATAGTTCTCGAAATTCTGAACGCAACCACAAAAATCAAAATTTTGAAATTTATACCCGATTATTCAAAAATAAAATCAAAAAAATAGAAAAGCAATTGTAAATTAAGGTAGGGGTGTTACACAATGTAATAAAGTCCAATCACTGGCCATCGATCCCCATCAATGGCTATAATCATCCAACGACTACTCAACTATGGTTAAATTTGTTTTTATTCCCTACAAATAGAAAAATTTGCTTTTAATCTATAAAAATAAATTGTCTATTATTGGCCCCTCATTTATGAAAATGTGTCGTACATGGTGTCCTTATTTTCATAAATGATCAGAGAGCAAAAGAAGGTTTTTTTTTTTTTTGTGAGGGACAAGGACCACATTTGACACATTTCCATAAATGAAAGACCAAAATGAGACAAATTAATTCTTTTAGAAACTAACAGCAAATATTACCCTAAGGACTAAAAATATATTTAACACCGTCGACCCTACACAGAAACTTAGCCTACACATATAGTACTATTCAACCTGAATAGATATCCATCTCAAACTAGTACTCACTTGACTTACACCTATAAATAGCAATATCTATAATCCTCTAAGGTATGCACTTTGAATCTTTTATTGCACCATCACCACTTCAAACTCTTACTGACTTGAGTGTCAAAATCTATGCAAATATCTCCACCTCAATTGTTAGTGCCCCCTTGCCATCTAGTAGACTTCCCCCATAATGGACCACTTGGAGCACTATGCAAGTTGGAGATGAATTCCCCAACATTGGGCCAATTGAATAGTCTACACATTATGAATAGTCTACACATTAGTCCCATAATGCAACAAAATTAACTCTCAAAAAATGTATCTCCTACTTCTCAGAAAATGTATTTATTGTTATACATAAAAATTAAATTACAAAAATTTTATGACCATGAGTTGTTAATAGGTCATTAGTTCATATATATTTGATTAACTATTATGCTTTTATTAGGGTATTTTTCGTATAACACGTCAAATCTAATTATCCTTTTCTTAAAATGGTATTTGTGTAGTCCTTCTAAAGGGATAAAGATTCTCTCCATTGAAATTTAACATGAAAGTGTCCATTAAATATATCTCATCCATCCATGAGTTTTAAATATTACTTTATAGTATTTTTAATAGAATAAATTAAATAATTTTAATGACTAAGATCTCATCCGATAAATAAACCTTTTAGACATTTTAAGATTAAAAATTACTTTTTACCTATAGTCAATTTTGTCAATGTTCAATGTAGTTGTAGTCATTCTTTTTAAAACAAATAAATTAAAAGGTGTCCAATCACATATGCATGCTCATACATTCACCTTGCATGATTCCAATTACACTTTCCAAGATTCTAAAGAAAACGTCCGAAAGGATTCGATCATTTGAGCACAACTAGTTTTAGTCTTTGCTAGAAGAGGTCAACTTATAGGTCACGTAAGCTCCCAGTGCCACAATTACAAGAAATGCAGCACCCATGTTTGCAACTAAAGGCTTTTCTTCATCATTCAATTTTCCTTCTCCAATTCTTGTGGCAACCTCCGTAGCCGAAGCAACTACTTCTTTGATTCCCTTCCCTATTGTGTAGATCTCATCCTCTTTACTCTTTCCTTTGCCAATGGTGCTGATTTCTTTTTCCTTCTCTGGGGCTTTTGGAGTAGCGGAACCTGCTTCCTCTTTACTCTTTCCTTTGTTGATGGTGCTGGTTTGTTTTTCCTTCCCTGGGGCCTTTGGAGTAGAGAACCCTACGTCCTTTGGTCTTGGCTTGATTTCTTTTTCTTTCAAAACCATATTGTGATCAATATATTTCTGATCTGGCTTTCTTTTCTCATGAGGCTTCCCATCTTCTTTAACTTCCTTTTGTGTAACACTTTCTTGCAATTTCTTTTTGACTTTTTCTATGTATGATGTGACGTCATTTTGCTTGTTTTCCTCTTCTTTCTTATCTTCTATTTGCGTGCTAGGACCCATTGTTGGTGTGGGTTTTGGCTCAATTTCCTCTTGACCCTTTTGAGATTTACCTGTTTCTCTTTTGGGGGTTGAAGCAAATGTGGATTTCAGCTTGGTTTCCTCTTGAACATTCTGTGGTCCTTTTTTGTCTCCATTAAATTTTTCTCCTTGTTCCATTCTAGGAATTGGAGATTTTGGAGGCATGGCTTCCTTGGCCACTTCTTTAGGCTTTAAAGGACTTATTGGAGTTGGACCCTTTTTTCTTGTTTCCACTTGTGCTTTAGGTGAAACTTGTGATGAAATGGGCTTCTTTGGCATTGTAATAATGAGAATTCCCTGTCATACTTGCCCTGAAGTTTCTCCACCTCACAATTTTCTGGAACAGGATATGTATGCTCGAAATTGCTTATTCTATTGCCTCCTAATGGTCGTTCTCCGATAACCCTCACTACTCGGGAAGATCTCACAAAATTGATCTTTATTCTCTCCTTTGTGAAACCTGGAGAACGCAAAAAGAGAATGATGTATTATCTTCCATATGAACCTTTAAAAATGCATGCATGTCTCGTGTGGTTTGTACAAGTTTCTTCAGGGATTGGAAAATATGATGTCAATTGGGTATATATGTAAATTATAGGACAATTTTGTTGGGATATGATTATTGCATATCATATCATTTTTGGAAGAATCTTCCATGTTTAAAAGATGAAAGACATTAAAAAAAAATGAAAGGAGACGAGATTAGACATTAAAAATAATTGCTTTGAAAATTTTATAGATTAAAAAAAATTCTTTTAAATAATCCATATTTTTTTTCCTGCTTTTTTCACTCAAGACCCCAAGGTTTTGAACAAAAGTGAAGGGAATCGTTTCCTTTTTCATTTATTGGTTACAAATAAATCATAAGAAAGGGATGACACCCTTGATCCTATTGAATAGGGTGCCACCAATATGTTGGAAGACCAACAAAGGTTCAATTTAGAGAATTATTATACAAGTTTAAACCACAGCAATTCTATTCACTCACAATTATTCAACTAGTCTTTAAATACTAAGAAATGTGTTTAGAGAGAGAAATGTTCATTAAACATGATTTTAGACATTTTCAGGGGAATTTAAGTCATTCCCTGATTAGTAATATATATAATAATAACATTTTCACAGTTATTCTTCAAAACCATTCCTAGGACGTAGTTGTATTCTTATGTAAACTACAAAAGATTAATATATCGTTATTATCTAAGGTTTTAATTAAGTGGAGTTATTAGCTCTCTCAATCGTCGGTTTCAATCTTTATTAACTGCTTTTATTTGCAATTGTTCAATTGAATTAATGGAAACAATTAATTAAAATTTTAAGTTCAATAAATTAATTTCAAGTCGCCCAATTCTGCATCCACTTGTATCAATTTTATTTAATATATAAAATAATTCAAATGTCATAAAAATAAGCGTAAGTTAGAAAAGAATATAGTTAATTACACACTCAAATCAGAGATACATGTGTCATGGACTCCTTTTATGTCAAATTAAAACCTAACAACAGTTTTTTATCCAAAAAAAAAAAACCTAACAAAAATTAAACTTAATTTATATAATTTATCTTATTTTAAATGTTCTCCTAAGCAACATCCCCTTATAATTAGTCCAAGTTCACGTCGCAATGACATTTCCAACGTTATTTTCCGTCCAACTATTTCATATATAATTATAAATGCTTTATTTAACTTAAGTCTATATAATAAATTGTTAAATTAGCTTGTTTTGATTTAAAGATGACATTTAATCAAAATATTCCAAAGAGATTAGTTATTTAAAAATGTTCAAGCATAAACAATGTAATCTAAAGTATTTCTAGTATAATAAAATTTAATATAAGAATAAATATTTAATAAATATATATATGACTCATTTTCTTTGTGACAAATATTTTGATGAACATCTAATATAAATTTTAGACATAATTTAGTACTTTGAATTTAAAAATCAAAATAAATAATTTAATATATTTTGACATGTTAAATTACCTTTTTTTTCTAAAATGAAAATTTTAACAATTTCTCTATGTTTTTCTTATTATGATTTGGTTTAATTACCTTTTTAGTCCCTATAGTTGTGCAAACTTTACTTTTTGCTCCCCATAATTAAAAATAATCTGTTTTAATCCTTATACATGCACTTTTGATATTAGTTTGGTCCCTGTCATTTTAAACCGCCACAAATTAAATAAAAAACGCCAAAAAATATCAATTTGTGGCGGTTTTACACTATCAATTTTCATTTTGTGAAGGTTTTATTTTATGGAGTTAAGACACACTTCACGGCAAGGACCAAACCGATATCAAAAATGCATATATAGTGACTAAAACTGATTATTTTTAACTATATGGACCAAAAGGTAAAGTTTGCTTAACTATGGGACCAAAAAGGTAATTAAACCTTATAATTTTGCTTACAATTTTTATTCAATATTGACTACATAGTTAATATGTAGTATTGTGCAGTGTCATTAATTATTTTTAATATTTGATAACTATTATTCAATCGTTTCTATCAATAATTACATATATAACAATTATATATGTAGCAGTATATATCTAGTGTGATTAAAAATTTTATATTGTACCTAATATTTAATTCTTGACATCATTATTTACTCTCAAGGCAATTTTATTAATATATAGCAATATAGATATAAACATAGTTATAGATATACAAATAGTTCGATTAAAAAATAACCCCCCCTAAAAATGGAGGTAAGAGTGACGCAGTTTTGGGTTGTATTTCAGACTGACTAGCACCTTTTAGACGTAGTTGTAATAGTTTTCATGCAATATGCTAATTACGAAAATGGGTTAAAGGATGTAAAATGCTTTGATTCAGATATATAATGTGGTTCAAGAAAGACACATACAATCATAAAAAAATAAAACGTGGCATGCAAAGTACGCACCAGGAAGGTAAACATGAACAAAGTACGCTTCCTCCTTTTCCTTCATCTCTGACTTGGGCTCGAAAGTTTCATACACTGGACGAGTACTTGTTCTAGGTGTTCTTGGTCCCGTAGCCATGGCCCCTGCACGTGCGGCTTTACTTAGGTTTGTATCTCACCAATAATGAACACAAATTGAGCTTAAACGCTTTAATTTGTATAGGATCCTATGTAGGTAATGGGGTTGGATGTTTATATACATGTAGCCCTGCATAGTTTTCTTGTTGAAGAGACTATTCCTTTTTGTGTACTTTGGTTTGTTAATGTAAATGGGTTGGATTTTTCCCTTCCCAAGGTGACTTGAGGTATAACTTCTTTCCCAAATAAAGCAATTGTTCTTTGTTTTTCCTGTACACTTACAACGCTATCTGAATGTGAAAAACGATAGAGGTTTGCTTATCATTTTAGGTTTTTTTTTCCCCAATTCTGCCAACTTCTGTGGCTGTTCACATGAAGAAAACACTTTTGGTTGTCTTTTCTATTTTCTATAACTTTATTTTTTTCCTCTTTTGTATATTTATGCTATACTCACTATGAAGACTGAAATTCTTGTTTAGCTCAAGAAGTATATAAATGCACTTCTAATGTATCACTGTGTATTTGGATTAGTTAATGTCGGTGTACGTGGTCGGTAACAAACTTGAAGTAAAACTTCTTGTTCATCGATCACGCGCGGCTAAAGCTTTTCAGGTCGTCTAACTTATCTCAAGTAAAAATGGGGTTAAACAATCCCATCAAAAATAATTAGTATAATTCTCTATGTACGTAAAAATAATTGGTACAACATAGAAAATTGCACTAATTATCTTTGATGGGATTGTTTAATCCCATTTTTACTTGAGGTAAGTTAAACAACTCCTTATATTAAATTTGTTATAATGTATTAAAATCATATATTTATTTATTATTTTTTAAATTTTAAGTATATTGACCTACATAAAAAGTCAAGCCTATAAACTTGTTGAAGGGTAAATTTATGTCTTGTTTTGAGACCTAGTTACAAAATAGGCTATTAAATAAGTTATCATGAATGTCAAATTAAACATTAAAAATAAGTTTATATCATATAAACATGTTAGACATGACTCTTATACCTAGTTCATCTATTTCCACCTTTGCAACCCTACAAAAAAGCATAGTTAGTTAGTGAGCACTGCCATTGGTTGTGTGTGTCTTGCTTGAGCTACGTTTGCGAATAATAATAAAAAAGTAAATTACACTAACACCCCCTTATTCTTTTCTAGATTGCACATAATTTTCTTGTTTTTTTTTAACCTTTACAACAACCTTTCTTATAGGAGTATACCGATGTAATTAAGGGGTTAATGTAATGTATAAGGAGTGTCAATATAATATTTTTTAAACAATTAAGGGAGTTAGTGTAAGGACAAAAAAAATGAGAAATATCGTGTGCAATCTAAAAAAATCTTAAGGAGTACCAATGTAATTTACTGATAATAAAATTTTAAGAAACAAATTGTTATTTTAAGATTTTTTTTTTACTTTAAAATAGTAAGTCGACTTAAAGGTAGACTTATGATCAATCATGTTTGTTTGAGTTAAGTGAGTGAGATAGTTTGCTCTTGAGTAAATTATATTGATACCATTGAGTTTTTTTAGATTGCACATAATACCTCTCTTTTTTTTATCCCTACTCTAACCCCCATAATTGTTTAAAAAACATTACATTATGTACCCCTATAAGGGAGGTAGGAGAGGTTGTTGTAAACATTAAAAAAGCAGGAGGATTGTGTGTAATCTAAGAAAAAATCTCAAGAGGTGTCAATATAATTTACTCTTTGTTATTTTGTGAAAGTTGGTGCAGAAAATGAAGTATGTGATGAGAGTGTTACAAAAAGCATAGAGGTTATTGAGTGTGCAGTTTGGATCAGTGTTGGCAAAATTGATTTTGAAGTGATATGATTTATATTTAGATGTTTTTATTGTAAAAACAAGTTTAAAATAAAACTCAATATAAATTTTTTGATCTAATGCAACACTACCTAAGTTTGCTTTAACTGAAAATCAATTCTAAACCTAGAATCAATTTCCCAACATAGAACCAAACATGTGAACATTTATCAAAAATTACATTAGTTGATTTTTCAACATAATTATAGTTAAGACAATATAAAGCCAAACACATACTTAGTGTGTGCTTGGATAAGCGTTAGCAAAATTAATTTTGAATGAAATTGATTTTGGTTAAAATAAATTTTGAAGTAATGTGATTTATATTTGGATGTTTTTATTCTAAAAACAAGTTAATAGTAAAACTTAGTATAAATTTTTTTACTAAACACAAAAGTTACTAAAGTTGCTTCAACTCAATCAATTATGGATCCAAAATCAATTCCTCAACATAAAACCAAATGTGTAAAAATTTACCTAAAATCATGTTAGCTGGTATTTCAATGTGATTCTAGATAATTCAACGAGAAACCAAACACAAATTCAAATTGAGCTTCGCGAGTGCAATCAAACTTTTGGGGGTTATTTTATAAATTATTATTTTAGGCTCGAATTTACTATTTAGATGTTCATTTCAATATTATAAAACTCAAATCAATGACTAACTTAAATCACTAGGGCAATAGATTACTAGTCAAATTAGCAAATTACTAATTAAACCACATAAATTGGTATAAATTACAATAACATAATATTAAATGACTATCATGGCATAGTAGTAAAAGTAAGTTTTGAAGACTAAAATTGATTCTTGAAAGAGGCTATTTTTGTATTTTCCTTACACGTGACATGAGCCAGTTGTTGAGACTTGAGCTTGGACCATTAGTTGCATCTTGGGCTTTGAGACTCTAGTCCGCTCAAAGTTGGTTTGCACTGGTTCAATCTGGTTTAAGGCCGATTTGATAACATCAACACTGAGTGATTAACTCATCTCACCATATTTTGTTCACAAAACCCATATCAGTAGTTAGGATTCATAGAGGGAGGCTATTATTCCCACCCCACTTTTTGCTTTTATCACCCCAACTTGTGTTTGGTAATTTTTCTTTGAAACTACCCTTTGACGAAAACACATTTTTGTTGTGTTAGTGAGGATGCACCCTAGTGGGGATGCGCCCTCCATTCACAACGAAAATGTGTTTCCGTTGTGCACATTACACAACGAAAACGCGTTTTCACTGTAGATGAAGGGTGCACCCCACTAACACAACGAAAACTATTTTTGTTGTGTAAAATACAACACGAAAAAGCATTTTCGTTATATAACAAAAACAAGTTTTCGTTATGTATGTTGACAAATTACATATTAGAGGCAGAAACCAGACAAAAAACGAAACCAAACCAAAACCAATATCAACCCATTGAAATATAAATGAATACCATTACATTGATCATCAAAGCGAGGTCCCTGTTAGTGATAATAACTTGAGGCAAAACATCATCTTTTACAAACAAGCCTTTTACCTTAGTTAATGCCCATGTAAAGTTATTTGTTTGCTCATTTTTCAAATAAGCAAACGCTACGAAAAAAGGTCATCTCAGTAGAAGTAATCCCAACAATCTTTAATAATGGAAGCCGAGATTTGTTCATCTTTTAGGTGGAATCAATAATCAACACAATGGGAATTGCATTTAAAAGCTTGATGGAATCTAGATGTGACCACAATATATCTTTGACAACATCTTCAGTACCTACCCTTTTGTACCAGTAGACATATTTATCATGTTCCATCAACTTCATTAGATGTTGCATTTCAATTCTTGAACCCCTTTGATGTCGACAATATTTTTGGTGTGCATTATATATGGTTTTGATAGTGCTAACATTCGTCTTGTTTTGGCTTTTGATTGTCAACAAAATCTGGCTATGCTTCACCATTCAATTGACCCACATATGCATGACCTAACAATGTCTCAGCTACATCAAGGTTATGAAATCCACAAATAACAAAAAATCTCCATCTGATGCCTTTCACAAAATTCCCTTTTAATCTAAAGGACAATCACATTTTTTAGTTATTGTGGACTTGTAGATTAATACGTCTTTGTATTATTTATACTTTACTCCCCTTTCACAAGACAATAAGACAAATATCCTCCTTGGTCTTGTCTCTAACCATTTTATGACAATAACAAATCCGCACATTTTTCCAATTCGTCGAACCCACTTTAAAAAATCACCACGTTTTGCAAAAACCTGTGTCCAATAATCCTATATCAAATCAATAGCATAATAAATATCAAACAAAATTTCAACCATGAACAGTTAATTATTCAATATATCTCTATAGTGGTAAAAAAATTCACTATAATCGAAAAAACATATCTTATGGGTTCATATCCAACCTCTCTATGACATACTTCTCATTTGCTTCTATAGGATTTTTCAAAGCATTTTCGCGTGTTTATAACAGATGCTCAAAAGCATCATCGCTTGTTTCAATTACATTCCCTCAAACACTTGGTATGTTAACTTTATTAGAAAAAGAAATGTATTCCAACTTTACTCCATACCGCAAATCCTGCCATCAGTCAACAACCAATAAGCATTGTTAATTTCTTGTTACAAAACGGAAACATTTCCGTTTTGTAACAAGACATGTTGCAAAACGGAAACATGTTTCCATTTTGTAACTTTTTACAAAACAGAAACATGTTTTCATTGAATCTATAAAATGTAAAAAAAAAAAAAAAGTAGAGTCGTGAGCTTACCCAGAAGCCGCCTAGGACAATTATGAAAGAGAATGGTGATGGTTAAGCTTACAAAGCTTAAACCTAACCGACAAAGGAAGCAAATGGACCAATGGTGGTAGCCAAATGGAGAAGTTGGTGGTGACCAACTGAGTCTTATGGTGGTGGGGTGAAATGTGACAACTGCATGGGGAAGAAATGGGGTGAAATGTGAGAAGGGTGGTGGGAAGAAGGGTTGGAAAATGGATAAAATATATAGGTAAGGTTAAAATGGGATTTTCATATTTTTATAGAAAAAGTAAGAAGTGAAAAGAGAAAAAAAAAAAAGGGAAGGGGGGGGGGGGGGCGGGGAATAGCAGCCCCTTCATAGGATTTGGAACAAAGTTGGGTTGAACTTGGCTGGCTCTTCGTTTTCATTCTCTTTTTTGAATTTTATACAAGTGACTAAGGAGGACTGAAATTTTAACTTCGTAACTGGATATTAGAACATTAAGGGATTTGGTTTTGATAAACACAAGCATTCTATGGAACATTAGGGAATCTAAATCCCCAAGTATTAACGTAAATTGCGATTTATTTCCCCCTTTTAAGGTTAATGTGTTAGGTTACTATCTCAATACCATACGCATGCTTTGAACGTGTGGCGGCACTTGCTTTGTTGCACAAAAACCCTGTTTACACACACGTAAATTACAGCTTCTCTGCAGGCAGCCAGGTACTATAAGATTTATATTGCTGAAAAGATTTGATTTATGTAGCTGATGTTGAACCTAAGGAGAGCTCACTTTTGTCATTTTTCTTTTTCCTTTCTGTCTTTGTTCAACTTGTGATACAACTCAAGTTTTGTTATCCTACACAGATTTGTAGTGCAGGACATGTACGGGATGTGCAATGCCTCCGTGTGTTTGAAAAATCATTTGAACCATGTTGAACAGAAATTTTCCAAATTTCAATGCACAAACGTAAAAGAAACTTCAAAGATGGATTGACATTTAGTTGAACTTAACTGGTTTTCAAATACACCCTTAGTCTTGTAGTTGAAATGCTGCAAAAGACTAATGACTATTGTTGTTCTGGGTGATAATGGGATAGCATAAATTTTGGCCATTGGGGTCTGAATTTCCTTTTGCTCGTACTCGAGGAGCATCTAACCATTCGGCCAAATTTAGAATTTTTTTTAAGTTCTTACTTATCAGTAACCAACATAATACGGGAGACATCGGTTACTACTATTATTTTAACGGTAAATCATGATGAAATATCAAAGGATGATGATGGAAGTAATAAAAGATCTTCTGTCACAACGTTAGCTAGCCACAGTTGTTTATGTTTATTTTGAATTTTCAATGTTAATGGATGATCTCCCCTTTTTCTTTATAATTTACCAAAAAAGGGAATATTGCGGATAGAGATCTAGCAAGTAGCAATAAATAATAAAATTTTGTGGAAGAATCCCTTGAATCGTACAACATTTCTGGTGTGTGAATTGCTCAAGTCCTCCATGGTAACTTCTCGTTCGGATTCATCACAACATCATAGCAGTAATTTAGCATATTTACTTCAAACTCTATATATGTTAGAACGTAACAGCTTTGTTTCCTCACATCTCAACAGTTTCGCATAATTTTTTTTTTATTATGAGAAAATAGATTATATACTGATAGTGTAAAACAATTATACTATCATCTACTCACAAACCACTATGTATGACAAATTTGTTAATTTTTATAATAACTATCTTAAAAGTCATACAAACGATGATTTTCAAATAATTAACAATTAAAAGTTTTTACAATGACAATATATAACAATTAAACTCTTATTATTCAAAAGAATGATTGCATTTTATCGTAACAATTCCGTTCCATTTTGACTTATAAATAAGAAACACATTCCACCGTTTACCTTACCTCTGTTAAAAAAAAAGTTAATATAAAAGTTAAAAAGGCAAAAAAAATCATGTGCTATCCCAAGAAACTAAAAAAATGTCCGTATAATTTGCTCGAAATTTAATTATTTTTAATCATTGTATTAACAAAAGGAATGCAGGGTTTTACATTAGGATGAGAGATGGATCCTTTCGACCAAAATTCTTCATTATTGGCTTGTAGATATTGGTTAAATTAATTCAGTATGACTACTAAAAAATATCAATAATTTACTTCTTTCTAGACCAGTGAACTATGAGACGGTGGAATTATTAAATATTCTCAACGCACCAAATTTTTATTGGTACAAGTTGCAATTTAATCTTTAACCTATTTGTGCAATAAAAAAATGTGGCTAATTAAAAAAAAAAAAGGAAATAAGGCTATTTTCAAAAAATCTCTGCTGTACACACAAACTAAAATAGCAGTTACTATGTCTTACCTTTAGATTTTCTTCTATAAAATCTTGAAAACCAGTTATCTAACTAACACAATGATCAAACGAAGCAAAAACATTGAACAATAATCCATATAATTCAATTTCTGGCCAGTGATAATAATAGATAAATGCCAAGAAAACACGTAGTAGAGCATTCAACTCGGTCTCAACATCGATGCCAAAATTTAACAATATTAAAAAAATTGTCGAGAAACAGCTCAAGTCAAGTGACCTATGAAAGAAATATGCGTACTGTTTCAAGAAAAGAAACATCAAACTACAATGAACAACAGAACTTAGAACTTGCACTTACGAATACCACTGACTTAACTAAACAATTGCCTGGGACTTGTTTAGGATGACGCCTTCATATTTAACTTGGAACCACTTCATGGCATCCTCCTTCGTAACACGATGCTGGATTCCAACACGAGACTTGCACCGACGACGTCGTCCCACACGATAGCCAGGGCGCTCCAGAACAACAAAGAAATCCATTCCATAAATACCAGTCGAAGGATCATACCTGAAGCACAAAAATGTTAAAAACAACATAAATAACATTGTTTCTATAGAAATAAAAAGAAACGACATAGAATGGAGGAAGATAATATAGAATTACTGAATTCCCACTAGAAGAAAAATAGAAAGGAAGTTTTTTTGTGAGATGCACAACAGAGGAAAAAAAAATCTCCCAAATTGGCATGTAAATGGGACAAAATGATCTCTTCTTTTTTTGTGTTAGTTTTTTACTAAGAGTAAATAGTGTATACAGAGACAATATACAAGATTGTTACAATGTTATCTAATCACAAAATATCGTTATATATGATAAGTTTGTTAATTTTTATAATAAATATCTTAAAAGTCATAATGACAATGATTTATAATTAGTTGACGGTACATAGAAACTAAACTCTATTAATAATTAAATTTTTATAAAATGATAAACAATTATATGTTAAGGAAAAAAAAACAAGAATTTAATTTTCATCTACTGTTAGTATTGAGATTTTTACCCTAACAACTAATAAACAATAATCTATGAGTTTTAAAGTAGTTATTAGAAAAATCAACAAACTTGTCATACATAACAATATGTAATTGGATGACTAGCATAAATAAAGAGCATTCTAATTAATTTCAAAAATAATGACATACAAAGTATAACTTTTTGTGTTAAATTTATTTTTTTTATAATTAGTATATTCATTTCTTTGATTCTTTCTACTCTCTTTTCCGTCTTTCAAACAAAAGAAATTTTTTCACTCCTTTCTTCCTAGTTCTCATTTCTATCCATCCAAACACAACATCTTTTCTACTCCAATTTCTCTTTCATTTTTATTTTTTTCTATTTCTTTCATTTTTATATTTTTCCTAGCTATTTCACTTATGATCCAATCAGAGCATAAAAGAAAACAACTTTGATAATTTGAATAATTCCAAGAGAATGACAGATAACAACATAATAATCATATACTGAGGAAAGGTAATTGATATTCAAATATGAGCAAGCAGTTACGTATGATGAGAAATTTAATTAGAGATTACTTGATTCCCAAATCAATGTGCTCCTGAATGCCAAAGCCGAAGCAGCCAGTGTCGCTGAAGTTTCTCCTGAGCAGCTCGTATTCCTTCACCTTCAAACCACTCTCCAAAAGCTGCATCGCCTTGTCGCCTCTCACTGTAACGTAGCACGCGATCTTCTCGTTTCTTCTAATCCCAAAGGAACGCACAGTGTACCTAGCTGCCATTTTCAACCATTCAATCAATCAATATCCAAAACAATGGATTCAACAATAGCAAAAATAATAATAATGAAAATCAAAATAATAATAAGTTTAAATATATTTTTAGTCCTTCAAATTTGAAACAAATTTGTTTTTGGTTCCCCATATTTAAAATTAACCTTTTTAATCATGTAATTTGAAAAAAAAAAACATGTTTTAGTCCGTCTGGCCAAACATTGTTACGCCCTGTTTGTTATGGAGGAAAGTAGTGAAGAGGAAAAGAAATTTTTAAATTTTTGAAAATATACATGGTTTGGTTCAAAAGAAATGGGTGAGAAATTTTTAAAAATTTTGTAGCCCCACTACTTATTTCTACTTTATTTTTCACCTACTTTCATTCATGTATCTATCTCTCTTATTTCTCATACATTTCTCTCTTACCAAATAACATAAAATTTTAAATTATTTCTTATCTATTTCTCATCTCTTAACTTGTTTCTTTCCTCTCTATTTCTCTCCTCTCTACCAAACAAAGGCTCAGAGACTTTTAACGAATTACTAGTCGTTTAGGTGACAACTCACTTCGATTTTACGTTCCTATTATCAAATATCCTACTACATTGTTTTTCTTTCAAAGCATTCATTCTGATGAAGTTTAGACAGTGAGACTAAAACAGGCTTTCAATTTTAAATTTTGCAGACCAAAAATAAACTTATCCTAAATTCGAGAGACTAAAAACATATTTAATTCATGATATCAATACCTTTGGAGAAAACAGGGGTTTGGCCACTGAGTTGTTCGAGGACCTAAGGGAGAGAGAAGAACAAGAGTGTGAGAGAAGGAACCAAAATGAAAAGGACAATATTATTATGAATTATAAATTATAAATAAATACATATTTATTCGTGCCTTCGCAGCGCGGGTGAGACGGTCACCACTCTCGCCGACGGAGATGTTGAGGACGAGTTTCTGGACCTTGATTTCTCGCATCGGATTCGACAGTTTCTTTTCCGAAGCCTGTAAACGACGTCGTCGCCGGGAACGGAACATAAATAAATCAGAGACTTGTTCATTATGGTTTGAGATACAAACAAACAAAGCCGATAGAAGAGAAAAGAAGAGAAGAGGCTTTCAGTTTTACCATTTGTGACAGAGTGGAGTGGAATCCCGCGCAGAGACTCGGACGCAAGGTTTTTGGCAGCGGCAGAGTGAAGGACTCTAATATGGGAATGAGAGGAAGAAGAATACTAGGGTTTTGCTTTCACGGATTCAAACACAAAAATTTTTTATGACATGAGAAGGCCCGAATGCAGTGGCCCAGAGGCCCAGAAGAACAAGGCGGACTAGGACACAATTAAGGCCCATAGAATTGGACAATAGAGCAGTCGATAAGATGATACAAATTCTGAACTAGGATACGAAAAGTAAAATTAAAGGGGAAGGAAATAAATGAAATACCTAGATGAATTAAATTTTATCTCAAGAGTTTCATGAAATTTTTCCTTTAATGTTATTATGCTTGATTTTCGTGTGATATTGTAAGCATAGAATATATATATATATATATATCATGTTAAAGATATTGAATTTGAAAAAAAAAAAAGATACGAAGTACCATGTTGCACATATATATCAAATTGTTATGAACTTACCATATCAAACTAAAAAAATATTTAATAAGATTTTCTCATAGCTAAATGGAAAAGCTATTGATTATTAACATATTCTTCAACTTACCGTGGATTATTGAATTTTGTAAATTAATGTGCTTGTAACTAATTATAAAAATGAAATCCAATATGTACACTATATTGTCATTATGACTGTAAATAATCAAGTCAAATTTGATTCAACTTAACTCGACTCAATAAAATTTGATTCAACTTGACTCAATAAAATTTGATTCAACTAAAAATTGGATTCAAGTTCTTGACACCTAACATTTATTCTATCATATTTTTATGTTCCCCTTGATCATTAACCCTAGTTATATCTAATATAAGTTTATTTAATCTTTTAGTTTCTATACTTACATTAATGTTTCGTTTTAGTCCTTATACCTAAAAACTTTACATTTTAATCTTTATGCAAACAATTTTTTATGTTTTAGTCTTTATGTCTCCATTTTATGACAATTTTATACTGTTAAAAATCTAACAGCCAAGACTAAAACATTAAAAAAAAAAAGTTCATATAAAGACTAAAACGTAAAGTTTTTAAGTATAAAAACTAAAACAAAAGGTTGACACAGATATAAAGACCAAAAGATTAACTACACCTTATATGTAAAAAAACCCTCGTGATTGATCCGTCTTAGTTAATCCTAGAAACATTAGACTGGCAGCTGCAGCTATAGGCGCGCCTGCAAAGGATTTTGTACCCAAAATAAGGGTACTACGAAGGATTTTGTATATAATTCATTGTCCTCCTGTTTCTGTCATGTAATGTATGGTGATTTGGTCTTTTACAATTTAGGATATGGTGCATCTTCTGTACATGTAGTACAGATGTAGGTTTTGTGAACTGAACTTTTTGTATATGGCTTTGGGTGGGCACTTCTGGTGCTTAATCTCAGTCTACTTCAATTATCAATGAATTTTCTTAGCGTATAATAAATAAAAAATAAAAAATCTAATATCAAATTATCCTACGTTTACACCTGACATCATGCAACCACCAATGTCAGGATTGGCTTCTCAAGATTATTTATAATACGTCAGACGCCAAAAAGCGAGGATATCAGTAAAAGAAAAAATATATATATATTTTCCTCTGGCATTCATCATTATAAACGAAGAAAGATATAGACTAATACATACACCTACGGCAACCGGCTACGGTTCAGCACACAAAACAATCAGTTATGTTCCTATTCTCATCTAAAATGTATTAAACCTTATTTGCTAATACTAATACATCAAAGGGGATGTCTAAGAAACCTAGCCTATATGCTCTATACACAAAAGCACAAGTTTCATCATAGTATCTCTTTGATGGATATGACCATTAACTTTGTTCTTTATAAGGAGTCCAGATCAATTTGCTAACATCAACCTCCAGGCCACCCCTGCCAGCAGCTTTAAGATGGCGATCCAACACTTTTGGATCTGCGCAAATAACATGCTGACCTTTCCTGTATTGAATCAATTCTAGGCTCTGAAGAGTGGTTAATATATCTTCAGCTTTGATGGCAGTCATATCACTCAGTTCCTGGAAGAAAAGAAGAAAGCTTTTTTCAATAGCATAGCCTTGACAAGGTAATATTTTGGCTGAAGACCAGAAATTCATAAGCAACCAATTAATCACCGAGTAAACTGCTCCAGCTTGTTCAGTTTTTTAATCTATTTCAACATTAATTAAAATTAAAATTAGTACATGCTCAATTTTTATTTGTTTTAATATTAAAAAAAATCATTTATGGGTCCTATCTCTACAATGAGAAACTTAACAAGAGACAACGGTCATAAAAAGCAGTTATAAATGCTTAAAAAAAATTTATCAAAAATAAATAAATCTTAGGGCAGTTTGGTATCATGAAAGAAAATAAAAAAGAAAAAGGAAAGGAATGTGATTTAATAGAAGAAGAAGAAGAAGAAGAAAGTGCATGAGCTATCATTTCTCTTGTCTGGTATCATCTCATGGAAAAGAAGGGAAGCATCCCTTTGTTTGGTTTCATTAAGGAAAAGAATGGAAATGTATGTAAATAAATGTTACTTTATTACCCTTTATCTAATAAAGTTAATTTGTTAGAAAGATAATTAAATGAATAAGTACGGGGAAATGTGAGACCCAAGAACAATTTCCTTTCCCTCCCAATTCTATCCTATGCAAAATATGTTCGAAAATGCATACATCCAACTCCTTTCCTAATCAAACTTGGAGTGTGTTTGTTTCACAGATTAAAAATTTATTTCTGGGAATGTAATAAACCCATGTTTGTTACAAGCTTTGAAAAATTATTCCTGAATATTGTTCATTCTCAAGAAAGTTGTAACTTCTCTTTTTACTTTGTTATTCTACATTTTTATTCCCCTTGAGAGGAGTGGGAAAGTGATATTCCCACGCAAATATGGGTAGTTATTTTCTTACACTCTTTTAACTTCCATTATTATTTATTTTTCATCTAAATTATTTTAAATTTTAAAAAATATTTCCAGGAATATTAAAATGTAACTAAACATGTTTTTAAATATACTCAAGAATAAGATTCCTAGTTACATTATTCCCAGGAATGTGATTCCTGGGAATATAACAAGATACCTTGAAACAAACGCCTTCTTGGAATAAGACCAATCTTTTCCCGTTTCCTTTCCTTTCAACTCAAAATTGGCATAACAAACACAAATGAGTAGATGGTTTGATTTATAACTTTTCTACTCTTGATCATGCCCCACTTACAAAACTACTACCGACTTAGAATACAAACAATGCCTAGAATCTCAAGTGGAATCTGTTGCAAAGAATGTGTTAGAGAATGTGTTGTTAACATTTTTCTTAGCAAGTTCATTAGTCTTTTCTTTTGTTCTCTTTTGTGCATCTTTCACGTATGTGTGTGTCAAGGACCCTAATTGATAAACTATATTCCAATAATTAAAATCCGAGAAATAATCAAAATCCACATTTATCCACATAACATTAAATTGAACACAGGCTAAACAATCAAATGAACTTTATTTGTAAACACAAGAATTGAACTCTTCATTGCCTTAGAAACATTAATAGAAAAGAATAAGGTACCTTGATAGAAATGTTTCCTTTATGCTTCTTCAGAATGTCTAAGAGAACCCTGGTCCAATATCCTCTGTAGCTTAGCAGTCCAAGGTCTGAAAGGGGTCTTTCAGGTGTGCCAACCTTGCCCTCCTTCTTGGACAGTTCATATGCTGTTCAATGTTTGAAATTTCAATGAATTTCGTTCACACTTTATCACATATTACTCTAGCAAATACAAAGAGGCCCATTTTAGAGAGAGAAAGCTTACAGAAAGCAATTAGAAATTTGCCATAGCCTTTCCTTTGGTAAGGTGGAAGGGTGAGGATACATGCCAAATTGTAAGATTCCTCAGAATGTTTTTCCTTCATGATAAAAAAGTAAACAAAATCAATAAGATTATCCATAACATAAAGAAAATAATGAACAAATAAGTATAATAAAAAACGATTGAAGATTAAATATATTTAAATTAGAACAAAGTTCATTTTTCATTATACAACTAAAATTAAAGTCTGTTAATGAACATCATAAACTTAGCTCCCCAAAAATAGAACTTCATAATTATATTAATATAAAACATTGAAACTGCATGATAAATGGTCCTGCGACTTCAAAGGCAGTTTGTTTAGGCCTTTTAGGTCAGCGACAAAAGTTAAACGGGCATATTAGCAGTAAAATATAACAATCTGAAATATCTTATGTCAAAGCAAAATAATGACAAAACCGTAATATTTTACCTTGGAGAAATAGCCAACCATGTGACATCCTCGATCATCACATTCACACAAAACATAGAACAGAAACAGGTCTACATCATAATAGAGGGTCTTGTGATCAAGAAATAACTTTGCCAAATAACAAAGATTCTGCCCATAAACCTTGTTCTTTTTGCCATCAACCTGTTTTAAGATATAATAATAATTAAAAGTAATCACAAAAATTCAAACTATAATAATAATCAATATTTAATTACAAAAATATGTACATATAACTGTTGCAACTTGCAACTACCAGCCAGATAACACAACATTCTCAAAATCCAGTCATATTCTAAATCGAAATAATTTCCAATATTTGAGATTTGTAGCTAAGCTTACCCTAAACTTCATTTTTATATTTTAATAAAAAATTTGTCTAATTTAAAAAAAAAGATAAAGAATTAAGAAATTCATTAGAGAGCTGATGCTCATCAAGGAATAGTTGAAGCCAGGGAAATTGGGGCAAGGAAGACCAATGCCTTTAAAAATGAACTTTAGAATCAAATGAGGATAATAAATCCTCAAAAATAGAATGAACAAAGTACAAAAGAAAAAAAATGCAGAAAAGCAGCACAATCTCTGTACATGTCAGAAACAGAAACATCCTTCAAGCACCCATTAATATCATAAGTAGCAAGGTTTTAAATTGTTATTGTGGGTGTTGCATATGCTGAGATACAGATTGCAGTCACTATGGTTTGAATTTTCATAAGTTGACACATTAAAATCATCTAGATTATTTTACAAAACATTATAACAATTTATATTTTTTTACTAATAGAAGATATTTATAATCAACAATTTTATAATCATTTATTACACAATGATTTAAAGATAAGTGACAAAAAAATTAAAAATTCATTTCGAACTCAAAAAACTGAACATAATGGAAAGGGGGGTACTGATGACAAGAAAAAAGGAGGACCTTGCAATAATGATAACATTAGCGTTAAAAATGTACCTCAAACATTGACAGTGTACCACTTCTGTATATCTCATCACCAGGGGGATGCTTAAGATCACATTTCCTCTGCATGAACAGGAAGCCAATGTTAGTACACTACAAGGGGCTGAAAATGGTGCTTAAGCGATTTGCTTTGGGTATATAAAACTTACAACTTTCTTCAACTTTTTTAGGGCCCTAGGGAAAGCAAAGAATAAATACCAACAGAGGCATTCAATAGACTATTTTGTATAATACACTTTTAATAATCTCCAAGTGTTCAAGTAGATAAATGAATTCATTTCAATCAAAAAGGTCATTTTTCAAATAAATAAAAGCAACAATAAATTTTAAAGATGACTAAATGATTATAAAAACACAATCTTGAGTAAAATTTCAATGGCAAACAATACAAAACCACAGTATGAAATTAGATTGTTTGGAATCCCATAGAATGCTGCAACAAATATAATGAAGTATAAGCATAATAGACGTAGATTATGATCAATAAAAACTAAGCTGTATTGATGCAATAACGAAGACAAATGCAGTAAAATTGGAAACGGTAAAATTTATGGAGAAAAACAAACTTTCTCCATCGATAAGTTCAGTGCCTTAGTTTGTTAAAAATAAATAAAAGATTGATAAAAAACCTACAATCCAAACAATGATAGCAAAATTAAAAAATAAAAAGACGATGCATACACAAAACAAAGAAAAATAAAGAGCAAAGGATTTTTTCAGGCACAGCTCACCATGTGCCTCTGAAGCTGTTCTTTGCGCTTCATGAAATTGAGGCAAAACTCACAAAAGTACAGCTTCAAACAGTCATTGTATTCTGGTGGGAATGGGGAGAAGTACCATGTCTCAATCTCATATCTGCCAAGCTCAATAGTAGCTATATTTTTCACTTTTGTAAATTCCTCATGTTCTCGCAAACTGGCAGCATCAAGCTCCTCATGTCCCTATATTTAACAATACATATATAAATTTAAAATATAAGGAACAAATTGAGAGTTGAAGCAGGAATAATTTGCCCAGCCCATAGAGTATACTGGTTTCAACTTTCACATACAAGAAAGCAATGATCAGCATCAAGCTCCAACAAAATACTATCACAATTACATGTTTCATGCGACTTCAATCTTACGATAAAAGCTACTGGTATGCACACAAGTTTAGTGTTTTGGAAGCTCCTAAGCATGAGGTATCTTAGAGTGTGTTTGGGAGCACTAAAATTTTTTGAGGAACAGCTTTTTTCATTGAAAAAAAAAAAAAAACTGTTAGAACCATTATCCATTTCATAGTTGTCATTTGTCAATCCCGGATAGCGGCACGGCCAACCCCAAAAATGGGATAGTGGGATGACTGTTATTTTAATATTTTTTATATATTAAATAATTAATATTATATATATATATATATATATATATATATATAAATGCTCAAAAATAGGAAAATTACTCAAAATTCATAAACTATTCATCATTAATAATAAAACTCATAATAGCTAAACAAAACATAAAATAAGTAGCAACAAAAGTCAAGAAAACAAAGAAATTTAAGCATCTAAGGCCTATACTAAGAAAAAAAGTCAAAAAGAAAAAAGACAGCAAAAAAGAAAAGAATACAGCTGCGAGTATACAATGGCTACAGAGCACAAAAAGTCAGAAACAAAAAAAGACAAAAAAAAGGACAAAATAAAGAGAGTATAACAGAATACAGCTGCAGGTAATAATGGAAAAAAAAAATGAAAAACGAAAATTGATAGTGAGGAAAAAAAAAAGAAAAAGGAAAATTTTTAGTGGGTGAAAGAGAATACGTAAAACAGAAAACAAAAAGGAAAATAGAAGTGGAAGAGAAAGGAAAAAGGAAAAAAAAAAAAAAGAGCATAAAATGATGAAAACGAAACATGCAGCAGTGGGGGTTGTTGCCAGAAGAGATCAGAAGGTTGCCAGAAAAGATGAGAAGGTCGCCGGAAATGGAGTGGGTGACCGGGGGAAAGAAGAGAGAGTTTGGGAAAGGCTCATCGTGTGCAACAGCATGTCTGTAGCGGCCCATGGCCATTCCGCGCCGCAATTTTCGGCGATTGACTACTATGATCCATTTATGTTTGGCAATTGTTAGAAATTCGGCTTATGATCTTCGATTAATTTTTATTTTTATTTTTTTTACAAAGGAAACAGCTTTTTCAAAATAAGCAATTTTTCTAGGCATCTAACTTCTGTTTTCTCATTTTTACCTCAATAATTGATTATTTCAAATACAAAACCAATTACTATAAATAACTTCATAGCCTTTTTTGTAATTTCACTAGAGTAAAAGCAATTCTTTTATACAAATTAAACAAAATAGATTATTTTAAAATCACTTTTCACCTCACACATCCACATAATTATTATTTCATATAATCAATTATAACAATAGTTGATAATTGATTATATAGATAATCTATTTTTTCACAGCTAACCTGAACACACGTCAATACATTATTTTGAAGTAGCACTCAAGTACTGATAAGCAGTTATTCAATCAGAACAGCGTGAACAAAGAGTTGTGCCAGTGCAAAAATTAACAACTTATAGCATTCAATTTATTTTTTGCCAAAATAGCACCTGCTTACCGTTGAAGCACATGTACAAAGAGACTAAAAGGTTTGAAGTATAGCATGTGTTTTGTTGCGTGTATCTGTGTCCAACAGCCTATGTTCAAGTTATAACTGAAGAAGTAACAACTCTACCTCTACATGTGTCTCGTCAATCTTCCTCTTTTGGTGGCGGGTCATCTTCAAACCTGTCGCACCCTAGAAAACCATATGTGCAATTTTGTAAATGAGTTCAGTCACAAAGGGAGTCCATATTTTGAAATAAGAAGTAGACATAACAGAGAAAGTAACAGAGAAAGTAAACACCATTGAAGATATTAAAATGAAGAACAGCCAGTACAAGCGACTACGCATGTATATTTAATTCCAGTCACCAAAATGAACATGACTACAAGTCATTAGGTTACCAGAGTTTTTTTTTTTGGTCTACCACCACGTATCCCCCAAAGGAGAAACCAATGAAAAGAAAAGATGTCTGTTTAGATTTTAGAATAATAACCAGATATTCTAAAAACTTGGTTTTAAACACAACACAATGGCATCATTTGATCCATGTAGCCAATCCCACCTTGTGGGAAAAGACTTCTGTTGTGGTGTTTGTAAAACAATAAAGATGTCTGGACTACATTATCACTTTTTTCTCAGGAAATCTCCTTATCCATCCTTCAAAAATAAATAGATGAGGTCTAAAACAATGCTGCCATGCAATTTGGAGAATATATAATCATTACCTTCTCCTCCACTTTCTCATCAACAACAGCCTCCACTGAATCAAGATCCAGCTGTTCAAGCTTCACCCACTCATCAAGCCTCCTATTGACTGCCAAAAAAGAGAATTAAAAACAAAAAGACTAAACAGTTAGCATCTTGTCATCCCTGCCAACAGTAAACAGATCAACACAACAAAAATAGCTGCCAACACATTGGTATCAACCACATTGACACCTAAACAAAATGGAGATATTTTGTTCATTCAAACATAAAATTATTTACCAACAAAATCAAAGATTTGAAATTCTAAGAAACTAGACAGCCACACACAACCCATGATGTTTACAATTTAATTCTTTATTCTTTAACTCCGCCAATAGTTTCAAAGCAAGTCCCAAGCCCACATAAAAAAAAAAAGAGAGAGGGTTGTGCTAGGCTCTAGACAACCAACGTAAAACTTGACGTTAAAACAAACATGGATCACTCACTACATATTTTGTGTGCCAAACACCTATTTTTGGTTTCCATGAAAGCAGTTATGGCTGCCCTGCCCTGATTGTGAAAACACCACTCCCCGCTCCCCCCCCCCCCCCCCCCCCCCAAAAAAAAAAAAGAAAATGATTCCTTTCTCTGTAACTTGCAACTTTTCCATCTCTAAAACAAAACCCCAGACATATCCACACGTAACTAGCAAATCCATAAACAATAATTCATAACAATACAAGTTCTAGCCAAGCGTCTCCAGTATTACCAGTGTTCCCACAACATATCCACCGACATAATATTCACCGTTAACCCGAAACAAAACACCACACGAAATCAATTCAAATTGCATCCAGACAATCCCTAAATCAACACACACCCCAACCAACCAACCCTCGAAGCCACAACACGCCAAACCAAAACCCTAACCGTTCACTCGTTCATTCAAATTGCGCAAAAGAAACGAAGATCGAAGGACAAAGGCTCTTACACTCGGTGTAATGGACGTAATACTCGTAATCGTTGGGGACGGCGTTGGGAACCTTGCGGCGTTCGATGACTTTGACGGGGTGGTATTTGCCGTCCCTCCACCGGCACATGACGCGCGTGCCGACCTCCAAGGGGAGCACCGACGATCTCCGCCGCTTCGACCCGTCGGGCTCCGGCGCCGCCTCCACGCCGTCGACCAACGGGGATTTTCCGTTGCCGGCGAGGGGAGCGGAACCGTTTTCCGCGCCAGTAGGGGTCTCGAGCGAACCCATGAGAGAGAGACGAGTCGAAACGCTGCTGAACCGGACAGAAGAGGGTGGGTTCAGTTTGGATTAGATGTAACGAGTGAACCGAACGAGTGTGCCTATCAAGAGAGAGAATACATGGATATTTCTAACACTATAAATACATAGTTCACATCTCTTATTTTTTTTATCTCTCTCATTTTATCATATGGAATCTATAAATACTTAGCTGACATTCTCATTTTTTTTTTATCTCTCTCATCACATGGAATCATGGATCATGTCTATATATTTTTTAAAAAAATATTTTGAGTTCGAAAGCTTTTTCTACCTTAAACGAGGATATTATCTCTTCCTAAAATTTTCACTCCCAATAAAAATATCTATATTTTTCTCTCTTCTATCTTTTTCTCACTATCTCTTGGTATTTGTTTTGGAAGGGTATCACACCCGAACAATATTGTCTGGAGACTAACATACGATTGGACTGCTTCTCTGATACCGACTTGATGCTCAGCTCATCCCTTTAGACCCTGTCTTCCTCTTTAACAACCACTTGGCCCCCAATCCTTGAAATCATGCAACTGGCACTGATATAAGCATGCATGCTGTATATAAAAGAGACTTTACGTGATCTGCAACTAATCTCCTGACCAAACATGATAGGATGACGATGTTAAACTACCAAACACATCACCTACCTCCCATATAAATACATCCATAATGCCGTACTATGTCGAGAACTAATTTTAGCGTCAGAGTCTTTACAAATACACCCGTTACTGATCGGTGGAGTTATAGTAGCAATTGGGCATAAATAGTACTCCCTTTTATCATTTTTATAAGACTCAATTAATTAATTTACAAAGATTAAAGAAATTAATTAATTTAGTTAGTAACATTAAATTTATCCTAAATTTATATGTGTTTTCCAAAATTACCCCTAACATTAAATTCTTTTTCCAAATATTTTTTATTGATTTTAATTCTTTTAATCTCTCTCATCAGTATTATATGAGGAGTGTTAGCAACACACTCTTAAACTTTCTTTTGAACACTCTCTCTCCTATTGGTTGAAACTGAAAATCACAAAATCATGAGAGAGATTCATTAAATAAGGTGTAACACTCATAATTTTTTTGTGATTTTCAATAAATTTCAACTAATAAGAGAGAATGTGTTTAAAAGAATGTGTCTGAAAGTATGTTGCTAGCATTTCTCATATTATATTTATTGATTTACTTTTTTTTGGCTATGTATGTGAAGAGGCAAAATAAAGATCTCAAAATATGCTTCATAAGAGGCAAAGTTAGACTCTAAGAGAGTTTTTTTTTTTTTTACAAACCACAGGTATTCTCTACAGGAGATAATTTTGCTTAAGCTGAGTAAAACTACTATGAGCGACAAAGCTCCACTTCTAAGTATTTAAAGCAACTGTATACCCTGAACTTGAACTTGAGACCACTAGTTAAACTGGAAAAACTCTCAAAGAATCTAAGGCATTAATTTTGTCAGTTACTATTTATTGAACTCAGAAAAATACTGGTTAAGGAATCAATAAGTAAAAGAGTTGTCTAATTTACCTCAAGTAAAAATAAGGTTAAACAACCCCATCCAAAATGATTGGTGCAATTTTCTGATATACTTTAAGATGATTGATTGTAGGTATTGATTCCACCAATCAATTTGGATGGGGTTGTTTAAACCCATTTTTACTTAAAGTAAGTTAGACAAACCCATAAGTAAAAAGTCTTTATTAGAAGTGTTGCATTGAAAATCACAGGGACGTGCACTACTGCACTTTCCAATAAAAACTTTCTGTTTTTGATTTCTTAACCAGTGCCCTAACATTTTCCAAAGTTTTTTTTCTAAAAAATAAATAATGCAAAAGATATTCTACATTCGTTCTTATAAAAAGGATCAAGCAAATCTTGTAATTTAATTCGGAGGAAGTATTTATTAGTATATGAGTATCCACCAAACATTATTCACTGAAATTATGCCCAATGAAAATCCATTTGAAAGTTAGAGTTTAAATATTTTTAGATTGTTAATTATTTAAAAATTATTTTAGATATAATTTTTAAAATAATTATTTGAAAAAACTAATAACTTTATCGTTATAATTCATAATTAAATGATAATATAAAAAGTATATTCTAATTACATTCTTTTTAAAAAAATTCAAGGATTGATTAGATTACATGACTGTGTTTGAAAATTTTGAAACTTAAGGAAAAATTTATGTTTTTATTTTGAGGTCAGCTTTAATATCATCAATCAATTTTTATTTTATTTTTTTAATATTTTAAATCATAAAATTATATAAAAAATAATTTATTATTTTCAATAAATAACGTGACCAAATTATTTAATATTATTTGTAACAATTAGTTTTAAAAAGGACTTAAATAAATTTTTTTAATTTTAAAACATTTCTTTCAATAGCACAATAGTTATAAATTTAATAATATTCTATAAATAATATATGCATTTGAAAATGAATTTAATCTTTTTATGCAATTTAATATTTTTAATGGAATATTAATTTCTTTTCCTAATACTTCTTTTAATATTTTTTTATTCTAAAAGATTATTAATAGTTGCTAAAGAAATTTGTAAATTATTTCAAATATTCAAGACTACAACACCCATGTGACCAACTTGAACAGTCAACACCTAGAAAAACAAGCAAATCGAGTAATATTAAAAAGACAAGAGGAGAGATAATTAGAAATCGGAATCTTAAGAACGATTTTCAGATAAATAGTTATAAAAAAAAAAAAAGTAATTGATGCAATTATTAATGGATTGAATTATGAGAAATTTTAACGATAACTTAGATATAAAATTAAGAATTGATAATAATTACTAATTATTGGGTTGATAATAAATTAATTATAAGGTAACAATAAAACTTAATAAAATATTATTTTAAATAAACCTTATAACACACGCTCTACTAAACCTTTTAACACGGGTAAAACCCCAAATCACTTCCCTTTAACATAGGTGTTGCTGTCAGAACTCCTTTGATCCCCAATTCCCCATATCTAAAGTGTGAATGAGTAAAATAAGTAATTCCAGTCTTCAATGAGAAAATCAATGATTAATATTCAAACACATCCTTAATTTGTTATGCATGTGTACATAATATCAACCATTAATTTATTTGTTACTTTGCCCTTTAAAGTGAATTGCTCACTTTAAAGGAACCAGATCCATTGCAGGAATGGTTGTAGACAATGAATCTGCATTTTGTTATAGAACACCATTGCAGTATTCCTGAATTTTATTCTCTGTAGATGTAACCAAGTCTTCTTTGTTTGTCTTTCTCCTGACTTTTGCTGTCAGCTATTGTGTAATCTGGCATCATAGAAAGATGGTTGTCCACAAACTTGAGTTGATCCATTGTTTTTTATATTGTTTTGGTATCATGGGCATTATGGAATAGAATCCCTTATCTTTGCATTATACAGCTACTGATGCGCTTGCACCAAAGAACACCGGACAATTAGCATACTTGCACTTCATCACATCATGATACAGAAAATAGCAAATTGCCAATGCAAAAATTTTACATATGAACTAATTTGAGAATATGTTCTTAACTGATTGTCAGGCCAAGTGTTAACTAAATGTCCTGTGTTCAATGTCAAGCTAAGTGATAGAGAGTTTATGCTATGAGATCTTTCATTTAATTATCACGCATCAAATTGAAAAGCAGATCCAGAGAAAAAAAAATAAAAATCAATTGATCACTGGAATAAAGACACACCAGAGTGACACTGTCTGATTTTCAAAATCCACTTGTACAACATTAAAGTAGTCAGTCAAAACTGTTCTCATTGTAAACCTATCCCAATAATGAAACTTTTGAGTGCTTGAATTCTCTTTACCAATCAAGAGAAAGCTTAAAGTTTTTTCAGTGAAAAAGGATTTCGATAACTACTGAAAAAATCACCAATTAGATCCATAGCTCTTTCATTCCTGCATACATAAGCTAATAAAAGTAATAACAATGGAGAATGTATTCAGACACGATTCAATACCAGAACTCTTAGTCTTAGTGCTCAATATACTGACGACAATCACACAATGGAAATGTATTCTTGAAATCTTTTTAATTGCAGAAATTAAACTTGTTGGTGAATTCATAATGCACCTAGCCCACTGTTACATAATCTTGCCGCACAATTCAGATACTGATCACTCATTGAGTGATCAATACTTTGATTTTGATTAAATGGAGGTTCAGTGTGGAGAAAGGAGGCTGCTGCAGTGACGGCACTCCAATGTCACAGTATCTAGCAACCTCTTGCATGGGATGCCAACCCACACACCCAAGCAAAAAACCCTAGCGGGGGTCATCTTAATGATCAGAATAAGTTAGCAAAATAAACAAGCCTATTTAATTTTGAATTTTCTACCATGTGTGTTTCGAATTGGAATGGCGGATCTGTTCAATTGATGCAGGGCAGGTACAGGGGCACCCCTAGGCCTGTTCATGGCTTGGTTTGAAGAAAAACCAAACTAAACTAGAAATATGGTTTTCACTTTTTTTAGCACAAGTCTGTTTCATTTTTCGCAAACCAATTCAGAACTAGTTTTGAAACCAATTTTGAACCTAAAATTGTTTCTGATGATTCTAAGGCAATCTGAAAAGGCAATCTGATATTTTCAGATTCTAACAAAGAAAAAAAATGCAATTCTCTAGCAAGAGACCCTGAAATGTTAGGTAATATTTCAACAAGTGGTGTATACAAAATCAAAAGTTCTATAGGGCACTCAACTTAGAATTGAAATACCTTTTTTACTCAAAGCATTAATTTCATATGCACCTTGTAATCAAGTACTAACTATAGACAGAGCAAAAACAAGATATTTGCCAAGTCTGATTCAGATTTCAGACTATCAGGGTGCATCAAAAAGGGAAAATGAGAACATCATACAGACAGTTGCAAATGCAGACCCTCATAAAGCAATAGAATATGAACAACATTTAACAAACCTGCTATAGATTATATAGAGTAGACAGTAGGATACATCCATGAAGGAGCTCAACATAATACAATGATAAATAGTTAAGATCCGTTTATCTGATACCACTCTCTATTTGAAAACTGCCGAATAACGATAAGACTACTTAGAAAGAATAGTGTAGATTTCAACAATGAAGAAACTATCAAAAAAATTGATAATCTAAAATCAGGAGAAGTGTATGCCAGCTTTGTTAAACAGAGAAAGCAGGTATAGGAATTCCTGCAGTGTCAGCTTGGACGACCTCTTCTCTTCAAAATCTCCCTCTTTCAGAACACCTAAAACCTTGTCCTTGAATTCAGATTGCACCTCATCTGCCTCCCCATCCTCAACTTCCATTGCATTGTCATCTCCGTCATCATCCATCCCCATGCCTTGATCATCACCAAAACTAGAGAAGTCCATTTTAGTATCCACTTCCTTCGGTGAATCTTCTTGTCCGAGTTCCAGCGCCCGCACAGTCCTGTAGTTTTTTTCAAGCAAGGAGATCACACTCTTCTGCCTAAATATCGAACCAAGTGTTTTGTTCTTCCTGTTAAAACAAATCCGCAAAAACCCATCCCACTCCTTTTGCTTAACTTCAATTCGGGGTTTCCTGGGCTCAATTCGCACTACAGAGGAATCAACCTTGGGTGGGGGCCTGAAGTTGTTTCTTCCAACTTTAAGGAGGTGGAAGACTCGAGCATGGAGTTGGGTGTTCACCGTAAGGCGACAGTATAGTTTATCACCAGGCTGAGCAACCAGTCTCATGGCAAATTCTCTCTGGAACATTATAATTGCAGCCCTAAATGCAGGCTGGTGGTTGAGTAACTTAAACGTGAGTGGAGAAGATATTTGGTAGGGAATGTTTGCAACACATATGTCAAAATAAGGAAGTTCCGTCTTCAGCACATCACCTTGGATAACCTGTAACCATGAAAGATTGAAACAAAACAATAAGATACTAGATGAAACAGGTGTGTTTGATTAAACAGTTTAATTAAAAGCTTATTTAATAGGATCCGTTTCGATGAACAACTTAATGAAGCACTGCTTAGATAAATTTTTCTATAAGCACTTACCAGAAAAGAAAATAAAATGGTAAAATGAATAAAGTTTCTCCCACAAGTTAAAATCAACTAATGTACTTTAACTTTTATAAAAGCACTTTCATCTGACTTCTCCAAAAATTAATGTGCATAAATTGATTTTAACTTATTAGAGAAGTTTAATACATTTTATTTTCCTAATTTCTTCTACTACAAGTGTTTGTGAAAAAATTATCCAAATAGAGCCCAAGTACTTACTAAATAAGTGCTTATAATGTATATAAGTTTTTTCCACAATTGAAGAGAAAATTGGGTTAAACTATTTTTCCGTAAGCTGTAAGCTGTTTTCATAAGCTAATGAAAAGCTTATTGAAATAGGCTTAAAACAACCACATATCATAAACTGTTTTCATAAACTTTCTCGAACACTTACAGAAGTACCTATGTTATGAGAAAAGTTCAAATCCGTTGTAAATAAGCTCTTCTACAAGTGAATATTTGAGACAAGAAATGAATCCTAATTTTAGGATGACCGACCCCTTTAATCCAATCCATATAACGTCTTTTTCGGGAGCTAGAGGAAATGCATCTCAAGTATACCAATTAGTAGATATGAGAGGATTAATGTCGGATCCACAAGGACAAATGATTGATTTACCCAAAAAGATCTAAGTGTTTATTATCTACAAAATAAGGTTATTCAAGTTTATCCAATTAGGGCGTACATTGAAAATAGCTTAAGGACATATCATTAGCTGTTTTCATAAATTCTCTCAATCACTCATTCTTATGTCATAATATAAGTCCAAATAAATCGTAAATATGCTATTCTAAACAAGCCCCTTATGTATAAGGTGCATGATTCTAAATTGCGGTTGCGGTCGTCGTTTCATCGCCGCAATTGCAGTGAGTTGAAAACCCTTTACATCGCGGGCGCAATGGCGGTTGCGGCCACACGTGTTTTTATTAAATTAAGATTAAATTGTTTCCATACCGTGAGGCGATTGGAGTGAGGGGTGCCCTGGAACCGTCTCTGGAGTTCGAGAACCATGCGGGGGTCGATCTCGACGGCGACAACCTTCTTCCCAGCTTCGAGAAGCTTCTTGGTCAAGTTTCCGGTCCCGGGACCGATCTCGAGGACCACGTCGGTGCTTTTGACGCCAGCCTTCTGCACTATGGCGTCGACGAGCAAGGGGTTCTTGAGAATGTGCTGGCCCTTCGACTTGTGGAACGATATCCCGCCCTGGTAGGGCATGTGCTGCTGGGGCTTCCCCTTTTCCTTCTTCGCCTTCCCTCCCGCCATTCGCGCCCTCTCTCACAGACCCTGTTTCGGTTCTATTTTTGTCAGCAACAGCGTTAAGAATTGCATAGGGTGTGGAAGAATGAACGCGCAAACAGAAAGAGGGTTCGCTTACCGGATATGATTCGGAGAAGGGGAAAATCTGCGGCAGCAGTCACTACGCAGCTTCTGGGTTTGATGGGTTTGAGGGAAAGGAGAGGAAGAGAGCACTTTAGGGTTTTTCGACTTTTCATCCTTTTCGTTAATTATAAATAGGATTAAAAGCATTTTTTGGACAGATTAATTTTGCAACTTTCAGCTGTAAATTATGTGTTTGAAATAATAGCCAAAATTTGTAAAAAAAAAAAATTGAAAAATAAATTATTTTCTTATATTTAGAAATTTAAAGCTTATGATTATTTCTTAACAGTTTGTTTTTTTTAAAAAAACATTATTTCTAGATTACCCTTAACTTTTCTAACAATTTTTTTCTCTTTCATATTCATATATATTTTTTTGTAATTTATTATGTAAAAGTTGGTTTTTTTTGTTATATCTAAACGAAATTAATTATTTTAAAATTATTTTTCAACAAACTTATTTAAATAAAAACTGATTTTGATTATAAATGCTTATAACAATAATTGATTATACATATAATTGATTATTAAAATAATTTAAGTTTGGTAGCTGTCTCAATCACATCTAAATATGTTTTTGATCTTTCTAATATAGTGTTTTTTTAGTTTTGGTTCTTATAAAATTATATTATGGGAACAAAAACAAAAAATATATATATATTACAAGGACTAAAATAAAATAACATTGACCAAAATTAAAAAAAAATTGAAGACCATTTTTAAAAAAAATTACAGGAACCAAAATTAAAAAAGTGATATTTTATAAGGACAACATCATATTTAAACCTTATTGATATTAAAAAGTGTTAAATTTTATTGATATTAAAAAGTGTTAAATTCTACCCAATTCACTTTTTTTTATGAAGAAACATGCTAACGTGTATGGAGTTTGAAGTAAAGTAATATTTTAACTTATGCATTGCACAGAATAAATATTTTTTTTATATAACATAAATTTAAAATAAATAAATACTTCTAAATATATAATAGAAATTATATTATAATTAAAATTTGTAATAAATAAATATTTTTGAACATATAAATTATACTAATATTCTAGCCCGTGCATTGCACAGCTCAAATTCAATGTGTAAATTTTATGATTATAAGTCTTTATCTTAAAAAAGTAAAAAATTATTCATACCATTTAATAAATTTGTTTACAAAAAAAATTAAATATATATGAATATAATAATTGTCAACATAATAAATTGAAATACTTAAAATTTAATAATAATTTCATTTTTTGCAATTCTATTTAATAATAACAATAAAGTGAGAGAAATTTAAGTAAAAAAACAACAATTTGTTGTTTTCATAATAGAAGAAAGAATAATGATAAATCATTATTCCTAAGAAATCGAAAAAAAATTATTCAACAAAATTGAAGATGAGAGAGACAAGATATATATTTTTTTTAAAAGAATAGGCAACATAGTTAAAATGAGGTAAGGGATAAAAGAATTTAATTCAGGTAAGAGATAAAAGAATTTAAATCAATATGCAACTTAAAGGAGATAAGGACAATTTATTCCCATGAAATCAGATAAAATCCTCGTAAAATTAGAGATGAGATGAACAAATTAGTTTAAATTAAGAAAGAGATGAAGGAATGAGGGAAGAAGAGATGAATGAATAAGATAAGAGATAAAAAAAATTAAATCAAGAGATAAGGGCAAGAAAAATCTTAAGAGAAGAATTTTTGAAAACGAATAATATTTACATGGAGAAAGAGTATAGTTCATCTTTGCTTGAGAGAAGAAAATTTAAACGAAATTGAATATAAGAAGTTAAAAAATAAAACTCTCACAAGCTAGATAACTATTACAATTTATTTATAAAGATGATAAAGTGGTAAATATTTTAATATGTTGTATTAATTAAATTAAAGAGATGTAAGTTGATATTAAAAATAAAAAAAGATAGAAGCCTTATTTTTTCATCATAATCAATGATATTATTCTCATCTTATATAGAATTACAATTTATAGCAAAACCAAGTGTTGTGATGTAGTTAAGTACCTCCTTTGTTTAGAAAACAACAGTAATGCAATATAAATTGTATTCATCCATCATTTATGTGTCTAATTGATCCAAAAAAAAAATCAAATTGAAGTATAAGCAAATGGTTTATTAACATAACAATTAAACTAACAATTACTAATATTATATATATATATATATATATATATATATATATATATATACCTATGCATCGCATAAAATAAATATTTTTATATAATATAAATTTATAATAAATAAATACTTCTAAATGTATAAGTATAAATTATAAATTATATTATAATTAAAATTCATAATAAATAAATATTTTTTAACATATAAATTATATTTTAAATTTATAATATATAATTATTGTGATATAATGTCATTCTAATTAATAATTATTCATAATTTATTTTAAAAAAATATTGAAATTTAATTATAACTAAAGATCTTGAAAATAATAGATTTAAAGATATGAGAGTTTAAAAAAATTCCTAAACACACTCCCGTTAAAAAATGATAGTTAAAAACGCTTTTGTTGAAGAATAACCACTAAAAACACTCTTATACAAAATAAATATTTTAATGTATATAGAGAGAGGATGTTATAGTTCATTGAAATAATATAGGAGTAAAAGTAAATATTTATCACTTTAAAAAATTAAAAATATTATTTATTTTTTTAAAATATCTATTAATATTTTACTTAAATACTTAGTTGATTTATAATTACACTTTAAATATTTTAACAAAAGTACTTTAAGAAAATTATTTTGTCATAATAATATATCTCATATGTATTAACATTTAAAAAATGAAAAAATAATTAATCTCTACAAATATACAAAGTAAATATTTTTTAGATACAATTACTTAATTGTATAAATTAAAATTATTATATTATATTCTTTTAATAAATCAAATTAATATAAACATAATTTAATTTAAATTTAAAAACAATAGTAATTGTTATAATTTAAAATAAAATATGATTTAATTTAATTTTGAAAATATATAAAATATTAAAAAAAATATGATTCTTATAAGTTATGTGTGGATATCACTATAATGTGGAAAGAGTGAAATAAGAAAAAGCGCACAAAAAGGGGGGGGGTTGAATTGTGCGTTTAAAAAACTTTTCGAAAAAGGTAGATCAGTCTAAACAAAACATTTTTAAGCGTAGGATAAAGAGAAGAAAACACAGAAAGCTTTATACTGGTTCACTCAACTTGAGCTACGTCCAGTCCCTTCACCCAGAAGGTTTCTACTAACCAATCTTTGGTTACAAGTATTGTTTGTGGCCTCTTCAGGCTTTACAACGCAATCTACCCAGATTGCTTAACCCAAGTATTCTTTTTACACTAAGCCTCTCCAGGCTTTCACAACGCTCAAAAATATTTTTGAGGAAAGATCGACTCACGTAGTAAGGATTTTAAAACTTAGACTCAGGATCACTTTGAGAATTATTACAAACAAAATGACTATCGTCCACTGGATGCTCTTGACAGAATATCACAGAAGAAAGTATATGTTGTTGTTTTAAACAAAAATCCACCTATCTCAGTTCTCTATTTTGCTTTTTGTTGATGCGCATATATATACGATCTTCAGGAAAGAGATCCGTTACAGATATCTTGTCTCTTCACATGATGAGGCGCGTGCAAACTATCTTTTCAGAAAAGTCAGGTGTGGCAGTTGAAAACTTGCACTACAATAGAAGTTTCAGGGCTATGCTGACAGTCTGTTCTTTTGAACTTTCTTCATCTGTCTTGTCGGCTTGATAAGTTGACTTGCTTTACCCATTCTGCTATGCTTTTTGTACTGACTTGATGTTGATGTTTCAAACTGTTTTGAACGTTAGCTCATTGGAGTGGTACTATGTAGGTTTTAAGGCAGATAGACATGATTGACGTTCATAATGAAAAACTCAGTCGTTTGAATATACGAATACTGGAGATTTAGATGATCACCTTCGGTCTATTCATCTGGATGGTCTTTAATCGCGTCTTACTGGACGGTCTTCAAAGTGTCCACTGGACGGTCATTGTTGCATCAGCTGGACGGTCCTTCTTGGCGAGTCTTCGTCTTTCGCTGTGATAGGGTTAGTTTATACACACAAATATAAACATTAATAAGCTTTGTTATCTTTAAAACATTGAGGGTTTAGACGCTTTTACGTCTTTGGTTCCAACAAAGAGAGATAACATAAAAAGTAAATTAATTAAGAAAATAAAGAGAGTAAGAGTCATACTTTTTAAAGTTCAAAGTAAGTACTCAAATTTATAATATATGAGTAGATATTACAAAATTTAGCAATCTTATCATATGTGTCAATTTATGATTTATGATAGTATAAAGAGAATTTTACACTATTAATTTATTTAGATTAAATCTAAAGAATAAACATATTTTGGACTATATAAGAAATTATTGATAATATTATTTTGCTAAAAGATAAAAACAAAACGTTTCCACTTTCATAAATGTTAATAAAGTTTTTATGTAAAAATTGATGGTAAAATCATTAAACTTTCTCATAAGAAATTATTAGAAATCAACATTTTATTATTAAAAATTTAAATTTAACTAAATATATTTTGTAAATGAGTTTAATAGACATACATTATTAATGTACAAAATTTTACATTATCAATTAATTAAAAATTACTATAACTTTTAAAATTATTATTACAAAAGTCAATAAACTTATCGTAAATAGTATTTTGTGATTGAATAACAATAAGATATATATATATATATATATATATATATATATATATATATATGTTTAATTACTATTTTGGTCTCTATAGTTACGCAAACTTTATCTTTTGGTCTATATAGTTAAAAATAATCCGTTTTAGTCCTTATATATACACTTTCGACACTGGTTTGGTCTTTGCCATCAAGTTTGTCTTAATTTTGTGAAAAAAAATTACAAAATGAAAATTAGCAATGAAAATGCCAGAAATTGACATTTTTTGGCATTTTTTATTTAATTTGTGACGATTTAAAACAATAGGGAGCAAACCGATATTGAAAATGCATGTACAAGGATTAAAACAGCTTATTTTTAACTATAGGAACCAAAAGATAAAGTTTGCAAAACTATAAGAACCAAAAAGCTAATTAAACACACGCACATATATATATACTAGTATTTTAAACTGTGCATTGCACAACATAAATATTTATTTTATATAACTTAAATTATAATAAATATATACTTCAGAATATATATAAATTATATTATAATTAAATCTTATAATAAATAAATGTTTTTGAACATATAGTTATATTTTAAATTTATAATAAATAATTATTGTAATACAATATTAATTTTTAATTGTTGATAAATTTTTTAAAAAAATATTAAAATTCAATTTAAAACTAAACATATCAAAAATGATAGATTGAAAGAGATAAGAGATCTAAAAATTCCTAAAAACGCTATCATTGAAAAATGACAACTAAAAACACTATCGTTGAAAAATAGCAGCAAAAAATGTTCTCGTTCAAGATTAAAATGATATATAGGACAGATATTTAGGATAGATAATATAACTTAAATTTATAATAAATATATACTTCAAAATATATATAAATTATATCCATCCTATACATTAAATTAGAACTTCTATCTCTCATGAAAGCGATTTTAGCTATCATTCTTTAACGAGAGAGTTTTAGCCGTCATTCTTCAACGAGAGTATTTTAGGGATTTCTTTAACCTTTCATATCTCTTAATCTATCATTTTCAATATCTTTAGTTTTAAATTAAATTTTAATATTTTTTAAAAAAATTATCAATAATTAGAATGACATTGTATCACAATATAAACTATATATTATAAATTTATAATATAATCTATATGTTCAAAAAAAATTATTTGTTATGAGTTTTAATTATAATATAATTTATATTATATATTCAGAAGTATTTGTTTATTATAAGCTTATGTTATATAAAATAAATATTTATTATGTGCAATGCACATATTAAAATACTAATTATATAAAAAAATCACTTAGAGTTAGCCTAACGATGAAAAATAGTTGAATTGTTATTCTTTTTACAATAAAATGGTTGGGTGCAATTGTTATTTTATATAATATTATAAACTTTTTTACCATACATGATTTTTAATATGATTATTTTATTTATATTTTTAGCTTATTTTTATTCTTTTATAATTTATTTTAATTTATTGTTTAATATATTTTATAATATTAAAATGTATCTAATTTGAATTAATTTAATTACTATTAAATCTTTTATGATAATTAATTATAATCGTAAAATTTACATAATAGATTTAACCCATGTAATGCACAGGTTAAAATCCTAGTTATAATTAAAATTTATAATAAATAAATGTTTTTGAAGATATAGATTATGTTTTAAATTTGTAATAAATAATTATTGTAATACAATATTAATTTTTAATTATTGATATATTTTTTAAAAATTATATCGAAATTCAATTTAAAACTAAACATATTAAAATGATAGATTAAAAGAGATAAGAAGTTTAAAAATTCCTAAAAAGCTCTTATTAAAGAATGACAACTAAAAATATTCTCATTGAAGAATAACAGCTAACAATGCTTTTGTTCAAGATAGTTGTTCTCATTTAATATATAGGGTAAATTTTAAATTTGTAATATATAATTTATATTGTAATACAATGTCATTCTAATTATTGATAATTTTTTTTAAAATATTGAAATTCAATTTAGAACTAAAAATGTTAAAAATGATAGATTAAAAGATGCGAGAAGTTAAAAAAATTCCTAAAAACGCTCTCGTTAAAAAAAGACAGTTAAAAATATTCTCGTACAAGATAGTTATTCTAATTTATATATGAAGAGAAAACAGAATATGCTAAATTACTGCTATGATTTTGTGATGAATCCCAACGAGAAGTTACCATCGAGGACTTGAGCAATTCACAATCTAGAAATGTTGCACGATACAAGGGATTCTTCCACAAAATTTTATTATTTATTGCCACTTGCTAGATCTCTATCCGCAATATCCCTTTTTGTTAAGAGATGGGCTTACACTTTTTGGTTATTGTGGGCAAAGTTAGGTCAATACCATTGTGTTTTGTTTTTTTTTTTGGTTAAATATGTTTTTTAATGTAAAATAAGCAAAATTTAGTTTTGGATTAAATTTGCTTATTTTATCTGAATAGAAAAATAATTATTAAATTTTATGTCACATCTAATCTATCTGCAAAACATACGATTTATAGAGCATGATGCTCGAATCAATTTATGAAACAAAATCATTTTATGTATTTTGTTCAATTTTGAATATAAACAATATATCTATATATATATATATATATATATATATATATATATATATATATATATATATATATATATATATATATATATAGTTAGTTAGTTAGTTAGTTTTAAATATAAGCAAATCTCAACTAATTTTATCTTATTTAATGAACCTATTTTCAAAATACCCTTCATTTACTTAAGGTTTTATTTTCAATTACTCTTCTATATACTTATGATTAAATTTCAATGAAGGACAATTTTAAAAAAATTATTTTTTAAATAAAATTAGTAAAATTAAATAATATTAACTAACTTTTTTAATTAACATGACTTTTTTTTGTTGTTGCTTATATTCAAAATCAAAGAAAGTATTAAAAATTGGTGAGAATACTCATGGCGTCATTTGCAGTCATATATCAAAACATAGGATCTACGAACGAAGTCTCGAATCAATTCCTTCTAAATTTAAAATAAAATAATTTTACGTATTAAAAAAACACATTAATACACGAAATGTCATATCTAACCATATCTCTAAAACATATAATCAATAAAGCATCATAGATCAATCCCCTTTTTAATTGTGTAATAAAAATAGTCAGAATGCTCGAGATTGTGATATCCAACCATATTCTAAGCCAAAGTATGAATAAATCCTTTTTAATTTTGAAACAATTGGTGATGAATAAATAAATACAACATTTAGACATCAAAAAAAATAAATAAATACAACATTTAGCAAAATATATTTCTAACAATTGACTTTGTTCTAACATAAAATAAATAAGATAGATATTAGACAACAGATCAATAAACATTACATCTATACCATAATCTATAACATTATATAAAGGGGATATCCTCCTTTCGTCTACACATTTTCCTAGACGTCTTTGTCCCTCAATTATATTGCAACACCATGTTCTCTTTCAATTACAACTGCAATACATGTATTACATAAAAGGATAAAATGGGAAGAATAATGAATACACAAAAAAGTTAAATTGATACAAAAGTAACTGCACTCCCACTTCCAAATCATGTTCCACGGTTTTTCCATCCTGCTAACAGAGTAACGTACTTATTAATTTCTCATTGGTCCATTTCATTTGTGTGACTTCTCATTAGTAATGGCTCCCAAACTTCTTTATCTGATGCCACTCTTATTTTTTATTCGAGTTTAATTGTTTTGCACGCATAACCTATTTTCTCTTTTTATTCGCCCTCTTCTCTCTTTGTTCCTTTTCTACATTTTTCATTCACCGCCTTCTCTATTTCTTCCTCTTTTTCTCTAAGTGGTTTTCTTCCACATGTTACATTCCTTATCTTCCATTCCATTTCTTCTCCTTCTTCTCAACTCTTGTGCCCTTGAGAAATTTATTATTGTTCGTAAGCATCGAAATTCTCTTTACTTTTTTCTGTGAGAATTGTATCCACTCACATCATGGTGAAAATTTGGGTTGCTTATTTGATGACACTGCAAAATGTTGATTTCAAGCAGTGAATTATGGATTGCAAAGTTTGGGTTGCTTATTTAATCCTTGTAGTAAATTGTTCTGATTGTTGTTGTTCGTGGAGTTTAGATTATTTAGCAGGTTTTGGTGGAGTTAAAATTTCATTGTGAAAATGATTGAGCTAGGTAGAAATCATAGGAGTAGTGTAGTTGTGGGACCCATTTTATTTCTCAAGAGTTTTGTTTGGCCTCATGGAGGAAGAAGAGTGTTTCTAAGTGGTTCTTTCACCATGTAAGAACTTGAATTATTGAATTGTTTATTACAATAATAGTTATGTTGTAGCCATTTTGATCTTAGTTATGCATTATAGAAGATGGCAAGTGTGATTCTAGTTGTCACTTTGATTCCTCTTTCTTTCTTTTTTGTAGCTTTCAATTTTTGTAGTTTTGTTATATATTTAAACTGCATGTTATAATTAATCAAAATATGTTGATATTTCAAGTTAAATAATGAAAAAAATATAATTTAAATTTTATGTTTGGGTCCATGTTCAATAAGAATGTGGAGCTAATTGAGTTGTTGAGGAAGGCCCAGACCAGACCTTATTTCTCAATAGAATTTCTGAAATATCAAATGCTGCTTCTAGTCAGAAGATATGTGTATTGGAAAAGTTCCTCAAGATTAAAAAACAATTAGCCAGTTTTTGTATACTATCATGATTCTAAATTGTAGTTCGCAACCGCAATTATGACTGCAATGTAAAGGTTTTTCAACACACTGCAACCGAATCGCGATCGCAGTTGCGGCTGCATTGGCCACATTTTTTTGCATTTTCCAGCAATGTTAAGGAACGCAGCAAAATTGCAACTGCGACCACGACGACAATTTAGAATCATGTATACTATTATTGTCTCTGTCTCTTATGTTAGTTCAATTTGGAGATTTCTAATCACTAATTTAAGAATTCTTATATAATATTTGATTTTAGATTGATAATAAATAATCCATAAAATTGGAAAATAATGGCATTAATCCTTGGGACCCTTTCACCATGGATAGCCTGTTGGAGAAGATATATCTTCTAATTATGAAATTTAATGTGAGATATTTTAATCCTTAGTTATCTACTTGCTTTGATTTACACATCTGACAAAGATTTGGTTTTCTTATGCTTCTTATACATTTCAGGGGTATCATTTAAGCATTAAATCTTACACGGGGGAAGTGGCTTTATCTACCTTGAAGAATTCGTCAACGAATAAAGTTATAGAGATAGATTGTACACTCTTTAGTCTTATCATCATCATTTTATTATCTGAAATCTGAGAGAGAGTAAAACATCATTTTGATTCTTAAAAAATTTGGAGTTGATCACATTAATCCGTAAAAAATGAAAATTGCCATTTTTGTCCATGAAAGATGAAAAAACAATCAATTTAGCCATTTAGACATCAATTTAGTCTTGAAAGGACTATATTGATTGACATTTTCATCAGTCAGGGACAAAAATGATAATTTTCATCTTTTAGGGAATAATATGACCAACTTCTAATCTTTCAGGAACCAAAATGATGTTTCACTCAAAATCTAAATATAGTTGTCTCTGACTGCTTTCTAGCTTTTTGCATATGTAAGATGAACCTGAAGAGTCCACTTATATATAACTTTACTTGCTTATATTTTTTGCAGTCTACCTGTGTTTATATTTTTTAGGATTATGGATGCTCCATAGACTTCTTCAAATCCTTATTTCTTGATCGAGAATGGAAAATCTAATGTAACAATGCAATTTCTTAAAGAAAAACTCTTAAGCTTGACGTGATCCAACACCCAAGTCTCTGCACCATATTACTGATAGAATTATTTCAAGAACAGTAATGGGAAAAATTCTGATTCACTGTTTTTAAAGTTATTAAGGATTTTTTTTCCCTCAAAACTCAAGTCTATAATCGAATCTAATTTTTAGTTTCTAAAAGGATTAGTGAATCGAATATCGTGCATGCTGCTTTCTTGTTTGAATGCATGGATCCCCGATATTGGATGCACACTCACATAATACTTTTGCATGGTTCCATTCATTTTCTAAAAGTGGTTTGACCGATCATCATGGAATACTTTCATTTGTAGATAAAAAAAGATATGTATGATCCAATTCCATAATGTCTACAATCGAATGCTCATTGGTAAAGGAAAATTTTCTCACTTTCCAATATAATTAATTTCAATTTACTTATAGCAGGCTAAATTTTGTTGTAATTTAGTTCTAAACATCGTAAATAAAAAATCAAAACTATTGTCAATTTTTGTTCCTTTCATATTGTGTAGAACATGAGGTTAGTATTTATGAAAACCAAAATTTCGCTTTTGTCCATATCACTTGCTTAAATTGAGCTTGTATATAAATAATTTATGCATTAAATAATTAGATAATCTAAAAATGAAAAAATTGTTTCAATACTCTGTTGTGTTGGTCAAATCCTTTTTTTTTTTCAAATAGCACATTCCTGGTCGTTATCAAAAAATAAGTGGTTGGTTCAATTGATAGACATATGTAATCAATGTTGTTCAAATTTAATTTTTAGAGAAGTTGGATGAAGCTCTTTACAATCAGCATCGATTAAAGCTAAGAGGCTCACAGACAACCAAGCAATAGGTAGTATTGAGGATTTACTTTGTGTAAGACACAAGGATAACACAAGAAGGGGGGTTAAATTATGTTATATTTAAATTTTCACAAAACCTTGGTAAAAGACGTATCGTCTGAAAGATATGATCAAAGTTTTTTAAAAACTTTTTATAACATGAACGAAAGCTTAACAACAAACTGGAAAGTACACAAGATTTATACTGGTTCATCTCACCTCAGAGACTACGTCCAGCTCTTGGCAACAACCAAATTCCACTAACTTTTTCAAGTTACAAGTATTCTTTCCACAAGCTTCTTCAGGATCAAACCAAGTAGTCTTTTACTTGCCTCTCCAAGAAAAAACCCAAGTAATCTTTGAGTCAAAGCCTCTTCAAGCTTCCACCAATCTTGTAAAGAAAAAGGTTTACGTGTGAGTTACCTCACTGGGTTTAAGGTCTTAACAAACGACTATACAATGAAGTACAAAAAGAATTTAACAATTAGAAAATATACAAGAGCTTTTTCTTTTCTTAAAGAATTATGATTTTTTTTTCAGAAATAGTAGCCACTATGACAACAACAACCACTTGAAGGAGGTTTCTTCTTCTATTTATAGGCTTCTCCAAAAGTATTTGTTGAGTGCTTTGCAGAAGACGGCCTTTGTCTGATGAAGAGAGTCATTGGAGCATTAAATGTAGTATTTAATGTCTTTCACCAATTTGTCATATGATAAGATAAAGCAGTCTGCTTATCTTTTCTATTTTTGTACTCAATCTTGTAGTAGTTATCATGTCCGCTTTCCCGTTCTGACATTCGCACACATATTCCTTTTTTTCCATTGACTTTCCTCGATAGTAGATATGTAGGCTTTATACGTTTCGAGGTAGCTTACGCTCTGATTGATGTGCAGATCATTTCAGAATGTTGTCATCGTTTGTAAGATTTATTATTTAAGAAATTTATCTAATCAAAAGATAAGACGATATTCATTTTAAAAACATTAGACGATTGCTTGCGAACGAATGATCAGATGATTATGTACGGACATATATAATTTAACTATTTGTTATTATTAAAATATTTGAGGGTTATAAATTCGTCCTTTATCTTAACAATCTCCCCCCTTTTTAATGATGACAAACAATTATAGTTCTTGTAAAACATTTTTCTATGAAAACGCTTTTTAATGAGTGAGTTTTAATTTTTAAAACATTTTTCATATAGGTGTACTTCAATTAAGCAGATACAATATATATCAAGAAGTAACTAAAATAAACTCGATGATATCATTCAACACATAATTCATCATTGTATATAAAAAAAACTTGTACTCCCCCTAAGATTAATATCTTTATACTCTCTTATGTCTTCTACTTTTCTCCCCCTTTTGGCATCATCATTCAGAAGATTTAGAGTCTAAAGGTGTAGATGATGAGTCGAGGTCACTTTTGAAGTGCTTTGCCAGCTTGGCTAACAGAACTTCTGCTTGTTTGCGTTTCCTGCGTTCTTTCCTAAGATCAGCTTCAAGATGTTGCACAGCCTGCTTCAATTCATTGAAAGCTTGTCTGTCGTCTAAAGGTTGTGGTGTAGGTGCAGAATTGGTAGCTGCTTCATCATTGGGTTCCTTAACAAAACATAAGTTGAAAACATAGGGTATAGGAAGACCACAGAACCAAAAATGGCCACAGGGTAGAGAGATTTCAAATGTTTCAAAGGAGAAGAAGATATAGGTTTGGGGTAGGTTTATGGATAGTTGGTTTTGGGGCTTGGATGTATAGCTGGAGGGAGACGGAGAGACTTGCGTCCAGTGACTTGTCAGACGAAAGGCAGCTTCACGGCTTAGAAGATTTTTCTCTTCGGCAGTCAGACCTAAAAAGTGTTTCAGTGCTTCAACATGGTCTTGTAACCTTTTTCGATCTATGCTTCTGAGAGTTGCTTTACCTTTTAGTTTAGCCAGCTGTGCAGACGAAAGAGCTCTTTGTCTGATCATTAAGTGCCTTCGGGGGTTACGTCTGAACTTCGGTTCTTTTCTTTTCCCCATAGATAGATTCTGGCACGGATAATTCTTCTGACAGTAGATGCGAAAGGTGGTCCATGGCTTTACGAGGAGCCACATTCGAGTAGCCATGAGTCTAAGTGAGCTTAGCTCAAGGTTGGACACCTTCGCTCACAAATAGCATGCTGCATGACATCTACATCTTCTCTCGTAGGAAGTTGTTCATCACTCTTCCCAACTCCTAGTCATCATCACCAATCCTCCAATTTTCAAAATCAGGGCTATCCTCTGCACGGATGGTGAGAGGGTAGGTCTTGATCATCCTATGACAAAACAAATATATAATTTTGGGCTTGTAATGGTACATTTTGCACATGATCAGATACTCTGAGTAGTTGCATTGCAGCATGAAAGGGGAGGTGTGATAGAGAATCCCACGCTATCTCCAAACTTTATATCCAGCTAGAAATCTCATTCTGGTTGAGGGTGGATAGATGAAGATTGGAGCGTCTGACAAAGTACTGTATCCTTCCTCCCAGACGTATGGGGTGATGTGCGGCTCATAAGACATAGCTGGGGTAGTTTCTTCTTCAATATCAAGAAATTTCCCAGCATACCCATGGTGTACCAGAAGTGGCCATTCTTCATTGATGAGAGTCGTCCACATCCTTGAATTATTAATTTCGACCAGTTCATGGTTGGTGAGAGCTTGAAGAACTTCTAGGTTGAAAGGCCCTGATAATTGATATTGTTTTGTTGTTCCAGTCTGACACGACTCAGGCTACTCAAAGTAAATCATTGTTGTTCCAGTTTGATAATTGGAGACGTTCAGATGGAGGCATTTCAAAGTGATAAGCTTTTGGTGATGTTTCGTCTATCATAGGTGCAGCTCCTCCAGACAAAGTTCCTTCTGTTTCAGGTTCCACAAAGGAAACAGAGAGTGAAACAGCCCTTGCAGGCTGATCAAAGTTGGGTGCGGTTGTTAAGTCTACAAAAAGACGGTTGAAGACTTGAGATAAAGAAGCAGATTGTGGAACTTCCCAGAAAACAACTCTGGCACCTCCCTTTGACTTGGAGAGATAGGATCTCTAGTTGTCCAGGATTAACGCAAGCAGATTGACCTTCTGACCAGTCAGCATCTTGTATATGCAGAATCTGTCCTTGGAGGATACATTATCCTTTGAGCCTTTTCTTGGTAGAATAATGTGCAGTAAGACGTTGTGAATCAATCTACATACAAGCTCATGTTTGAAGAGTATAGAAACCTCTTCAGAACATCCTTGTTCTTGATTTGAGGCCTGGGCTTTCCATATAGAGCCTTGTCAACCGTCTCTGGAGTTATAACCTTCTCCTAGTCTTCAGTAAAGAGGTCACCTCTTTACAGCCAGACGCTGTTGCAATGGTGTTGGAAGAGATGATGATGACCTGATTGTTGACGGTTCTAGTGATGGTTCTGTTAACCTCAGACGTAGAAGCCTAGAAGTAGGCGTACGGTGCGTGGTACCAGGTGGTTCTCTTCTGCACGAAAGCTTCCCATCCAACATTTTTTATATACATTCGTAGAGGGAATCCTTCTTCTTCAAGCTTCTGTAAGTCGGCCCATTTTCCAGCGACGAAGTCACCTTCTAGAAATCTCTCCATGGGCACAAGCTGCTTCTAGGCGGCCATGAGTGCAGGTTTGAGAGATTTAAGATTTGAGAGTAATGGTGAGGGATAGGGTTTGAGTTCAAAGAGTTTGAGAAGTTTTCAGAAAGAGTGTAAATGATGAAAAGAGCAGTCATTTTGAATAAAAGAGAAGGTCGAAAATACTAAAGAGATGTGTATTTATGACAACTTGATGTGGCAGGGGAGACAGAGCACGTTTCTTGGGTGGTTATCGAGAGTAATCATTAAGGAAAATATCAAACTAATGAATTTAAAAACTTTTCATATTCAAAGACGATCGTGTTAGTAAGACAAAATAAGATTAACAGTAAGACGGTATAAAATTAGATGAAACTTTATTTAAATAAGACGATGCATGTAAGACGTTTTATTCTTGCAAAACTTTCATGTACAAATTTTCTAAGATGAAGTTAAAATATTCTTTTGGTAACGCTTTTGTAAAGATATCAGCCCATTGATGGTCTGTATCAATGAACTTAATATCAAAAACACCTTTTTGAACAAAGTCACGAATAAAATGATATCTTATTTTTATATGCTTTGCTTTAGAATGCTAAATAGGGTTTTTAAATAAATTGATTGCACTAGTATTATCACATAACACAGGAATGTTATGTTCAAAGCTAGAGTAATCTTCAAGTTGATACTTTACCTATAGGAGTTGTGAGCAGCAGCTTGCAGCAGATACATATTCTGCTTTAGAGTTGATAATGCAATTGAGTTCTGCTTCTTGCTGGTCTAGGATATAAGACATGGTTCGATGAAGTGACATCTACCACTTGTGCTTTTTCTTTCAAGTCTATCACCAACATAGTATGTATCACAGTATCCTACTAACTTGAAATCTTTGTTTTTCTCATAGAATAAATTGAGGTTAGATGTACCAACAAAATATCTAAAAATCCTTTTTAACAAATTTTAAACGAGACTCTCTAGGGTCAAATTGAAATCTAGTGCACAAGCAGACGCTATGCATGATGTCTATTCTACCAGCAGTTAAATAAAGAAGCGAGCCGATCATACCTCTATTGACAGTCTGGTCTACAGGTTTACCTGATTCGTCCTTTATCATAACGATAGATGGATGCATTGGTGTGCTCATAGGTTTTAACTCATTCATCTTATATTTTTTAAGCAATTCTTTTGTGTATTTTTGCTTATGAATGTATATACTCTTCTCTTCTTGTTTAACTTGTAGGCCAAGGAAGAATTTTAATTCTCCCATCATGCTCATCTCAAATTCATTCTGCATCAAATCTGAGAAATCCTTACATAAAATTTCATTAGTAGCTCCAAAAATTATATCGTCTACATAAATTTGAACTATAATGAAATCTCTATTGGATTCATTTCTAAAGAAGGTTGTGTCTACTTTGCCTTTCATAAACCCATTTTCAATAAGAAAACTGCTCAGTCTGTCATTCATACTAGCACGAGGTGCTTGTTTAAGACCATACAGAGCCTTTTTAAGTTTAAAGATATGGTCTGTGAGGTTTGGATTCTCAAAGCCAAGAGGTTGTCTAACATAGACTTCTTCCTCGATAAAACCATTTAAAAAGGCACTTTTCACATCCATTTGAAAAAGCTTAATGTTTTTATGAGCGGCAAAGGCAAGCATAATTCTAATAACTTCTAATCTAGCAACAGGAGCAAAGGTTTTAGTGAAATCAATACCTTTTTGTTGATTGTAACCTTGAGCCATTAACCTTGCTTTGTTTCTTATTACTTTATTGTTTTCGTCGAGCTTGTTGCAGAATACCTATCTTGTTCCAATGATGCTCTTATGTTCAGGTTTGGGAACAAGAATCCAAACATCATTTCTTGTGAATTGATGTAATTCTTCTTGCATTGCTATCACCCAATCATCATCTGTTAGTGCTTCTTCTATCGTCTTAAGTTCAATTTTTGAGACTAAGGCACAAGACGCTTGATTCTTTAGTGATGACCTTGTTTTAACTCCTTTAGTTTGTTTTCCAATAATCTGATCTTGAGGATGATAAGTAATGAACTTTCAGTCCTTGTGAGATTCTTTCATCTAATTATCGGTCTCTTGTTGAGAAGTTTTTTCTGATTCTTTTACTTCGTCTATTTTTATTTGATCAGATGGTTCTATGTGTAAATCTGCAAGATCTTCTTCCAAATCTATTAGTCTCCTATTAGGGATTAGTGTATCATTAAATTTAACATGGATAGATTCTTCTACAATAGAAGTTCAAATGCTTTTGATGTATCGGAATATCCAAGAAAAACACCTTTATCAACCTTAGAGTTAAATTTTCCAAGCTGATATCTAGTGTTGAGAATATAACATTCACATCCAAAAGGATGAAAGTATGAAATGTTGGGTCTTCTACCTCTCCACAGTTCATAAGGAGTCTTTTTAATTATTGGTTTGATCAATATTCTGTTTTGAACATATCATGTTGTATTTATAGCTTTTGCCCAGAAGTACTTAGGGACTGAATTTTCAGAGAGCATGGTTCTTGCCATCTCTTGTAGAGTTCTATTTTTCCTTTCAACTACCTCGTTTTGTTGAGGTGTTCTCGGTGAGGAGAAGTTATGAAAAATTCTATTTTTTTCACAGAAGGATTTGAACTCAGCATTTTCAAATTCAGTTCCATGGTCACTTCTAATTGCAATAATACAAAATCCTTTTTCATTTTGAACTCTCTTATAGAATATTTCAAACATATTAAAAGACTCGTGTTTGTGGGCTAGGAAGTAAACCCATGTATATTTAGAATAGTCATCAATAATGACAAAGCCATACTTTTTCCCACCAAGACTAAGAGTTTTTGTAGGTCCAAACAAATCCATATGCAGTAATTCTAATGGTCTGGAAGTGGAAACAACATCTTTTGATTTAAAAGAGGTGTTGATTTGTTTCCCTATCTAACATGCTTCACAAAGAAGATGAGTTTTTCAAGAAATTTCAGGGAATCTTTTTACTAAACTCTTTTTATATAGTTTCGAAATATGTTTCAAATTGGTATGCCCGAGCTTTTTATGCCAAATCCATTTTTCATTTTCTTTGGTCATTAGGCAAGTAACATTTTGTTTGTTCAAATCTTCAAACTTAATCTGATACAGATTGTTATGTCTTTTGGCAGTAAAAAGAATAGATTCATCATTTCTTTTGATTATGCATGATTCCTTGTTGAAGGATACAATACACCCATTGTCACAAAATTGACTTATGCTAAGTAGATTGTATTTTAATCCATCAACACATAAGACATTATCTATAGATGGAAGAGGGGGCTTACCAACTTTACATATACCAATGATTTTTCCTTTTCCATTTCCACTAAATAAGACTATTATTTCATGTAATTGGAGGTCTAGGAACATAGACCTTTCTCTCGTCATGTGATGTGAGCATCCACTGTTCAAGTACTAGAATGAATCCCTCCTTTTTCCTATTAAGGATATCTACAATAGGAATTATTTGAGATTTTGGTATCCAAATACTCTTGGATCCTTTAGTGTTAGTCCCAATGATCTTATTTGACCTTTGTTTCCTTTTGTGTTGACATCTTTGGAATGAATGTCCAGATTTGCCACAAAAGTTGCAGAAGGTTGAATAAGATTTATAAGATGATGGTTTAGCACTTTTGTCTTCTGCAAATCCAATCCCAGATTTGTCAGACGGAGATCTTCTATGTTTTAAAATCATTTGAAGTTTTGAAGATTCGTCTACAGATTTGGTCAGATCATATTTCAGACTAATGACCTTTTTCTTTAGTCTATCAATTTCAGAAAGAAGCATTGCCTTTTTAGGAGCTGAGGCTAGGCTTTTATGCATTCTCGTTAGATCTTTCTTGAGTATCTCATTTTCTAAAATAGTTTCTTGATATTTTTTATACTCAAGAGCAATCTTATGTGAGTTAGCATGAAAAGTGTCATATGACATATCTTCGTCATCAGACTCAAATTCACTACCATCAGACTCATGTAGAAAGTTATTACAATCAGAGTTTACCTCAAACATTACTTCCTCTGGGTCTACCATGAGACATATATTAGCCTTCTCATTGTCTGAACTGCTACTACTGTTATCCAGATCTTCCCGAGTGGTTGGAAGGTTTTTCTTCTTGTATATTTTCTTTGAACTCCATCCCTTTTTAAGTTTGCGGCATTCAGCCTTAATATGTCCAGGTTTTTTGCATTCAAAGCAGATAATTTCATTGTTCTATTCATGCGAAGGCTTTTTGTATTTGGTGTCTTTCTTTCTGGAAGATTGCTTAAATCTGTCTTTCTTCTTGAGCATCTTTTTGAATTTTTTGGTGATGAGGGAGATCTCATCATCTGTTGAGCAGCTAGAGCTTTCGTTTGAGCTCTCAAATCCTTCAGACTGAACCTTTAGAGCTTTGTTCCTAACTTTTGTTTCAGTCTTTTCGTCTGCCCTTTGACTTGATTCTCTAATCTTTAGAGCAATTGAGTCATTGTTCTTGACTTTGTCTCTTTTGAAGAGATGAACTTCGTGAACTCTTAAAGCTCCCAGTAATTTATCCAGAGTTAAAGTTTTCATGTCCCTTGCTTCAGCTATGGTTGTAGCTTTGGGTTCCCATACTTTTGGAAGATTGTCCAGGATCTTGAGATTGTTCTGAGCTTTAGAGAACTCAACACCAAGACTTTGAAGTCCATTTAGAATTGTTTGAAATCTTCCAAACATTTCATCAATGGTCTTTGTCTCTTTCATGATGAACATCTTATAGTGTCTTTGAGGAGTTGCTACTCTTCTGAAACGAACATCTTTTATGCCTTCATGTGTTATGCGTATGGCATCCCACATTTCCTTAGCAGTTCTACAGTTGCAAAATTTATTATATTCGGTTTTTGATAAGGCACAAGTTATGATATACTTAGCTTTTGCATTTTGTTGTAACATGTTGTAGTCATCTTGATTGTATTTGTTTTCTGGCTTAGTTACAACAAGATCTCCATGAGTTATGATTCTCCAGATGCTGTAATGAGTAGACTTGATATACTTTTCCATTCTGTCCTTCCAATAAGCACAATCTTTTCCATTGAAGGCTGGAGGCCTTGACAAAGAGGCTCATTTAGGAATGAACTATCCTTCAAGGTTTGCCATGTGAATCTTTTCCTCTGACACTTGTTAAGGTGCCTAACCCTTAGAGGCTAACCTCTGATACCAAATTGTAAGACACAAGGATAACACAAGAAGCGGGGTTGAATTGTGTTATATTTAAATTTTCGCAAAACCTTGGTAAAAAAAGTATTGTCTAAAAGATATGATTAAAGTTTTTTAAAAACATTTTATAACACAGACGAAAGCTTAACAACAAACTGGAAAGTACACAAGATTTATACTGGTTTGTCTCACCCTAAAGACTACATCTAGTTCTTGGCAACAACCAAGTTCCACTAACTTTTTCAAGTTACAAGTATTCTTTCCACAAGCTTCTTCAGACTCAAACCAGGTAGTATTTTACTTGCCTCTCCAAGAAAAAACCCAAGTAATCTTTGAATCAAAGCTCCTTCAGGCTTCCACCAATCTCGTTGAGAAAAAGGTTTACGTGTGAGTTACCTCACTAGGTTTAAGGTCTTAACAAACGACTATACAATGAAGTACAAAAAGAATTTTACAATCAGAAAATATACAAGAACTTTTTCTTTTCTTAAAGAATTATGATTTTTTTTTCAGAAACAGCAGCCACTATGACAACAACAACCACTCGAAGGAGGTCTCTTCTTCTATTTATAGGCTTCTTCAAAAGTATTAGTTAAGTGCTTTGCAAAAGACGGCTTTTGTTTGATGAAGAGAGTTGTTGGAGCATTAAATGTAGTATTTAATGCCTTTCACCAACTTGTCATATGATAAGATAAAGCAGTTTGCTTATCTTTTCTATTTTTGTACTCAATCTTGTAGCAGTTGTCATGTTCGCTTTCCCGTTCTGACATTCGCACACATATTCCTTCTTTTTCATTGACTTTCCTCGAGAGTAGGTATGTAGGCTTTAAACATTTCGAGGTAGCTTACGCTTTGATTGATGTGCAGATCATTTTAAAACGTTGTCATTGTCTGTAAGATTTGTTAGTTACAAAATTTATCTAATCAAAGGATAAGACGATATTCATTTTAAAAATATCAGACCATTACTTGTGAACGAATGATCAGACGATTATGTAAGGACATATATAATTTAACTGTTTGTTATTATCAAAATATTTGAGGGTTATAAATTCGTCCTTTGTCTTAACACTTTGTCCATTAATCTAAAATTTGATTTTGCTATTTAGAATGTATTAATCAACCACACTTGGTCTATTGTTCATTTTTTATTTTAGGGGGAAGAATTATAGGATTAACCTATTGTTTAAAATAGTAATCTACACTTAGTGAATAGTGAGTCACTTTTCCAAAATGTTCATTTAGTGTATGTTTTTATTACTTATAAGTTAATGACCACTAATGTCATGTTGATTTATGACTAAAAAAGCTATTTTCTAACCCTAATCAGACTTAAAATGGGATCAAATATAGTAATATACACATAACAGATAACCTAAGCTTATGTTTATTAGGGAAAAAAAGAATGGCTATGGATCTATTTTTACATGATACGTTTCATTAACATTTATTTAAGAAAATGCATTTTCTCATTTGCTGCACATAAATTTTCCCAAAAGATGAAAGTGTTTGTAATTTAATCTAGAATATTTAATGCATCAAGACTCTGACTACAATGCATAATGTTGAAGCAATTGAGAAAACTATAAGGTCATGGGTTGAACAAAATAGCGAAATGCAAATTGAAAATTGAAGGAAGTGAGTTGTAGAACCTGTAACTGCAAGGCACTATGCATGATTTGACCTTCTTCAAATTTCAAACCCACAGTGTACTTTTGGGGAGAAAGATAACGTTGATCTTTGTTTATGTTGTGAGTGACATTTTCTACTTGCTCATGTTAGTCTTCTCCTAGCCTACTCAGCTAATTTGCATCGCAGCAACTCAAGAATCAACAAATGTCCTTTTTTTATTATTATTGTTATTTAATATTTATTATTATTATTGAAAGAAGAGGAAGATAGATAAAAGATGAGAAAGTGAGATCGAATTATTATTTAAATAGATGAAGTAGGAGAGTGTTAAGAGAGAAAAGGCTGAATCAATAGTGAAAGAGTGTGTAGTTCCAACAGTTTGAGAAAAAATATTATCCTTTTATTGAGAACCAAAAGATATCAACCTTGTATTGAGAAAAAAAGGAATATATTTAATAGAATTATCTTGAAAATACTTGACTGGTGTTGATAGAATTTATTGACCAGTTTTAAAAAGAACATAATACTAAATATGTTTAATTATTAATTAAGTTTCCAAGTAGAGAAACAAAATAGCACTAAGAAAAGCATGACTTTATTCTTTCAACAGAAGATGGGGGAAAACACCAATATAAGCAAGTCTGCAGCATGAAAAATAGCAGTTTGTCAAATTGCGAATTACATGTGTAGATAAGTGAGTTTAGTCCCTAATAATTATATAATAACTGGTTTTAATTCACATTAGAACTAGAGCCAGAACTCTTAACACAATACTCTCAATTTAATCCAATTTTTTCATAATGGGCAAGGAAAGAAAGTTTACGGAATCATCATCTTGTCAAGTTGTTGACTCCTTTTTTTCCATAAGGATCGTTTCTCACTTAATCGGGCACTGTAAAGAGGATATGATAACTTGAATTGCAACTCACCAAACTCTAGATTAAAAACCTCAAAAAAGATTAAATTGACAGAAATATGCACTAATAATAAAATTAAACCTCTAATAGATAGGTAAGTCAATGAAGTACACCAAAGGTAGAGAACACCAAAAATTATAAATTAATAAAAGTACACTCTCCAATTTTCGTTTCCTCATTAAAGTTTGGTATGTTATAAATCAATTACTCTCACTTGTCCTATCTTATAAAAAAAAAAAAACATTTAGACACACACCTATTAAGCAAAAAATAAATTAATAAATAGTAGAGATACAAAAGTAAAAAATTTGTATTGATAAACATATATTAAAAAGGAAAACATTAATTTAAAATTAATATACATGTCAATGCATTACAAGAGAAATTTCTACAATATATCAAATCAAATTTAGCATAATAGAAATGTGGACATACTGGCATGGTAGCGCCTGTGTTTCCACTAGTAAATAGATGAATAAATTATCTAGCATGTAATCATCATAGAATGTATACAAAAAAAATAAAATGATTTACAATTAATTATATATTAGCCACAAATAAATATCTAGAATAGGCATGAGAATGATTGGTACTAATTTTTATATTTTTTCTGGAATTTGAAAAATAATTTTACTGAGTTTTAGCTATTTTAATACTACTAAAATTATTTTATTTGGTAAAACTAACAATCTATTATTGAAATAATTAGTTTTGGGCTAATTTTAATATCATTGCATGAGAAAGGGTTTTACGCCTAATAGCTAACATAATAAAAGACAGTCAGTTGATATTGGGCTGAACACAATATGTTTCTGTTCAAATAATTTATTTTCTTAATTTAACAAATGATAGGATTAGAACATGGTGTCCCCCTTCAAAATGAAGCTCTTAAATCTTAACGCTAGGTAAAATTTGACAATCATCCCATGTTTGCATCTTTCTAACTCAATATATGGCTAATTTAGTGCATAAGGTCATGCAGGCTAGCATCTTGGCTCAATTTTGCTACAAAATTTGGCTGAATTGGAGAAAGAATAAGGACTCGAGTTCTTCAAAAAGGTCCTGGGATTTTGTCTTAACTTTTTAAAAAGACCAGGATTAGCTCAAACACCCATCTACAACTTAAAAGCATGCCCTTTTAACTAAAACAAGGTAAGGAAACTAAAATATGAATTTAAGCACTAATTAGTAGTAACCAAATCAAGGCTGAAACAATAAGACAAACTTAAACACTCAAAATTAGGCATAATTGGAGTTCAATCAAGTTAAACATGAAGCAAGTGAGAATGTGAAAATTCGAGTGATCAATTACCTATTTAATGTTTATATAAAAGAGATAAATACTAAAATTTAGTATTTACATAACTTTATTATATAAAAATCTCACATGAGAAAAAAAATTCATTTTTCTATTAAAATGTTTCAGCACCAACATAACATTTTTATTAAAAATAGAAGCATAAGACAAAATAGTCATTAACTAACAATAGTGTCATAAAACTTGAACTAGTCATCGATTTTGTTAAGCTAGCAAGTCACAAACTACTAAATTACTAGTGAAATCAAATACATATATATATATGTGAGAGTGAGAGGAATAAAGCTTGACTATTAGATCTTACCATGAATGATCAAGATTAAAACACACAAGTCATGTGAAATTTTTAAAAAGTCACATGACTTTTTAAGTAGTCACATGACATTAAATCTTAACCATTTGTGTATGGTTATATGGCTTAGATTTACTCTTCTCGTTCTTATATAAAAATGGCCCTCTCACTAGATATGCTCCATATATATATATATATATATATATATATATATATATATATATATATATATATATATATATATATATATATATATATATTGAATATAAGTTGAGAATAAAAAATGAAAACTAATCAAAGATGCAGACTACTCGGAAATTAAGGGAGCATGTTGGCACACATTTTGCTCCATTCAAAAGTGTTGCTCCATTCAATGGGTACAGGAAAAGATAATAAATAATAAAGAAGCATTTGATATAATACATTTTAAATGCTTAATATTTGAACTTTGAATCACAATTTTCCATTTTTTCTTTCTTTCTCTTTTTCAGATTCATATTCATCTTTTCTCTACGTTTCTATTTCAACCTTTTTCTTTTACTTTAGTTTTTAATTTCTATTCTTTGCTTTTGTCTTTCGCATAAGCATATGTTTGCTCATTACCTACCCCTTATGCATGAGAACAAAGCAAAGGAACTTCACTGATATGGTAAAATGGATCAAGTTTGATGAGCTGGCCTGATTAGGCTAACAAATGAGCTATAAAAATTTAGATATGAGTTTATTTTGTTTTAACTTGAATTTTTGCTTACCTGTGATGAGCTGAGTCAACCAGTGGGCCCAGTTTATTTTTTCATAATTGGTAAAAGGTTTTTGATAATTATATTCTCCTAATGAATAAGTATACCCTCTTCCTTTTTATATGTTTTTTATTACCAAAATAACTTTTTATATAAAAACAATATTAATCTATTTTTACATCCCATCTTCATTATTTTTTAAATCCTAATTTTGCACATCCTTCTTCATTATTCTTTAAACTCTGATTTTATACCTCCCTCTTCATCATTCTTTAACCTTATTTTTGTATCTTCATCATCATTATTCTTTATACCATTTACTTCTATTTTCATTCCCTGTCTTTTTTTTTATCAAAAATAATAATTTTTCCCATAATCTCATTAACTTTCGAGTGAATACTATGTGATACATGATAATGAATATGTGGCAGCCGATGCATTTTTGTGATTGCATTTCAGGTAAGTTCAAATTTTGTTTTTTGGAAATTATTGTGTTTTTATTGTTTTCGTCAGTATTGCCGAAAATTACTTTTCAAAATAAAGAATTGTTTATTCTAGAAATTAATTTTCAATAGCGTTTTATTTTTATTTTTCATTATTATTCTTTTAATTTTATTTTAGTTTTTCATTACTATTTAGGCAATGAATGATTCCAGGGTAAAAAAAAAGCCTCGAAAATGGGTGTGTCGTGGAGGAAGGGGTGAAAAATTCCAAAAAGAAAATGATTTGAAATTGAAAAATAAATTAAAAGGGTATTTAAGAAAAAAATCATGAATAAAAAAAGGAAAGGGAGGTATAATTATCACTTGCCTTAGTGAAAACATAAATGATAAATTTAATATTACATGTGTTATTAATATTCATTTTAAGGTTAATATTCTATGCATATTAAGTTTTGTTTTTTGCTTTGAGCACTTGTTTATTATTGCAATTGATGTACTCTATTTTAATTCTATTATTATGTATTATATATTTCTATTTTATAGTACAAATGACAACCTGTATTTTTTATTTTAGTTTATAATGATTAATTTTTTTATTAATTTATTGTATAAAAGTTGCTTTATTTCGATAATTTTTTATATTTTAAAAAAATGAGTGGCTCCATGGGCTGGCTCGCGGCCCCATTAATGGCTAGGCTGGGCTAGGAAAATTCTAGCCTAACATAAAATTGGCCCGCTCAACCTAACTCGAAAATGCATTGGCCCATGATGGGCCAACCCAAATGGGTGGGGTGGCCCAAATAGACAAGTTTACTAATGACGCGCTTTTTAGACAATAATAAATGACAATGACGACCTTCACTTTTTTTCTTGCCTTCCTGCCCTTTTTTTTTTCCTAATTCAATACATGTCCCAATTCACTATGCAATAATGAGTCAGTAGTTACTGATTTTTTTAAAAATTGACCTAGATTTACTAATTTGTGTTACTTTCATTACCTTTTTGGTCCATTGTGTTACTTGAACTAGTTAGTTGGTTGGTTTACTAGTTCCATCAGCCTACTTAATTGAGTTTTTAAACATTAGATTAAAAGAATAAGCACTTGTTTAGGAAGTGTAATAGGGTCAAGCAACACTACTCGACCACTAACCAACTAACTGGTACACCTCTTACGATGATTCGATTTACCCTTATGAACGACAATCCCCAAGGATAACTATCACTTGACAATCAATCCCCAAAATCACGCAACCATTGCTATCAATCACACAGCCTCTACGAACGTAAGCCTTACATATGAAAGACGCATATCGTATCATGCAATAGATTTACTAGATAAATATGACAAGCTCATGATGAAGAACCACATAATACACCATACGTGTTCTCTATAAATACCCCATGACAACCTCAAGCAGGTATGCACAATTCATATATCAATGTTATTACTTTGTTGAATTTTGACTTGTATGTCAGAGTTTCTGCAAGTACACCCTCCAACTCTAACGCACGAAGGAGAACCCCATTAACACAGCTCGAAATAAGTTGTGGAAGAATCACTTGTAGTACTTTCCTGTAGCAGTTCGTCCAAAATTGCATTCTTGTGAATAAATATATTTTTTTTGTTACAAAATTATAAAGTTGTTTGTTAAAAATAGAAAAAAATAAAAAAAATCCATAAAAGGACAACATTTAACATATTAGAAACTTAAAAACTTATTTATTTATTTATTTTTCAAATTCTTAACAAATATAGTGGCTTACTAAATTAATTAAAGAAATGTTTACAAAAGCTTTCACGACACAAGAACTGAATTGATAGAAAAATTATCGAAAATAAACTAAAAATGAACATAATGTATGTAAACTAAAATTTTCAATTAAGCCTTTTCTTTTTAATTTTACACTGTAATCTTGGCCTAACTCGAAGCAAATTATTTGGATCTTGGTCTAGTTTATAAAACCAACACGTTTTTGGAATAATTCTAATAGCCTCATCATCGATGATTCCGTGATTTTCATTTTTCAAACAACTGGAATGTCTCTAAGGTGGTTTGAGTCGACTCACATGCACGTAACTCACTAGTACCCATACTCCATGTAAAAGCACACAGTGCATGGTCCAATATTATATATATATATATATATATAGTATAGAACAGGGGTATCCTCCATCGGAGACAGTTTTGTTCGATATGGATATAATCACTATAGGCGGCAAAGCTTTTCCTCTAAGTATTTAACACAGTTGCATATGTAAGACCCAAATTCAAGATCACTAATTAAGTTGGAACAACTCTACGCTAGATCCACGCGTTTGATTGCATATTTTTATACATATCACCAAAATATCGTTATAGATAAATCCCTTCCCCTTATCAGCCGACCTTCGAAATAAACACAATGGATCTTGAATCATACAATATTCAATAAAAGGACATCTTTTAACATATTTTAAACTGAATGTTGCTTTTAGTATACCTAATTGAAAAGTTAGGTGATTAAATTAAAAAAAATTAATGACTATGTATTATCGGTGTAAAAACTTTTACACTGTCAACCAATGTGAAATCACTGTTGGTATGACTTTTAAAATAGTTATTGTAAAAGTCAACAAACATACCATAAATGGTGGTTTGTGATTAGATAACAGTGTAAAACTGTTTTATATTGTCAGTGCATAGCCTATTTTCTCAAATTAAAAATATTTAGTAAAATCAATTCATTAGTTAATTAATAAATATAAAATAATATAAAAACACACACACATACATACACACACGTGTGTATACATATATAATTTAAAAATTAAATGGATTTATAATATAAATATTTATTATTATTAGGAAAAGTATATTGTATAAAAAATAAAAAAAAGTAAAATGGCTAAATATGTAGCATGTAATAATTTGAAAATATATATATTAATTAGGAGAGAGTAAAAAATTGTTATTTTTCGAAACTATCAGGAATAAAATAAAAATATATTTTGCAATCTGTAGCTTATAAATCATATACTATTTCTATTAATTCATAAAGTTAGAGATTTTAAATTAATAAGTTTTTCAAAAAGTAGCTTTCTGACCAAACATTTCTAGTAACTTGTTTTTCATCAAATAAGCTAATTAACCAACTTATAAGCTATCCAATTATTTTGCCAAATACAGACTTAAAAAGCTTTACTTTTCATTGAATAATTTTTATTTTTAACTTAGCAAATGTGAAAATATTAAAAGAATGCTAACTAGCGATTGGTTTACAAAATTAGTTGAAGGTATTAAATTTTAAAAATATTAATAGAATCTAATTAAAATATATGTAATTTTTTAAAATATCATTTAATTATGTTTTATCGTATAATTAAAAATTGTTGATTTTAATAATAATTAACCATTGAGCATGTGAATTAATTAACATAAAATTGTTCTAGCTTAACCAGTAGTTTTAAGTTCAAATTATGAGTATACAACAGTATTAAATATTTGGAGAGAGAACTTTTGCCACTCAACTCAAAACAGTATTGTCTCCCGTGAAGATTATATTTGTAGTCTCTATAACTATAAAAAAAGTTATATCTTTTTTTTATTAATAGAGACCACAGGTATCATTCGCTAAAGATAATCTTGTTCGAGTCAGGTAGGATCACTATAGGTGACAAAGCTCTTCCTTTGAGTATTTAATGTAGTTGCACATCCGGAACTCGAACTCAAGACCACTTATTAAGCTAGGACAACTCTTTGCTAGTTAATCTACGTGCTTGATGGTGTCATATCTTTTTTTTGGTAAGTGAAAAGAAAGAAACAAAAATAACAAAAAAAATTACAAAAGTAAAAGTAAATGTCCATGTGAATATTTAAAAGTAATAAAATTATTTTAAAATTATATCAAGAATAATTCTTGATTAATTAATATTATAAAAATCTTTTCACTCACAATATATCAAAATTAATATTTATAAATGCAAGAACTGAACTGAAAATAAGAAGTTATAAAAAGAAATAATCAATGTGAATCAATATTTTAATGTAATCATTTTCCTTTAATTTTACCAAATACCAAGTAACCTAAATTAAATTCCCACAAAAATATTGACTCGATATATATAGTTTCTCTAATTTTTTTCCTTCTAAATCTCTTTCTCTTTCTACCTAAATTCTCTCTCTCTCTCTCTCTCTGGTCTTTGTCTTGATTCCGATGCGAATGGTTATTGCAGAAACCCCAACCCTCCCTTCCTCCCCCTTCTCCTAGATCGAGTCAGGTTCTTTTCGTGTTTCATTCTCATTCCTTTTTCCCAATTTTGTTTTTGGAATTATTCATTTCAACACACAATAAAATTGTATTTTTTTTTATTAACTCTCCTCTCAATTACCCGTTGAATTTTATGATTGATTTGGGTTTGTTGCAAATTCTCCATCATTTTAGTACTATGATTCTAGGGTTTTCTACAATTTGGAGCTTGATTAGTGGATATTTCATTGATGGGTAGCAGGATTCTGTGTGGGGGAGAAACGGGATTGTATCAATATCGTTTTTTTCCTGTCGGTATTGGATCGGAAATGGTAGTAAAGTTGTTTTTCAATTTTGGATATTGATAACTCTAGGAAAAATTCGAAATTCACGTGTGCTCTGATTGCTGCGACTGATTTGATGGTTGCAATTGCAAATTTGAAAAATTACCCCTTTCCTTTTGGTTGTGTAAAGTCCCTTGCTGGGAAATGAATTGTGGGATTGCCTTCACTGGCTTCAGGGTTTTCTATTATGAAACCTTTTTGACTTGTTTTTGGGAGCATTTTAACTGATCGCTTGTTCATTCTTTCTCTTAGGGTATCCTATTTTATCTGGAGACCTGACATGGTAGAAAGGTAACAGAACGATGATGGTGTTTTAAGCTGATTTATAGACTTTGCCCTCTGGTTCCATTGGATTTTGAACCATGTTTATGATGGGCAAAGGATGGCGATAGCTGAAGTCAGATGAAAATTCAGGAGATTTTTGTTGGCAAAGAGGCTGAAGTTATTACTAATGGCTTTGAGAGTTATAGCGATTTCGGCGGTTTCTACAGTCTTAAGCTATGTGGGTCTGCAGTTTTGCACAGACTTGTCTTTGGATAAACTTAGATCAGATGGACTAATCGGTTGGAATTTAATTCACTTGAACAATGCCAGTCAAGACATTGAGTTGCCTCTGGGTTTGTACACCACCATAGGGCTACTGGTGAATTACATGATCAATTTATTTATCCTTCTCAATCTTTGTCTCAAGGTGAGTTTGTTGTATTGGGCAGGAGTTACTAATCATGGATTATGCCAATGTATGATGTTGATCTGTGGTGGCCAATATGTTCAGCACTTCTTGCTGAGAATGTGTACAACAATAGTGTTTAATATAGCTGCATTCTTAACTATATTTCAAGAGTTTCACCTGCTTCGTTACAAACTGGGATGGAGGGTGAGATAAGTAGCTCTGAACTGGGATGGCCAGGTGCTTTGGTGTGATTTGCTGGTCATATTTTTCCCATTTTGGGCTAGTGGGTTGATACAAGAATAAGATAATGTAATATAGTTTCTGAAAATTGTAATGGTCAATTGTCATCAATGCCTGGGATTTGGGAACATACTTTTTATTAGAAAGGGATAACATCAATGTTTAACAAATTGTTCGATTTATGCTGCTTTTGCTTTCTTCTTTACTTTCTAAGTAATCTTGTAGGCTAGGGTGTCCATGGTTTTTGTCCATGATAATATACATCCTGTTAATTTCCTTTATCAGTTAATATACTTCTTACTGTTTATGGACTCTCATATCACTTGCAGGCAATATTCTTCACGGAGTTATATGCTTCTGAAACTCGTAAATTGGTTGAACGTCTCATTAATTATGTCATTTACAAGGTTAGTGCTTTTCTGTTTCACTTGTTTATGAAATGTGTCACTGTGCGATTTTATTCTGATTATTTATTGACAATGAAGCTTACTAAAGTATTTGTTTCTTTAAAATTATTTTATTGTTGAGTCTATTGTGTCTGGTGTATGGATGGGAGCTACTGCATTGATTGAGCATCTCTTTTCTCACCTCTCCCATTCTTTTCTTCTGTTGAAGATAGAATTTTTTGTTGATGTGTTGGTTTGGTGTTTGGAAATTGCTCCTAAGATTTGTGTTTAGGCAAGATTTGATAAGCTAATTCACATGATCAATGCTGCTGTTTCTTAGATATCTGGATTGTGGAATCTGAGTAAACAAGTCATATTGTGACATATCTAACCATAAGTGGCAGAGAATAGTTGCTGTGGATTATTTCTTATGCTAGCCAGTTTGATGTGCTAATATGCTGAGGGAATCATCTTTATTATTATAATTAACATTATCATCATTATTATTTAAATTATCTGTTTCAATTTTTGTTACCTTTGATCATTGCCTAATGGTGAAGTTTATTAAGAAATTATCAATATAATTTGTTTTAAATTTTACTTAAAGGAAAACATTTGTGAGCAGCCAGTTAATATATACAATGTCAACTTTGAAAAGTTTAGTTGTAATTTAGGAGCTGTTTGATGTTTATTAGTCATAAATTGACACTACTTAATTGTTATTTATATGTAATGGTGGATGAACAGGGGACATTTCTACCACTGATTGTGCCACCAACAATATATCAAGCAGGTCTTTGGGCAACTTGGTTGACTGTGCTTTGTTCTTTGAAGGTATATATTATACTAAAAAAGAACAAATAGAAATAATTCTGTTGAGATTTGATATATACAAACAAAACAATGTTCAGTAACTTGTTCTGACATGCTTAACATATTGCATAGATGTTTCAAGCTCTGGCTAGAGATCGTTTGGAACGGCTGAATGCATCTCCATCTGCCACACCCTGGACATATCTTCGTGTATATTCAGCATTGTTATTTGTTTTCATGGTTGATGTTCTCTGGTACTATTTGCTCTGTTTTTCTATAACAATATTCTTGTTCATATTATTACCATTGCTATTATCATTATTACAATTCTGGAGATACCTCTATTTCCTACTTCCCTGGACACAGAGTGCTTCCAACGGGATTCATATCCCTGCACTGTAGGCAAATTCTGCCCATATGGAGCTCAGTTTGCTAATTGAGCAACTCCTAGTTATCAATAGCAGCAAACAGTGCTGCCAATGCGCTGTAGTGAGCATTGTGGCTGCTGGCCACTACAAGAAATTCATTGCATCACATTTTGTGTCACACAAATAGTGGTTGAAACTGTGTCCAAGCTCACTCCTTTGTAGCTTTCTCTGTTTTGAATGACAGCTTCCTTTCCATCTTTCTGTCTCCTTTTTACTGTTGTCTTCTTGTCTTCTATGGTTACTATCTACCTTTTTTTATTCCTTTTGTCTTTGTATCTTTTTTGTTTTGTTGGTCTATTTATTTTCTAATACAAGTGCAAGCACAGACAGCTTTTGTTTTATATTTATATCTTAGCAAGTGTCTTTTTCAACCTAAAACACTTAGACAACCTATTGTTTGAAAAGACTTTGCTATTATCTGTTTGTTTTTGGGAATTGACTTTATTATCCCTTTACACCTCCAACCTTGGTTTTGTGGTCTAAAAAATGGAGGAGTGATAACAGGGTCTTTCTTAACTGCTGCTACTTAACTATGGCACATGCAAGACTTGTTAGTTTTTTTCTCTGTTGTTTTGTGTATTCTTCACACTATGTAGTTCCTAAAATTCCACTAATTTTTCTGCAGTAAATTCCATTATCTTCCTTTTTTTTTGAACTTCATTCCTTAGTTCATAGCTTAAATTAATAGTGAATGTGTGTTAGACTTCTGATTATTAATTATGAATCTTAATTTTGGATAAATTATAATTATTATCTTGTATCCAATTTTTGGTATAGTGGCCATCCTACTAGTGGTTTTGGAGTTGGCCAGTCTGTGCTGCTATCTGTGGTTAATAAGCCACTCCCAGTGGTTAAATAGGCCCTTCTTTGCTCTAAACATGCTACTGAACCTCATTTGATAAATTAGCTTCCATCGAAACTCCGCTCCTTTTACACCTTTCTGAAAGCTGGATTTTTTTTGAAAGTTGCTGCTGAATGCTGCTCTTTTTTATTGTTCAAAATTTTCAACATTGCTTATTGTATGTGCATCTTTGCAATCACTAGCTCTAAAGTGTACTTCTGGGGAGCTTAGGGTGTAGGATTTATGCTTTTCTTGTTTGAATTTATAATATAATCAATCCGCTTTGAATCTGTTTAGCTTTAATTTTGATGAAGGCCGAAACAATCTCTATTATTATTGTAATTTTATAGCTTCAGAATGCTTCTGACACTTACTTTTTTATGCTCCTAGGATAAGGCTTTGTCTGACAATATGTAGAACACATGGGTCCTCTATGTATCTGTTACTGTTCTTCGAGCCATTCAGTATTGCTTTTGAGACCTTACAGGTATTTACAATGCATCTTTGCAGATTTGAGATACATTCTTATCATCTGGTTAGCTTCCAATGGGGTAGTTATGCCTGGTTTAATGTTGTTTTGTGTGATATAAATTGTAGGCCATTTTGGTACATGGATTTCAGTTGCTTGACATATGGCTGCATCATTCAGCGTGCAATAGCAGTGATTTCCGGATGCCTAAACTGCTTAACACGTTAACTGCAGGTAGTTTGGATAAAAATATGATTTTAAAACGTCTAATAACTCATCAATATGATTGGGATATTAAGAACATGCATCTTTTTGTTCTACACATAATTTAAATTGTGTCTCTACTTTTTCCCCTGGATGTTCTCTTTACTTTGGTGGTTTGCAGTACTAATAAATTGCTATCTTTTGAATTATAAGTCCTTTCTTTTGTTTGCTATAAAGATCACTAAGTTTCATTGGTTTGTCTGCATGAAAGTATAAAGCTTGTTTCTTAAGACACTAGACTTTTCTGTTTGTTTGGAGAAACTTAATTCTAGCTTCCTGATTAAGTGGTGTAACTGCAGGTTCATTGTTGGAATGGAAGGGAATTCTTATTCGGAACTTGGGGTTTTTCCTAGACATGGCAACATTTTTTATGGCACTTGGCCATTATTTGTATATATGGCGGCTCCATGGCATGGCTTTCCATCTTATAGATGCAGTGCTATTTCTAAATATACGTGTAATTATTTCATTCTTAATTCTTCGTGAATTTTACCATCAACAGAAATTTAACTGACATTTGCATATTTACTATTTGTAATCATTGATGTTGTTTTGAGCAGGCATTGCTTAGTGCAATAATAAATCGCATAAAAGGCTTTATCAAGCTAAGGATAGCTCTAGGAACACTTCATGCAGCTCTTCCTGATGCAACAACTGAGGAGCTAAGAGCATATGATGATGAATGTGCTATTTGTAGAGTATGCTAGTTTGCTACCCTCTGTCTTTATGATTGATCTTGGTATTGGTTGGATATACTTTTGAATAATATTATGAATGTGTTTATGACAGGAACCTATGGCTAAGGCTAAAAAGCTAAACTGCAATCATCTCTTCCACCTTGCATGTTTGAGATCTTGGTATGGTTGATTTTATGGACTTTTATCTTTTTCTATTTGGGTTAATTTTAGTGAGATACTATTGGTTGCTTTACTGGTTCCAGGTTGGATCAAGGCCTGACTGAGATGTATACTTGTCCAACATGCCGAAAGCCACTTTTTTCAGGTGGGCCTGAAAATGAAACAAACTCAAATGCAGGAACGATATCTAGTGATGAGCAACTTGCACGCCAAATAAGTGCAGGATTTGATCGGCCAAACTCTGCTAGACATACCATACCTACAGGATTGTATCCAAATCAGACACTAAACACTCCTGAAGGTGTTCCTTGGAGGTTCAATCTTCATACTCAATGCTACATGGCCTTCTGTTTGCTTTTTTGCATTTAGCTGTTATTTATTTGTTAAAATGGTAGTTTTGAACATTTATTAAGCACAACTAAAGGTGATACAAAAATCCGCCTAGCACAGCCGCCAACACAAACGAAAACATAAGAGGAAAGAAATCAACTCAATAGAACTCCTCAATCACTCAGTTGAACCCAATAAAGAAGCACATGGAATCCTTGGGGAAGCCAATAAAACAGCTCTTTCAATAAAAGGGGCATGAATGGAATCTCTGCTGGAGATCTATGATCTATGTTTGCTTCAACCATAAACATCACAACCCTGAAAATGGAGGACACTGCAGCATTGTATTCCTTTGTTCTACCAAAACCTCTGTAAAGATGCATTGAAAGTGATTGTAAATGATTATGCTGGTGAAACCCAGGGCAAGAAAAAGAATTGGTGGCAATTCTGAAGTTGCCTGGCCACCTCTCAATGTGGAAAAAAGATGACATTGTGGTTCTGAACTTTGAAAACACATCATATGGATATCAGGGGATGTAGCTGTTTAGGCCTACAAGTCTTTTACAAGATATTTGTAAAAGTAGAAGGGAGGGGGGGGGGGGGGTTGCAAATTTTTGTTCACTGACCTGATCTTTTGAAGAAGGTTTGGAAGAGAAATTTATTAGCTGTTGGGTTTCAAATCAAATACTATAAGACAAGCATTGGAACCCGAATTAAAATACTTTGTATTGGCTCCAAATGATGCTATTTTTTTAAGTTTAGAAACTTCCATTTTTTGTATGAAGAAATATAGCTGTATCCATCTATTTGACTCTGTAAAAGGACTTATGTTCAAGAATCAAAATAACTAAAGGATACTGACTGTACAATAAATTATCTCAAGAACAACGTATGGAAATATTATCTAACTTCCTCTTATTTATTGCAAGAAAAGAATGGTTGATTACCCCTTTTTACTTTCTGTGGACAAACTTATTAGTTACCTGCTGCAGTCAAAATATATAGATTTGTTATCTTGCATGTATTGATGCGTTCTTTTTTTACTGATTTTACTTTTTCTTATCTAGGGCTGCAGGGCTGGACTCAGGTTGGTTGCATTCTTGGCCAAATCAAGGTGTTGATGGGGCTGGTCCATCTACTGCTATCAGAACTGTTGGATTGGGAAGAGTTCAAATGATGATGAGGCATCTTGCATCTGTTGGAGAAACCTATGCTCAGACTGCCTTTGATGATTCTGCTTGGAACCTTTGGCCCATTAATCCCTCGCAGGCTTCTGCAAGTGGTTCAACCATTCCTCCCCCTGGTGGAAGATTGCCAGGAGGAACTGGTAGTTTGCATTTAAGGACTGCTTCACATTCTGCGAATGATAATGTTGCGAATATACTTGCCATGGCTGAGACTGTTCGAGAGGTTCTACCTCATATTCCAGATGATATAATATTCCAGGTGTGTTTTGGATTATTTGCATTATATAATGTGCCAGAATCTACAAAATCATTTCCATTCATTAGATTAATTTTATTTGAGCATTTAATATTGGGTATGCATGATGGTTGATGATAAATGCAGTTTATAATGTAACTTTGTAGTTTGTACTTTAAGATGCTGTTGTAGTAACATCTCAGAAAGATGCCCCATCTGTTTAGAAGTGCCCTTGTAGTGTAGTGGTCTGTTATTCTTGACTTTCTTCGCTGTATTATGTTTATTTAATGTCACCGACACCTATGATGTTGGAAAATGATTGATGTAATGAAGCAGTGTATTATTGGTAATGCTCTGTCATTTGAATTTTATGACTTGCTTAATACTTGGATAACAATGTATTGATGGGTAAATCAAGTACTCTGATATCTTGTTATAAAAATGGTAGACAGAATTTGTTTGGGCTGACTTTGTGACAGGAAAAAATAAAGCAAAATAGGCTGTAGGGGTAACAACTATACAGAAGGTTATTTCTTTATATTTTTGTTTTTCTTTGGATTACATGTATTGGTCAGTCTGTTTCATATATATGAAAATGGATGATCCAGTAGGGGGTGAAAAATGAAAGCGAACTGATAGGATTGCTTAGATAAAAACACTATTGATATTCACAAGCATACCTCTGCTACTGATATTTGATGATTATCAGTGTACAAGGAAGATAGATTACACTCTGATATAGGAAGAGGAAAGAAAATAAGAGATAGAACAAACATAGCTTTGATGGTCTGCAAACCTTCATGCTTTAAGGCCCCGAAACCATACCGAATTCACACCTTCCCCTTTCCTTTCTTCCATGCTGCCATGTGTCTAGGGCTCTAGGCAGTTACAAATATATTGTCCTTGCATATTCTGTTAACCTCATCCTTCTAGCTCACGTGAGACATTAACCTACTGCCTTCTCTTTATTTATCCTCACACAGACTCTAGTAATAGGACGGTGTATGTACTGTCACGAAGACATGAACTTTACTTAGTTGTGGCTATAGCATGCAACTAAAGAAATTGTCTAAGTGGTATACCCTTAAACTTCCTCAGTGAATGAATTATCTCCCAAATTGTCAATGAAATAATGGCACGAGATGGACATATGTGATTACTTATATACGATCATACATGTCATCATCAGAGGTCATTTTCAACTTCTCAAAAGGGTAAAGTATGCTTCTTATGGACAAAATAAAAAAAATTGATGCTGAAAAATGTCATTGTCTCAGATTGCCACCACTGTTTGCCGTTCAGCATCCTGTAGTTGATCTTGATAGGTTTTGGATAAAGGTGCTGATTCCAAGACTCAAAGTTTGAGTATAATAGGCATGCACTATTGGTGTAAAAGTTTTTATATTATTAACCAATCAGAAATCTTCCTTAGTGTGATTTTTAAGGTAAATATTATAAAAGTCAATAAACTTATCATATATAATGATTTGTAATTAGAGTTTTTTACACCGTCAGTGTATATATTACTTATTCAAAGTTTTAAGGCTTTATTTTCCAAATATTATAATTGATGGGGGGTAGTTGCAATGAACCTATAGTTGAGGGGGTTTACTTGTTTTGGGTCCTTGATTTTATTATGTAGATTGCTTACTTGATGTTAATATGTATTAGAATCTAAAGCGTTTGATTGATACTGCAGGACTTGCAAAGGACAAATTCAGTCACGGTTACTGTCAATAATCTTCTCCAAATGTGACGTATTAAGGTATTATTTTACTCAAGGAATATGAAGAATCAAGGACGTAGAGCTACTTCAATTGTCCTTGGAAAGGCATAGGCTTCATTTTATGTATATAGAGTCAGCACATTCAATCTGTTGTACTCAAGAAAGATAGCAGAAAATATAGGCATTTTCCTTCTCTTTCTCTTCTTGAATCTGTAGTAAAATAAATGTGGGGTATGTTCCCAAGTTGGGCAAGTTCCTTTCTGTCATCGTTCCGTTTCATTTGTAATTTTGAATCTGCTGCTACCTCAAAAATATGCTGTAATTTTCTTTCCACTCCCCACTCCATTTTGTGGGGTTGGCAGAGAGAGGGAGAGGTATATTAATTATCTTCAACTGACTCAATTTGGGCCATATGCAACATCTAATTCGAACGTGTTTGGAAGATGGTAGTAGAAAGAAATCCAGTGCGTGTTTGGTTTACCCTTTTGAAGAAATCATTATTTTGTTTTGACGTTTATAAAATGAATTTAACTCTAATATACTAAAAGTGTAAAAGTTTTTTATATTATAATTCTATTCACGTGTATTAAAATTTGAGTTTTGTTTGTGATAATTTTTTTAAGACATATATAAAGTGAATTTTAATTATTAAAAATTATAAAATCATGAGTGGAATTTATTAAATAAGTAGGACTTATAAAATTTTAAATTTTTTTAATAAATTTTAGTTAATAATAGTGTTCAAAAGATTGTATAAAAGAATGTGTTGGTAACATTTTTCTTATGAAAGTTTGATTCTATGGTTGACGGTAGAAAAGTATAATTCAAGATCTTTAAATATCTCATGTACCCTCTCAATAACAAACTCGTAGAGTAACACAAATCAGTATCTTTCTATTGGACGGATACCAAAGAAGGATGCGACTTTTCAACCCAGAGGTTGTACTAGATTGGAATTGGAATAACGGCACAACATGAAATCCTATTAATATATTCGATTCCAGTGTTCGCATAAGTGGTTACAACCTGTATATTGAATCATAGATTGTGACATTAAGTTGACTCTAATGACGATATTTGCAGGTCAAAAAATTTACATAGTTCTTACTTTACCTTCCTTTTAAATGATAAGCATATTTCTACAATGATTTAAACGTGTAAATATCAAATTTGATATTTAAAATGTTGAACTTTGCCACCTTAGCAGGTGTAGGGGAGTCGACAACATATTTGCTTAACAACATGACGGTCAAGGCCTGTGTTATAAAATTTAAAATTAAAAATGTTTTTATAAATTTAAAATTATAATACATGATTATAATCATGCTATGTCTGCTGTTGTGGAAAAGCAAAGAATCAAGTGAGCACTTATCTTGTGTCCCAAAAATTCTTTCAACTAATGTTACAACCCCTAAGCTAGAGTCAAGATTTGAGTAAAACAAACAATTATTAGAAGTTAAAAGTGGCAAAAAGCCAAACAATCTTCCTCACTACCCTCAATCAAACAATTTCTAGTTTGCACTAGAACCATTATCATCCATGCATCATGCTAGCATTTTAGTTGGCAAAATTTGTAGCTAATTGCAATCCAATCCACATTCCTCTAGAATTGGCCCATCTGACTTGGGTAAAAATGGATCAATTTTCACCCACAAGACAGAAAAGAAAGAGGCAAGAAGGATTGCCCAGACAAGAACAATGGTAGGAGTCCTGTTATGCCTGCCTATCATACCTTTGAGGAATGGATACAAATGAAGAAGTACCCACAAAGAAAACAAGAGTTTACCAAGTAGAGGCCCCCAGGACTCAAAGCCATTGTTTATTGCATATGAGACTCCAGCAACTACGGCAATTATGTTTAGTATCAGCAATGTTGTTGGTATGATTAGTAAAGCGGTCCACTTCAAAGCAAACATGTCAGAATGCTCCTTGTCATCTACTTTTGATGTCACAATGAAGTTTGTATTTACACCTGCCAAGACCTTGAACATCCCTAGAAACACTGCAAGGAAATGTGCTGAAACCCCTCCAATCACCCAAAATTGCTCATTTCTCCACCATTCATCAACTGTAACACCACTCCATCTCATCTCTAACACACTTGTGATGAAAATGCAAGTGAAAAGAGACACAAACCACATGCCAGCTGCATTACTGAGCTGCAATGCCAACAAGAATATTGATAAAAAGCATAGACATTTTTTTTTTGCAAATATTATGGCAATAGAACTTAGAAACCAAATCACCTTTCCCCATTTCTTGTCCGTCTCTTCGTCCCCTCAATTAAAAAGTAGGATAAAATATGTTGGGTTAAATATGTTTTTAGTTATCCAAAAACGGACTTGTTTTGGTTTTAATTTTCAGAATTTTTTTTTTGAATAAAGTCTCTCAAATATTAAAAATACTCTAATTAAATCCCTATACTAAATTCTGTTTAACTTTTCTGTTAAATGATGACCACATCAGTTTCTAAATAAAGTATTTTATTATCTAAAGTGCCCAATAATAATTTTTAATAAAAAATTGTGTAATTACTTTTGCTTTAGGATTAAAAAAATATGTGATTTAGGATTAAACATGTAATAGTTTTATTCAAAAATTATGTTACTAATCTGACCTGGACATAACAGTTGACATGAATGACTACATCAGAAAATTAATGTTGACTGAGACGCTGATGTGACCATTATTTAACAAAAAAGTTAAATCGGTTTTAGTACATGAATCTAATTAGGATATTTTTAATATTTGAGGGACTTTCTTTAATTTTTTTTTTCTGAAAACTAAAACCAAAATGAGTTAATTTTTGAAGGACCAAAAACACATTTAACCAAAATATGTTTTTTGTCTCTCAAAATATTTCAAAATATTGGTTTTAGTCCCTATAAAAATTTATTATGTTCGTAGTCCCTACATTTTAACATAAACACATGCTTTTAGTCTTTGATGAGGGATTAAAACCACACCACTTCTACTAAATGGAAGGACTAAAAATATATTAAATTTTTATAGGAAATAAAATTAAATTTTAAAACATTTTGAAAGACCAAAAACATATTTTATTCTAAAAATATCTCCTTCTCTACCCTAATTAAAAAGCAACACTTAAGCCAAAAAAAAATACTAACAACCAGGGGAGTGTTACTTTTTAACCTCATGTCACTTTTTAATTGAAGGGACTTGGAAGGGATAGGTAATGGTGATAGGTGATTTTAATGTATTGATCCAAGTCACTCACTTATGACTTTAACCAAGACTAAGGTTTCAATCATAATATGAAATTAGAAAACTGAACAACTCTTTTGGATACAAAAAAATTAAACTTCATACCTCAGGAATGATAAATTTCCCAGTAAGCAAGCAAACAGCAGGCATGGTACAATATACCACCAAAGGTATTGATGTCCAGGGATATACTATAGCATTTATGTAAGAAATACGTTGTAACCACTTTAATCCTCCTCCATATCCATACCAAAGAGGGCAATGTTTACTCATGAATATTTCAATGGATCCAAGGGCCCATTGAAATACTTGTTGCAAACCATTAGAAAGGTTTCTTGGGGAAGATACTTTAAATCCAGGTCTTTTAGAAATACAATATATAGATCTCCATCCATGGCAATGCATTTTAAAACCTGTCAATATATCTTCTGTAACTGAACCATAGATCCACCCAACCTGAGCAATTAAAAGAATTTTTTTAGAGTTGAATCCATGATTACAAGTTACAACTTAAACAGGAAGGCTTAGAAGAACATAGTAATGGAAAGGTTTCATTACCTCTTTTCCCCATTCTGTTTTCTCTTCATAACCACAACTAATGACATGTATTGCTTCTGTAAGTTGAGAAGCAAGGTTGCCATGTTTTAGTGTCTCACCATCCACCAATTGAGTAGATGCAATGAAAATAGGAGATTGTCCAAATTTCTTGGCAAACTTTGGATTTGAAATGTGAGCTGAAGTTTCATCTTCTATGCCTACATTCAAGATTTTACTAGTTTAGATTAGACAATGATATATTTATAAAATCATTTGGTTCCTACTTCATAAGCTTCTTCATAGAACCTTATATTTTCTTCCAAGGAACAATTGAGAAGGACAATATTTCTAATCTGATTTGTATCTTGGCATAACCATTTTTATGAAGATATATATGACAATGCTTAAGAGAATTAAATATAATATGCAGGCAAATACTAGATTGTGCAATGTTTACCTTTAGTACCATGTTCAATATATTTCAAAGCACCTTCAACTATAGATGATTCAGAATGTACTTTCCTATGACTGCTATCCATACTCTCAAACTTGGGTTTCTTCAACTTCTTCTTCCTCCTCTTTCCCATACAACAACATCCACAGCAACACCACTTCGGCCAGCAATTGCACGTCTTGGTTGGAGGCTTCTTTTTTCTTGGAGAATCAAAACCATATAGTGCTTGCCTTCTAAAGACACATCCTGTCCCAACATATGTAGGTCCTTGTATACCATCCAAGCCTTTCATGTTAATCTAAAAGACAATAGAGTTAGCTTATTACAATTCCATTTAGAAGGGAAATTCAAAGAAATAAGTTAGTTTTTCTGAGAGTATTCGTACATCAAAGAATCCATTTGTTTGATTGGCATATTGCTCATTGCTATCAATACCATCAGATCTCTGTGAGAACTGAACATAGGAGACCCTTTTTCCTAATAATGGGTCCATCATGAAACACATTGCCTCTCTCACAACCTTGCTATTGTTGATGTAATGATCATAGTCCAAGTTTAACACAAAAGGTGCATTGGAAAGCACGGCAGACACTCTAACCTGTTTGATTGAATCATCAACAAAGAAATATATCATACAGTTTGCACTGATGTCAACTGCATCATTACATAAAATTGTAGAGTTTCCTCAAGCTGCTTGTCACCGTCATTTCTTTATATGTTGCTTACCAATGCATTTAATGCTCCTGCTTTTCTTTGGTCATTGAATTTTGGCCTCTTTTCTCTAGAAACATATACCAAGCGTGGTAATTCATTGCCATCCATGTCATATCCCCCAGTTTCTCCAAGAAAAACCTGAGAAAGGATTAGCATTGACAATCACAAAATTAAGCAAAAATGGCCGTAAATGCATAAGATATGCTCTTTAATTTATGAGTTTAATTTCTATACATGCACTATAAGTGTAAAAAATTTTACATTATTAATCAATCAAAAATCATTGAAGTATGACTTTTATGATAGTTACTGTAAAAAAGTTAACAACCTTACCATTATCCTTTATACTGTCAGTTCATACACTATTTACTCTTAATTTATTACTAACCTGTATCATTCCTGGGTGATCACGAACATTATTTCCTGGCCATGGTGTTCCATCTTGCATTGTCCACCCTTCCTCTGGGACCTTCTTAGACTTTGCAACTAGAGAATTAATTCGAACTCTAAACTCTTCATATTCTCTCTGTAGTATAATGAAAATAAAGTTTTACCATATAACATGAAGATTCATAGGATAAAGTATCCAAGACATGTAGACATTTTTACCTTCATTGCTCTTCTCTCTTTCACAAATGATGGGTGCACCTTATCTTTTAGGTAGTTTATCTTCTCAGCAAAGTACCATTCGGGAGCCCTTGGCTCAATGCTAAACCTCTTACAGAAAGGAACCCATTTCCTTGCAAATTCAGAAGTTTCAGATAAAGCCTCAAATGTTAGCATTGCTGCACCATCATCAGATACATAACATGACACCTTTTCAGTAGGGTAATCTATGGCTAGAATGGAAAGAACCGTGTTTGCAGTCACAAGAGGAGGCTCTTTTAGTGGACCCATTGTGATCACAAATATATCAATTGGAGAAAGTTGTGAAGGTTGCCCTTCCTTTTCATACCTATGAATGGGTAAATTAAAAAGTTGTTAATAAACTTGCAAATAAACATCACAAAAAATCCATATATTAATGATTATTCGTCAGGATTGTCCCTACTTGCATAGAATTTAGTTCTGTTTAGATAAACTTATCTGTAAGCACTTACAAGAGATACAAATTAACTTGTACATAAGCTAATTTTAGCTTATAGGAGAAGTTTATTTTATTTTTTCTTTTATTTTCTTCTTTTATAAGTGCTTATGGAGAAATTTATTTAAACAGGAAAAATTGAACTATTAGTATAAAACTACAAATATTATAAGTGTATACTAACAATATGATGCTTTTAGTATAGGAAATTGATATATACCATTTATGCATCATACTATTACTACATCGTATTGTTAGCATAGACCCACAATGTCTATTGTCTATACTATCAGATCAATTTGTCAAGACAAAGTTTATACTAATGAGAGCAAACCAAACAGCTAACCTTTAATATATGAATTTTATTTGTAGTGAAAGAAAGCACAAGAAATACAACACTATATATGGATAATCTATTTGTAGATTACTTGCCTCAAGGAAAGCCTGTCTAGATAAGTTTCCCTCATGACAGGAAGCAACTTTGGGAACTGGTCTAGAATCCAAGAAAGAGTGAACCAAATCTCACAAATTATTGACACTAGCCACAAAGCATAGGCATTGTCTACAGGGTGTATAACTCGGTAATGGAAGAAGAACCCAAGAACAACTAGTCTGATTACTATGATCATACGATAAGGGTTAATTTGACTAGATGGAACAGGCAACTTTCTTGACAATGGTTGTCTTCCTTCATCCATTCTGATTAACATAAGAAAACATACGATCTTATTATAAAGCAATCCTTATGTATGTGTATATAATATATCCATATCATTTTGTGTGTGTGAGCGCATAACTGTATAATCCTTGAGTCGAAAGCCAAACACTAATTCTTTGGAGGCAATACATCATAAAAAAGGATACAACTTCTTATTTATACACATAGTCAGGAATCAAATCCTTATTAGTATGTTTAAGGAACCTAACTATATATCAACCAAGTTAGCAATGTCATTATATATCCTTATTTTAATGATATGTTTGGATGGATGAATGGAAGGAAAATAGAGAGAAAAGAAAACACATATAACAATATATTTTCCTTTGTTTGATTGAAGAAAAAGTAGAAAGAAAAGAGAGAGAAAAACTGACTTCTAAAAACAAAAATTCATTTTTTCTTTTCTTTTCACTTTCTCTTCAATTCAAATTCAAACTACTCTCTTATCCCTTGTTTTCCATCCACCCTGGCAATAAACCCTTGTTTCACACTGTCAACCAATTATAAATCATCTTATTATGATTTTTAAAATAGTTATCATAAAAGTCAATATCTTATCATACATGACAATTTATAATTAGGTGATAGTGTAAATTTTTTTACACTATTAGTGTATTTAAATTGAATAGTTATTTTAATGTTGAAGAACTTCTAGAAAAGCACTTACATAAGAATTTCAGTGTCATCATCTACAACGTTGTTTGGATCTTCCTTGTCATTTTCTTTTCTCACATTACCAAGTTTCATTTGTCTTTGCTTCCATATCTCCATTCTTTCCTTCCATGCAACACTCCCATAGCCATAAGCAGCCAGGTCCTTGGAAGGATCCATGGATCTTGCTTGCAATGCAATTATCTCTTTGCTCAATATGGTTGAACTTGAAGGAACCAAAGCATGACGTTCTGGAGAAGTTTCTTCATCTTCCTATAAGCGCGTTGCATGCATGCAAAAGATTTAGTAAGAAACTAGAGCAAAGTCATCTCCGTTTTCAATTTTTTTGTTATAACAAGGATTTAAACAGAAGTGTTCAACTTTTAGGATTGCCTTGTTAGTATTATTTTCATCTAACGAAAATTAAACTCCTAGTAGATATTAAAGACATGTACTAACAGTGAAATGTATCATACTAATATATATCAATATTTTATATTAACAGAATTGTTTGTTAATATAACACATCATATTGTTAGTATAACTTTATTTTTCGTTAAAAATTATACTAACATAATATAATTTAAGATCAATTTGTTAGTAAATGATAATATTTTTATAACTATAGCCCCCTCAACATTGCTACCACACTCCTATAAACTTACGCACAGCAAAAAATTGTTTATTAACTACCCAACACAGGACATATATATAGGAGGAATCAAATTATACCGATATAACATATACCAACTATTACACTATTTAATAACTTTTAATTGGAAATTTTTTTCTCAAAACCCACCGTTGGATTGAAAGTTCCTTTAACATAAATCATATGTACAAAATTTTATATTAATTTAAAATTGTTTGATACCTTATTCATATCAATCAAAATAGGCGTAATATATACTTTTTAAAATATACTAAAATATGAATTGTTTGATTGCCATTTTATTGTTATTCTACTCTGACAAAATTTAACATAAACAATTTTGGTAATATGTAATTATAATTCAACGGTTAGATCAATAAAAATCAAATTCTATATCAAGTTATTAATAGCGTAATAGTTGGTGTAAGTTACACCAGTCTAATTTGATTTCTCCTATACACACACACACACACACACACATATAGGGGACATATCTAGTGAGAAGGTTATTTTTATATGAGAGTGAGAGAAGTTAATCTTGGCCATACAATCATACATGGAGGGTCAAGATTTAATGTCATGTAACCACTTAAAAACTCATGTGATTTTTTAAAAAACTTACATGACTTTGTATATTTTAATCTTAACCATTCATGACAAGATCTAATGGTTAATATCTATTCGTCCCACTCTCACATAAAAAAGACCCTCTCACTTAATACGTTCCCTACACACACACACACATATATGGGGAGGGATCAAATGACACCGGTGTAACTTACATCCACTATTACACCATTCAATAACTTTTAATTGGATAATTTTATCCCAAAACCCACCATTGGATTGAAAGTTCCTTTAACATAGATCATATGTACAAAATTTTATATTAATCCAAAATTATTTGGTACATTATTCATATAGATCAAAATAGATGTAATATATACTTTTCAAAATATAGTAAAACATGAGTCATTTGATTACCTCTTTATTCTTATTCAATTTTAACAAAATTTGATACAAACAATCATTGGTAATATGAAATTATAATTCAACGGTTGGATCGATAAAAATTACATTCTATATCAAGTTATTGAATGGTGTACTAGTTGGTGTAAGTTAGACCCGTGTCATTTGATCCCTCCCCTATATATATATATATACATATATATATGTATGTATGTATAAGAAGCTTATCAAGAGGCGACAAGTCTTAATTATTATGAAAAATGAGATTATTTAATTACAACCATTTGATTAAAAATAATGATTTAATTATATATTTAATTATAAATCTCACATGATTTTTTCCTTTTTCAATTAAAGAGCACAAGTGATTTGTAATTAAATATAAAATCTAAAATGTTAATTTAAACTTAATCATTGAAATTAAATATTTTTATTTCTCACAATAACTAAGAGTTTTTACTTGATACACTCCCTATATAGTACACATCTAAAACCGTGAAATATGAAACAAATTAATCTTAATCATACAACTATATATATGAATGATTAAGATTAACTATCCATTTTAAATATATGGTTAATATTTACTCCTCTTACATTCTCATTTCTCACTCCATATGCATTATATATATGTAGGAAACGTATCTAGTAAAAAAGTCATTTTTAATGAGTAAGAAAAGTAAATTTGTGTTGTACAACCATACATAGATGAATAAGATTAAAAGTTTTGAATCAGATGATTACTTAAAAAGTTACATGACTTTTTAAAAAATTTCACATGAATTTTAATTTTAATTATTCATGATAAAATTTAGTAGTCAATATTTATCCTCTCACTCCCATATGAGAAAACTCCTCATTTGATATGAGATTAATAAATCTTTACTTTAACTTCAAAAATATTGTTAATAGTTAATAGTTGATAAATAATAGATAAAAATATTTTTTTTGTTCAAAAAATAGATTCCTTAATAATGATTCTCTCTTTTTTTTTTTAAATAAGTCTTTCATCTTTTTAAAATATGGGCCTCTTATATTAATTAGTTATAATTTCATCGTCTAATTTGCTTATGACCCACGTATATATTGAGCCAGTCTTGTACTTTGTTTTGTATATATTCGGGTTATGCCTGTTAATAAATTTTCGCTTATAAAAAAATAGAAGAATGCTAAAACACTCTCTCAAGCACTCTCTTTCTAACACTCTTAATTATAGGCTAAAATTTATTAAAAGTTACAAATTTTGGTGAGTTTTACTTCTCATTTAACGAGTCTCTCTCCTGATTTAAGAGTAAAACCCATCAAAATTTGTGATTTTCAATAATTTCCAGCCAATAGTTGAGAGAGTTTTAAAAAGAGAGTGTTTAAGAAAGTGTTACTAGCATTCCTCAAAAAAATATTGAGCCAGCCTTGAGGACACCTTACAGTTACAATAAAATCATTTTTATATTTTCGTTTAATAACATAATCTTTAGCTGTAGTTGCCCTTTGACATGAGGAATTATATATGAATACAAAAGGATCATTTTTACCCTTTAGTAATAAAACATGTATTATCATTGCTTTCTTTAAACTTATAAATATTTAATTATAATAGAAGATTCTTCTTGTTGATTGAATCTTATATTTGGAAAGACGGCAAGGAGGGAATGAAAGGGAATAAAATCATAAAACTTATTAAAAGTATATATTTAGGAGTTTAAAAGCAATGGATGGGAAGACATAGAAGAAAATCCTTATTATTCAAAGCCACAAATTTTGTCTTCTAAAATTGGAAATCCAAGGAAGGAATGACCGAGATATTCTACTTTCCTTTCTCATTGAACTCATCAAACAATAAAACAATGGAGTCCTATATTTTATTCCAATTATGTTCCATTTTTGTCATAACAAGGTGTTGAAATTTTTGTGCCCCAGCCCTGTTATATGCAGAACCATTAATTTGCCTTGAAGTAGCTTAAAAAAAATGAACAATTAAAGCAAATTCAAAACATATTTTGGAACTAAATAATTTTACATTTAATAAAAAAATAAAAATTAAGTTCAATAAGTTAATATTGTCACTTTATGTAAGAAGAATTGTTTTCAGAGAATCTATATGGGGGAAAGTCAAATATAAATGTAAGATGGAAATCGGTATTATGAATTTTCCAAATTATTGGGTGCTACTAAAATTGCAAAGCCGAAAGATATGTCAAAATTGATGTATTCCATTTGTTTAAGCACATGAATACTGACTAAAAATTGGTAACTTAGAAAGTTAGTACCGTATCTTTCATTGTATCATGAATTCTTCGAAACATATATAGATAATCTAGTTGCGATTATTTAACTTTTATTTTTTAATTTTGTATTCATAATGTAATAAGCTATATGCATTTACGTGAATTATGCCCTCCTCCACACTAATTAAAATAGAGTTTGATGGTCATGCACTGTCAGTGTAAAAAGTTTTACACTATTATCCAATCAAGAATTAGCATTAATATGACTTTTAAAGTATTTATTATAAAAGTTAACAAGCTTACAATAAATGGTGGTTTATGATTGGATGACAGTGTAAAATTATTTTATACCGTCAGTACATAACTATTAAACTCATTAAAATATTGCACTAGTTATTTAATTTATACCACTGGCCTCTCCAAAAGTTTGTAGGAACGACTTATAAATAGAGCAATGGTAAATGTCTACTCCAAAATGGGGGAGGATTGGAGTGAAAAGAAAAGAGAGATAGAAAGAAGAAAGAAAAAGTGATAAATATAATAGGTGATGTGATAAAAAAAAAAGGAAAAAAATAAGAAGAAAATGAGATGAAAGAGAAAAATGAGTGTATGTTAACTATTTTCTTTTTAAATAAAACATGTGGGCATGTCTACCAAAAGAATATATTTAAATGGATGCATTTGTGTTGTATAATAAATATTCTAAAAGAAAATTAAAACTCAGTACTGGAATTCACGAAACAAAAGAGTACGTAATGTAAGCAAATTAAACACTACCTTCGATCTTTTATATAAGTAACTAATTATAGTGTTAAAAACACTATCATTTATTGTTTATATAAAGGACTGGAAGTAGTATTACATATGAGAAGAGTAAAGAGTTCAGCATAATTTGCTATTACTTGTTTTTAGATTACACGGGACGACATATATGTAACATGGCTATGGGAATGTTAGAACAAGATTAGAATTAAGCATTACCTCAGGAGACATGCACATCTCCATATCTATTTTATTTCGTCCATCAAAATCGAATTCATTCTCCAAGTCATCAATGCCATCCTCCTCTTCATCCCCCTCAACTCTAGCATAGCCTGCAACACTCGAGCCACATCGATATAAAGAGAAACAAATAAAGGAGTAGTTACCTTAATTACAATATTAAGGTAATATATATCAGGGAGGCCCAACATTAGATGAGGCCTAAAATAAACTTTAAAAAGACTTTTTTTTTTAAATAAAAATTATATGTTGGACCTTTTTGTCGACATATATGACTTTTTTACTAATATATATGACTTTTTTGTTTTATAAAAACTAATAACAAATAATTTTTTATTGATGGGCCTAAAACTTGAGTTTTAGTTGCTTTATCCTTAGACCAACTCTTATATATATATATACCTGTATTAACTAATTTGCATACCTTTGAGACGCTTGAATCTTGTTTTGCACTGAGGACAGACCTGGTTTCCCTCCCTCCGTTCGTACTCATAACAGTTTTTACAAACAGGAAAGGCACACTCGTTGCAGGCCACAAAGAGGTCACCGTCTGCATTAACCCCTATATCATCTCCACATAGTTGGCAAGTTTGACCATGTAATTGTTGCAACTCTCTTTGCTGCACCACATCAAAACCAACTTGCTATATATCAATATTTGTTCCTCTACATGTTTATAAGTTCATATATTTCATCGAAAATCAAGGGCGGGTAATAAAATTACAAGATAAATGTTTTTTTTTTTTAAATAGGCATATAGTACAAGAGATTAATTTTCATCTACTAGCAAATTTTTTTACACTCAACTAATCAGAAATCACGTTAGGTATAATTTTAAAGATAATTTATAAAAGTCAACAAACTTATTATATATAACAATATGTAATTAGATAACAGTATCATTGTATAGCTTATTTTCTCCAAAATAAATCTATATTACAATTCTAAAGAAGTTTAATTTGTCAATATTTCAAATTAATTCATAGTATGATTTTGGGATAGTCAATAATTTATTTATTTGTAAATAGCCAACCATAATATTAGATAAATAAAAAATTTATGGCTACCCCAAGTCATAAGGTGACTCCTCTAGTGAGAATATCACTTTGTGTAATAGAGATGATACTTGTTACTTACAGCAAAATCGCCATCTTGACGTATGATAATGAATTCGTTGCTGTTGTGAGAGCCTGCGACCAACCCGAAATTGGTTTCCATTTAGTGCTGGATCATGCACACACTACCTCTACCTTATCATTTCCAATCACAGTAACACAGTGTTTCCTCTTCAGTATATATATTTACAAATTAATCCTTTGCCTTTCAACTCAAGGAAGACATAAAATCCACTTTACTTGATCAGGAGAGAAGCACCGTTATTCCTTTTTAGCCAAAACAAGCAAAAGTTACAACTAATTATTATTCCAATCAATATTCTTTTCTTCCCTTTTGTTTCAACTCCCTCTCTTTTTCTCCGCCCAAAACCGTTTCTCATTTTGTTGTACTTGACACCTTTGCTTCTTATCCTTTTTTGTTCATCTATAATTCCGCCAACAAAGCTTTTGCGTCATCATCTAATTAACAAGCAAAAGGAAAAAAGAAAAAGAAAGGATCTTTCCACATGTCTCGTTAAATAGCTAGCCACCTCAACGTGTCATTTTCTATGATGGTTATAACAATTCTGATCCATAGAGAAAAGCAGCATTAGCGACATTATTATGAGTCCACTGTGTTTGCTTGTAACGTGAAGAAATATTCATATCACTAGGCCACGCTGAAATCCAGAGTTATTTGGTTTTTTAAGTCCATCGTGGGGTGCAATTATATTAGCATCCATAATTAACCTATATACCTTTACCAAGCAACACGCACAATTGTTGGCTCCATTTTAGGAATAACACTAAGTCACTAACCATATATCTAGTTTTGTTGGGAAATACAAGGGGATAAACACCGGAGAGAACTTTATTAATGGATAATAAGTCAACCACACAAGTGAATTTAACACCATATTTAACAAAAAATCTTAAGGCATCAAGTCGAACTATCGACTCTGATACCACTTGTTGAGAAAGGGAGGGGAGTAAACACTAAGGAGAATTCCAACAATGGGCCATGAGTCAACCACATAAGTGAACTAGGGACATTCAACCCAAAACCTTAGGACATCAGGTTTATGAGTCTTTGTCATTTATATGTTACTCAACATATTTATTTTTATTTAATGTGGGACTTCTTAGTTACATTACTCATACTTAGAAACAGCTACTCGACTTTTGAGAATGTAGGTACACTTGCCAAACCTCATTAAATCTCTGTTATTCATTGTTTGCGTTTTATTCTATTTGTATTAGGAATCTAGTTGCCATTGCTAACAAGTTTCATTCAAGTGCTTGAATTGGGTAAAAAATTAATGGTTTAAATATGTTTTTGGTCCCTGTAATATATGTTTTTTTGAGTTTGGTCTTTATAATTATTTTTTTTAAAATGGTCCTTATAATTTTGTTTTTTGATTTTGGTTCTTATTATTTTGTTTTAGTTCTTGTGATATTTTTCGTTTTTGTCCTTGAAATATGTAAATAATTTACTTTTAGTCCCTATCAATTTTTTTTAAAGGAACTAATTTAAAACGAAAAAAATATTATAGAGACAAAAATAAAAAAATAAATACATTACTAAGACTAAAATAAAATAATAAAGACCACAGTTAAAAAAAATTATAAAGACTATTTTAAAAAAAATAATTTTACTGGAACCGAAACCAAAAAAAAATAATAAAACATATATAAACCAAATTTAATTATAGGTTCATAAATTCAAATTGTACGTGAATCTACGTTTAAAAAAAAAAAAAAGACAATTCAGGGTGTTAGATTTATGAAATTAAAGCTAATTTCCGACGAACGCTTTTGTTCACCTTTAAAATTATTTGACTTCATTTCACATTTTGTCACCTATCTTTAATGATTTTACGAATTTTACCAACAAACTATTTTAATTGCATATTTTGTCACCCAATTTTTAAAATTCGTGTATATTTTGTCACCTAATTATTTTACTTGTATATTTTGCCATTCAACTTTTAAAATTTGCGCATTTTGCCACCCTCTTTAGTTGACCGTTGACCAGCAATCAACAAGTAAGGTGGCAAAATGTGCAAATTTTGAAAGTTGAGCGGCAAAATGTACAAGTAAAATAATTGGATGGTAAAATGTGCGAATTTTAAAAGTTGAGTGGTAAAATGTGTAATTAAAATAGTTGGGTGACAAAATTCACAAAATCATCAAAGATGGGTGGCAAAATGTGAAATTAAGCCAAATTATTTTTTCTAGCTACTTAATATAAAAACACGCTTAGATGTTTATTTTGGAAATTGCACCAAATTGATTTGAGCCATTTGAGTTGAGTCAGTTGACGTATATTTCTTGGTTCAAATTTTAATAAAATAAAATTTTAAGTTTTGAAAGAAATCAAAGAATTAATTTGTTTTTAAAATGATTTGACTTAATTTTAAAAGAATTAGTTTTATATAGATAATAAGAAAGATACATTTCAAATGTATCATATGTATATGTATATTTTAAGAGTGGTAATTCGAAAAAAAATTCACCATCACAAAATAAATTATAGCGACAAAAGAAAATTGTAAGCAACGATTTTGCAAAAGCAGCAAACGAAGCAGCCACTCTCGTTTACAAACATTCTAAGGCTGCACAGTACTGTTCACTACTGTTTTTCTCTCGACATGAAATTTGATAGGGCAAACATTGATTGTTGTGGAAAAGTTAATAGAAGCGGTTATTTTTTCTTTTTTTACTTGTCGGTGTTTTAGAAAAAGTTTATTTTTATTTATCTGTTATTTTTAAAATTTAAGATAACATTAATTATTTATTTCTCAATTATATCCATATATCTCATCTAATTTACACATTTATAATTAATATGTTTTTATGATGGAGTAGAAATGAGAAATGGTTCAATAAGAAATTTCAAAATTATTTTATAAAAAATAAAAAAAATTATTATATTTCTTAATTTATATATAAAAATTTTAAACGACAGTTAAGAAAGAATAGAAATAGTATACAATAGACGGTTGCTTTTGTATTACCACACTGGTAGCTGGAGTGAGGGCATTAATGAGAAATGATAACTAGTAATAATCCCAAAGTAAAGGCGTTCCCAACCACTCCTAGCATAATTGCATATGTGAGACTGAGATTACTTCCTTCCTTGTCCTCCCAAGGTGAAATACTATAATTAAGTTGTGAAAATTTAGTAAACCCTTAATTTGTTGCTGCACGCGTTTCTATATTAATCATTTAAAAATCTTGGCTATTGAATTAGTGTCCTAAAAGATTTTTTTTTATCACAACTTTAGTGTCTTAAAGATTTTGTCATTAATCTTTTAAAGTTTATTTTTATCATTACTTTAGTTTTTTTATTAAATCTTTGAGAGACTAATTGAGTAATAGATTAAAATTTTAAGAGACTCATTTGATGACAAAATCTTTAAAGAAATAAAGTAGTGACAATAGAATTTTTAAAGACTAATTTTATAACCATTTTTTTCTAAAAAAAAACTAATGTCATGATTCATATAACTTTTATGATAAAATTGAAAATTTCATCTAAATAATTTTTGAGACAAACAACAGAGATCCTCTCACAGGCTTCACCATAATGGTGTCCAAAATTTAAAAAGAAGTCATTATAATTTATTATTTATATACCTATACCTTTGGGATAATTGGCTCATGATGTGTTTAAAATACGCTTAGAGGTAAGCGTACTCTATCGTGACAGTAATACAAGTCGTGAGTTCAGATATCGTATCCAAAGGATTGATTGGGAATACCCGTTCAAGGAAACTCTTGTGTCGTCTAAGTAATTTAATTCACATAGTGTTGTTGCATATAATGAGATAGTAAATAGAAATCAAAATAATGAAATTCAGTAACGAGAGACCTTAGGGTTATGGTTTCTCTTGTACTGTTAATTTTCTTTTAATTTAATTCCAATTGAACCCTAATCTATTTTGCAAAAACCAACCTTCCTTCTTCAAGATCTATTCCTAATTATTGATCACGAATTGCGAATACTAATCATGCAATAACCCTAAACTCAACTGTTGTGTAGGTCTACCAAATAATTAAGGTACGACTACCAAACAATTAACCAATTATCACAAGTTAAGAGCGATCACTTCCTAACAAGAATTCAAATGCCAGAATAATTTAATTGATTGAATAGAAAAGGGAATTCAGCTAGAATCAAACAAAAAGGTTCCAAGTACAAGTTCTACCACAACCCTAATCAAGAATTTAACTATCCATGACAATAAAGGAACAAACAATTACAATTGAAAGGATAAAGAATTAATTAAGGAAGAAATCCTTTATAGGAAAATAGTCCCTTCATCTCTTTCTGCATCGTTTGGTGGTCCACAAAGTGTCCTCTAATTTCTTGGTGTTTTTTTCTTGCACAAAAACTCAGATGCCTCCCCTTACTTCCCATTTATTATTTATAATGATTTCAAAATAATGTTGGGCATGAAGGTAAGCACATTTTTGCTTCAACAAGCACGACCTTATATCATTGTTCTAACAAGGTCATGCTAATAGTGTGCTGGTTTTCGTAGGCAGAGACTTCATTTCTTTCCACAGCTGTGCTTCCTTTTGTAAGTAGAGACTTGGTTTTGAAGCACAGTTGTGCTTGGTACAACATGGTCGTGCTTGGCCTTGTAGTCAACTCTAAGCCCTTGGTGGGCATACACAATCATGCTTCTTTATAGAAGCACATTTTCTTGGAAATTTTTGTCAATTTTCTTCTTGTTTCAATTCTTTTCCAATCCTGTGCAAACATAGAGAAAGGTCAGTTGCATATGTAAAATTAACCAAATGAATCAATATTGCACCCAATTGTCCTATGCCAAACACATCATTTGAAGGGTTTATCAGTTCATGATATGTTATTAGAGTCCATATGGTCTTTATTATTGAAATTAAATATAATAATATGTGGATTTATTTGAATATGAAAAATATATATAATTTAAATATATAAAAATATATTAAGAAAAACTTATATTAATTTATAATTTATTAACAATAATATTTTTAAAATAATATGTATACTATTTTGTTAATATTAACAATATTAATTTTTGATTTTTTTAGTGAAGTTATGATAAAAAAATGAAATATATCAAATATTGTAGTTTGAAGCAATTTATTAAACACATCAATATATACTACCTTTGTAATGTAATTTGCATATTTTTCATTTTGCACAATAATGAGAATCACAATTCTTTTTAGTAACTCTTGATAATACAATATATAAGCAATTATACATGACAAAATAGTGATAATGTTATTAATTGTTATCATAATCAAGATCACAACGGAACACAAACCAAAAAACTTTGTAGATGAAAAATAGAGTGTCACCAACAAGATTTATTTTAGAAAAACATTAGAAAAATCCTTTAAAAAATGGTCTTTGAAACTATATTAGCTTTTGGGAGTCGATTACGCATAGGAAAAGTGTTGTTACTCTACAACGTATGTTCTAAAATGATTACCTTTAATTAAATGTGAAAATTTAGATGATTTTAAAAATGTTTATTTTACCCCTTTGATATAAATAAGAAAAGGAATCAAATTTAAATGAATGGACAATATTTATTTAGAATGAAAACTAAATTGTGAAAAATTAATTTTAGTTTGATGGTTTGGTTTTCACTCCTACATATCCTTCGATTCAATGAGGAACTCAAAGTCACATAATTATTTAGAAAATATTTGTGTCTTGGTTGATTTTAATTAACTATTGTTTTTGTGAAATACAAAACAAAGTTATATTTTGAAAAAAAGGTGGAGATTATAAGGCCTTTGCAATAACCAAACACGAAGGGGGATCTAAAATAGTTATAATTAACGACCCATTTTTATTATTTTTTTATAAAAATATTGAATATTTGGCAAGGTCTTTGCAATAACCAAACATGAAAGAAATCCAAAATAGTTACCATTAACAACTCATTTTTATTATTCAATTTGACAAGGTCTTTGCAAGAACCAACCAAATGGGAAAAAGATTCAAAATGATTATCATTATCATTGTTAAGTTTTCATAAAAATCAACAAGAAAAGGACTTCCAAAGTAGTTATTAATAACAACCTTTATTTTTAGAAAATATTTATTTTGACAAGGTCTTCACAATAACCAAACAGGAAGATCTAAAATAATGATCACTGTCGACTTTAAGTTTTTGTAATAACCAAACAGGAAAAAGATTTAATATGGCTATCACTAACAACTTTTTTTTTTTAATTTTTTGAAAATATTTTAATTTGGAAAAACATAAAATATACTTAATTTGAAAATGCACAAAAAGAATAAAATTAACAACAATAACAATAATAAAAAGTAAATAAAACATGGAAAAAAGAAAAGAAAAAGACAAGATAGATAAACTTACCTCAAAATGACAATTCTTGGTGGGAACGATATATAAAACAATCCAAGTCAGTCTATGCGCCTTTAGTTTGAAACTCCAAAGGAAAATAATAATAATAATAATAATAAATAAATAAATAAATAAAAATTTATACTATCACTAGCCTCTTGCTTTGAACTAGGTCCATATGATTTTTTTTTCTTATATAGATTCACAAGTGATCAATTTTTTGGTGGTCTCCCCTTTATGGAGGAGAAGGGGAGGATGCAAAGAAATGATTTGGTGAATGTGAGACTTTTCTTTATATAGGAGAAGAAGAGAGTGCAAAGAAATAATTTGTTTTATGTGAGACTTCTCAAGTGAGGTTAAGAAAGTTTCTACCATGGTTAGATAACCTATTTTTGGGTTGTTTCTTATTAAGTTAAAAGTTGATTTTGTTCTGTAGGTAAAAATATGAGTTGTTAATCTTTCTCTTACCTTTTCAATGATGCAAAGAGCATTTAAAATAGATAAGTATAGCTCAAGATATGATGTTATTTTTTTTTTGCCCAACATAAAAAATGGACTCATCAACTTCTTTTTCCTTCAAAAGTTTCCTTTTTTTTCAATTTTTTTATATTTTACTTTATTTACTTAGATAAAATTGGGTACTTGTGCTTACATATCCTATTTTTAATTTATCTTATTTTATTATTTTTACTTAATTTATGAAATTTTAATTTGATATTTTTTTTAAATTGGGCTACAAACCAAAAGAAAAGTAGTAAAATCATATTGTTGACTTAAAATCTAATTACACATTAAAGAACAAAAAAGAAAAATTCCTCTGCTCCTCCTAAGACTATGCTATGCTATGCTACCTTGCATTCATTGGGGTTGAGGGGGTGGAGATGAGAGGGAGTGTGAAGAGAAGGGTCGAATAGAAAATTCACAAAAAATAAAAAAATGGGAGGTGGGAAGAGGAAAAAGAGGGGGGGGGGGGGGGGGGGGGTGGTGTTGTTAATAGCATAGCTCCTAATTTGCTTATTTTATTAAGTTAATCAATCTTCTTTTGGGCTTTATTTGATAAGCAAATGTTTTGCTTATTTAATTAAGTTAGTTAATTTTCTTTTGGGCTTTTGTTAGGCTTGTGTTAGCATATGTTTGGACATAACCCATCTTTTTTGTTCTCCTTTCTTTTACTATGTGTCTTTAGTTGTTTTAGGTTTGGTAATTAGAGGGAATTTTTTGGGGTTGCTATTTGCACCCTTCTTTTTGCTTTTTGAACCACCCACAATTTTTTTAATAATTTTTTACAAAAATTAGTTTTATCAAATTAGTGCACCCTTCACCTTAAAACCCTTTCCTCACGTGTTGTGACTCTCTAAGCCATATATTCCCTTCAATCCACGATGCTCATGTGCTCCTCGACCTCGCCTTTCTCAATTGCAAACCCAAGCATTGCACCCAAAAAATTAACATTGTTTCCCTCATCGTGGTTGCTCCGTGATTCCTCTATCAAAGTAATTCTCCTCTTACCTTAATCACTCTAGCGACAACTGCCTCCATCATTTGTTTGCTTTGCCTTCTTCATTTTTTTCCTTTAATTTTTTCCATTGTTTCGTGTGTTGCGGATCGGAAGATAGAATGATAGAAGAAAACGCTCTTTATTGAATTCATTAGTGTTAATCGCATCAAGACAATATGTTGTAAGATGAGGGGGTGGGGTGCAATAGAAACTAGTTTGAAATAAGAAAAAGTGCACAAGAAGAGGGGGGTTGAATTGTGCGTTTAAAAAACTTTTTCGAAACAAGTAGATCAGTCTGTAAAACGTTTTCAAGCATAGGGATAGAGAGAAGAGAACACAGAAAGTTTTATACTGGTTCACTCAACCTGAGCTATGTCTAGTCCTTTCACCCAGAAGGTATCCACTAACCAACCTTAGGTTACAAGTATTGTTTGCGGCTTCTTCAGGCTTTACAACGCAATCACCCTAGATTGCTTAACCCAAGTATTCTTTTACACTAAGCCTCTCCAGGCTTTCACAACACAACAAGTGTTTAAAAAAAAAGGTAAACTCATGTAGTGAGGATTTGAAAGATTAAGCTTAAGATCACTTTGAGGATCTTTACAAGATTTTTGCTATCGTCCACTGGACGCTTCTATCAGAGTATTACAAAAGCCTTTATGTTCTTGTTCTTTTTCACAGACTTCGCCTTTTTCTATTCACTTCACTGTCTTGCTTCTTCGTTGGTGCATGTATATATATGTATATAGTCTTCAGGAAAAAGATCCGTTGTAGAAGACTTTGACTCGTTATGCAATGAGAAGCGTGCAAACTATCTTTTCAGAGAGGTCAGGCATGACATTTTTTAGACTTGCACTAAAAAGGAAGGTGCAGGATTGCGCTGGCGGTCTGTTCTTCTGAACATTCTTCATTTGTCTTAGTAGCTTGATAAGTTGACTTGTTTTATCTATTTTGCTACGCTTTTGCACTAAAATGATGTTGATGCTATTTAATGCTTCAAACAAATTTGAACGTTAGTTCACAGAAGTGGTAATATGTCAGTTTCAAGGAAGACTTAGCATAAATCAAATTGACGTTCAAACTAAAAACTTAGCCGTTTGAATATATGATCTTGGAGGCTTGTATGAGTTTATTCATTGGACGGTCGCCTTCAGTTTGTTCAACTAGTCGGTCCTCTTTGGAGAGTCTTTTGGACGGTCTTTAACTCATCTTCTGGACGGTCTTTAACTCGTCTTTTGGACGGTCTTTAACACGGCTACTGGACGGTCTTTAACACGTCTACTGGACGGTCTTTTTAGCTGTGACGGGGTTAGTCTATACGCGCAAAATCGATCATTAATAAGCTTGTTATCTTCAAAACATTGAGGGTTTAGACGCTTCTATGTCTTTGGTTCCAACATAGTTTGCATTGTATTATATATAGCGAAAACTAGTTTTTGTGAATTTTTTTTGTCAAAAAGATTAAAAAAAAGGCAAGCAGTGTGAAGAGTAAAAAGGGAGGTGCAAACAGAAGCTCTCGTATTTTTCCTTTTTTTTGAATCAGTAACAACAAACTCAGCCCTCCTCTATTCAAGGCCTATTTTTATGCCTACAGACCTTTGTATGCATTGTATTAGAGGTGTCAGTGAGATGAGTTTGACCTAATTTAAGACCCAATCCAATGAAATATAGTTGGATTGAGTTGGGTTGGGTTCACTCTTTTCTGTTAAGCAACCCAACGCAAACCAACCTGATCTTAAATTGGGTTGGTTTAGGTTAGGTAGTTGGGTTGACTAATTAAAATATTAATATATTTTAGAAATTAAAAAAATCAAGAAAAATAAAAAAATGAAGCACCTATATAGTTTAACTCATGCAAAAGCTAGCTAAATAATAAACATGCACAATCAGACCACAATCAAAATGATAGTGTACATTATGCAAAAAGTTTATAATATCGCACAAATAGACCACTTCAACTCAAGCATAATAAAAAATTAGTCATGTTATCAAAAGCTCCAATACATGTCTATATTAAAATGCAAATCAAACTATTCAAATCCAACACTAGGGATGATAATGGGTAAGGTTTAGATAGGGTACTATAGTACCCATCTTTATACTCGCATTATAAAAAAAAAAAAACACTTGTACCCAGCCTCATACCCATGTAGGTAGCAACTTTAATCCCTATCTCCGTACCTATTATATACTTATATACTCATACCCGCACCCATTACCCACATTTTATTTGAGTATAAAATTAATAAATCAATAAAAAATATTAATTAAAAAATTGCTACAACTAATTTGAAAAATAATTCTTAAATCATCAATCATAACCATACAATATAATATTAGAAACATAATCATTCTTAAATGCAATATTCCAATTCTTAAAGTTAATTGTGAAAGGAAAGGAGTAAAGATATATATATATATATATATATATATATATACCCACTCACACACACATATGAAGTATTTTAATCAAATAATTATATGAGTTTAATAATCATGCACTGTTGGTGTAAAAAGTTTTACACTGTCATCCAATTAGAAATCACCATTAATATGACTTTTAAATTATTTATTATGAAAGTTTACAAATTTACAATAAATGGTAGTTTGTGATTGAATGACAGTATAAAACTACTTTACACTGTCAGTGCATGACCATTAAACTCTAATTATATTTATATATGTGTGAATATGAGGCAGGGTGGGTACTATAGTACTAATACCAGCCCCCAATCCCATTGAGCGAACATTTACCCTACCTATAAGGTCCAAGTAGAATTATCATCTCTATCCAACACTAATAAATAATGTAATTATAATAATAATTATTTTATTATTAATATTATATGTAGATTGGGTTGGGAATCCATTAACTTGATACCCAACCCACTTATAATTGGGTTAGTCAAAATGAACTCAAATTAACCTAATGACACAACCCAACTTGTTGAAATATGATAGGATTGGGTTGGGTTGATTGGGTTTGCAAGTCAATCCCAACCTGCTTACATCCTTACATTGTTCAATAAAAATTAAGTTCATTAAGATAAAATAATAATACAAACAAAATAAAGTGAAATTTAGGTCATGAAAAATAATTAATAGAAAGTAACAATAAATCAAGAATATTTTTTTTCTTATGCTATCTAAATATAAAAATAAAATTACAATAAAATAAAATTCCATTTGTTCCATTAAAAAATAAAAATATTTTAATAACAATAAAATTTTAATAAAAAAAGGTTGATTAAATATGAAATTTTTTTTACCCTTAAAAATTTTGAGAACCCAAGTGTGACAACTTGATGTACTCAAAATTTCCCTTAATCAATATTAATTATTATCAATAATAATTAATTAAAATGTTTCTTTTTATAATAAAATCCTAATAATTACGACACAATTTTAAATGTAAAGGTAAAAAGTAAATGAATAATCAACATTTATTTTAAAGATTTCACACATCTAAGTTCAAGAATCCAAAATTCAAATGCATTAAATAATCATTTAATAACAAAATTACGATGATTGATACTACACATTATAATTTGAATGATCGATTCCTATTTTATTTTATTTATTACTCATTTAATTGTGATTATAGTATCTGATTTATTTAGATTAGGTCATTTACAATAACATACATAAATTACGCTCATTGTATTAATTATAATTTTGTTTTAATGAAAGTCAGTTGATTGGATGTGATATCTTTTTGACTCTTAAATTTTTTAAGACATAAGTTATGACAGCTTGATATACTCAAAATTATTTCTTAATTGATTCTGATCATCATCATTAATAATAATGGGTCATGATCTGTTGATACTAGGTGTCAAAGTTAATCAAATTATACTTTTAATAACTTTTTGTTGAATGCAAATTTAACCAATCTAACCGTTGAATTTAATATTCTTATTAATTAGATTAAGTAGACAAAATTTCATAAAATTTTAAAATTATTTAATAGTTCATCACATCAGTTTATTTTAACATAGAATATGATATTAAAATATATGTAAATATTCAATGTTAGATAGCATATCTAACAAAGTCCAAATGATGTGAAATTTGATATACATGTTCATGAAGATAATATCATACGATGCAACGGTTGGATTAGTTAAATTTGCATTCAACAAAAAGTTATTGAAGGTGTAATTTGACTAACTTTGATACTTAGTGTCAACGGATCTTGACTCAATAATAATAATAATAATAAACAATTTCCATCAAATAAAAAAATCCTTTTTAATAAAATTCTTCAATAGTGACAATAATAAAAATAGTAATATAATCTTAAATAAATTTTTTCATAATTGTTTCAATTTACTTTCACAGTTTAAATAATAAATTATGATAATAATTAAATTATTAATAGAGAATGGGCTAAAGTTTTAGGATACAAATTGTGACAACTTGATATCTTAAATTTTTTCTCTAATATGAAAAGATATTTTAAATACACATTAATTTGCTTTAAGAGATTGACTTGGATGTAACACCTATGTTAATTCCATTTTAGGTTTTAACACGTATGAGTTGCAATAACTCATAAACTCTAAATGTTAATAAAATAGAAAACACAAATACAAGAACTACGTAAACTCTGATTTTTCATTGCATTGAGAGATATGTAAGAGCAAGAGATCATCCTAGTTGAGCCCTAAAAATAAAAAAACAAATTTAATCATTATCAAAATAAAATAAATATAAATAGTTGAATACATAAAATTCTCATTTTTGCAACTAATTTTTAATTGTGTTTTAGGGTGAGATAAATATTTTAAAAGTATTAATAATTTGCTTAATTATTTTTAGGTAACCATTTATTAAACGGACGTTGTAGGGTATTAATACCTTCTCTACATGTAACTGACTCCATAATCAAAACTTGGTTTTTGAAGACTATTTTCTTTCAAAATGAGTTTTCCAATGTTTACCCAATTAAAAATATTGGTGGCGATTCTACTATTTCTCAAAATATATTATTTTAAGTTTTTGCCATCTTGTTATGATCTCGGTTGTGACAATTAAACTCCTAAGAGGTTCGAGACATTAATAAATTTCATTTACTATTTAATAAATTCAAATAAATGACTTATAATTAATAATATTTTTGTAAGAAAAAAATTAATGCAAGAGGTTTTCTAAATTGATTCTTATTAAAAGAAATAAGTAAAATCACTATTTTTTTTTTTGGTTTCCTGGCCATAGGTCCCCTCCTTGAAGGAAATCTTGTTCGAAGTACAATTAGATATTAAATGTGGACATCTCTTTTAGCATAAATTCAAACTTTAATTCACCACGTTGTGGGAGATTAATCCCTTTCACTAGACTCAACTCTCTTGGGTGTAAAAGATCTGTGAGAAGAATAACCTATAATTTATAAATTATAATTGAAAGAAATAAACTTATTTATCAAAAATTTTAATTTATTCAAATAAAATAAAAATTAAGTTTAATTGCTATGTACTGTCAGTATAAAAACTTTTACACTGTCAACTAATCGAAAATCAATTTTAGTGTGACTTTTAAGATGATTATTATTAAAGTCAACAAACTTACTATACATAATGAGTTATGATTAGATGACAGTATAAAACTATTTTACATTCTCAATTTATTTTCTCATAAAAAACACCTTATTTAACATCACTGTAATTTCATTAAATATTTTTAATCTATTAATTTAACTTAATAGATTTCAACTTTTAACTAACAACTTTCGTTAAAAATCAACTTTTTTTATTTTATTTTAACTTTGAATTCATTTATTAACTATTTTTGTTAAATTTAACGACAAATCACGAAGTTGAAAGGTATGCTGGTAGTTAGCCGAAAAGAAGAGAGGGGATGATGCTAGCACATTAGCACACGTAACCAGCTGACATAGCAGACATGCCAGTAGCCTCAAAGCAGAACCAAAAGCCAAACCAACCAAACCAAACCAATCAACTACTCTCGCTGCATTCATTTCGCTCACACCGAAGACCCAACCATCGTTCTTCTATTGTCTGCGCAAACAAGCAACAATGGAGACGCCAAGTGCATGGTGGGACAACTGGGTCGGAGAGGCGCTCGCGACCCTTCACTCTCTCAAAGTCCTTCGATCTCTCCGACCCATTTGCCTCCGCAACGAGCACAAACGCCGAATGCCCCTCGAAAACGTGGCGGAGCCTCCCGAATTTCGGGTGGACGACAGTGCGTTCGAAGTGTTCGATGAAATGCAGCAGTGGAACCGGTCTTCTGTTGAAGTGGAAATTGCTGAAACCACGTTTTGTAGATGGATGCATGACACCCCAAGTGCTGGTACCCTTTGTTCTTCGGCCGTGTTTGGTTTTAAAAGTGATTAATGTATTCTTTCTATGATTTCACTGGTGCATGCAATGAAAGTGTAAAAAGTTTTTACACTCTAAACCAATTAGAAAAAATTTATTGACTTTTATAATAATTATAAGTCACCCCTAACATGGTTTCTGATTAGTTCACAGTATAAAAATTTTTACACACCATAAGTACATACTTCATCAAAAGTAGATAGTAATGCACTCATAGTGTAAAAAATTGTAACAAGTTTTTATACTGTCAATTAATTAGAAAATGCCATGCATGATAATTTTAATGACCTTTACCATAACTATCTTAAAAGTCATCTCTATCATGATTTCTGATTAGTTGACTCTTTACACTGTTAATATATAGATTTTAAATTCATTCATCAAAGTAGAATTGAAGTTACACCCTCAATTTATTTCTTAAAATTAAGAAAATATTATTTAAGCTCCTAAAATTATTAAACGACAATCGTTTTACTTTTAAAATTACAAAAATTAGGACTTAAATGACTGATATTTCATAACTTCAATGACTGAAATCACATTTTTGTAATTTTAGAAGCTAAATTGACGGGCACTCTCTTAATTCCAATATGTCACGTTATTTATATTTTATTTTTTAATTAGAGTGAAATATAAGATTTGGTAATCATAGGGGAAAGCCAGAAAAGAAATATTTTTTAAACTAAAGGAACCTTAGATTCCACTACATTCTGGTCTTCTGCACATATGTGGTTCAATTTAACATTTTTTAAGTATATTGAACAGGGTGTTTGTTCTGATTACTGATGATAACGTTGAAATTCTTTTTTTTTTTTCCGTTGGGGGTGGGGGGGTAGGTGATGAGATTGTTTGTAGTGCAGCTGGTGGTGATGATGAAGCAAGGGCATCTTATGAGAAGTTTAAAAAATTAATTTTGTTTTCTGGAAATGATTATCTAGGCCTGAGTTCCCATCCGACTATTGGAAAGGCTGTTGCAAAGGTGTGCTTGTGAATTTCGAATGACTTTTAGTTGTCCTCTTTCTTCTTTCTGAGTTTTAGTCTGAGTCTTTGTTTCTACTGTTTTCTTAGTTTGAGCTCATTGCCGTAGTGTTCATTGTTCTGAATCAGGCAGCCCAAGAACATGGTATGGGACCAAGGGGTTCTGCTCTTATTTGTGGATATACCAATTATCATAGGCTACTTGAGTCGAGTCTGGCAGATTTGAAGAAGAAAGAGGTAACGACTGGCTTGCAAGAACTACTTAAACCGTTCTGGTTTGGTTATTAGTTCTGCTATGTACCCTAACTGAAGAATAATTAATTGATGGCTATGATCAAACTTGAGAATATAGAATCATTTGCCATTGTTTAGTATAATTGAATACTGTGAAATGGTACTCGGTCCACAATTTGATGCATACTTGTGCTTGCTCTTGTCCTAGTTTGAACATTGCTTGATCTTGGTGATTATTATGACCACTATAGGGTGTGTTTGGAAGAGTTTATTTACAAGTTATTTGGGCTTATCTTATAAGCACTTGTGTAAGTATTTGAGAGAGCTTATAAAAATAGCTTATGATATATCCATAAGTTGTTTTCAGCTTATTTCAATAAGCTCTGCAGGATAGCTTATGAAAACAACTTACAACTTATATGAAAACAGTTTAACCCTATTTCCTCTTCGATTATAGAAACAACTTATATATGTGCTTACTGGATAAAAACTTATTTAATAAGCATTAAATTAAGCTGTTTACCGAAATACACCCAAAGTGGTTATTGAGGTGATATATTTATTGAAGATGAAGACTGTTCTGCAAAAGCTTGCTTATACCAGTTGGGTTTGAAAAGTTGTTATTATTTTGTCAATGTCTCTGACTATGATTAGTCTTTTTTAGGGAATTAATACTTGATATGGCTTGCCTAAAATTGAAATAATAATAATATATGCTTTTACTTTATTGCCATTTTTACATATTAATTGCCATGATTGAATCTACTTATGAGTTGCCAAGTATGAAATTAATGCCGTTTATTCACTGTTATTTTCTGGCTACCTTCTTTTGATTCTAAGGAGCTTATGGTTACATTCTTCTCTGACCCACCTATTGTCTAATGAATTGAAGAAAGGACCCAAATATGATAATAAGTCTGGATTATATGAAATGCTGACTCCTTTTTGGTTTAAAATCCATGCTATAGGATTGCCTTCTTTGTCCCACAGGGTTTGCTGCTAATATGGCCTTGATGACAGCAATAGGGAGTGTGGGTTCTCTTTTAGCTGGGAATAGCATACCTTCAGAGGAAGAAAAGATTGCTGTCTTTTCTGATGCATTAAATCATGCATCAATAATTGATGGCATTCGTCTTGCTGAGCGGCAAAAAAGTGTAAAGGTTTATGTATATCGACATTGTGACATGTCCCACCTCAATATGCTATTGTAGGTTTTACCTTTTCCTTATATTGGCCTCTTTTTCCCTTCTGATACAGTCACTCAATGTGTTGACATTGTCATTTATGATTATAACAGATCTAATTGCAGAATGAGGAAAAAAGTTGTGGTGACTGACAGGTTAGTCATTCTGCTACTAGGAAAATAGAAATTGTTCAAGGTTTAACACCACTACAGTGTTGCATTCATATATTTTTGCTCACACGTAGCCTAAACAATATTTGCATGTTGTGGAATTGACTGAATCAATTTGTCCTACTTTTATTCCTAAACTGTCTTTGGGGTCGAAAATTTTTAAAAGTATATTTAATGAATAATTCGTTTGTTTTATACGCTTCTCATTGAATTTTCTCTAAATTGCTTTACACGCTTGTCGTTGACAGCGGTTAGTTGATAATGATTAATGGCGATAATTTTTCTTGAAATATCTTTAATTAGGAGGGTAACTTTTATTTTATATGATTATATTTTCAAAAGAATTTGTTTAAGAAGTCATTAGGGGTTGGTCCTTGATAGTTCTTTAGGGTAAATTTTCAATATTGAGTGAGTAAAGCATGGGTTAATTACTTTATTGATCACTCTCTCTATCTTAGACATACACAGAGAGGTCACGATTGTGAAATGTGAATGCTGCAATACTTGATGATCTGACTGTAGTTAATAAGTTCCAATAACATGACAGATTCACTAATCTACAATTTTATGACCTATTTTATTCATCTTACTTGTCAAATTTATGTAAGTGGAATAATAATTAGCTATTCTATAATATAGTTGATAGTTTCTTGTATTTCCTGATGTAAATATGGTATTTGTATATCTAGTTTCACTTTCCCATTGAAATTTACTTACTTGCCTTGAAAAGAGACAATGCTTGACAAGCGTGCATTCTGCTTAGTGTACATAAAGAGTTTAGAAACATGGAGTATATCCATTGTGAATAATTCTTCTGTGATGCTTTGATAAAATCAGAAATTCCAAAATCGTTTCATAAAAAAATGTCAAAGCTTATCCAAAATTATGCCTTATTTAAATTAATTACTCTTAAGTTATGATTTTGAGTAATTTAATCACTGTTTTAACTGCAACAACAACCAAAAAAAAGGGGAGGCATATCACTATATTTATTTCTAGCTAGAAGATATATTGAAGTGATGACTCAAGTGCCTTATTGACAAAGTCCATGTGCCATCATGCTAAAAGCATGTGTATTGGTTTTTCCTGAGTATTTCATCCATCACTATAACTTACATCCTCCCTGCTAATGAGAGGCATAATTGCTGGTCATTTGGAAATATTTTCAATATCTAGACCTGAGAATTACTTGTGGGTGTTGACAGCATTGCTACACTATCTTCTAATTGTTTCTCTATATTTCTGATGACAATGAACTTTGCCTATACTTTGCAAATAATTTTTCATCTGCATTATAGTTCATCTTATTTTTTGCAGCTTGTTTAGCATGGATGGAGACTATGCACCTATGGTTGAACTAGCAGACCTTCGCAAGAAGCATGGCTTTTTGTTAGTCATTGATGATGTAAAACCTCTTAATATGTTTCAGCAAATGTCTTTTTCTTTATGAAGACTATTTATTATATGCTGTTATGTCATGATTCTGATCCTTGGACTAAGGTTAATGCTTACAAAGAACTTACAATAATAATCACAGTACTGCTATAGCATAACATTATTGTTCCTAGGTAGAAATCGCCTACTCCTTTTACCATATATTGTCTTCCTGATTGAATATTTATGTGATACCAGAAAAATGTGGCTTTTCCTTGCTGCAAAGTCTTATGCAACTATAAACTATCAAAATAAGAATCTGTGTATATCCAGGCTCATGGAACATTTGTTTGTGGCAAAAATGGTGGCGGTGTTGCCGAGGAGTTCAACTGTGAGAAGGATGTGGACATATGCATTGGTACACTAAGTAAAGCTGCCGGCTGCCATGGAGGATTTATAGCATGCAGGTAACTATTTCAGTGCACTTGCTCCTGAAATTAGTTTCTGCACAACATTGGTACAAAACATATTATGTTTCGTGTATAATTCACCAATGACTTTTACTATTCTAATTCTTATAGTAAAAGGTGGAAACTATTAATACAGTCAAGAGGTCGTTCATTTATATTTTCAACTGCTGCACCAGTTCCAGTTGCTGCTGCTGCTCATGGTGAGCTCCTGTGCTCCACCTGAATTGATATACTCAGATTGCACTTATGCATTTGTTATTAGTTCCTATTTCTAAGTATTTACTACTTGCCCTGGTCCTTCATATTTATCAAGTTATTATATCATTATATGGTGTAATCTTGTGATTGATTTCTTATCTATCATTTTCACTTCTAACATCGTCCTATAATTTAGAGGAATAACGCTATTTACCTGACTATTACATTCACAATATTGCTCTGCTGTAGATCGTTTAATTTTAACAGTAGAAATGTTAATTGGGACCACCTTCATTCAGATGGAGCAATAAATAGTTATGCATATTTGTGAACACGAGTCATTTAGATAAGAGTTACTAATTTCAATCTGATGCAAAGGAAGAACTGTTTAATATACCCATGGTTAAATTGATCTTCGTCAACCTTGGAATATTTGTTCAGAGATTAAATATATATTATCATTTCTTTTGCTATTGCTTAGCTCTCCATGTCTTGTGCGAATCACTTATTTGTTAAAAGCATGATGCAACTTTCCAGCTGCTGTTAAAGTGGCAAAACTTGAGACATGGCGTAGAGAGGCTATTTGGAACCGGGTGAAAGACTTCCATTTGCTTACAGGAATCCCTGTTACAAGTCACATCATATCACTAATTGTGGGCAGTGAAGACAAAGCACTTCAAGCAAGCCGGTAAATTTCCCTCCCTTAATAAACTCCTAAACATGCACTTAGGCTATTCATTCTTGTGTCACTCAACTTTCTCTTCCTTGCATGGTTGGGAAAGATTAGTTCTGAGAAAATAATCGTTTTTCCTTTTTTAAAAGATTACAAAAAAATGACTAGTTTTCTACAATAAGCCCAACCTCAGCTGCACAAGCTGATCATGAAGGCATTTTAACACTAAGCATTTTCAGTCTTTCTGGAACAGGCATTTATTGCAATCTGGCTTCCATGTGACTGCAATCAGACCACCTACCGTGCCTCCTAACTCATGCAGGTTTATATCTTTTTTAGAGTAGTAAACCTCTAAATTAGTCATCCAGATTGTATGGGTTGGACATTTTAGTCTCTGAGATTTTAAAAATCTTCCTTTAGTCCCTAACTTTACAAAAAGTAATTCATTTTAATCCTTTTTCACCTTATTTCTCACTGTCATTTTGCACCAAGAAGGACTAAAGTAAATGATGTTTTGTATAGTCGGAGACTGACAGAGAGTTTTTAATATTTCAGATATTAAAATTTTTAACTGATACAATCTCGAGGACTAATTTAGAGATTTACTCTATCATATATCTACTTAGCTTAAATATGTTTTTAGTCTCTTAAATTTGCGACAAGTTTGTTTTTGGTCTTTTAAATTTAAATTGTTCTTTTTTTTTCCTTGTAATTTGAAAAAACCTGGTTTAGTCGTTTTGCACAAACGTCTTTTACCCAAACATTTTTAGAATGAATATTTTGAAAGGAAAACACACGTGGTAGAATATTTAATAATAAGAATGCAAAATTAAGGTGAGTTGCCACGTAAGTAACTTGTAATTCATTAGTTACGTAAGTGAAATCTCTAACCACATTTGGGTAGAGGGACTAAAATAGTTTTTTTTTTTTTTTTTAAATTACAGGAACTAAAAGATTAATTTTAAATTTGGGAGACCAAAAACAAATTTGTCCCAAATTTGAAAGATTAAAAATATATTTAAGCCTATTTACTTTAATAATTACAATCTGAAAGTTGAAATTCGTTTACCTTTATTTGATTATATATTGTTTCCACGTGTACATCTGTTATTTATTTTTCTTTTCGTCTAATATTATTTAGGCTGCGAGTGGCCCTAAGTGCAGTACACACAAGGGAAGATCTGGAAAACCTCGCAGCTGCACTCTCACGTTGCATCAATTTCCAAGATACCCGCATATATGGCTGCAATGGCTATGCAAGACTGTAGCTAGCTCTTGATTCTTTCAGGATGAATTGCATCAACGATTGTGACTATACCGGAAATAAGTACACCCTAAGTGCCTTCTTTAGCAGTTGAAGTCAATTACATTCTGAGTGGTAGCTTATTCCCTCATGTTATATCAAAATGACAAGCTATTTTGTCAACATTTAGATAAATATTGTTAAATACTGATATTTACATTTTTGTTAACTTCTAGTGTAGGCTCTCTTTTTAATGATATCATTTAGTCATGCATAAGCACATCATTATTAAATGAGTGTATCATGAATACCAGTATTTGAAGAGTATTATTTTTTTTTTTCATGTGTCAGCATATGATTCCAAGATAGTGTAAAAAACTATACACCGCTGGCTTGTTTGGGGGAGCTTTTCAGCTTTCCAAACACATTTGTGTCATGCAAATTGGATTTTGCCATGTTTTTGCTTGTTTGGTTGTGATAAATCAACCAAGCTTGTCTTTTGAAGAATCTTTGACTAAAAAGTAAAAATACGTAGTTTTTACATTTAGCTAAAATTTTATACTAGATTTTATCACAAATTTGCTTTTGAGATAAAAGTTTATAAACATAATTGTTTTTACTTCAAAATTAATTTTATAAAATCAAGATCATTTAAACTCAAGTTTACAGATGTCCACTAAAAGAGAATAATATTAAAATCACATGAATTTTTCTGTTTCACACATATATAGGGAAGGCAACACTTGTGCATATGAAATAGCCTCCAACGGTCTTACGATACAAGACATTTTTTTGGTGGGATTTAATCTCTAATTTCATTAGTCAGGATTTCATACAAAATAGGTTAGGCCTTCCCATCTACAGGTTTAGATATGGCTCTCTCTTCTCGTGGATTTGATTTATGCCCCCCATGTCTTTTTGTTACATATTTTCCTTTTTTCTAAATACTATTTGGGTGTGCTGCAGATGATTGATAGTGGCAAGAGTGCCAACCTTGTTGGGATGTCTGGCTCTATTGTGATGTCTTTGCATGCTTATTTTTGAAAAAAAAAAAAAAAGAAAAATATTAAAATCTAATATTTACATGACCGTGAACTATGAATACTATGCGTAAAATATAAGTTGATAAATCATCTTTAGGTAAGCATTTAACCAAATTAATTCTTCTAGATGTAGCAGGTCGATGTCAATGTTGCACCTCTAAGTCTTTGACACAATGATGGCTCGAAAATAACCTTATCATAGCCAAAAAGAGGGACAAATATGAACCTAAAATAAGTTTATGTAATGATTACTCTTTTTTTTTTGAAAGATGTAATGCCTACACTTGAAACTTGATTAACAAAATGCACTATAATTATAGGAAATCAATCAGCAAAGCAGCAAACAGTGTTGTTGCGTTGCACCATAGAGCTTGCTAGCATATAGTACGCAATTAATGACTGTTCTTAATCACAAGAAAAAAGTCAAATTCTTTACTAGTTCATGTTACACGCAAATATTAACCAATGTAGATGCCATTGCTACAGCTAGATAGGACTAAAATTGTACCGAAACATTTATGCTTCTTCATGTTATTCAACGGTAATGGGAGGATCACCTATTTTATTACAACCAACAAGTGCAGGGTAAAAGATCTTCACTCAAAAGCAGCAGATGCAGGGGCTGGAGGATTAGCAAGAAATATATCAAGAAGTTGATCAATGGATGTGTAGTTATAATCAGGATATAGCTTTGAAGCTTCAAGGTCATTTTCCCCTAGCTCAAAGTTCACGAGGTCCCCTCTAACAAATATACTATGAAGAATGGAAACTAGAATATTGTGTGGAGGGGGTAAGGCTGCAACAACATTGAAAAAATTTACCATTAGAAAAGGCTGCTTTGTCAATTTTAACATAAAAAATTATGAAGAAAATAATCTAATTATAATGAAAAATTAATGCAAAATTTCTATATGTTTTGTATTTACACAGTGTTAATCAAATTCTTCATATCAAGTAAAATAAAAATTAATAAAATGACTTACTCTGTGATAGATTGACAATCTCTTCCTCAGGAACAACATCCTTGCGAAAATTCTGGCCACATTTTTGCTCCCACAACGATATCAACTCATTTTGTGATATGATATTCTTCGAGGGTCGGTAGATAACAACACGATTGCATGTTCTTGGATCATTTGCTACTTTAATAGTGTACATGGCGATATCTTCTTCATAATTTAGCACAGCTAATAAATACAATTTTTACATGAGAGATTGTTAACAGATGACCTCATGTGTAGGTGCAAATGCAAGTTTCACGTGGTAAAAAAAAAAAAAAAAATCCTCCAAAAACAATATTATACACTAAGTAAGCATTCTAATTCTTGCATTACACAAATATTTGTAAAAAAAATAAATGTAAAATCTAAATTTAAAAATATTTAAGAAAATATTTTAATTAATAAAATTCATTATATTGAAAATAATAAGTATAATCAAACATAAAAACAAAAGCATTTGATTTTTTTATCATAGAAAAATTTAACGACTAATTTAATTAATCAATGCTATTTTATTGTTAATTTATAAAATTTTTATCAAACTAATGTTGATTGAAAAATTGAGTATTGTTAATTAAAAACTAAAAAAAAATAAAAATCCTTTGGTAAGATAATTAATTAAAGAAATAAATATTACTTAATTTGATGTAAAAACTCATAATTAGGGGTGGAAATAGGCTAGGCCTAAGCTTGACCTTAGTTAAAAATTATGGCTTTAACTTAACATGTTTACCTGTCATATGCCTTTTTTAAATATTTGGTTTAACCTACATAAAAGTCTGGCCTAACTTATAAGCTTTTTTAAGGGCATATTTTGTGATAAGAGAAATGCTAGTAACACTCTCTCAAATACTCTCTTTCTAACACTCTTTCTATTATTGGCTAGAATTTATTGAAAATCACAAATTTTGGTGGTTTTACTTTTAAATGAGACGAGAGACTCATTAAATGAGAAGTGAAACCCACCAAAATTTGTGATTTCCAATAAATTTTAACTAATAGTGTTAAAAAGAGGGTGTTTGAGAGCATTGCTAGCATTTCTCTGTGTGATAATTTAACACCAAGATAGAGGTGAAAATAGGTATGTTAGGCTTTGCAAGAATCAAGTCTAACTTGTTTATATGATATAACCATATTTTTAACATCTAATTTGACATTTATGATAACTTATTTAAAAGCATATTTTGCAATAAGACCTTTAAATAAGACAAATTTATCTTTGAATAAACTTATAAGTTTGACTCTTTATGTAGGTTAACATGCTTAATATTTAAAAAGATAAATAAATGTATGATTTTAATACATTATAACAAATTTAATATAATAGTAACAATACTAACAACAAATATTTGTTTATGTTTATTTAAATAGGTTAACCTGTTAGGCTTAAAAGATTTTTTGAATGGTCAAGAGTTTGAGTTTTTTAACTAAATAAGCTTTAATAAAGTCTTAACCTAATTTATTTTCTAAAAAAATTTGGCCTGATTTGAGACTGATGTAGGCTAGGCCATAAGTTCTTGTCGAGTGACTCAACACATTTCCATCCCTACTCATAATTAGACATGACAATAAAAATCGAACTTGTGGGTATCAGTCTGTCCCCGCCTCAACTTTGACAGGAAAAACCCATTTTAACTAGGGTTGGGTTCAGTTTTTTCTCGATTTAAGAAAGTGAGGTCGGGTTCATGGTCGGGTATGTAACCTCTTGCCCTTGTACCCGCTTATCTCTCTCTCTCTCTCTCTCTATATATATATATATATATATATATATTATTATATATATATATAATTATTAATGATATATATATATATAATTATTAATTATATAATTATACATTTTATATATACTTCTATTATTATATATAATTATTAATTATATAATTATGTAATTGCTTTCATACTTTATTTTTTATAATTATTAAAAATATAAATTAATTATTTTAATAGTTAAATAAATATAATAATAATTAGAAAACAAAGTTAAAATTATATATTTAACTAAAAATATAATTTAATTTTTATATGTTTTTTAAGTTCGTTATTATTTATTAATTTTTATATATTGTTTGAATTAAAATTTAATTAATAACTTAGTCTATGATTTATTTAAAAATATATGAACAAATTAAATTTTAAAAAAGTGTGAGATGAGTTTTGTGCCGGTTTCTTTGAATTCGATAAATCCGATGGGGATGGGATTGGGTTTAATTTTTTTTGTACCAGCCTTTTATAAATCCAAACCTAAATCTGCACAACTTTTTGTCGCCCCTGTCTCGTTGCCATGTCTACTCATAATACACATGTTATAAAAGAAAGATACTAAAGTATATAAAAAATATCTCTTTCAAAAATAATATTTTGAATTTATTATATAAAAGTATATTAGCAAATTCTAGCTCTATTTCATTAGCTTTGGCTTAAATCAGGAGTATCAACTGGCATATTTAAATAAAACCGACAATACAATTGATTTATTTTGGCAGCTAGAAACTATATTTTTATTTAGGCTTAAATATGTTTTTGTCTCTATAAAATGAGTAAGCTTTGAGTTTAGTTTCTGTAAATTTTTTTCTTTATTTTTTTTATCTTTCTAAAATTTAAAATTATTATTTTTTGTCCTTATAAAATGAGAGAATTTTGGTTTTGGTCCTATAAAACATTTTGTTTTGATTTTCAACCCTTTAAAATCTAAAATGACTATTTTTGGTCCCTAATGTTATTTTAAGGTAGATAAATAACATTTATTTTAGACATCTAAATTTTTTTGGAGGTATCACATGTTATCATGGTACTACCACATTAGTGGATGTCACCTGGAATTATCATTGGACCTTCTATTAAACACATAAGTAGTTAACAAGTGTCATATAATCGAGAGACCAAAAACAATGATTTTAGTTTTTTAAGGATAAAAACTAAATTTTTTTTTATAAGGATTAAAATAAAAAATCACTTATTTTACAGGACTAAAAACATATTTAAACCTTTTATGTATTATTTTCAGCTAGTAAGATACACATATTATAGTTCTTTTTACTATTTCAGCTTAAATAATTGGAAAGCTATTCAGTATTTTAAAATAGTATTTGACGAAACTTATTTCCTTAAAAGAAAAAAGTTGAGTTAAATTGAATTAAAAGAAAGAACTTTTAAACAAGTAGTTTTTGTTAGAAAAGAAAACCTTAAAAGAAAATTAAAAAAGTTGGTTTAGAAACTTCTAATTTCTACTTTTTTTTTCATTTTTATTTTAAATATCAAGACTCAAGAATAATCTACTTAAATTTTTTTAACTTAAATTAAGCTCTAAAAAAATATAAATCAACAAATAAAAACTTTAATTTTAATTTTGAAGTTCCTGTTTTAATTTTAATTTAATAATTCAAATTTACATTTTAAAAATGCTGAAACAAATATTATATACCTAAGACCCGTTTCTTTTTAAAAATGCTATGTGAAGCCATGCATTATGCATGTTCCAGCAGGTATAATTCATGTTTAGACTTTAGATAGAGGTCTAAATGGTCAAAGACTATGCACCACTATTCATTATTAACTAAGGAATCCGCGTACTTTTATTTTAGAGTGATTTAAATATTCACGTTATTTTTTGAATGACACTTATTTTTTTTAATTTTTTTTAAAAACATAAATTCCCTTTTAATCTAAAAGTATAAATCTTCCATTTATTATTTTTATTAAATATTGTCCCTTTTAATTTATACCTTTTATGATTATACCTGAATTCAAAAAAATCTATGTATAGTACGGAATAATTTTAGTTAATAAAAAATATGTTAACTGCAATAAAATGTGTTTATATTTATGATTTTGAGGGTACTAGTAGAGAGAAATATTCACAAACATTATTCATTTTTTCATCAATTTGAATTAACCGCAACACTGTGGTGACGTGGCTCGTGGGAATATGTACCTTTGGTTTCACCGTTGCCATAGATAGTAATATCGATTTTTTTCTCGTAAGGACGAAGCAAATAATTCACAAAATATGCACCATAACAACTTGCAGAGACGAAGGTATAAGGGATCCCAGCTGCTTCAATTTCCCTTCTAATGTTTCTTTTCTTTTCGAGAAAAGCTTGGAAGGGAGGAAGGGGCTTTACTCTATCTTCTTCCACCCCAAACTCTGACGGAAGGAATCTCTGCAATACCAACACACACACAAAAAAAAAAACTATAAATAAATGATATAAGTAGTTCCATAATACTATGTTTTGGTAGTGTTAACATAACAATCCAGATAACCATTTTTTAGAGGGGGTGGAGATCAAAAGTGTGTTTAATTCAATTTATTTCAAAGGATCATATTTTTTTTGTTAAATTTTTATGTAGTTTTTTTTAAAAAATAAAAATTAAATATGTTTTTAGTCTTGTAAATAGTACCCCAAGAGATTGGTCGAGTAAAACAACATAGGGTCTCGTATCTAATAGCTCGTAGGTTCAACCCTCACTCATTTCCTTGGACAGGATAAGTGTAAGTTTCTCTGTAAGTACTTTTTGAATTTAGAGGCTTTCCATATCCTTCCCTTAAATTTTAACCACCAAAAAGTCTATAAATATGACAATCTTCATTTTTAGCTTTTAAAAAATAAATCCTCTCCTTTTGGTTTCTCAATTACAAAAATGTATCATATATAGTTTTTATTTTCATAAATAAGGGATCCAAAATAGACGATTTTTTATAAAAGACAAAGATCACATCCAACATATTTTCATAAATAAAGAACTAAAAAAAAAAAAAAGACAATTTGTTTTTGAGGGACAAAAACAAACTTTTTCCTACTTGTGGTGACTAAAATATATTTAATCTTTTAAAATATTTTGTACCCAAATGTGCACTAATTAGTACGCTGGAAAATTTTTTGATTGATGGAGATATACTTAGCACCTTTATATTGCCAGCAACTTTGATAGCATCTATAATTTTATGTTGCTCCATCACTTGAGGGTATGGCAGCACACATATCACAATGTCTACTTGTTTAATCACTGCCAAAATCTGGTCATGCTCAAGTTCTCCCTGCGCTTGCAATTCAGAGTCATTAGGAAAATGAAATCTTCAACTATGTCATCTATATTCAAGAGAGAGAGAGAGAGAGAGAGCAAGAATAGACTAACATAGATAAGTGTGACTCCCATAGAGTTGAACTCCTTGCAAAGTTGTGCTTTAGAGTGAGGAGTTTGTACATTAAGGGGCCGAGTGTACACCAATGTTGGATGACCTAAAGAGATGCTTGCCTTCACTATGTACTTGCCTATGTAACCAGTTCCCCCAAATACAAGAATCTCATTCTTTTTCCCCTCCATTTGTTAATTAGGTTGCAAATGCCTAACATGTACGTCTTGCAATATTTGGGGTATCACACTCCCAGTCCCTGTTTTATATCTATCCAACAGGGCCAACACTGAATTGCAAATCCAAACATTTAACACGTGCCTAGCTAGTTCCTTGTGTCGAAGTTAGAACTTAGAATAAAATATTTAACTAATGCATGGTTTATTCGGACAGCACAATTACAAACTTAATTATAATTCAAATAATGGAAACTAATTAATCTAAAATTTATTAATAAAAAAAAGTAGTCATTATCTAGTACAAGCCTAAAATCCATAATAAACTAATAAAAATATGAGAAAATAGTATATGTACACATTATAAATATTTTTACATTATCATTTAATCACAAATTACACCATATGGTAAGTTTGTTGACTTTAATAATAATTACTTTGAAAGTTAAATAAAGGGCTATTTTTAATTGGTTAATATTATTAAAACTTTTACACTAACAATATGTGTCTTGGAACAACTTATTTTTTCTATTTCATCTATTTTTATAGAAAAAGAAATTTGTTTTTGGGACATCAATTGAAATTTGTGAATTAAAAAGCTTTTTTATTGAAAAATAACTTTTTTTTTGTATAGACCACAGGTATCCCCCCAAATGCAACGGCATACTCAGAATTTGAACTTGAGATAACTGGTTAAGCTGGAACAATTCCGCACCTATTGATCTACTTGCAAATTTTTCAAATAAGCTGTTTTCATGCATATGAAAATTTGAAGCTTATAATTATTTTTCAACAATTTTTTCCTCTAAAAGTTATTGTCCCCCAAATTACCTCCAAATTTTTTAATAGTTTTTTTTTTCTCCTTCAACTTTTTCTCCCCAACAACTTCATATATCTTTTTTTTTGTAATTTATTATGTAAAAGCTGTTGTTTTTGTTATATCCAAATAAAATTAATTATAATTACTTTTTAGCAAATTTATGCAAACAAAAACGGATTGTAATTATAATTGATTATTTTTATACATATAATTAATTATTGAAGTAATCTAACTTTCGCAACTATCCAAAACTCCTAACTGTATCAATATTTTATTGAGTGTTTGTAAATTAATGGCTGAGAAAATCTGGCCGTCTGCCAAATGAAAATTTCAATGGCAAAGTAGAAAGCCGTATTTGGTGTACGTCACATATGAATTAATATAGCATTGCCAAATGCCAACTAACCTTTCCCAAGCAACGACAGAGAAGTTAGAAATATAGGGATAAGGTCAACCGTCATTTCACGTGAATTGTTGATGTGGTACCACATAAATGGGAATCCAAAGCCAACTCTAATGACACCCGTTTTCCTTATTTGACCGGAGTCACTGGACTTTGTGAACCTTCTACATCTAAGATCTTATAACTCGCAATCAATGAGGTGGTATTACTTTTCGACAAGTGCTATCCAATTGTTCAAGTAATAAAAAGTAGAATATTGTCCCGTAAGAATTAAACACAATTACACAACTAAGTATTTTGTTAAATTGACACTAGTTGGACTAAATGAATGGATTCAAGATGGTTGGGAGGAGAGACTTCATTAAAGATCCTTAGCTAGGTTTTTCAGCCGAGATTAGTTATTGATAAAATTGGTAGATATTTTGCACTTATAACATAATTATTCAAAAAAAAAAGAAGAAGAATGGATTGAAGGGATCTCTAAAATAAAAAAAAAGACTTAATTTCACTTTGTGCCATCCAAGTTTCATCATTTTATAGATTTTGTCATTGTGTTTTTTTCTCTCCCATTTTGTTATCCTATTTTTGAAATCTTACAAATTTTATCCAATCATCAATTGTTCATAAAATAAAAATTTGCAAGATTGGACAAAATTTACAAGATTTCAAAAATAGGGTGACAAAATGCGAGAGGAAAAAAACATGGTAACAAAATCTACAAAATAATGAAACTTAGGTAGCATAAAGTGTAATTAAACTAATAAAAAAAAATCAAGAAATTGTAGAAAATTAATAAATATGGAGATTTCACAAAGTTAAACTTAGTATGTTACTATTCATGATTAGATTTGTATAAATTTTAACTTAGGACCCTCTATAATCTCTTCAACTCTCGTAACTCAAACTCTTGACATTAAATTACTATTAAATATGAACGAATCACTTTATTCATTTTCGGTTGGCCTCTTTGACCTCCATTAGATACTTTTAGTCAAGATAATCAAATTAGTGTTTGGTTGGATTAAAGAAAATTTTCCTTCAATTTGACACTAAAAGTAACTAGATAAAAGTAACTTTTTGAAATTTGTTTGAAATCGTTGATAAATACATGTATAGGACACAGATGTAAAATAGTTTAAAGATAGACTTTAAAAGAGAAGAATTTTAGACGAATGCTATTATGGACCACCTTCACATGTAGTCTATGGTGCACCACTTTTATTCCCCGCTGGATTCATCTAATCCACACGGTTATACCATACATCCTCCACACAGATCCTTCCCCCAACTCCCTCCACAAGCCCTTCGATAGCCACTGGCGATGTTGATGCCCTTCGCTCTTCCCCTTCCTTTTCTCTTTTCCCTTTTTCCTTCCTCGTCTCCCTCCTCCCCTTTCCTTCCCTTAGCCATAGTAGTAACTACTTTGATTTAAACACAATATAATTCTAGGTTAAACTACTTGTATGAAAAGTGGACAAAACTAACCTAGAACTATGATTTCAGTCACTGGTGTTTTTGAAACTAAACTTGTAAGTGAAGACCGGTTGTGAAATGTTGCCTTGGATTTGGAAAACTTGGGGGTTGCATTCAGGTTTGTCATCAAACTAGAAGACGAATCTGGGATCAGGTTTAGCTTTTACATTTAAATGGAACTTTGTGGAAGAGCCTTTAGCATCTTTTCTAATGGTAATCCAACAACTGTGGGACACTGTGGTTTTGGACACTGTTCCCGCAAGATCCAAGGGCATGGACACTTTGTTGAGGACTCTCTCGAAGTTGACACTACAGGTGGTGCCTCTCTAACTGGTGTAGATAGAGATTTTGAGGCATAAGGTTGGTAGAAGAAGGAGAGGAAGGGTACGAGGAAGGAGAAAAGGAAGAGAGAGAAAGAAGAGGAAAAGCGAAGGGCGGAGGCATCAGTAGTTGACATCATTGTTGGCTTTTAGAGGGACATTATTGGTGGCTACCAAAAGGACATTGTTGTTGGCTACCAAAGGGGCTATGGAGGGAGTTGGGGAGGGATCCGATGTGGAGGATGTATGGTATAACCGTGTAGATTAGATGAATCCAATGGTGAATAAAAGTGGTGCACCATAGACCACATGTGAATTCGTCAAGATTTTAATGCATGTAGAAAACAAGTTTATCTATCTTTAAAAAAGTTAAGAAGAACAAGTTTTAATCCCTAGTTGTTAGTTATATAAGCTTAAAACATAAAGAGTAGGGAAAAGAGAATTACACCAAAGATTTTATCCTTGTTCACTTTTAACACAAGAGCTACTTCTAGTCCCATCACTATTGAAGGATTTTTCCACTATAAATCCACTGAGTTACAAATATTATTCCTTCTCTCTTTAGCTAACAATTTCCGTAAACTAGTTCAGTCAGGTTACAACCCACCATGTAATCTCTTAGTAACAATGGGAAATATTTCTATTCTTACTTGCATTGAATGTTAATCCTGTGGAATAGCATTTTGTAGAAGGTTGGTTATCAGGCATTACTCGAATGATGTTTGTCAAAACTTGGCATCTGTGAAAGTTCTTTTTGCTTTTGCCTTCTTTGTATAAACAAAAGTTGGCAACGTATTCTTGTAGATAGGTTAACTTGCTTTTTTGATATGCTTGATATATACTATGAATCAAACTTTTGTCCTAATGAATTAAAAGGCTTGCATTGCTTTTGAAAATATGTTCAAATTTAGTACTTTCAAAAGTGTTTGAAATTCGACATACTTTACATAGGTGCAAGGCACAGTAAAACATAAGAAGGGGGTTAAATTGTGTTTCAAACTTTTCATAGATCTTTTCAAAGGATTGTATTTCACCTTTTAAAAATAGGCGGTATAAAGATAGTTTTATATAAAGAGCTTTGTTGAAACACTTTTATCTAAAATTCTTTTCAAAAAAAGGATCAAACAACAGTTTGGAACACAATGTTAGATAAGCAAAGATAAAAAAACAAAGATAAAAAATCAAAGAAAAGAATAAAGCACACAAAATATTTATATTGGTTCGTCTCATCCCAAGACTACGTTCAATTCTTGGCACACTACCAAGTTCCACTAACTTATCTAAGTTACAAGTATTCTTTTACACAAGCCTCTTCAGGCTCAATCCAAATAGTATTTCACTTGTCTCTCAAAGCAAACACCCAAGTATTCTTTTAACAAAGCCTCTTTAGGCTTCAACCAAAATCACAAAGAAAGTTGGTAAGGGTAAGGCTATCTGACTTCTATTGCCTTATCAGACAAATATTCAAAGGTTAAGTTTAAGTCACTTTTTCTCTTAAAGATTTACATGATGTACAAGTTGTTGTGCAGCAAAAGTCTTGGCTTGTACAAATGGTCTCTCGTATTTATAGAGGTCTTCAAAGATAGTCGTTAAGACTTAAGACTGAACTTTCTTTGTCTCTTCTTCTTTAGGAAGGAAAGTGTCCATTGGGGCATTAAATGTCTTTCACCAACTAGTCATTTTGATATGATAAAACAGTTTGCTCATCTTCCTTTTCTCATACCATATCTTGAAGTAGTGGGCATGTTTTCTTTTTCTTCAGAACAGTACACTATTGTTCTCTTTTTTGGCAAGTAGCTTGTCTTGTTAAAAAGCAAGTAGCTAGTACCTCGTTAATATACTTTTTGAACCTTTTTTGAGAAGAAAGGCGCGCTAATTCCTGAAAGGCATATAGACTAAAGATAGGGAGTAATATATGATATAGAGTGCATTTGTTATTGTTTGTTTGATAAGACACAATCATCGCCTTATTTATCTGATGCATGTTGCTTATTTTAACTTTGAAAAACTTATTACTTTGTTTAATAGAACAAAACAATTGAGGAATCTCATTCATTCTTTGTCTTAACAATAGACAAAAGCACAAAGTCCAATGATACTTTGAAAAACAAAGTTTTATATATATATATGATGTTTCAAATGAGAAACTTCTTAAAATAAGAAATGAGAACTATTAATAGTAACCATTGGATTACAATTAAAAACAATGAACGACTAAGATTAAAACTCAATTAAACACTTGATGGATGTGATTGAGTATATTAATAAAATAATGAAAAAATAAAAAAAATAGAAAAAAAAAAGAAATCATAATAGAATGAAAGAAAATTGTTAGCTTGTTATATTGTTTCAGAAGTCAAAATTATAAAATTATGCAACATAAAAATTATAAAATTATACAACTTAAAAAATTAAAAATAATTATAAATAATTTTGGTTTGAATCAGTTTAAGGTCCATGTGCTCAAACCCAATACCGAACTGATATCATCATGCTTGTAATTTCAAACGTCAAATCAAATCGTTGATATGAATCAATCCAAATTTTTTCTTTTAATTTGGTTTAGGTGTTCAGGTTGTGCCCGATTGACCTAGACGCATAACCATCTCTAACAAATAGTTTAATGAATGATAATAATATGTTTCAAATAAAAAAGTTAATTTTCTAATTAATTGATTAGTTGATTACAAGTAATAAAATTTGTTAAATAGTATAAAAATTTACTACATTTGATACTCATATTATTTACACTATAAAATGTTTACATTATTTAATAACCTTGTATACCAATGTCATGCATGCAATGGTTAATTAATTAGCTAGTATTGTTATTGGTGGACTTCAAAACTGGGGGTTTGATTCTTACATTCAACACCTTTATTAATTCTTTTTTTATTTTTTCATATCACCTATATTCAGACTTGATTGTAAATAAGAGAAAAGTTAGGAGACTAAAAGTGTAATTAAGTTAAATATAAATTAACGGAGTTATAACACTGTTAGTGTGTAAAGATTTAATTACAAACTTTTTAAACTATAAAAATTTTCTTAAAAGTGTTTTTAACTGTAAGAACTTAATTAAAAACTTTATAAAACTATAGGGACCTTCAGATTAATTTAACCTATTTTTAACTGTATTGAAGTTAATATTATTGGTTTTTACTGATAATATTTACTTAAATTATATTTATTTATCTATTTAATTATTTTTATTATTATTATTTTATACAATATATGTAATATAATTTTTTAATTTAAAATTTTAGCTTAATTTAACTTTGATAATTCAAATTAATTTTTTCTCTTAAAGTTGTGAAATTGACTCTCGAACATTTCACCAAAACTACTGTTCATTTTATTATAAGTAACCATTGTTTTTAAATCCACCCTATATATTATATTAGAACCTTTATCTCACATGGGAGTATTTTTAGTTGTTATTTTTCAAAGAAAATGTTTTTAGGTATCGTCCTTCAACAAGAGTGTTTTTAAGAATTTTTTTTAACCTCTCATATCTTTTAATTTATCATTTTTAATATCTTTAGTTTTAAATTAAATTTTAGTATTTTTAAAAGAAATTATCAATAATTAGAATAACATTGTATCACAATATAAATTATATATTATAAATTTAAAATATAATTTATATATTCAAAAATATTTATTTATTATGAATTTTAATTATAATATAATTTATATTATATATTTAGAAGTATTTATTTATTATAAATTTATGTTATGTAAAATAAATATTCATTATGTATAATGTACATGTTAAAATACTAATTCAATTTATTATTTATCACCGACTAGATAATTATCATCAATTTATTCAGATGTAGATTCCCTGCGGTCACTCATCTCTATCTCTCTCTACTTGCATTTTTCTCTATTTTTTTTGACAAAACAAATCAAGGGTTGAAAGTGTGAGAGAAACAAATCTAACGGTAGTGGAGTGGTTGACTGTGTGAATGTAGGATTTCTTTGACCACAGGAAATCTAGGTCCAATTTATTCATACTTAGATCAATTAGTATCTTAAGGCTATCAAATTTCAAAAACATCGGAACGACATGATTTAATTGGAGGCCGTTGCGACAGCTGTGCTGCAGAGTATTCATTGAAATATACAATATGTTCTCCTACCAGCTGCAGAATGTCAGCCACAATTGAAACAAAAAATAAAAAGAATTTCAGCCACAAAAGTGCAAAAATCAGTTCATCACTTCGGATTAACCTGACAAACCCAATGATCGAAACCAAATCAATTAAATTGGTTCAGATTTTCTAGCTCAATCGAATCCAATCCAAAGTAATCTGATTGTCATTGATTCGGACATTGAGTTGGGGTTTTGCTAATTCGATGGACCTAAATTGAACCAAATATATATTTTAATATTAATTTTTTTTATTATTTTGTTATCATTCATTGGACTTAGTAACTCTTTTGTTATTATTTAGTTGATGTAAGCCAATCCCTCTATATATACATACGTGTAAAATTATCTGCTTTCCCAGGCCTCCGCTCTCTCGGCTCTCTCTCACATTCACTCTCATTTGAATATTCTCTTTTTATGAAGAGGTGAACTTCACTCTCCTAATATGCATCTGGTATATGCTCTTATGCTTTTAATAAATTATAACTAAATATCAAAAACCAATTTCAGATATATATATATATATATATATATATATATATATATATATATATATATATTAGAATAATTATCTTAAAGGAAAGCGTTTTTAGCTATCATTCTTCAACGAGAATACTTTTAAGAATTTTTCTTAACCTCTTATTTTATTTAAAAATTTAAAATTTGGTAACTTACATATAAGTTGTAACCAAAATTTACATTTTATTCATTAGCTTATTTAGAGGTGGTTTTTTCAACCTATTTAAAAACCTTATTAATTACAATATAGACTTTTAAATAACTTTTTTGCTAAGCTAAGTTTTTGAAATAGTAAGCTATAAAAAAAAATTTATGAAAAGAAAATAAATTAGGCTTAGACCTTAAATTCGAAAATACATTAATGTTATGTTTGGCCTAGTTTTTTTTTTGGCTTAAAAGCTATCTTAAAGTTAAAGCTTAAAATAAGAACTTTAAAAATAAAATAGAAGTTGTTTGGTATTTTTTTTTTTTATAGTTTTAAAGCTCCTTTTAAGCTAAAAGTTGTATGATAAAAAAAATTCAAAATTCAAAATTTACTTAAAACTAATTGCCTCACTCAATAGAATTATATATATATATATATATATATATATATATATATATATATATATATATATATATATATATATTGATAAAATAAAAATATTACTTATAGTTATAATCATGTAAAATGTAAAATTAATTTAATTATCATATATTTATTTTAATGATAAAAAATACATAAAAGTCTTAAAAAATGTAAATTTAAATTTTTTTTATTTTAAAATTTTTAAAAATATTTAAATTAATAAAATTTAATTTTAAATATTTTTTTATATATATTTTTTACTTGTAAAAATAATTACAAAAGTATTAATTACAAAAGATAAAATATTTTTAAAAGGTTGTATTATTGATCAATAATATTTTCAGAAGATAAAAAAAAATACTTAAAAATAATTCAATAATGTCAACATATATTAAATAGTATTCAATAAATATATATTGTAATTAAAAATGAAAAAACTTAACTACAAATTAAAAATTAAAAAAACTGAAACGTAAATAAAATTTAAAGAATACATTATAAATATTTTCAAATATTAAAGTTATAGTTAACTATATTATGTACTCATTTTAGTAATTTTTTTTATGTTATGTAATAAATACATTTAAAAATTATAAGTTTAAAAATGAAAAAAATTAATTTAATTTAAAAAATTAATTTTAAAGATAATTTACTAATATTTTATTATATATAATATCAATTGAATAAATTTTAGTATTAATTAAAAATGTTAAAATATTTAAAAACTTTTATATTATTGTTTAATAATATTTTTAGAAGATAAAAATATTTTATTTAAATAAAATTCAATAATTTCAATATTATGAAAAAATATTTAATAAATAATCCAAAATGTATTTAACAAATATATCATTGTAATTAAGAATTCAAAAACTTAAGTATAAATTTTTTTTTTTTTTAAATATGGCATCTAAATTAAATTTAAAGAAAAAAATTTATAAATATTTTAAAATGTAAAAATTTATTTAACTATATGATTTACTCATGTCATTAATGTACTTTTATTTTATGTAAAGAATATTTAAAAATTTAAAAATAAATATTTTTTTAATTTTCAAAATTAATAATTTAAAATTAAATTAAAATCTTACAATAAATAAACAATTTAAAATAAACTAATATTTGTAAGTATTGTTTAACAGGAAAGCTGGTGAAACAGTCAAATTGAAAAAATAATAAAAAATTAAAAAAATGATATTTTTGGTTGCATTGGGATTGTAAAAGGAAACTGCATGAATAAACTTCCTATAAGTTAGAAAAAAGCTCTTCCTACCAACTTGATTATAGGTTAATTTTTTTTTCAAAGTTCTATGAAAATAAATAGCTTATTTTTTTTAAGAGTTTTACATAAAATGTGTTTAGCTCAGCTTCTCCTTTTAAGAAGAAAATAAGCTAAAAAAAAAAAAAAAACCTAAGCCAAACACTCTTTAGGTTAAAATCTTGTAAAGCGTACACCAACTTATCTTGTTCATGAGATTTACTTTTTAATTTTTTTTGTATGATATTTATACAGCTGATTTTAAGTAATTAGAAGTAAAAGATTTTTATTAAAAAAGAATGTTCGATCATTATGCTTTAAATATGCTTTTGTGTAAAAAAAAAAAAAAGCAATGTTCAATATGCTTTTTTAATATTTTTATACAACTAATCAAGTAGTCATATTTTTTTTGGATGTGATATGGTATTTTTTTTTTTAAATATGACAAGACAGTATCTAGTAGAATGTTCTTATATGATATTATCGTTTTTCCTAAACTCAAAAATAAATTTTTTTGATATTTAATTTTACTAAATTATATAATTCAATTATTTTTTACGAAAAAAATATTATGCAACATTATTGAATGAAATTTACACTACGAAACGTTAATATGTTTAGAATGAATAATACATAAACATTCACTCACAATGTATAATTTACACTGTTATCTAATTACAAACAGTCATGTAAAGTAAATTTTTTGACCTTTATGATAACTATTTTAAAAGTCATAACAAAAGAATATTTTTGATGAGTTAACAATGTAAAAACTTTTTTACTCACAATATATGTCAATTAAACTCATATGTTTATATAAAATAAATTGAAGTTGATTTGATTATTAAATTAACCAATGATAGTTTTCTATTTTGAATGTACATTTTCTATTAAATTTAATTGATAATATTTTACTTGTGTTTATATGGTGCTTAACTTAATTGGCATACACTTCAATTGTTAGGCTTTTCCCACTTCAGTCTTTCTCTTCTTTATCTAATTAGGGGGTTGCATCTCCTTTTTGCTTATATTTCCTTGATGAGATATTGCCCGGTGATGGAGGCGTAATTTCTATTTTTCTGCAAATTTTTCATGGATTTTTTAAGCATTTACGTAAAATATAATTCTTAGATAAAATTCTAATATTTACAAAACTATGTTAATTTTCCATTATTTATGTGAGATTTCTTATTAATTTTTGTATTTAATTTCTTAAATTGGTTTAATAAATCTTCATGAGTTGAAGATTCATCAGATTACAAGGTTTATGTCTTGAAGCACATTCATAAAAGCAACATTTCATTCATGATAAAGATAAAAAATCATTCCAACATTCACCAAGTCTTAAAAGCAATATACACAAAGAACATAAAAAGATAAAGAAATCAAGTTTTATTAACAACTCAATGTATAAATCCTTAGATCACATTTAAATTTACCAAACCCCCAAAAAGGGGGGTTAGCTATGCGTGGACAATATAAACAAAAAGATAAAAAGAGAAGAAAAGAAAGAAAACTCCATGGATCTTTGCAGAATTATAAGCTTTAATCCTATTTTCTTCATCTACCCATAAAGCTATGGGAGAGAAATATCAAACGTAGAGAGTGACAACTGAAAAAGAACAAAAAAGATCCTTCATCTTTTTTTTTTGCCCCTTTTTATATAAGATTGGACACTCATTGGTGGAGAGAAGCGCCCAATATCTTCAATCTAGTGCTCATGTGTAAGACTAGCATCTCTATTAGGCGCCCATGATGGCAAGGGCCTAGTGCCCTTGCTACTCGAAACAGAACCACTTCTTGCATGTTGGCCTACCCTTTTGGGCCCTTGAGACTCCAATTTATTATTCTCATGGGCATTGTTTTATTTGGACTTTAAGTATTGCATTTGGTTCTCTTTTCTTGTTCCATTTAAGCTCTAATTTCCTTCCTTTATCACCTATGGTTAAAACATCAAAATAAACAAAACAAAATAAGTAGAATTTCTAATTAAATCTATTAGAAAATAAAGCAAATAATTTATTCTTCTCAAATACCATAAAATTCATTTTATTAAGGACAAATTAAGTTAAAATTCATAATAAGTGACTTAAATCCCTTTAAAATAGAAAAAATAGATAACCTAGGGGGCCATTAATTGTTGTGCACAACAACGGTGGCACTTCCCAACTATTCCCAGCAACTTGTGATGGGGCTATGGCTTATATAAGCCTTTTTATATCTAAGGGAATTTAGGGTTTTATTTCATTAATTTATTTATTTTTGCTGCATGTTATATGATTAATTGGGTTAGGTTTTTGTTATTGTTCTTTATACCATATGGCTACGTTGTGCTTGGCTCAATTCAATTCTATTTGAATTTTATTATTATTATTTTCTTGTGGTTCTGTAAGATGTTGGGGCCAAGCCCCTTTTTGTAAATATGCATTAGGCTCGACCCAATTTTTTTCAACATCTCTTTTTTGTTTGGCTTTTGCTATTTACAATCTTGCTATTTTCTAAGTACACTCCCCCTTTTAATTCTTTTATTTGAATTTACTTAATTGACCTTATTTCCCACTTTTTATTCAAAACAACACTCCACCCTCTTCTTGCAGACACTCCCTTCCTCGTCTCACATCGTACCCACTCCCTTTCATCGCGTGCCACACTCCACACTCCCACTGCTTTCACTACAATTAATAATCTTATTTATTGCCCCCTTAGTCGATATACTCACTACCTTAGACATCTTACTAACATGAACTAAAAAAAATAAAATTAAGTATAGGTTCTATATGCTTCTATTGCTAGAACACAAGATCATTTACTTGTTTTCAATAACTCATTCAAAACTCAAGTGTTATACTATAAATAATATCCACATGCCCTTGAGTACCAGATTTGGTTACTAGCAGCAGAAGCATATGGGACCTATACTTAATAAGTATTAAGGATATAATGATAAATAGTCTCTAACTCTCACTATAAATTATAATACAGATAGATTTGCCTATGTGTCTCAAATTGTTAAGCTAATATGTGTTCTATCAAAATATAAGGGATTTTGATCTCCCTTGTGTTTATTACCTTTGTAAATGATCTTGTGTTCTATTTAAAATATCAGGGATTTTAATCTCACTCATGTGTTTATAAAGTAAAGGTTACCTTATTTATATAAGCCTTTTAAGGATTTATATTTGCAATGATATGAGGAGATTTTGTGTTATAAAGTGTTAAGTGAACATTTACAATCTCTTATTTTTATATGCATAATACGTGGTTAATTATGAAACTCAATTTTGTAAATGACAAATTATATGTTAGGTTTCATATAATCAATTTATAACCACTTCTCTCAATAATTTTGCACTACTATATTTCTCTCTAATGTGTAATTCTTAAAGAGAGAAAGATGATGGCTCACCTTGTTGAAAGGTGTCCACATGATTCAAATCAATGCATCTACATGAGAATTAGTTGGAGCAATTTCATCATTCTCAAACTTATATATTGATTTTTTTTTTATCAATCATGTTAAATTTTTTGATTGAGACAAAATTAATGTTAAGTAGCCATCTTGATATAAATGGCCTTAGTGATGCTTTGTTGTTTTGGGCATCTAAATTGTTATGATAGGCCATGTGGCACTCTTGGACCGTCTCAGAAATGATATATTCAAAAAACCTCAAATGGTTTAACATGCATTCTTGCTCCTTATGTGTTGTGCATTTCTCTTAAAACAAAAGAAATTCGTTGTGTACAAAGCACTTTACATGTTTGTTTGAGAGAAAATTCAAGAGTTTTTAGACTCACATTGAATTTTACATCACAGAGTGATAGTTCCACTATTGAATATTGAACCATCAAAGTAATTTGAGATTAGTGGATTTTAATGGAAATCCTAATCTTATTTTGGTATAAAGGATTAGTGGGAGTGTGTGTGTGTATACATATATTTATATATTTTTTTATGTCTCGAGACTTATTAAACTTATATTGTCATATATTTTTGTGCGCATTTTATGATTATATGACATACTCTAAAAAGGACTTCATTGTTTAGTCTTGTCCTATTGTATTGAGATATATAAAATTTGTTGTATCTCAATAGGCATCTTAAAGAGATGTCAAGGTTGTTTTGTTGGGTATTGCACATTAATCCTTTTGGCATGCAATTATATTTTGCTTTTCTTTTACCCAAAATTCCACATATTGTTAGGTCATAAATTTATAAGAATTTCGCATGTATGATATCAATACTCCTATCAAGTATGATTTTCTACGTTGTAAAAATATTTGTAAATTTTATGTTTAGACCAATAACTATAAATGTTTGCTCACTTTGACTTTCTAGTGGTTACATTAATCTAGAGTATTATTTTATTTAAACTAGGTGTCTATGTTGTCCAAGTAGAAAATTCTTGGATTTCCTAATTTTTTCTGGAATTGCATAGTCACTTATTTTGTGAAACTCATATTGATTGAATGTCAAATATTGCAAAGCATTTGTTGTTCTAGTTCATATGTAATTAATCTTGTTATTGGACTATTTTGAGCACTTAAATACATGTGGATTATTTTTTTTTGGCCTTCACGAATTTTCAAACTTAGATTGAGCATAATGTTAGAGATAACATACTTGTAGAGCCACTGATCAAAGACTTAACTGTTGGAGTTTATCAAGTTGTTGTAACTCGTATAGTTTGTTAAGTTTTGATGTTTTGGGTCAGTGAGAATCTGAAAATATATTATAACGAGATATGTATAAAATAACATCACTCCTTATTGGCATATCTCTTATAGAATTTTTAAGTGCTTGGACCATTTTCAGATTGCGTATTTCTCTTAATAAATTATGCTTTTCCATATTTATTATTTTTATATGAAATGTAAGTATTTAACATGTATGATTTATATCCCTATCGGATATTATTTCTGCAACGTTAAATCTTATGTTTGTTATTTGTTGATTAATAACATATGCTTTGACCATAATTGTTATTTTGGTAATAATGATTCTTATATTTTAATAATTGATTAATGCTATCCAAATGGGTGGGAGAATGTTAAAATTATTTAATTATAATAATGGATTAGCATTAATTAATAATTAAAATATTATATAAAATCATTAATTGACAATTATGAATTTTATTAATTACTATATGTCAGTTATGAAATATCATAAGACGGGTTTTTGTATTAAGAGTGACCCTATAATGGGTTGGGCCATTCATTGTGAATAACTCGTTAAGAGGTTCTTACCTACTGTTAGGAGTTATAAAAATTGCTTTCCCATTAAGCAGTTTTTATGATGAATAAAACTCTCTAGAAAGTGGACAATTTACTCTCAACACAGGAAATCATTGTTCTCTTGTTCTCTGATTAGTTTAAGCATCACGACCATTGTTCTCTTATTCTCTGACCAGTTTAAGCATCACGAACTTAGGGATGAATCAGGTATACAAATTCTATTATTGTCTCTTTGTATTACTATGAGGACATGCTATAATCTTGTATCCACTTGTATCTATTTGATCATATTAATTTGGGGTTTATCATTTTTTTTCATCAAATAGAGTATAGAAAAAAATTCAAAGTCAAATTCTCAATTAAAGAGAAGACACTTCTTATTCAATCATAGCTCAACGTATTAAAGGATGCAATTGTGGGACTTGATAAAAAAAGAAGATGGTTTCTAGTTAAGGATAAGAGATAATTATGACAACTATCACAAGTAATTACAAAGGAGGGCATTTGGAGTGCTTCAATCATGATTCACGATTATACGTGGTTCGATGCTTGCTTGGCACATGGATACAATTAAGCAAATAATATATACTATCATATTGCACAACATGATTGTTGAAGACAAATCACAAACATATGTTAGTAATTTTGAATATTATCACGTAGACAATGACATCTCTACAACTGAAGTATACAATAGTGTTCATCTTGATTTTGCAACATACTTGCAAAGGAGAGCACAAGTTCGTGAAAAACAAATTCATCGACAACTTCAAGAAAATTTGATGGAGCATATTTGGGAACATTTTGGGCATGACGATAACAATTTTTTTTAATAGTTATATTGTTAGGTACTTCTCATTTATGTATTTCTCATTATTTTTACTTATTGTCATTAATAAAATAAATTTGTAGTATTTTTAATTTTTTTACATATTTATTATTTCAAAATTATAATACAAATAAAATAATTATTTAATTTGAAATAAAAAATATAAATATAAGTATTAACATGTGGAGTCAATTGTAGGACCCACAAAATTAAGTTAAGAACTCACGTTAGAAACCTTAGCATTGCAGTAAAGTTGTGTGTAGAGTTCTTAAACTTATGTGGCATTGTAAGGCCCACAAATTTAAGATAAGAAACCCACTTCAGCAACCATGGGTTAGAAATGCCCTAAAAAACCTAGGCCATGGAAATGAAAGGCTCAATGATTAGAGACAATCAGGGACGGATGGAGCTAGAGTTAAATGACTTTATAATAAAAATGGGTACATAGTTAATTATGAACTTTTACAAAATGGTCCTACTAATTATGTTATAAAAAAACTATAAAACTAAAATGAATTGTGTTACTCATCATATTATGTTTTATAGCAATATATAATAGCTAACAACCATTGAAGAAAAATTTGCTTTCAAATTATTAGAAAGTAAAAGAATAATAATCTTGTGGTGTGGCAATGGTCATTGCTACGAAAGTAAATTTTTGCAGACCTATGGTGCAACACAATATTCGGTTTCTTTTCCCAAGGTTTACACAATAATGTGTTTTGACTTGTGCACTTAAAGCAAGAAACATGTTAAAGACTAAAAAATAATTACAAGAACAATAAATATGAGAAAAAAAAGAATATACAAAGAATATTAATAGAAAAAGAGAATAATTGTTGGCGTGTCTTAAAGTTTAGATTGCCAATCTCTTAAATAATATTTGTAAGTTTGTTCCATTTGCAAAGATTAATAATAAATAGTCTTTAATTCCTAAATAATTATAACAAAATCGATATAAAGAAAAAATTAAGAAAGTCATTTGATTACAAATGCAATCATTTACAACCTTTAAAATAACAATAGATTATAACAAGAAAAGACTCTCTCTCTTTTACTTTTTTTGAAAGGCTATATAATTTTTATTAAAGGTAAAACATCCAAGCACAAGGTGTGCTAGTTTAAGGGTAAAGAACAACAATAAAAGGAAAAGACTCTTAAAAAGAATGATACTTATATATATTTTATTTAGATAGAGGTGGGAATGCAATTATCTCTACAATAAAGACTATAAAAAAGGAAATAAATTTTTGTTTAAAAAGCAGAAAAAAAAGTCATTATATTCACAATAAATATTATAAAAAGAGAATAAAATATTTTATAAAAAAATTATAGAAATATATGAAACTTAAATTTCATTATCTCCATGGCTGAATTCTCAAATATAAATAATTATCCTAATATTTAAATATAATACATGTTAAAAAATTTAAAATTACAAAAAAAAAAAGTTAGGGGGGCCAAGGTCCCCCTAATTAACAAAGTAAATCCATCCTTGGAGACACTAAACTGTATCATTAGAAAATATGATGTGGAGGACTTCATAACAATTACAAAAGATTAAATAATTAATATAAAAGATATTACATACTAGGGGTGGGCATAGGTCGGTCGTTCAGGTTCACGTGATATTTAAATTCAAATCGATCAACGATAATTAGTTTGGATCAGATCAATTTTCATAACATTTTTGTCATCAACGCAATCATGATCGGGTTGGTTCATTGAGTTTATTATTAAAATAATAGAAAAATGATAAAAATAGGTGGAGAAGACAAGAAAATCCCTTTTCAACACTTTTCACGCATTCCTTTGAACATTTGGTATGTAAAAGAAAATCAATTTTTTTTTCAAAATAAATCATTCTTATATGCTTTACAAATCTATCTTATAATTACATGTTACAATAGTAGCTTGAAATAGATATGACAAAATTAGAAAATGCAACAAAACAAATCAACAAATGATAATGAAAGGGGGAAAACCGTGTTTATTGAAATGGGCAAAAAAAGAGCTAATTTAATAAATCAAAGAACTGTCGAAGAAGAAGGATGTGTTGTCAAATAAGGAAGAGGCGTTGTCCACCATCATTGCCCATCGACCACAATCTTTAACCTAGGTGTCGTCGAGAAAATGGTGACAAAGGATTCGTGATTTGCACAATAGATACAAAAGCTATGACCTTGTTGCTACTGCAAGCACTATGACTAGCAATGTATTGGTGTTCAAATGGCAGAAGCTTTGTTATGGGCAATAGAGTTAGCAATAGACCTCAATTTTTCTAATGTCATTTTTGAAACGTAGTAAGACACACCTTTGGCCACCACACACCAACATAAGATAAGATTAATAATAAATAAAATAATTTTAAAAAAGTAAAGGCATTGGTTTAAATTGGGTTGCTCAAGTTCTCTACACCTAAATATGATAGCTAAATTGATGTCGTCGGGTTTGTTATTTTTTACTTCAATCCAAACTAATGATCTAAACCAACCTAAATTTTCTCCTTTAATTTGGTTCGAATTGATTGAGTCATTGGGTTGATTCAAACCCATATCCAACCGCACCTATTATAACTTATCAACCTATATTGGACCATCACAGACTATTATGTGCATGTTTTGATTAAAGTTTGCAAATTCACCTTTGAATGAACTTCATTTTGAGTAATCTTTCCTTTTTTTCCATTTTCAAACTGAGTTTTAAGGTACAACTTAGCTTAAAATCAAACCTAACTAAACAAAAGGCTTTTTCATTTTTACTTTTTGAGGAAATGGGGAGAGGGCCTCCCAATTAAGTGTGTCCATTGAATCAGATTAGCCCAATGAACTTGATGATCCAAAATAAATCAATTAACTTAGTTTGAATTTAGTTAATTGGTTTTTATACTTCAAGTTTAAACCAAACTTATTATAATTGATTCGATTCTCAAAATTATCTTTTTTAACCCAAATCAACTCGATGAGATTAATACATTTTAAACTTTAGAACTTAGACTTTTCTTCTACTTTTTCCTTTTCTTTGTTTCATGCATTTTCATTTCATTATAATCTTATTTAGTGTTACCCAGTGTCTTAATTTGGTCATATTTATTATGTAATTTTTTATTATATTTTAGATAAAGAAATTAGTGATATATATATATAACCTGATAACTATAGAAAAAAAGTAAACATAAAATAAATAATTAGTCATTAAAGAATAAGAATTATTTTTACCTTGCATTAATATAAAATTAAATATTATATAAAACAGACAACAAGTGAAGATAAAAACATGAAAACTATAATAATTTTCTTTTTATCATAACCCAATGGCACGAACTAAACCAACTCAACCTTAATCAGATTGGTCTGATTTGGATTGACCAAAAAATTTTCAAAACTTGAACCAAACCAACCCAGTTAAATATGATCAGTTCATATTTGATTTTACCTTACACCTGAACCAATCCAACCAATGAACATTGTGAAGACAAGCTTGATGGAAGAAATATTAGTGTTGGTTTTGATTATTCCTAAGCCTCACTTGATAAAAGTGATGACAAGTTGTAACTTGTTTTAGTTTGTATGTGTGTCTTTGTTAGTCTTTGATAAGTTTAGCTCTTATGCTCACTTTAATGCCTGAAAGATTTTTCAAGAGCACAATTAACACTTAAGGAATTAAAATTTGTTAAAATGGTTTTTGAAAAATTAAAATTGAACCAAGAGTGTGTGAGAAAATGTTTAGTTTTGTTTCTGGAATAACAAATTAAAACTTTAAGATACCATATTAAATTGATCATGATTTTGAAATTTTTCATTAGGAACGAAATAATCGATTATTCATTTATGATAATCAATTACTTTGCTTTGTTCTGATTTAAGACAATTTGCTCTCTCTATAATAATCGATTAAAAAGTAATATAATTGATTATTTGCCATTTCAAAAATACATGACTTCTGTAATAATCGATTATATGGTGAAATAATAAATTATTTTGTTCTTTATTCAAACCTAGAAGTTTGGATGCACAAAATAATTGATTATGTGAAGCAAATAACTGATTATTTCAGTTTTCATCTATAAATAACTATTTATTTGCTCCTATTTAAAGTGTAACTCCAAAACTACTTTTTTAAGAAATGAAAAAGTGAGAAAGAGTTGTGAAAAAAATTTGACAAAGCATTGATATCAAATCTTTTGTAAGTTTTCATCAAATCAAGAGCCCATCATGGAGAATTCAATCAAGATGTCATTGTAGTCATCAGCTAAGTTTTTCATTTTTGTGTCAATTTCACAAGATCATATGATATATCTTCTTTGCTTCACTTATTTATAGTTCTTGAGAAGTGGGTATTTCTCGAAATTGTGTGTAAAGGGTTTCTACATCTTACCAAGGTGTTCTTAAGGGTTTTTCAAGAACTTGTGTGTGTCAAAGGAAAATTGTGTGTGTGATTGTGTGTTTATAAAGAACAAGTGATTTTTAGTAAAGAATCTCAACCTAGTTGATTGGGGACTAGATGTAGATCATAGTGGTATAATTGAACTAGGATAAATTGCCTTATGTTCTTCTTTGTCTCTTTAAACTCTCTCTTTTACATTCTTGATCCTGCATCAAAATTAGAGCAAGAAACTTGCATGCTTGCATACATGATAGCTTGATCATATAAATTGTAATTAGGATTGTATTGATAGTTTATAGTCATACCTACATTCTAAGTCAATCAGTGACAAAAGTTTTTGAAGAAATTTCGAAAACCTATTTGAGACCTGTGTACTGTTTTTAAAAGATCCAATTCACCCCTCTTGGATCTTGCCATTTATCTAAGAAGTGGTATTAGAGCAAGTTCATGTAAATTGCCTAAAATCCTAAGATAAATGGCTAGAACCACCCATTTGTATGATAAAGGTGCCTCCATTAATAGACCTCTATTTTTAATGGTGAAGGTTACGCCTATTGGAAAATTCATATGAAGATTTTTATTAAAGTCATTGAATAGAAATCTGGGATGTAGTAGAAAATGGTCAATACATACTTATGCATGTTGTAAATGGATAAACTAAAGAGAAACAAAGAAAATATTGTACTGGCGAAGAGAAAAGAAACACTCAATATATTTTCAAGGCTAAAAACATAATCACCTCTACATTATCACATAATGATTTCTTTAAGTTTTCACAATTTACTTTGGCTAAGGAAATGTGTGATACCTTACAAGCAACCCATGAAGGAACTTCTGATATGTAAAGAGTTAGGAAACATACTCTAATTCAAGACTAAGGGATGTTTAGAATAAAAATGGGGAAACAACTTTTGATGTTCAAGAATGTTTTACACACATTGTTAATCACTTGATAGGTTTAGGTAAACAATTTCATAAAGAACAACTTAATGTCAAGGTGTTGAAATGCTTAAACAAGACTTGACAACCCAAAATTACTACGATTGTTGAATCCAAAGATCTCACCATGATGAATCTAGCAACCCTCTTAGAAAGCTACAAAAGCATGAGTTAAAGATGAATTGACTCAATGAACATGAAGAGGTTGACAAGAAAAAGAAAGGTTTGACTCTCAAAGCAAGCATCTTAAAGGATGATGAATGTGATGATGATAGTTCCAAAGATCTAGAAAATGAAAATCTATCCCTATTGGTGAATAGATTTGAAAAGTTTCTCAAGAAGAAAAACAAAAGTACAATGTAAGGATGAAGAAGAAGCCATCCTTTGCCTCATGGCCAACTATGAGAATGAAAGCAATGTAAGTGACTTTGATTTTGAAATTGCTTCCACTTATGACCAATTACAAAATGCATTTATATGGATGCATGAGGAAGCTTAAAAGCTAGGTATCCTTAATAATAGGCAAAATAGTCAAATTAAGATGTATGAATCAAAATTGGCATTGCTTTAAAAAGAACTTAATGATCTTAAATTGGAATATGAGACTTTAGGTCTTATATAGAAAAATTCTGCATGTGGTTGTGCATCTTCATCTAAAAACAAAGATATCCATTGTGAATTTTGTGTTAGTCCTAAATCTGAAAATGAATATCTAAAAATGACTCTAGCAAAGTTCATGTGGGAAGGATAACTTAGACATGTTGCTTGATAAACAAAGGTATATGAATGATTAGAATGGATTAGGTTGTGGCTACCAAAAGCAAGAGAAGTATAGTAAAAAGCATTATAAACTTAGAAACATTTTAGGTTCACCTTTCATACCATGTTTGTATTGCAACAGGAAAGATCGTACAACATCTATATGTAATATTAAGAAATTTAGTGTTCCTAAGCAGATATATGTGGATTACAAAAGAATCAAAGCTTTCTACTAACCTCAAAGGTCCCAAAAAGAGTTTGATGCCTAAAAATCCTTTTTGACTTTGTTTTATAGGTGTGCCTTAAAGCTAAGATGTAAGGCTCTACCTTGTTTGGATTAGAACTTAGCTAGTATTCATTTAGAATCTAGAAAAATAAAACTTTGTTTACTTTAAGTTGATGGAAACATAGGTAAATTTTTAACATTTGATGTAAACCTGTGTTATTATTCTATAAAACATGGAACCTATTGCACGAAAATAGGTTATAATAGCTTTGCGTAAGGAACATATAAAAAGTTGGAAACACATGGTGGCCGCGTTCTCAGGTACCTAATAGACAATTGATTATATTTGCAAATATAAAATAGTGTGATCAAACAAACAAGTATGATATTCATCATTGCAAAATATAAATTAAAATACTTTGAAATCTTGAAGCTCCTGTTCGTCAGTACCTGATAACAATTGTATACGGGGTATTAGGAGAACGAATGTTAGGACAAAGGACGAATATATAACCCTCATTTTGTTTTGATTTTCCAAACAAACTAAAGATTATGAAACAGATTGAATGTGCACTTTTGAAACATATAAAAATTATCTTATAATCTTGTAATATACACCAGACAAAAGCTAATGCAGACAGATGGTTTAAGCTCTTATTCGCTTTATTTAAATATGTTTTAGACAAATTTGACTTTTATCTAGGAGTTCATGTACTTACTTTATCGAAAAAGAGGATCTCAACGTATCAACTTCTGAAAAACACAACTATCTGCCAAAAAAAAGGAACTGAAATAGAAAAAGCGCACAAGAAGGGGGGTTGAATTGTGTGTTTAAAACCTTTTTCTTTTTTGATGCAAGTAAAATAGTTTGAAAACGTTTTCAAGCTTAGGGATAGAGAGAAGAAGAACACAGAAAGTTTTTATACTGGTTCACTCAACCTGAGCTACGTTCAGTCCCTTCACCCAGAAGGTGTTTACTAACCAACCTTGGTGACAAGTATTGTTCGTGGCCTCTTCAGGCTTTACACAGCAATCACCCCAGATTGCTTAACCCAAGTATTCTTTTACACTAAGCCTCTCCAAGCTTTTACAACACAAACAAGTGTTTTTCTTTTACAAAGATATCAACTCATGTAGTGAGGATTTGAAAGATAAAGCTCAAGCACACTCTGAAAATCTTTACAAGATTTTTGCTATCATCCACTAGACGCTTCTATCAATTGTTTAGAAGTTTTTTTGTTAACTTAGAATTTTTACACCAGGTACATATGTATATTCGTTCTTCCTTGATGCATATATATATTCTTCAGGAAAAAGATCCGTTGTGAAGACTTGATCCGTTATACAAGGAAGGGCGTGCAAACTCTCCTTTTAGAGTGATCAGGTGCGGTAGCCTTTAGACTTGCACTAAAGAGGAAAGCGCAGAATTGTGCTGACGAACTGTTTTTCTGAACATTCTTCATTCGGCATGACAGCTTGATAAGTTGACTTGCTTTATCTGTTTTTACTGCTCTCTTGCACTAGAATGATTCTGATACAATTAAATGCTTCAAACAATTTGAACGTTAGATCATAAGATAGGTAATATGTTAGTTTCAAGAAAAAATAGCATAAATAAATTGGACGTTCAAAATAGAACTTAGTTGTTTGAATATTTGTCGTTGGAAGCTTGCATTAGATATTTGAATTTGTTCTTCAGACGATCATCTTAAGTTGTTCACTAGACGATCTTCTTTAAGCACATCTATTGGACAGTTTTCCTTAATATGTCTACTGGACGGTCTTCTTTGACACGTCTACTGGACGATCTTCAAAAGAAGCTTGTATGCTGTAAAGAGTTCAGTTCTTTGGTAGAAACTTGAACATTAATAAGTTTTTTATTTTCAAAACTTTGAGGGTCTAGACGCTTCTACGTCTTTGGTTCCAACAGGAACATCAATGCACCTATTAAGTACGAAAAAGTAAAATGCTTACTGCAACAAGATTTAATGCAAGAAAGGCAAGATAAACAGACTGCTTTATCTTATCAGTGTGACTTATTGGTGAAAGAAATTTAATGCTCTGACGAACATCTTTCCTCTTTAAGTAACATTTAGAAGAATGATGCTTGTGAAGTACTTATAATAGATACATTTCCTAGAGCACTATAAATAGAAGAGAAGAATTGTATAAGGATATAAAACACGAGTTGAAATTATTGATCTTTTTCTAAGTGCTTAAAATTCTAAAAATTCTTTTGTAAAAAGTGTCTCATATACCTTTTGTTAAACTTTGAGCTTCCGTGTATATTCGTTTGATAAGACATAACATAGTTTGTGAGAACTTACCCTTAACCATTTTTTTGTAAAATTGGTGGAAGCCTGGAGAGACTCTGCGTTAAAGAATAATTGGATTTTTGCTTAGAGAGGCAAGTGAATAGGGGTGGCAAAGCGAGTTGACCCGTCTTGACCCGCCAAAAGTGAGGCGGGTTGACCCTCCAACGAGAAGTGGGTTGGAGTATTTAACCCTCACCACTTAACAGTGGGTTGGCGAGTTGGCCCACAAGAGAATAATGAGAGGTTGTTAAAAAAAGAGAGTTTGCTGATCGACCTGCGAAAATGGGTTGGCGGGTTGAAAAGGGTGGGTTGGTAGGTTGACTCACCCCACTTTCAACCCATCAATTTTTTTTAAAAAAAAATTAATTGAATTTGAATATTTTTTGTTATCATCTAATTGAATTGGATTAAATAAATTTCATTTTAATACACATTATATCACTTTGATTGTTTGACATATAATTTTTTATTATTTAATACATATTAAATATATAAAAGAAGGATTATATTTTTTCATTCAAAAGTTACAAAAATAATTTACTTGAAAATAAATAATACTTATCATGACACTTGAAAATAAATAATACTTCTCATTCAAAAGTGTGAGATAATATTTTTAAAGATTATTTATACCGTAATCATCCATTCATATAATAACTAATTATTTATTTTAATCAAAATTAACTCTAACACTTCTTATTCTCATACCATTCAAATCACAACTCCCATATTTCTTGAAACAAAAGAAAGGAAATTCTTAAACAATGAAGAGCTTATTTGATGATGTTTCTTATTTGATTTTTTTTAGTATAACATTGTATTGTATTTAATTACAAGTAGAACTAACTTTTATTCACATTCAATAAATTTCTATCAACATATTAATCCAATAAGATAACCTTGGCTTAATAGGTTTTATACTTGCTAAATTAACAAGTATTCCACCTTCCAAGTTCAAACATGAATGTCTAAGGTTTTTATTCTAAATTCATGTATCCTAAACTAGGTGTGGAAGTGTTCAACAAAATTGTTCAAAACTTCAAATCTATGGCAATACTATACTTTAACAACATAATTGGGAGAATAGCATGTACACTTTTTTCTTTAATTCCTCCAATTTCATTTCCTAATTAAGTGGATCTATCTTTTCATAATAATAACCGAATGTTTCTAACTTCATCCTTGGGTCAAAAATTGCACCAAATGCAAGCGCAACCCTACACTCATCCCAATATTTCTCAAATTTTATCATCATCATTTCAGCCATATGCTTAATGACCTCCTCATCTTCATCTCTTACACTTTCCATTAAAAGGCATTGGATTTTCCAAACTTGTAAAAAATACAAGTTAGAAGTAGGATAACTTGTGTTAGACATTAAAGTAATAGTATCATAAAAAGGCAACAAGAATCTACACATTTTTTCTACTCTTTGCCACTCTTCCATTGAAGGACAATATGTATAATTTTCATCATCCAAATGTAGACTTTCAAACACATGCCGATACTTAAGAGCACTTTTAAGCATCAAATAAGTTAAGTTTCATCTTGTAGGAACATCTAGACACAACCCACTAAATGTCATCAATGTCACCAATTTGATGCTCTCCCTAATTTTATGCAAAACATGAATGGCTACCTTCAATCCTTCTTGAACAATCAAATTTAAAATATGTGCGAAACAACGTACATGAAGGAATTCATCATCACATAACAACCACTTTTGTAATGCAAGCTGACTTTTTAAAGTTTTTTACACAACATCATTGGCTGAAGAGTTATCCAATGTGATAAAAAAAAATTCTTTATTCCCTAATCATGCAAAAATTCATGAACTTTCTTAGACAACTCAAAACCAGTATGAGCAGGAGGCATATGACAAAAGTTAAGAATCTTGTTGTTTAACTTCCAATTTGTATCAACAAAGTTAAACTAATGTAACCCTTAGTATTACAAGATGTCCATAAATCAAAAGTTAAAGATATCCTACTGGGAATAGAAGCCATTTCTTTCTTAAGCTTTTCCTTCTCTCTCATATATATTTTTAAGACATCGGCTTTAGTGGCATTTCTAGAAATAATCAGGATTCAAATACTTTATCCAACTCTTAAGCTTTTCATACTCAACAAATTTGAAGGGTAAATCATGCTTAAGGATTAAAGCAACACACATATCACGTGATATCATTTGATCTATCTTTCCAGACTTCAATTTTCCTTGCATGTCTATTATCATTTGACCAACATCTTCAAATATAATTTGCTTACATCTTTCAATATGACAATTTAAAGATGAGGTCTCATATCTTTTACCACCAATACAATACTCTTTTTTACAACCATTACATCTTGCCCTTTGCTTTTCATCATCACCTACACCTATCTTAGTAAAAAAACTTCCAACAATTAGATGTTGTTGACTTAGCTTTTTTGGCATTCGGTTCAACAAATTGAGATTCTTCTTCAATAGCCTCAATTTCATGATCATGAACATCATTTGTAATTGATTTACTAAGTGAGTCCATTCTAAATCAAAGTCTTGTTTGAAATTAAAAAAATTCAATTATATCATTAATTCACATTGTATTAATAACTATTATATTAATGAGATATCAAACAACCATTTAGGAATCTATAGTTCATCAAATTAGAAAGACTGAATATAATAACAATAGTTACTAAATGTATGCTTCATTATTCATTTGACATTTGTTCAGCACATTTCACAATCATATTATAATTAAGTTAAATTTCAGTACAATATAAAATGAAATATCCATATACTTTAAACCTTCACAGAATCAATGAAATGAGTTAAAAAAGTAAAATCAACAAATCAGCCATAGAACAGATGAAATCTTAATTAGTGAAATTAGTGAATCAGCCACAGAACAAAACCAACCAAAGAACAAAGTCGCAAATCAATAAAATCATTTGTGGTAACAATTCAAACAAATCAAATCCAGCCAAAAAAAAAATACATGGATGAAAAAAAAAGAGGAAAGCTAAAGAAAAAACTTGCATCTATCGCCTGTCAAGATCGAGAGTTGCAGGAAAGGAAGGGGATGCGCATGCGCCTGCTACATGCTGCCTATTACAAGCAGTCAGTGGTGGCAGACTTACGTCGACGACTGGGAGCACAAGTGGCAGCAGATTAGGTCGATGTCAACGATTAAGAGCATCATTGGGTGGTTACGATGGCAACGTTTACAAGGCAACATGGTGGGAGCCACCGAAAGGCCAAAGCTTACGTCACCAGCGACGGCCTTGTTGGGTGGCTGGTTGGGAGTGTCGAAGATTGAAGAAGGTTGAACCTTAATTGCTTTGCGATTTTTTGCAAGCACAGATAAAGAGCTGAAAGCACCAGCGGCAGCGTTGCGAAGTGAGCGAACTTTGCTTTCTTTTTTTAATTTTTATTAAGTCTGAAAGATTAAAGTAAAGAAGGGGAAAAAGGTAAGTGACCCGCGGTTAGCTCGCCAGGTTGGTGGGGTGGGTTGAAGCAAGTTCGTAGGTTTTGTTATTTAATCCACCCCGTCAAAATTGGTGAGTCAAGCGAGTCGAACCCATTTTGCCACTCCTACAAGTGAAACACTACTTAGGATAAGCATAAAGAGACTTGAATAAAAGAATACTTCTAACTTTGTTTAAGTTATAGTGGGAGTTGGTGGTGTGCCAAAAACCAAACGTGATCAACCAATATAAAACTTTATGTCTCTATCTCTCTATACAAATGTATTTGTCCATAAAAGATTTTTCTGAAATATCTTTGTATGTTGTTGTTTTTAAAAAGATAACTTTAAAACAACTTTTAACAAATTACTTCTTTCGCCTTTTGATTAGACGATACTGGATTGCAAAAAAGATTTGCAAAAGTTTTTGAAAACACAATTCAACCCCCTTCTTGTGTTTTCCTATGGTTTATAGGGAAATATGTATAAATTCTCACATGCATTCAAAAGAAAGGTCCTATGCACAATTCAAAATAAATAAAAAGCCATACATGTTTACATTGTAATAAAATACGTACCCTTTATGGGAGGAATATAGTTATCCAATGAAATTAGTAAAGCCTAACCCAACCTCCAACAACAGATACACAACCTAGTGACATTGTTAGTCTATCCAACCCATTAAAGACTACCACCTATACCAATGGCTTCAAAAGTTAGAGTCACTATCATCAGGGGCATCACTAGAAGAATCCTCGTCGCTTTCACTACTATCCTGATCAGCTCTTATCTAAGTTGTAATCTTCGTGGTATCTCTTGAGGCTCTCACTCTTGAGGACCAAACGGTCCAAGAGAAAATAGGCATATGAGAAAGCACCCTGTTTCTCGTGCCTACTAAAGCATTGAGCCCTCTTAGTTGCAGACCTGGAAAGCCTTCATCCATTGGTGCTTTCATAGAGGTGGCGACAATCAAAAATTTCATCACTTGATACCTGTCTACTAATAACCTAGGTCTAGGCCTAATAGTGGCCACAGATGGGGAAGGAGAAGGTGTCCTAAACCTATAGGGTATATTAGAGACAAGCATCAGGAGATGCTTGCCATGCTCTAAAGGGGTAGCTAAACTAGTGTCACTACTACCTAGGGCTCCATGGTGAAGAGACATCCTGATGAGCTACTCCATCTCCTTTTTTCTCCAAGAGTTGTCTGCCTCTCAGCTCTTACGGTGATCCTTGTGCCTCTTCGCTCATCCATCACTACTTGGTGACAAGCAGGGCCACAACCAAGAAACAAAAACAAAAAGGGTGAGATAAACAGACATAAAAGTATATATATCAAAGGACCATAGCATAGAAAGCTCAACAGGAATGCCACCTTTGTTGGAAATAACCCACACAAATGCATAAACACACTATAGACCTAGGCAGCACTACAAATAGTAATATTTCCTTTATGGCCACTAAATATTAGTAGGGAAAATACAACATGCTAGCACTAATCATAGCTCCTTAATCAAATCATCTATTAGTTCAATTCAAGCAGGTATAATCATCATTATATCAAAGAAATATCACATCACAATGCCTAGCACATTTAGCCAAAGTAACACATATACAAAACTAAGGCAATAGCCACAAAGTGCAGTGAACAAGCAATCAGAAGATCAGACAAAGCAATATGAGCATCATGAGTACAATCAAATCACAACCAAGAATCATCATGGGTTAGTCACCTATAATGCATACAATGCATGACCAACTATCTAGTCAGTTACTAATTCTTTTTTTTAGTGCACCTTGTACTAGGCTTTTTGATGGACTCCGTATGAAGCATTTCACCCTATGGGTGCCTCTTAGGTTTCTATATAGAATAAGAATAATGATACTGATTGCAATAATGTCCATCTATGGTATGGAATGTGGAGTTAGTTACGAGACATTAGTCATATAGGCTTAGAATTCCAAAGGATTTACTCCTCGAAGGATAGTAGTAGTAATAGAGAAGTCATGATTCATGATAAATTATTAAGTCTTTCCCTTTATCAGATGCCAAGATGAGAGGTGTAGAGATGGATTTTATGGATAAAAGCCTATATACCCTATTACAGGGAAAATCTTCTTTTCAGAATCATTTTCCTCAACCTAAATAAGAAATTTTTTATAGATTTGTAAATTCATTTTCAAACCCATAGTTGACTTTGAAACACAAGAAGTCATTGATCACCAAGGGAAATTCAAAGGAATACTTTTAGTTCAAACTTGTTTTTGAGGTAAAACTCATGAAATAAATACATATCAGAATGTAAGAAGGACATCCAGACTTTGCACATAAGTCTAGACATTGACCTTATTAGAACGTGACTTTATGGAATGTGAATCAAGACCAATCAGGTTTCAAGAAAAGATATCAGGAATGGTTTTTGAAATAATCAGTTGGGTGAGGAAAATATCAAGATTGCATAGATAAAATTCTTGGCCAAGTTTTTTAGAAAGGGCTTTCTCAAAACAGTAAGGAATCCATTGGATTCATATCAAGATGATATAGCCTCATTAGGCATCAAGATGCAGTTAAAAAACCAGTTCAAGACAGAAACACAGTAAATCAATAGCATCTCCCTCATAATCTTAGATAATTTCATATAAGTGTTCTATATTATACAGTTAGGGTGAAACGAACTATCACAAGCATAGTTAGGTATCTATTATAGACCACCTTTTACATGGAAAGCATTACAACATTAGCAATTCAGACATCTAGGCATATTCAATGATATTCATATCAAGTTTTCATTCACACAGAACATGTTGTAGTAAACAATTTATCATGACTCACAGATACAATTCATTTACACCATGTAATGCCTTTTAAGCACTAATATACTATGTTTGGTAGTGTAAACAGAACAAGTCATATAAACAATCAGGGAGTAGCATTACTTATGACATCAAGTCAGGCATTTTTAGTTTGCACATACACGGACAAGCCATGAGTCAATTAAAGCAGTGTCTAAGCGTGTATACATATATCAAGCGATCACAAGAAGGGCATTACTAATAACATATTCAAGGAGGACACATGATATTTAAGCATTAAAATGCCAAAGTGTATATGATATGCGTCACTCTACCTTGTAGCTCCATAGTGCTTCGGGGGTTTCTTTCAAATCCCCAAGTCTCCATTTAACCTACACAAGCCAATAAGCAAATCACATATTCATTTAGAGTTTATAAAAGCACATAAAGACATAAAGGCAAAACTTTTAAGACTCAGACTTATAAGTTTTTAGGAGTGAGATGCTCCTAATTGACTCTACATACTTACTGCACATAGGTTATCTCACTATTCCCTTACCTCAGGTGGTGAGAAGTCCTTTGGTCGTGATCTAGCACATGTTAGCGTGTCTCTTTCTTTTTTCCCTTCAATATGCGAGCATTTAAGTGGGAGTGAGAAGGGCTTTATGCGAGTTTAGGGGTTTAGGTGAATGTCTAGGATACAGTTTATAAGGCAATGGTCATATAACAATGGTAAGTGGGTTTAAAGGATCTAAAGAGATTGACAATTTAATCTCATAACAACGATTTGAGGGGCTTATGGAGGTTTAGCTTAACTCAAGAGAAGCTTTGAAAGCATTGGATCCCTTTGTGGGTAGTTAGAGAATTAATTCACCAACTATAACTATAACACAACTATCTACACTATATGCTCATGCATGTCTTTTATTTAAAGCTTCTTATAGCAACATATATATATATATTAGTTTGAAAAGGTACCTTAATTTAAATAAATACTACCAAGATAAGTACCTTAGTTTGAGAACTCAATTAATCATCATAAGCTATAAGAAAGGTATATCTATAATTTATATGCCACAAAATAATTACTATGGTAATTATTGCTTACCACAGTAATATTTTTAACTGGATAAATACTCCTTAAAAGATGGTTCTAGCTTTGGAAAAACTGAATTTATTAAATATAACTAATATAATGAAAATATCCATAATTGGTATATTAGCCTTTTTTTAAATACAAGAAACACGTCATTCATTTAGCAAAACTAAGCTTTAATAGCTTAAAATTATCATAATACAGTTTTCTCCAACCGTAAGCTAGTGCTCTTCATATGTATATATGAAAAGAAAACCTTAATTTAAAAGGCGTGAGGATCTTTAAACAAAAGCCTTTGTAGCCCAATATAATGATCTAACTAGGTAGTTTAAAACTAAGCATGATACAAATATATGTATGAAAGAAATCAAAATTTGGAAACCCATTTTATGCTTCTCAAAAACATAGTTAAACGTGTTTGCGACAACATAAAAACCAATATCAAAGCATGCATATGTATGCCCCTACACGAGCTTGTAATGGTACAAGCTCTAATGACAAACAAGTATTTGTCCCTTAGCAGGGCACAAGACATTTGGTCGAGGTTCTCTTCCTAGGGTTAAAACTTGGGATGTTTCATAAGAGCTCTTATTGGCTTTTGGATAATGGTTGTTCAAGGCATATGACTAGGGACAAATTAAAGTTCTCCAACCTCTCCCCTAAACAAGAAGGTTATGGCACTTATAGAGACAATAATAAAGGAAAGATCTTAGATGTTGGCAAAGTCGATAAATCATCTCAAATTTGCGTAGAGAATGTACTGTATATGTGTAACACCCTTACTTATACCTTATTTATTAGTTCAGTTAACTTTATTATTAACCTTAATTAATTTAGTACTATGAAATGACTATAATTTTTTTATACTTCTATACCATAACATGCATACACAATATAGGCAAGAGCATCACAACTCACAAATAACTGAACATACTAATAACACTGTCATAAACACGTGGCATAAATAAGTGCCGATAAGTGATATGCATCAACAATGTACCTAAAATTTGAAGTACATGACTTATTTATATTGTACAATAAGATATAATCAGAACAACCACACTTTTTCTGCCTAACAATTGCCTAGATGTGCTAAGGCTCTACTCAGCTAACCATCTACCCATTCGATTGATCCTGACCCTTGAATTAGTTGATTCGGCTGATCATGGTTGGTCCGCTTATTTTAAAGTGATTCCAAACTGTCCCTATTTTTCAAGCATCTCTCTCCACTACCCTGATCTTCTAGAATATGCAATTAACCATACTAACCACCTCCTATTTTTTTGGGAGTGTGGGCTTAATAAGTTTTCAACCGTGCATGATATTTTATTGTTTGAAAATCATGGAGAATCTTATCAGTCCTTAAAACTCTCATATTACTTCCCACACTCCTCCTTCCTTTAGTAAAGTTAGTCAAATTTTAAAGTATCTGTTGAGGCACACTTCACCGAATAGACTCCGGTGCTAAAGCTAGCCGAACTACTCTCACATAGTAACTTTATTCTACTAAGGCTTAGTTGAACCAGATTCGGCCCATTTTCCTCATAAACTAATACCTTTTGCTAGCTAGATGGTCTTCTCCTCAACTAGCCGAAGTCCTCTTCGTTTTAATTTTTAGGTGCCAATAGTGTGTGTGTATGTTCATCATTTCATGTCTGCATGTTCAATGCTTCTCTCAGTCATATCATTGACACCATTGTCAAAGATGATGTTTCATTGCTTATAACAGTGAGACGCCTCTGTCTTTTGTCCCTGTTTTATCTCTTCTTCTTCTTTTTGTGATCTATCAATACAATAATAAAGAACGGTGTCTTGAATCCAGAGTTTGCACATGGTCACTGATTTAAGAAACCGATTCATATTCATTGATTTCAAGGAATCTTATGACCGTGGTTAGGGAGGTACAAGAATGGGCCAGTATAGCTTGACTGCTATGTTCAGTGGCAATATGATGACTTTGTCAACATTTTCTATTGTTTTGAGGAGTGAATATGCTAGTATGCAAGTTGCCGCAAACTCAATAATAATAGGTAGTAGAGATTGTTGTTCCCAAATGGCAAAGTCGTGTTTTGCTTGTTTCAAAGTGGTTTTCCAATGAATTCAAGCATTGAATGGATTTCATAGATTGTTAGCCTTTGTTTGGTAACGAGGAAAGAAAAAAATAGGTAAAAAATAAGTTAAGAAGTAAGAAATAGATAAAAAATAATTTGAAATTTTAAGTTGTTTGGTAAGAGAAAAATATATGAGAAATAAAAAAGAAATAGATAGGTGAATAAAAATATGAGAAAAATAGAATAAAAATAAATAGTGAAACCTAATAGGATCTATCTTTATAGTACAAAATTTCATCTCTATTTTTTTTGTAACAGACAAATGAAATTTGTATAAATTTTAATAATTTTTTCACCTACCCCTCTCTCTCCTTCAAACCAAACAAAGGCTAAGTGAGAGGATTTTAGCTCTTGGTCCTTTTAGTTTAATTCAAAAATGTGTCTACAGAGATGGATTAAAAATGCTTGTAGCTCATGATGCTTTTGGACGTCGGTGGTGTGTCGGTTCAACTCAAGAAAAGAAGGGAACTTGTCGGTGCAATCATTGATATAGAGAGAAATTGTCACTGATTTTTGAGTGTATGCTAATGACGTGTCGCCTTCGGCACCCCTTCTCGTGGACGTGTTGCTGTACAATTTTTGCTCTTAACTTTTCATTCATTCACTTATTATAAATTGGATATTTGCGTTTACAAACACACTCTCATGTCAAGACACTCCCAAGGCTTAGCTGATTAGTTCCTAGCCCACGCAAGTGATTCTTGTTTCATATCATTACAATTACAATTTTTTTTTCATTTTGTGTACATATTTCGTAATTAAAGTAATTTTCATTTAAAAATCTCTCAGCCTTTTTAATCTTGAGTAAATTTTCTTTTTTCTCTTTCTTCTCTCGCTATCATAAATTTGACTCTTTTTCTTTTGTTTGTTTATTTGTTTATTCTTCTTAAATCCAAAAGAGTGAAATAATTTAAGAGTTTTCAGCATAAATACGTATACAATCTATTTACTAAAATTATTTTTTAATTCTTTAATAAATTATAACTATTAAAATCAGGTTTTATAATTTAACTAAGAATTATGATAATAACAAAACCCTTGATAGAGAACAAATTAATTGAATGTAAAATCTTCTTAATCCTAAGGTTTTAGAGGTACAAGTTGTGACAGTTTGATGTCGCAAAACCATCTTTAAAATAAAACAAAAAATAAAAAAATAAAGTTAATTTTGGTAAAGGAATTGACTTGAGTGTACATCTTTGTTATTTCTATTTTTAGGATGTATGAATTGCAACTGTTCACAAATCTTAAAATTAATAAAAATATAAATTATAAAAATAGAATCATTTCAAAATAAAATAAAAAATAGTTGAATAAATAATTTTTTATATTTAATTTCAACTATTTTAGGATGAGATAAATATTTTAAAAGTTATAAATAATTTGCTTAATTAATTAGAGGTAACTGCTTTTAACGGACGTTGTAGGGTGTTAATACCTTCCCTACACGTAATTGACTCCCAAACTCAAAATCTGGTTACAAAAGACCATTTTCTTTTCAAAGGTTTTTCCAATGTTTTCCTAAATAAATATTGGTGACGACTCCTTTTTTTAAAATTTATTTTTGCTGTCCCACCACGACTCCATTTGTGACACATATAAAATTATGTTTTATTTTTAGTTTTTAATATTATAAAGTTAGGATATTATGTTTCTTTAATATTATTTTAAGTATTGTTTAACTATTATTATTATTATTTTATTAATACAGGTTCAATCACGGTTTAACCACAATTGAACTATTAAACTAGGGGTGTAAGTGGGTCTGACCCAACTCGCAGACCTGACCAACCTGACTCAACTCAATTACATTTTTGCTGGTTGGATTTCTTCTAGCAGACCCAATTAGGTTTGGGTTGGGTCACAAGTTGGGGCATCTCAAATCTGATCAACCCGCCCCAACCTGACCTCTTATTATTTAATAAAAAAATTATTATATTTATATTACTTTTGACACATTTTTAGTTTCACTTAATTTGAACATGCATTGGATGAGTTGAACTAATTAACTAATTATGTGTTTTATTTTTCCTATTTTTTTTTCTATTTTTTATCTTTTTTTTCTGAATTTTTTGAAATTTCCAAATTTTGTTTGTGACCCGATTACCCAACCCGATTTATGGTTGGGTTGGGTTAGGTCAGGTCACTACAAAAAAAACCCCAACCCAACCCAACTCAACCTGATTAAATTTAATTTGGTTGGGTCTTAAATGAGAGTAAACCCAACCTAACCTGGGCCATTTACGCCCCTATATTAAACCTTAAACTAGCTAAGTACCTTAACCAATTTAATAACTGATCTGATTTTAAAAACATTGTCTGTAAGTGTTCTCATCCCCTCCATCCTAAATTTTTTTGTAACAAAACAAAGCATTATATTGGCTACACTCCTTGTTGAGTAAACAGATTTGAGGGTCACCCCCGGTGTAGCCTAAAGGATGCATATAGTGCCTGCTAGTTCATATATAGTGCATGTTGGCATCGTGGTGTATATATATGGGACAACTCAAGTGCTAAAACTTTTTTTTTTGTAATGAGAGCAAAATATGAACAAAAAATTTATAATTATTTTATTTTATTTACTTACTAAATAATGGAATGAAAATCAAATTTTATTATATTCCATCATAAAAAATTTAAATAAAAGAGCTTTAATTTATTTCCTTATTTACCTATTCCACTACATCCTATATTATTCCGAATGATGCCTAAGGAAACAAAATGTGAAATAGTGTTTATCAAAAAAAAAAAAAGTGAAATAGTGTAATTGCATTGCAAACAAAATCAACCATTAATCAATGCACCAAATAACGTAGTTGCATTCTACCACAGTACTCTGCATACATATTATATAAAACGACTATTCTTAATCACAAGACACCAAATTCTCTTACTACCTTATTCCGCATGTATGGTACATGCGTATACTATACCAAACTTAATTAGAGGACATTGCCGTAGCTAGATTGGACTAAAATATTATGTTACTGATCTCACATCACCTAGTGATAAGTAGAAATTATAGTGTATAAGTAAAGGTAACCCTCACCTTACAAGCCAGTTTTCTAAGATTGAGTTAGACCCATAACCGACATTTTAAGAACTAGTGTAACACCCGTGCCATGCACGGATCTTAAGTTTATATTATATAATTTACAATTTTTTTATATTATTATGATTTTTATATATTTATTAATTATTTTGTTTAATTTTTTATAAATATGTGATAGTAAATATGGATATAAATATTTAAAAAATATATAAAATAATTATAAATATTAATATGTATTTAAATTTAATATTTACACATGTCTAATATCATTTTAATTTATATAAATTCATTTTTAGATAATATTACTTTTATAAATATATTTATATTTGTATGTAACTTAGATATATACATCATTTTAATAAGAGATATTGATAATAAAATGTTGTTTACAAAACAATTTTTCTTTAATAATTACCAATTGGTTTAGTTTATGTGTAGTTCTATTTTCATGTGACATTTTCACCCTTATGTATAAAAAATGAGAAATGTTAGCAACATACTCTTTACTATTGGTTAAAATTTATTAAAAATACCCTTGATGCATCTTGCGATTCCCTGATTAAGGGATTCACATGTGTTGGCCATCCTAACGACAAAACCTTATGGGTTATAATTTGAAATATTGTATTGAATTGTCAAAGAATGTAGTTAGGAAATAAAAACCTTTTCCTCAATGCACCAACCTCAGATATATCAGGGTTAAACAATAGTTGTGACGCATGCATTGTGTTTTGAAGGGTTATTTGTCCTAAACATCATTAAAATCCTAGTCATAAAACACATTATAATGCATTGTTCTATTAAATGTCACAAATATCACAAAATAAATATAGGAAACAACATTACCTTTTCATGTCTTAACTATTACGAAGAGAATATCAATAATAGCATTGCTTGCCTCACCAAATGAGAGGAGTGAGTTTAACTGGTCTACAAAAGACCCAAATAACGTAAATTTGATAAGTTTATAATTTTTTTATATTATTATGAAATTTAATATATATTTTAATTATTTTTAAATTTTATATAAGTATAATTAGTGTATATATATATATATATATATATATATGTAAAAAATTTATAAAAATAATTATAAATATTGATATAAATTTAAATAATTTTATATTCTTATATGTCTTATATCCTTTTAATTTATATAAATATTTTTTAAAATATATTATCTTTATAAATATATTTTCATTTGTTTATTATTTAAATATATACATAATTTTAATAAGAAATAGTAATAATAAAAAATATTTTTTATTATATTTTGTAATTATTGATTTTCCTTTAAAAAAATGTTTCTATCATAAAGGAAAGAAAGAAATGATTGACATTAATTATAAAAAAGAGATTTGTGAGTATTTAAACTATTATAATAAAAAAATTAATGAAGAAAAGAGAGATAAGATAATGCATGTATAATAACATTGTTAATTTTACTTTGTTTTGGCTAATAACTAAAAGACCTGTAAATTTTTCTATAGTGATTTCAAGTTGGTTTAGTTCATTTCTGGTTCTACTTTCATGTAATTTTATTCTTATTCACAGAAAATAATTAGGTTCTTTAAACATGTTAGTTAGAATTTAATTCTTGATCATATGCATGAAAGTGAAACTTGATAAATACATACTCAATATATCATTATTGAACATAACAAACAATGAAATGACACATCATTAAAAAGTTTAAATATAAAGAAAGAAAAAGGTAATTTCTCTAGTACATGTTTATTCAGATGGATACTGGTACCTAGACGAATACATTTTAAACATATATACAAATAAAATCTACTGATTTAGTGACATGAAAATACCATTTTTTATGGTTAGGGTCTATTTTATTTTTAATGATTGGTTGATCTTTCAACATTAAAAGTTAAATAAGAAAAATTTTAAATCAACTTTGTAAAGGCAATGATAGAGGATGTGAAGAATCAACAAATGAATTTTTCTTGTTCATTAATCAATAGACTGACATTAGAGAATTACCATTTCATATTGAGCACATGACTAATTAAGTTGTCTTAACATTGATTTCAGTTAAGTGTTTTACTGAATACATATCTAGACGACAATGATGAATTGGTAGTGAAGGCAGTCAATGAATTTGGTTATCAATTTCTTGGTTTTGTCCTTTCAATAAGTTCTCATTATTTCCTAATTTATATGGTAGGTTAAATATATATGAACATAAATTAACATTTGGCGTAGAAGGATGCTTGAAATTGACACTAATTGACTTATTGATTGAATATATTATTTATATAATTAGAAATAAGTTTTATTAAAATGGATTGATTGAATTCATCTTTAAATCATGAAATCGGTGATTGGAATCATTCCCATATTCAAATCATCAAAAAGATTAATCAATTAAATCCATAAGCAAGGTTATAATTATTTTAATTATGCATTTTTATGAATTGAAATATATTTTTATTTTGGTAGGAAAAATAATCCCTAAAGTGATGTCACATGAAATATATAAGTCTAAATTAGTTGTGCACAATGCGTTCTAACTGGTAACTAATTTTTTTTATAAGCATTCATCTATAAATTCAATTTGTATTAGGATGGTTTTGTTTGTTAATTTAAATCTTCACAATTTTTCAAAGAGGAAAAGAAAGCAAATGATATTTCTGACTTTGATTGATGAAGAGATAAAAAAAAATGAGCTAAGTTGTAGGTACTTATAGATTAAGTGATACTTTTGTATGATTTTTAAGTTTATTTAAATTTAATTCAATTTAAATTTGAATTAATTATGTTAGTAAAATATTTATTATGAATTACATGATTGATAATAGTAACAATAATAATGTAACTTGATAAATGTCAAAATTTGATATAATGAATATAACATATTAAAATTTAGATTGAAGCAAAACATAATAACAAATATATATAATTCACATTGGAAGATTTATAATAAATAGTTATTTTTAAAATTTGGATAATTTACTTATAATTTATTTATTATTTTAAATTGTTTATTTATTATTTATTTGTATAAAATTTATATTTTGAGTGTGATTTTAAGTATAAATTAATTTTATTTTTAGTATCAATGTAAATACATTGAGTACCAAATCACATGGTCACATCTTAGTCTCCTTTTTAATAGAAAGAAAGGGGCGTGTGCGCACATACACGCACACATATTACATTTGATTGATTTAGTCATAATTAATTTAATATTAATGATTGACATACAAATTATTTTTTGTTTTAAATTTATTACTTTGTGTAAGTTTTATAATTTAATTGTGATAGTTTGGATATGAATCACTTTAATTAAAATTTGTTTTGATTTAAATAAAAAAAATTTCATTTATAGAATTGATATTTATAAAAATGTTAAAATTTTAATTAATAAAAAATATAATTAAAAATAATTTTAGGTTAAAAATAAATAAATTTTATATTGATATGTGGCATGATTCATATCGGAGTCAACACCAAAAATATCTAAGAATAAACAACTAAGTTTAGTCCATGATAAAAATAATAATTAATGGAATGATTTGATATTATTATTTGTATGGCTTAGTTTGATTTGATTTAAGTAATTATTAATAACATAACTAATAATTTGTGCATTTATATTTTAATTTTATATGTAATGTGCACATATTTTTAATATTTAATTTTGTAATTAGTTACATAAATTTTAATTTTTAAATATATTATAAGTAATTAAATAAAGCATAAATTTTAATTTTAAATATATTATAATTAATTAAATAAATTATTTTATTCATTATTTTGATCACTTGGTAATTGTTTCCTGTAAGTATAAAAAATATTTCATAAAATTTGATAAATTATTTATCATATTATATAAAATTAAAATTCATATAAAATTAAATGATTTAATCATAATATTTAAATTACTAAATTAATTCTGCTCAATTAGGTATATATTTCAAATATAAGGTTGAATAAACTATTTCACCATGATTCTTGTTTAAGTATATGTTTTTTTAATTTTATTTTATATTTATACTAATTATTTATTACACATACCATTTCAAAAAGTTAAACAAATTGAAAATTTTAATTGTATTATGTAATATTTTGATATGAATATAATTTTCAACGATAAATAAATTATTAAATTATTTTTTATTAATCATTTAAAAGATGATAAATTAAATTATTTTTTTTAAAAAATAAATATGGTAATGATATGGAATATGAGACTTGAAAATTAAAATTGTTATAATAGGTTATTATTTTTATTAATATATTATATTTTATAATTTGAATTCGATTGAATATACAATTAAATAGAATGATTAAAATGAATGAATGTTGAAAAGTTGGTATTTTTCACAAATTATTTGTTATTTTTAATCATATGAACTGATTTTTACTTATTTATATGAAATTTATAATTTGTTGTGTGATATTTTGCAAATAAAATAATATGATTAAAATGTAATTTAAATCAAAATTATTAACCAACTACATGTATAATTTATCCACATAATTGAATGAAATTATTTTTAACTATTTATTCACGTTAACATTCTTAGTTATTTTAGAAATTAAGACATCAAGTAAACTTGTTTAACTAATGAAACAATAATTTGAATAATGTGTTATAAAATGTCATAACTTAATTTTTTACATGGTCTATTGTTTGAAGGCTTCATCTCATTATCCATTGTATTATTTTTCATGTCTTACATATCAATAAAAGGTTTACCTTCATCGTCTACCACATTGTTATTCACGTAAGAGAATATTCAACACTTGATAATCGTTACATAACTTAACTCATAATTCAAAAATTGAATAAAAAACATATAAAAATATAAATAATTAAGAAACAAATAAGATCACGTTTCTTCGAAATGTCTAGATATGTCAATACCTATTAAATTAAAAAAATTAAATCCATAATAAATTAACAAAAAAAAAAAGTCACAAATGTTAAAACTCTCTTTGAAGAAAAAACCAAGAAAAAAAGACATAAAGTTACATGTGAAGGAATGGAATTAGTATAACACTATTTTTAAGAAAAAAACCACAGTTCTAAAAATTAGTAAATAATATAATTTACCGCCATCAAGGTTTCACCTTTCCTAAATACAAAAAAATAAGGCCAAAAAAAGTAAAACAATATGACAAGTGTGATAGAAGGAAGAAATAAAAATAGAAGTAGAAATATTTGATAGGATAATAAACAATGAGAGAAAGAAATAATGAAAAGAAGGGGAAAAAAACATTGACTTACAAATTTTTTCTTCTATATTGTTGTCATTAATGGTAAACCTTTGTAAAAGAGTCAATGGTTGGGTTAAAAAATATTGAAGAATAGGGTCGTGCAATAGGTGGTGGAAGGGGGGAAAAAAAGAAGAATATAAACTGGTTACAACTATTCTAATTAATTTAAAATAATCTTAATTATCTTAATCAAAACACTCACACACACTCACACACATATATACATATTGAACATAATTACGTTAATTATTTCAAATCAACATATATACTCGTTGCAATCACATTATTATTCTAATTAATTTTAAAAAGTCCTAATTACCTTAATTAAAACACACACACACACACACACACATATTGATCATAATTACCTTAATTATTTTGCATCCGAATATATACTTGTTGCAATCACCTTAATTATTACAATTATGTATTTTATGAATTAAAAATAAAATAAAAAATTTAATGGAACTTTGGCTAGAAAAGAATTAATGTGAAGCAACCACACTACATGGCAAATTTTTTTTTCGTAATAATATAATTGATTGATTATATTTTTTAAACAAAAAAGTATATCATTTCTCTTTATTGATAAATATGTTAAAAGTAAATTATAAAGCTAAATCAATAATAGAATGAATAATTGTTTAAAGTATTTAAGGTAATAGTATAGTATTAATTAATATTTAAGAAAATATAATAATTTATTTACACTTAATAAAATAATAGAATGAAATAATTGTTTAAATTATTTAAGAAAATAATATATCATCTCTTTAATTTATAATTTATCAATAAATTTTGATATATTAATAATTATTACAATATATATAATCTTAACCTGAATCATTATTACATGGATTATTACACTTATTTATGGAATCAATAATTATTTATATATTATCAACAATTTATGATTGTCACATCCTGTTAGCTTATAAAATTAAAATATATTTAAGATTTGATTATGTAATTGATAAATTTAAGTATAATATACACTTATTATAAACACATTAATTATAAACGTCTTAATTACTATAATTATAAATAACCTTCTATAAATTTTGAATATTGACAATCTTTTTATATAAAATCGAAATTCATTTAAAATTTAGTGATTAATGAAAATAAAAAAAATTATCATATCTTTTTTACAAAAATGATAATGATATATTATCTTGGATTACAATTTGTAGAGCAATTTGTTTTCTATTTACAATAAAAAATCATAATTTAATAATTGCATTGAGAATAATCAATCAATAAATTGAAAATGATTTTATTATATATTAAAAATGCTTCAATTATCTCATAAAAAATATTTTCACAATTATCATAATTACTGTAATTATAAATAACATTTTGAAAAATTGATTTTCTTGTTATATAAAATTAAAATCAATTTAAGATTTAATTATTTAATTGATGAATTTAAGTAGAATATATACTTATTATAAACTCCTTAATTTTAAATGCGTTAATTATAAATGTTTTAATTACTATAATTAAATATAATAACATATTTACATGAAGAAAAAAAACCAAATTTTTTTTGTGTGAAATTTAGGCAGGAAAAGAATTAATATGGTATTGCCAAGTGGCATCTTTTCATATTATAAAACTTTCTTTTATAATATATAGTATATTTTTTGAAAAATTAAAAATACTCATTAGTTTATCCTTGATTTTGGAAATAATTAAGAAAACTATATATATTATTCTTGTTAGTTATTAACAAATAATTAAGACAAATGACCAATAGAATTTTTAATTATAATTAAGGTAGTTATTTAAAAGATAGATATTTAATAAAATTTTCAAATTCAAATATAGCTACTTAATACTCATTATGTAATAATTATAATGATAATAATTATGATCTGTAACCGAACCAAATATTTATGAAACATCATATAACGACACGTGTGATCTGGACGTCTCTGTAAATAACATGTGTCATCAAAACCTTGAAAGTTACTCTTGATTTGTCATGTGTAATCGAAACCTGTGAATGGATTCTCAAATTTATTTATAATGATTACCCTCAAAGATAAATATAGTTATGTTTTAATTATTCAACGGTACTACGAAGATCACCAACTTTATTTTAACCAATTTCAAAGAGCTTCATCCGAAAGCAGCAGATGCAGGGGGTAGAGGGTCAACAAGAAATCTATCAAGAAGTTGATCAATGGATGTGTAATTATAATCAGGATATAGCTGTGAAGCTTCAAGGTCATCTTCCCCTATCTCGAAGGCCACGAGGTCCCCTCTAACAAATACACTATGAAGGATGGAAACTGGAATATTGTGTGGAGGGGGTAAGGCTGCAGCATCATGGAAAAAGTTTACCATTAGGAAAGACCAATTCCATTAATTTTTAACATCAAAATTGTTAGTTAACTTTTAACATATATTCAGAATTATATAAAATATAATGAAAAGCGTAAACTTCTATAAATATTATCCATCTCATATTATTTGTCTTTTAAAATAACATATACTTTTTATAAAAAAATTATTAATTACATATACTATCATGATACAATAACTTTCTTTAACAAAAATATCTCTTTTGTGTGTGTTAGAAAATAATTGTGAATCCACCTAATATTTGGTGTGATAACAATAAATAAATGAGCATATATTGCTGAAAAAATAATTAATCCCATATTGATTTTATAAAAGAAATATTTTAAGATAAAACCGAAAGATCTGAGCTGACATATAATATGTACCAATTCGTCAGTTTGTTATATAAAATCGATGTGGCATTAAAATTTATATGATATTTGTAAAAGAAATTTATGACAAATAAAATAATAATATTTGGAAAACGTTAATAATATAAATTTTAATATATTTTTTCTAGACATTTCATGTGAATCTTAATTTCTATCAGTTTAATTTAGTGAATCTCCATCAAACTAATCCAGTAATAGAGGATATTGAAAAATGTGACAAAACATGTATGGTTTTGGAGGGAAGAGATTCTCTTAATCGATTTTTTTTTTGTTTGTTGAGATTTTCATGTGTTAAGAACTTACCATTAATTTTTTAAAACCTTCACTTTATAATAAAAATGAATTATATTACTAAAACTTATCGAAGGGCTTGGATCTCATCAAGTGATAATGTTCCTGGAGATCATCCATTTTCGGTTTTGGAATATCTACTTTTCTATTATAAATTAGAATACGGAATTTGAAAAGTGAGACTCTCATTATTCTTATTTTCTCAATTAGATATTCTCAATATCCTCTATTTTTGTTTCTTTGAATGTGTATTATATATATATATATATATATATATATATATATATATATGGTTAGGATCCGTTGACACCAGGTATCAAAGTTAGTCAAATTATACCTTCAATAACTTTTTGTAGAATGCAAATTTAATCAATCCAACCATTGAATTGTGTGATATTATATTCATGATCATGTATATAAAATTTCACATCATTTGGACTTTTCTAGATATGTTATTTAACATTGAATATTTACATATATTTTAAAATCATATTGTACGTTAAAATAAAGTGACATGATGAACTTTTAAATAATTTTAAAATTGTATGAAATTTGTTATGCTTAATTTAATTAATAAGAATATCAAATTCAACGGTTGGATTGGTTAAATTTACATTCTACAAAAAGTTATTGAAGGTATGATTTGACTAACTTTGACACCTGGTGTCAACGGATCCTGATCCATATATATACTATTTTCTATCTTTATCTTGAAATTAAATTTTAATATATTTTTTAAAAATATCAATAATTAAAAATATTTTTATAATACAATTTCAATTATTTATTATAATTCTAAAATATAAATATATGTATTAAACAATATTTATTTATTATAATTTTTAATTATAATATGATTTATTCATTAAAAATACCTCTTTATTGTAAATTTTAATTGTTTAAAAATAAATATTTATCCTACACATTATAGAAGCTAAAATACTAGTTCAATAAAATTTCTTACACTGTGAGCGGTTGACAATTTCTTCTTCCGAAATAAAAGCCTTGCGAGAAGTGTGACCACATTTTTGCTCCCACAATGATATCAACTCATTCTGTGATATGATATTCTTTGGGGGCCGATAGATAACAACGCGATTGCGAGTTCTTGGATCGTTTGCCGATTTAACAGTATACATACCGACGTCTTCTTCATAGTTTAGTACAGCTAATGAACACAAATACAATGATTTTAATTACAATATAACGATAGTGTAAACATTTTTATATTGTTATTTAATTAATTACACATTTTAAGTATGATTTCTCTACTTAAAGATAAAAATAATATTTCCATAATTTTAAAAACTAGGTAACTAATATCCATAATTTCAGGAACTAATTTAATATATTACTCAATATAAACTTCACATGAAATTGTTAAAAGATGAAAATATTTCCAACGCCATGTGTTACGTATAAACAACTTTCATATTGTTAAAAAATATATATATAAAAAAAAAAAAAAAACGTCGAGGAGAACTTATATATTACCAAACCGTATTGGCTCCATTTCATTAGCTTTGGCCTTAATGTGGAGCATCAACTTGTATATTGTAAAACATTACAACATAGTTGATTTATTTTGACAGTTAGAAATTATATCCCAAATACTAGATTTTACAATGGAAATTGTACATAATATTTCGTAATTTAGATTTTAATACTTATATTTCGAAAGTTTAGTTTTTAGTCTCTAAAATTTCAAAAATATTAGGAATTGGTTCATAGTTGCATATATTTTCATTTTAATTTCAATATCAGAGACTATTTTTTAGTGATTTTAAAATCATTAGAAGTTAAAATTAAACCTTCAAAATATAAAGACCAAAAAAAAAAAAATTAAAAAAATTATAAAGACTAAATGTATTTAACCCTTGTTTATATGATTAACTAAAAAATATAATATATTTGGACATAATTGTTGATAGAGCTATGTTTTCAAAACTCTTATTAATTGCAACATGAATATATAGTAAAGGTAAATTATACTTTTCTAATCCAAAGTTTTGTCTAAGTCCATTTCGCAACTATTAAGTTTAGAATTTTAGTTTATACACTTCCATTAGAAAGAAAAAATAAAATCATACCCTTGAATTCTATTGAAAATTAATAACTACTATAATAATTAATATTTTAGTTAAAACTAACTAGAAAATATATGATCATTTGCATCATTTCATGTGATCACTTTATTTGCTACAAAACCAATAAGCAACAACCTTTTTGCGAATGTAATGCTTTCAATATTTAAAAATAACATCTATTCCATCTTTCACTATTTACATTGTCAATGTAAAATTTTTATACTTTTTTATACTGATAATGTATAGCTATTAAACTCCTTTCTTTTTTTGATGTTTTTTACAATTTTAATACAACTAATAGTATCCCTTACTTTTATCGTTGGGATGACTATTTGGTAATGAGATATTTTATGATTCAGGCGGAAAAAATAATGGCCGATTAAAGTGTTTCCTATTGGGGGATGTCCTTTTGAGATAAAAAAAATTGTGAGGCCACACATTATGCGTTTCCAGTCATAATTCGTATATTAAAATAGAGTTCCAAATGGTAAAATTAGATGTGTACATGGATCAGGTTTGGCTAAACTCATTTCCCAATCTGATCAAAATAATACGGGTTAGGTTGGGTTGGGTTCATACAATTTTTTTGTCAAACCCGAACCAACCCAACCTGGTCATTAACAAGTTGGTTCGGGTCAGGTTATCGGGTCCATATGTTTAAAATTTTGTTAAATTTTTTAAAATTTATATTTTTTTCTTACAAATTTTAACACATTATAAATATATTGTATTTAGTGTTACAGTCATTTTTTTTCTTTTAACAAAATTTGCGTACAATTTAACATTTTGGTGTGTATATTTTCAACAGCTTGCCCTTTAGAAATGGTTTTTGAAGAAGCATTAAGTAAGAAAGAGAAATTAGAAAAAGTATAATTTTGGTAATTTACCAAAATTATATATTTTTCTATACTGCAATATACGTTTTAATGTAAAAGTTATATATAAAAATATATAAAAATAATAAATTTAATAAAATGTCAAGTTAGCGGGTCAGGTTTGCAAGTCCAAAAATCAAAACCCGCTACTCGACCCAAACCTAAACGGGTCAGGTAGAACCCAAACACTGAAAGAAGAAAAAAAAACCAAACCAAAGTAATTGGGTCAATTTGAGTTGGGTTGAGTTCACGGGTTACCCGTACCGGTGAACACCGTAAAATACTAATATATAGCCCTATCTATTAAATTAATATTTCATTTAAAAGTAGCTTAATTATTTACATTACTCTTTTTAATGAGAGATATGTGTTATTTTTAATTTAAAAATAATTATATTCAAATTCTCCTTTAATTTACTATGTATATCTTCCTTTTCCTTTTTAAATATCTTCTCTTTCAATATTCTAATTCAATTTTACAAGAATCTGTATGGTGCACATACTAACTTAAATAATATAAACTAAAATGAATAATATTTTCTAATTTGTGAATCTGAGCAGAGTAATTTATCCACGTACTAAATAAGATACATATTTTTTTTAAGCTTAATTGCACTTTTTGTCTCCAAAGTTTTACAATTTTGTAAATTTTGCCATTCAAAATTTTTTTTATGAATTTTGTCCTCCAATTTACAAAATATCACGAATTTTGCCCTAACATAGAAAAACTGTTATATTTAGGACATTTTGTGGTGGTTTTTCTTTTAAACTTAAGACATTTTTGTTATTGTTTTTCCTTTAATTATGACAGTTTTTCTACTAGGGGGCAAAATTCGCGAAAAAATTTTTAAAGTGACAAAATTCACGAAATTGTAAAACTTTGGAGACAAAAGTGTAATTAAACCTTTTTTTTATTATTAATTTGAATAAATCGCAACAATGTAACGCAGCTAGCTAGCTCTTGGGATTCTATACCTTTGGCTTCACCGTTGCCATAGACAGCAATATCCTTCACATTTTCATATGGCCGAAGTAAATAATTCACAAAGTATGCACCACAACAATTTGCAGAGATAGAAGTGTAAGGGATCCCAGCTGCTTCAATTTCCCTTCTAATTTTTCTTTTCTTATCGAGTAAAGCTTGGAATGGAGGAAGAGGATTCATTCTATCTTCTTCCGCGCCAAATCCTGATGGAATGAATCTCTGCAAAGCCAATATATAAAATTATAAATAACCAAGTAGATTCATACAATCCTCTTTCTATGCAAATTAGAATAGTTATCTTGTACGAGAATATTTTTAGTTGTTATTTTTCAATGAAAGCGTTTTTAACTGTCATTCTTCAACGAAAGTGTTTTTTGATATTTTTTTTAACCTCTCATATCTTTTAACCTATTTTTTTTAATATTTTTAGTTCTAAATTGAATTTTAATATTTTTTTAAAAGAAATTATCAATAATCAAATTGACATTGTATCACAATATAAATTATATATTATAAATTTAAAATATAATTTATATATTTAAAACATTTATTTATTATAAATTTTAATTATTAAATAATTTATATTATATATTTAGAAGTATTTATTTATTATAAATTTATATTATATAAAATAAATATTTATTTTATATAATGCACATGTTAAAATATTAGTATTGAGGTGGTGTTATACTATTCTCGTCCTTCATTGACTTGTTGCGGGTATTGGTTATTTATTAGGAGTATATATCCGATGGTTTGAATAAATTTTGGATCGAAGTATAATTGATGGAGATGAGTGACCATGGGATGGTGAGGTAAGGAAGTGGTTGAAGAAGGTACTAGACGAGGAGGAGAAGGTGAAGAGAGAAGATCATCTCGGTGGGACTGAACTTGGGGGGGACTCAATGGTTGTTTGTGATGGAGGGGAAGGCATGGTGGGCGTAGAAGTATGAGGGGTGTCTCGAGATAATGATGGGGAATTAGTTGTTGCATAATTTGGAGATGGGGTAGGTTGTGAAGTAGAGTTCAAATGGTGAGGAGAGATTTGGGGTAGTGCGGTTGATGGTTTGAAATTGAAAAGTTGAAGGTTTGTTGGAGGATGTTGTGGGGCGACTAAATTTGAATTTGAAGTGGAAGAAGGGTGTTGGGTAGAGAAAGGAAAGATATCTTCAACAAATTGAACATGTCTTGGAGTGTAAAGTTTGTTGATGCATAGATAGGTACTTTGAGATAGACTACATCCAAGGAAGACACAAGGTTCGGATTTCGGTTGGAGTTTGTTGGCTACATAGGGTGAGAGCCATGGGTAGCATAGGCAGCCGAAAGTTTTTAATTTGGAGTAGTTGGGATTGGTTTTAAAGAGGGTTTGAATGGGTGATTGCATTTTCAAACTTGGGGTTGGAAGTTTGTTGATTAAGTATGCTGTAGTTTGAAGTGAATAACACCAGAATTTGGAAGGAAATTCCGTTATGTTCTGGTGTATACTATATGGAGGTGCTGTGAGGTGTGAAATACCATCATGTTGGAGGAAAAGATGAAGTTTAATGTATTCCCACCATTATCTGAGTACACATTTTCGATTTTGGCATTGAGCTGATTTTCAATTAAGGATTTAAAGATTGGAAAAAAGGTTGAAACATCCGATTTAAATTTGATAGGATAAAGCCACACATATCTTGAGTAAAGATCAATGAAAATAACATAATAGGAAAAACCATTTATTAATTGAATAGGGACTGATTGGCCTATTTGGGATCTTTTTACAAACATTTTATCAAGATGGGTTTCTTTTAAAACAAATTACTAGTATTGGGTTGTTTTGACTATTGACCGGTCAAAGCCGCTAATCTGACTAGCAAGAACAATACACGTCAATTTTTTTATTTTTATTTTTTTGAAATTTCCATATGGCATGTCATGTTAAATTCAGTAGTCTGACTAGTGAGTTTAAGGGGAATCTGATGTGGCAACTAAAAATGTTACTCACAGTAACGAAATTATATGCACGCGACACGTGGCAGATTCTAGTTAATATAGCTAGTGGGAGTATCGAATTTATGAGAAGGTGACATGTGACAGATTAGCTAGTGGGAGTAGTGAATTTATGAGAGTGCATCATGTGACAGATTTTGGTTAATCTAGCTAGTAAGAGTGGCTAATTTATGAGAGCGTGCCACATGGCAAATTCTGGTTAATTTAGTTAAGGAGAATATCTAATTTATGAGAACGCGACATGTGGCACTGGAGAAAAAGGTATTTATTTATGTCAACTTAGGTAAAGATAAAATTTGAATTAAATAAAATAATAAACATAAATTAAATTATAATTAAATAAAATTAAAAGTTTAAAAATAAATTTAAAAAATATTTTAATTTAACATGTTAAATAAATTTGAAAAATAATTTAAAAAACAAATTATATGGAAGTCACATGCTCGTGTCCCATGGTGAGCATGTGACTTCAAAAGTCACGGGGGTATAACCATGCAGTTTGTAGCACGTTTTTGCTGTGTGGCCATGTCTGTCACGGTACTGACAAACTGGAACACCATTAGCAGATGACGCAGAGGGTGCCTTACGATTGCCATGCTGAGTAAATTTATCATGGTTGGCAAGATTTGTCGTAATTGGTGCTGGATGAATGGAGCTGGAATGGCGCTCATCCCTTTGAAGAAAGATTTCAAAGTCAACCAGTTTGTCAAATAATTCATCAAACACAAGAACAGTATCCCGGGTTCGGACTTAAGCCATTAAGGGCTGCAATGACCAGATCAATACCATCAATATGATGATTGATGAGAGCAAGTTCATCCGCTATAGACCTAATTAGGGTCGGCTCAACGTTGAGTAAGGTCTAAAATAAACTTTGAAAGAGATTTTTTTATTTTAAATAAAAGTTATATGTTAAACTTTTTTGCCAACATATTTTTTTTTTTTTTTTGCCTTAAAAAAATTAATAACAAATAATTTTTTGTTAGTAGACCCAAAGCTTGAGTTTTAATAACTTTATCCTTGGACTAGCTCTGGACTTGATAGAGCGGAAATAGTCATGGACACTAGATGTGCCCTTTGGGATTGCTGCTATGTCACCCCGCGAGAACGGTTGGAGAATGCCATTTGGAGTTTGATCCAGGCATCGGCAGAGGAAGTGGCTAAGGCCACGATAACCTGAGCCTCGGGGCTGCAGGATCCGAGTAGGGCAAGTGAAACATGGTTGTCTTGGCGACACCAATGCAGGTAATCAGGATTTGTGACAGCAGAATCTCCAGTTCCAATTGTGGATGGAGGGCAGGGAGTGGTACCACTGACATATCCTTCCAGATTGTTGGCTTTGAAGAGGCGCATGAGTTGCTTATGCCAGGTTGGGTAATTAGCTGCTGAAAGTTTGATCGGCAGATTGAATGCAAGATTAAACTCAATGATGTTTGAGTTGGAGGTGACAGAGGCATTATTGGTTGTTGTTGTTGATGAGGTGGTGTGAGAGGCCATATGGATCGGAAAACAAAAAGGGCTGATTAAGCTATAGGCTCTGTGATACCATATAGAGAATGCAGAAGTGTGTTTTCAATAATTTGCAAAGGTTACATGTGATATAGGTAAAATGGTGTAGAAATAGGATTACGGAGAGGTTGTTACAACTGAATTAGCAAAGGCTAAGAGGATTTGAATTTAAAAACTAATCCTAACAAAATGATAATATAATAACAGCAAACATTTTGAATGAGTAATTTGAATGAAACTCAATCGGTACAGCTAGAGTCTATTAGTACACCTACAGGAGATACATGTGATATAGGTAAAATGGTGTATATAATTAAGTAGGAGACAATTCTCATCTCTTGAGCTAGCTTTTTGGGTTGAATTAGGTCTAAGTTCAAAATTTGAAGATAGTATTAGAATTTATTCTAGCGATTATTGTTGACCTTATTGGACCATCCGTTATCGAGCTGTTGTCTAATCATGCAAACTAATCATTCGAGATGTCCAATTCTTGAAATGAAGAGAGTGTGTTTGAAATTCCACATTGACTAGTTATATAACTAAAATAGTATGTATAAGTGAGAGTAACTCTTATTTCTTGAACTAACTTTAGAAAAAATTATTTTTTGTATAAGCAATATATGATTAAATGACAGTGTAAAGAACCTCTACACTATCAATATATATTATTTTTTAAAATTTTTAAAAAATAAAAATAAAAACTAAAAATTAAAACAAAAAGAAACAAGAAAATATGAGGCGCCTAGCCACTGCAAAACTTTCAGTCTCTTGCCTTTTTAATAAGAGAATTAAATTGCAATAAATATATCTTATATTGTTAAGCCTTTATGTCAGGTTATCTAAAATCCATATGTGCTGTTCATTTAAATATTAATATATCTGATGATAATCATTGAAGTGGTCCATCATGCATGTTAACTGGTGCAAATTTTAGGTCCCCCCTTTCCTCATGTTAAGTGGTGCTAATTTCATGCATTCCTCGGTCACACAAACCCTATCCCTGTAATTTGTCTTGTTTTACAGATTATGAAGTTTAAAATTTGATTACATGTATAACCCCAACAATCATTTGAAGACATCCACTTCGAAGAATGTGCCTCAAATTAATGCAAAATCAAAATATAAATACGTACGGGTTAAAACATTAGCATAATAATAATCCGGATAAATAAATAGTTTGGGGGCAGGTGGAGATGGGGATTTATTAGTACTCTGAAAATTTTTGATTGATAAAAATGTACTTAGTACCTTTATATTACCAGCAACTTTGATAGCATCTATAATTTTGAGTTGCTCCATCGTTTGAGGGTATGCCAGCGCACATATCACAATATCAACTTGTTTAATCACTGCCAAAATCTGGTCATGCTCAAGTTCTCCCTGCAGTCGCAACTTGGATTCTTTAAGAAAATGAATATTTCAAGCAAAACAATTTCTAACACATATTTTTTAGAGGAGAAATATAAGCAACATAATTTCTAACACATTCTTTTAAATGTATTTTTTATTATTAGCTAAAATTTATTAAAATCACAAATTTTTATAGATTTCACATTCTTATTTGATAAATCTCATTTATAATTTTGTAATTTCAAACAAATTTTAGCCAATAATATAATATGTTAAAAGAGATGTGTTAGAAAGTATGGTACTATCAGAAAGCTAGCAAGAAGACTAATTAACCTGGACAAGTGTGACTCCCATGGAGTTGAATTCCTCGCAAAGTTGTGTCTTGGAGGGAGGAGTTTGTGAATTAAGGAGGCGTGTGTACACCAAAGTTGGATGGCCTAAAGAGACACTTGCCTTCACTATATACTTGCCAATGTAACCAGTTCCCCCAAATATAAGAATCCTATTCTTTCTCTCCATATTTTAGTACTCTATGCTCTTGCAAATCCATGCCTCACTTACCGCTTTAAATACTTGTAGTAGTATCACATGCGGCATGCCCTTTTACCTAGCCAACTCTGAATAGTGTTTGACAAGAAGAAAATCGAAATAAGCGGTCCCAGTTACGTAGTGGGTACTGGGATGACACGTTCTCACTCTTTTCAACGGGCACGGATGGATAACAAGTATATCAAAGTACTCCTTCAAATTGTCTAAAATTAAAAAAGCATTAAAATTGGAAGAATGATGTTGATAGACTGTTGTGTATATTGATTCCACCCATAATTAGAGTCTTTTTCTTTTGTATATAAAGGGGGGAAATTTATATTGTAGAAGACTACACTTTTACAATTCTTAATTTTTTATAAGATAATTTTATTTCAAAATCTATTTTGGATTGAAAATTATTATCATATAAATTATATATATAAAATTTTTCATCAATTCAAAGATACTTAATACATCATTGATATATATTAAGATTAACTCATGTATACTTTTAAAATATATGAAAATAAGAATCATCTAATTATATACGTTTAATTTTTATAAAAATTGACACAAATAACCAATATAATAAGCGGTTATAATCTAATAGTTGGATTGATACTCTAAAGTTATTAATGGTGTAAGAATGTTAAAGTTTTATATATTCAATTAATTAGAAATTTCCTTAGAGATTTTTTTTAAAATAATTATTATGAAAGTCAATAATTTTTTCATACATGATAATATATAATTGGTCGAGTAAAACAAGACATGGTCTTATATCTGACAGGTCGAAAGTTTGAGGGCTCATTTGTCTCATTGGGGTGAGGTAAATAAATATAAGGACCTTTACAAGCACTCTTTGAGTTCAAAGGCTTTTTCTGTCTTGAACTGGGATGACATCCCCTCCCCCTAAATTCTTGTAACAAAAAAAAAAAACATACCAACGAATGTTTGAAATATAGCTAAAATTTTGTAAGAACGAAGATAATATTACAAATTGAATGTTTAGATTTGTTAAATGTGTATTCTATAAAAATTTATTAAGTCGAGTAAGTGTTCAAGTGTCCAAGACTTACTCCTAAAGTTAATGATGAATCTCTTATATATATGTGTGTGTATCCAAGACTTACTCCTCGAGTTAATGATGAATCCCTTATATATGTGTATGTGTGTGACAGCAGGTATCAAAGTTAGTTAAATTATATATTCAATAATTTTTTATAGAACACAAATTTAACTAACCTAACCATTGAATTATGTGAAATTATTTTCATGATCATGTCTATCAAATTTCACATTATTTGGACTTTTCTATATATGTTATCTAACATTGCATATGTACATATATTTTAATATCATATTGTACGTCAAAATAAAGTGATGTAATAAACTATTAAATAATTTTGGAATTATATGAAATTTTGTAAACTTAATCTAATTAATAAAAACATCAAATTCAACAGTTGGATTGGTTAAATTTGCATTTTACAAAAGTTATTACAGGTGTAATTTGATTAACTTTGACACCTGATGTCAATGAATCCTAACCTATATATATATATATGGTGTTTGGGACAATTAAAATTTTAAGATTTTAGATTTTTTTTTTTAGAATTTATTTTTTTTTTGCCAATTTTAGCTTGTTTGGGACATCAATTGAAAATTTGTAAAAAGCTTCTTTTTTTTTTTCTAAAAATAAGTTGTTTTTTATAATCTGTAGTATAGTAGCTTATGATTTTTTCCAATGACTTTTGTTTTTCCTCAAACACATGATTCCCAAGTTTTCCAACAACTTTTTTTCCTTTTAGTTTCCTAAACAAAAACTAATTCTGATTATAACAATAATCGATTATTGAAATAATGTAATTTTTGCAACTTCCCAAACACACCGCAAGTGCAAGTTTTTAAACTTAGGGTCTGTTTAGATAAACAACTTAATTAAGATCTAATTCAATAAGTTCTTATTTTGTAAGAACTTATGTCATAAGTGCTTAAAAGTCAATAAGTTATTTATGTTTGGATATGTTTGTTGAAAAGTGTTTACACAATTTTGAAATGTTTGGATCTATTATTACATAAGTACTTATAAGATATCTCATTTTAAAAACTAAAAATTAAGAATCAAATTATGATTCAAAATAAAATAAAAAATTTAAAAATAAATAAATAATTTTAAAAATATTATATATATCACAAAAATATTAAAAATAAAAAATACTATTTTTCGTTTGCCTATTTTTAATTCATCAAAAACAAAAATTAGAAACCGTAAATTTTAACACACACACACACACGAAACCTTTGCTTTCTGGTAAAGAATTTGAACTTGTCACAGATATGCTTATCCAAAAGAAACGAAAAATAAAAATTATGAGTGCAATTTGCTGTGATAGGATTCGAAGCCTGGTCTTCCTGAAAATCCCGCATAACCTGTTGTGGATAAACTATTACGCACAATTTATGAAAATAAACCTAAAACATCTTATGAATTATCCATATGATATTTTTATAAGTTTTTATAAACACTTTCGTAAATATTTATGATATAAGATAAGTTTAAATAAGTTGTTCATAAGTTTTTTTAAATGGGGACGGGGCCATTTGGATAAATAATTTAATTAATATTTTATTTGATAAGTCCTTATTATATAAGAACTTATGTCAAAAGTGTTTAAAAATTAATAAGTTATTTATGTTTCGATATGTTTGTTGAAAAGTGCTTACACAATTTTGAAGTGTTTGGACATATTATTACATAAATACTTATAAGATGTTGTCTCATTTTAAAAACTAAAAATTAAGAATTAAATTATGATTAAAAATAAAATAAAAATTTTAAAAACAATTTAATAATTACAAAAATATTATATATATCACAAAAATATTAAAAATAAAAAATCACTAATTTTCATTTACCTACTTTTAATTCATCAATATATATATATAACATGAAACCTTTGCTTTCTAGGAAAGAATTTGAACTTGTCAGAGGTGTGTTTTTCTAAAAGAAAAATAAAAATTATGAGCGCAATTAGATGTGATAGGATTCGGAACCTGGTCTTCCTGAATATATCCTCGATTAAGCTGTTGTGGATAAGCCATATGTCACAACTTATGAGAATAAGTCCAAAGATTATTCATAAGAAACTTTTATAAGTTTTTTTAAAGTTACTATACGTATCAAGATATTATATCTTCAAAAAAAAATATTATAAATCGTAAGATTAATTTATATTAATTACAATTGGTGTCAACAGATCTTATCTCATATATATATATATATATATATAGGGAAGGATCAAATTACATCGATTTGACTCTAAAAAGGTCATGCCAAATTTAAATTGTTAATACAGAATTATGTTAATTTAATATTAAAATTTATGTGTTTGTTTAATAATGTAAATTATTAAAAAAACATATAATAACATTAATTTTAAAATATTTAAATAATTTAAATTAACGTATGCTAAATTATTAATGCTTTAATTATGTAAATTATTAAAATATATATAACGTATGTTATTATGCTTTTTCAAATTTAATTTTAAAATATATATATATATATAATTATGTAAATTATTAAAATATTTTAAAATTAATGTTACCATATATATTTTAATAATTTACATAATTAATCTTTCTTATATTTTAATTACGTTGTTATATAAATTATTATAAACTAATCTGTTAATTTATTATTGGAAAAATAATTTAATTTGTCAATATGTTAAAATTAACTAATCAATTACTATTTTCATCTTTTTTTGATAAGCTAAATTTTCTTTAACTAATCACGTATAAAAATTTACGTATATAAAAAAGATATTTACTAATCAATTTAATTTATTGCGTGCTTCCTTACATGAAAGCAAAAGCAGCATAACCTCCCCACGGTAATACCTGCCCCACCCAAAACATAATGGAAAACCCATCCCCCGAGACGACCAGACCTGCCCGCAATAAAACCTCCAACCACAAGGCTTTTCGTACAGAACACAGACATAAGACCGAAAAACCCATCCCCCGAGACGACCAGACCTGCCCGCAATAAAACCTCCAACCACAAGGCTTTTCGTACAGAACATAGACATAAGACCGCTTGGAGTCAGAACTTTCACAGTATGCAGAATTTTCCAGTGCCAAGTGCCAACAACACACCAATCAATTTAACTTCCTTATGCTTGTTTGCCCCTTACTTATAATTGGATTACGCTCCCCTCCAGAACACACCATCCTGCCTACCTTATAGGCACCCGCCACCTGTTCGATCTGACGTTTCCCCTCCTCATGGTTTGCGTTTGTTTTCCTGCACTACCATGACTGGCCTGGCCAAACTATGTGCATCGTCATCTTTGTTCTCTCCTTATCCCGTGTCAACATTTCAGCACCTAACCTCCTTCTCTTTCCTTCCCCTGTCGTCTCCTTTTTCCCCGTTCAATCTTGCACGTCAGTACCGTCATTATCCTATGAAGAAAAGAAACAAAGAGTAAAGGAGAAGAAAAAGAAATGGGGAAAAAAAAAAAAAAGCACCATGTATATTAAAAATAGGTGGGTCGTGGAGAGCGCGAACGAGACATGCGACTTCTAGAATTAGTATAATCTTGGTGAATAAAGCACGTAGGGGTGACAACGCGGGCCGGCTAGCTCCGTTTGGGCCAGGCCCGCCACCAGTCCGTCAAAAACGGGCATGAGCGGGCTGGCCCACTTGTTGACAGCGGGTTGAGTCTTCTAGTCTGTCCCGTTTTAGGGGTGGGCTGGAGGGCTAGCCCACCAAAAATTAAAAAAAAAAAAAAAAACTCATTAATGTTTCCATGAAGTAAAAACATCAAAAGAAATAAAAACTTTAATTTAATTATGATAGATCCAAGAGAAGTTGAGAACTTCTGATGGACAATTTTGATATTCTATCTTTCTTCAAAATGCTAAAATAAAAAACAAATTGTTCCTTTTTATCCATATATGCTAGAACCAATTAATGGATAATACAACTAAAATCCACAAGCAATAGTGCATGCGTATGCGTAGTGAATGGAAAGGCAATACAAACAATAGAAAATTACAATTAGAAACCTAAAACTAAAAGCAACATATATTTAAAAAAGAAAAAAATGGCCTGACGACCCAACCAGCCCCACCCCGCCAGTAACCGCTGAGTTGGTGGGCTGAGGCGGGTTGGTGGGTTGACTTGTCTAATCTACCTCGCCCTTTTCTTGGCAGGTTGGCGGGCCAACCTCAACCCACTTTGCCACCCCTAAAAGCACATGGGCTTGTAGAAAGAGAGTGTATAATCAAATTTAAAATATATTAGATTTTGAGTGTTTATTTTAATTTAAGGGCTACTTCTTAAGCATTTTATCTCTCACAATTAGGCCTGTGCAGTGGTCGGTTTCGGGCCCAAAAAGCCCAAATCACACCAAACCGTAAGCTGTAAAATCTGGCCCATTTCTGACTGAATAGGGCCTCGGGTTAGGCAGGTTTGGGTTAGATGGTTATGCGGGTGACCAGATCGGTCATACACGGGTTTGGGCCTATTGGACCACATTTGCCCCCAAATTAACATTTTTTTTCACATTTTTTTATTTTTAGCCAAATTGTTTTTTAAATTTTTTATCTTTCCATTTTGGATAGCATTCGATTTTGTTAGCCAAATGAAAATTTATATCCATTTTATTATTTTTGGCCCTTTTTTTTTTACTTTTTTTCTTTTCAAAATGACCGATTTAGGCCCGTTAAAAAGTTTCTATGGGCACACATTAATGATATTATTCAATTTTTAACTCGCTGTTTATCCTAATTAAAATATCTCATCAAAAGTGATATATCATGGAAAAATAAATGTAAGTAATTATATACAACTATAAAAACATACAACAATTAATATTTAACACATCAAATCAAATCCTGTGCCATAATCATTAACAAACAAGTTATGGTAGCCTGTAATTTTTATCATAATCACCACGATAGTCATAATCATTAATGAAATTTCAACCATATTCTTGTCCAATTTTGCTTGAAATTTTTATCTCCTCACACACTTTCTCATCAGCCAGAGTATTGTAGCCTACAAATAATTGATGAAAGCTTAAATTAAGCAAAGTTAAGATAAATAAGGAGTAGGGTAGTCTTCATGCAAGTAATCCAACAAAACGGATGAACACAAATACAACAAGATATCCATCTACTTTTATAAAAATTAATAAAGACAAAGAAAAAGATCACCGAGTTCACAAAAAGAATCTTAACCTATTTTACAAAAATAATAAAAAAGGAAGTTCAAGTGTTTGCTAACATAGAATAACATATACTACATTATCATCTTTGCTGACTCATATATGCCAGAATGTAGAATAAATTTTGCCTGCCACACTTGGTTTAACGCATATATATATATATATATATATATATATATATATATATATATATATATATATATATATATACTGCTTAATTTTATTTTTCAATTGCAGAAGTTAGATTAAGGAAAAGTTTGGTTGTGAAAAAAATCACACCCAAAAAAATAGAGAGAAAATTAAAAAGAATAACATACATGATGATTTAGTCACTCTTTCTCTTCCATCAAAAGCATCCCTTGTAGGTTTAGTTGGAGTTGTTGGTTTACACTTTATAGGAAAGAAAATGAAGCTTAATGAAAGTAAATTTTGAACCTGCTCTCTTAAAATCTCTTTAGATGATTTTAGAGCTTGAAGAAAATTAATCAACAATTTTGGTGCTATAAAGTAGAAGAAATAATTGCTTAGGTATATATTTAAAAACATAGAAAACAACAATTAATAAAACTAGAATATTTCCTTTTCCCAGTTGTAGACTCATGCACATTTTATTGTCCCATTCTGATGGAAACAAACTATCACAAATCAAAATGAGACCAGTAAACTTCAAACTAGTACACAAGTAAAAAAATTACTACAACGGAAGATTTACCTCCTTATAATAAAAAAAATCTATTTGCATATAAATATCATTTTATCATTAAAACTTGTAAGCAACAAGCAAACTCTGTAAAATAATTCAATAAAGTTTATAGAGAAAAAAGCAAACTATATTCAAGGACTACAATGATTTCACCTTCACAAGGTTCAAGAGAGAGGGCGCAATTTCTTGCAAGTAAACAAGCCCAATAAACTATTCAACAACCAATAAGTTCATCATCACATAAACGACTCAAGCTGAATTGACATAGAGAAAGCAAGCAACATAGCCAAAAGAAAGTACAAAATGGAAAAGGAAAAACAACAAATAAAAGATAGAAAATTACCTCACCAAACTTGTGGCTTCATCTCAGAACCATGGAGATTATTTGGCTATTTCTAAATATTATGAGAAGACTACAATGAAACACAAGAGATTAGCACGAACCAAATTATTTTTATATAAAAACACCCTAAAGGATGGTTGTGTTCATGGAAATCATCTATTACATTCAGTTGTTGGTTAAGGCAGTACATGCATCATAATAGTATCATCAAGCACTTCAGAGTTCCCTAAACAAGGATAATTATTTATTAAGGAACTTAAAATAACAACATGGTACTTTAAGAGAGAAATTGTTGTTGCTCGATCATGGATTTGGATTATTCACCTGAAATATTAGAAAAAATATATAGTTATCTTCCAAACATTAATCATGAAAAGGGATGGCAATGTCAAACACCTTTCAAAAAAATATAAAGATGATTTTAATTAGGACTCATCCATAAGTGAAGTTCATATAAAACATAATAAGCTAGAAATTACCAACCCATCCAAGACAAAGCCATAATCAAAACTAAAAAATTAGCATTTAGTGTGAAACCAAAACCGAACAATAGGAACTCCCAAAAAAACAAATCACATACAATTTGTCAGAGGACTTAATACTCATTATTCTCAGAAAAGGTATTAAAGTAAAAAAGAAAAGGAAGGTACCTATCCTGCTCTTGTATGTTAGAGCGAGACTTGTGCTCATTGCTCTCGTGGCTACCATTGCCTGTTCTTGTTTTCAAAGGGATGAACCCTTTCAATCTAGAAATTTTGCATAAAGATGGAGAAAATGCCAAAAATGTAAGAGAAAACTTAAACAAATAAGAAAGAGTATAAAGCTAAAAAAATGGGGAAGATGTAAGAAATGCTAGACTTGTCGCTAGTCTGGCTGTCGATGACGAAGACTTGAGGCAGGTCGATTTCTTGAAGCCAGTTCCCTAGGTATTAACAGTTGAATAGGCTAAGGGCTAAATTTTTTATAAAAGAAGGAAAAGGAGAGGTTGGATTCTGTAAGGAAGAGGGAGGCACAGTTCTGGGGGTGGCTAGGGTTACAAATGGAAAGACTGAGAGAGCTTAGACTCTTTAAAACTCAGCAACGCTAGGGTACACAAATTTCCTTTTATACTTAGGTTTTTTATGTTTTAAAGAGTGTAGGCCGGTCAAGTTCGGTTACCGACGGGTACTAATTTTTCAAACCGCACCCGACCATTGCTAACCGTTCTTACTCTATTTCGTTCACCCGAATATCCAACTACCCAATTTGACCCAACCGTTCCTCATTTTTTTCTCTAGATCAATTCGATTTTAGTCAGGTCTAAAAATTATGCTCACCTCACAATAACACAATATTCCCACCTGATATCTATATATATATATATATATATATATATATATATATATATATATATATATATATATATATATATAGAGAGAGAGAGAGAGAGAGAGAGAGAGAGAGAGAGAGAGAGAGAGATTTAAATGAGAAACTTCTTAAAATGAAAACTATTAATAGTAGCCATTGGATTACAATATTAAATGAACGGCTGATATTAAAACTTAATTAAACATCTCTTATAAGACCACCATTGTTGCCGCTTCCACCATCATTGTCACCACTGTTGTCATCGCCATCGTCACCACCACCATTGTCACTACCACCACCGATGTGGTCACTGCCCCCACCATCACTTCTACTGCTACCATCACTGTTGCTGCCATCGCCACCATTGCCATGTGGTGGAGGCAGTGACAATGGTAATCTCATAAGAGCTGATTAATTGAGTTTTAATCTCAGCCACAAAGTTGTTTTAGTTATGATCCAAAGATTATCATTGAAAGTTCTCATTTTCTCATTTGAAACGTTCTATACACACACACACACACACACACACATGGGATTTGCTAATACATACCCATTTGTTTTTTAGTCAAAGTACATTAACAAGTTGTACCATTGATGTATTTTAAGATAATACTAGTTATAACTTGCTAACGTATGCTAACTAAAAAACAAGTGGGTATGCATTAGTAAACCCCATAAGCATTTGCTAACGTATTCTCACTTGTTTTTTAAATGGAGTATATTAACAAGCTACACCGTTGGTGTATTTGAAGATAATCCTTAGTTATAACTTACTAACATATTCTAACTAAAAATTAAGCAGGTATACGTCAGTAAATCACTCTCTTTATGTATGTATGTATGTATATATATATATATATATATATATATATATATATATATATATATATATAGCAACACTCTTTTTCTAACATTCTCTCAATTATTGGCTAAAATTCATTTGAATATCACAAATTTTGATGGCCCCCACTTCACATAATGAATCTCTCTTCTGATTTAGAAGTTGAACCCGTCAAAATTTATTATTTTCAATAAATTTGTTAGAAAAAGAGTGTTGTATATATATATATATATATATATAGGGAACATATCTAGTGAGGGGGTCATTTTTATATGAGAGTGAGATGAGCTCATCTTGGCCATACAACCATACATGGAGGGTCAAGATTTAGTATCATGTTACCACTTAAAAAGTCATGTGATTTTTTTAAAAAACTCGCATGACTTTGTATGTTTTAATCTTAACTATTCATGACAAGATCTAATAGTTAATATTCATTCCTCTCACTCTCATATTAAAAAAGCCCTCTCACTCGATACGCTCCCTATATACACACACACACACACACACACACATATATGTATATATGTATCTATACACACACACACACACATATTGACATGATCAATTGATATTAGGTGTCAAATTTTTTAACTTACTGTACTTAATAATTTTTTATAGAATATGAAATTAACTAATCCAACCATTGGATTGAAAATTCTTACAAAGTAGATCAAGTTTATAAATGCTCATCAATTTAAAAAACACTAATTAATACTTCATCACACTACTTTAATTTAATGAATATTATGCTATTTAAATTATAAGTAAATGTTCATTATTAAATAACATCTGACATATGTTTAATTTATGTGAAATTTAATATCTATGAATTAAAAAATCAAATAATTTAATTTAAATTGGTTAATTTTATATTTTACAAAAAATTATTAAATAGTGTAAGTTTAAAATTTAATAGATGTAATAATTTATCATATTTCATATGTGTGTGTGAAAAAATATCTTCAAAAAGAAAGGAGAAAAAAAAAACCTATGACTTAAATTTAAGCTCCTTCAAATGCACAAAGATAAGGTCCCACAATTGGGTTAAGATTTTTTTCATTTCTTTCTCCATCTATTTCTTCCATTATTATAGTTTTGAAAAAATAAATAAAATGAAAATAATATAAATAGTAAAAAATATCATTTATTTTCTCGAAACTATAATAATAAAAAATTAAAAATTAAAAGAAATGGAAAAGGCCAAAGTGATGGTTGTTGCACCAGTCGCGAACGTACATGATGTTAATATTCGATAGTTGGGTTTTCGAGATTCCATTTTCCATGAATCAAAAAATAAAATACAAACTCAAACTAACAATTTACATTTTGTATGAAAAATTGAAATTAAAAATCAGAAATAAGAGAAATTAGAGTATATATTTATTTGTGTATAATTAATTGAATTAACTAAATTAAAAAGATATATTTAATCATCAGTTAATTAATATTACGATGAAATAATATTCTAATAACTAATAATTTTATTCTTATACAGAATTATCCCATTGAAGAAAAAATAATTTGACCAACAAATAGCAGTAGTAGGCAAGGGTCGCGTCGGGTTAAATCCACCTTATATATTAAATGAGAACAAGAGTGTTTTTAGCTGCTATTCTTTAATAAGAGCATTTTTAGCTGTCATTCTTCAATGAAAGTGTTTTTAGAAAATTTTTAACTTCTTATCTCTTTCAATCTATCATTTTTAATATCTTTAGTTCTAAATTGGATTTTAATATTTTTGAAAAAAATTATCAATAATTAAAAATTAACATTATATTACAATAATTGTTTATTATAAATATAAAATATAATTTATATGTTCAAAAATATTTATTTATTACAAATTTTAATTATAATATAATTTATATATTCAAAAATATTTATTTATTATAAATTTACGTTATATTAAATAAATATTTATTCTGTGCAATGCATTGGTTAAAATAATAAATTAAGGAATATTTAGATTCAAGCTAAGTAATGTTAATCAATTTGGGTCGATTTGATTTTTTTTTAATCCTTTTAATAATTCGAATTGAACTAATTTGATTTAATTTGGGTTGAGTCAAATCAAGTGGATGTGATCGGGTCTATTAATAAAATAATGAAAAAAAAAAAAAGAAATCATAATAGAATGAATGAAAGTTGTTAACTTGTTATATTGTTTCAAAAGTCAAAATTATAAAATTATGCAACATAAAAATTATAAAATTATACAACATAAAAAATAAAAATGATTTAAAATAATATTGATTTGGATTAGTTTAAGGTCCATGTGCTCAAACCCAATACCAAACCGATATCACCATGTTTGTAATTTCAAACTTCAAATCAAATCAATGATAGGAATCAATCTAATTTTTTTCTTTTAATTTGGTTTGGGTGTTTAGGTTGTGGCCGATCGACCGAGACACATAACCATCTCTAACAAATAGTTTAATGAGTGATAATAATATGTTTCAAATAAAAAATTTATTTTCTAATTAATTGATTAGTTGATTACAAATAATAAAATTTGTTAAATTGTATAAAATTTACTACATTTGATATTCATATTATTTACAATATAAAATGTTTACATTATTTAATAACCTTGTATACTAATGTCGTGCATGCAACGGTTATTTAATTAGCTAGTATTGTTATTGGTGGACTTCAAAAGTGAGGGTTTGATTCCTACCTTCAACACATTTATTAATTCTTTTTTCATTTTTGCATACCACCTACATTCATACTTGATTGTAAATAAGAGAAAAGTTAAGAAATTGAAAGTGTAATTAAGTTAAATATAAATTAGGCTTAAATACACTTTCGGCCCTTTATCTTTTTAAGAAAATTCATTTTGGTCCTTTATCTTTTAAAAGCGTCAATTTGGTCCCTTATCTTTTTAAAATGCTTCATTTTGTTCCTTTTCATCAGCAACGTTAACTTTGATGACGGAAAAGTTAGATTTTTAAAAAAATAGTGGTTAAAAACCGTCACAAAACGTTCTCTATTTTTCTTTTTCTTTCCACTTCCTCCCTTCTCTCTCTTTGTCTTCCCTCTTCTTCCTTTGTCTCTCTTCGCCTTCCATCTTCCTCTCTTCTCTCTCTTCGTCTTTCCTCTGTCCCCAAATCCTTCACCGGTAAGTCGTTTCCTTCACAGTAGTTGCGCAGGGTAGTAGCTTCGTAGCGGCAACTTAGGACAAATTTGCAAATGGGTTTTGTTGTTGGCTCAATGGTGGTGGAAGGATGTGATTTATGCAGCAACCACTGTGATTTGTTCTTATTTTTGATTTGCAAAATTTCTTTTGAGATTGATTTTGGGGATTGGATATGTTAAATTAATTTTGAACGTTTTTATTTTTGAGATTGATTTGTCAAAGAAAAAGGGGGAACACGGAAAAGAAGAAGAACATGAGTTTTAAAACAATTAATTTTAATATAGTAGCAATTAAAAACCATCACTATAATAATTTTATTTATTGAATTTTAAAAATGCACAACTAATACTTGTAAAAAAATTCGATACATAAAATGATTTACTGCAAACTTTGAGGGTTTTTATTGCCTCTAAGAGACACAAAAAAGCCCTCAATCAACTTTTTATAAAGTTACTCCAATTGTGAGTAACTGAATTCGTAGAAGTTTAGGGTTTTTAAGGGTTCTAAATAGTGGCGGTTTTTAACCGCCACTATGTTTAAGATAATTACTTTAAACATAAAACACTAACGGTGTTAGTTTTAATCCGACGAAAGGACCAAAATGAAACATTTTAAAAAGATAAAAGACCAAATTGACACTTTTAAAAGATAAAGGGCCAAAACGAATTTTCTTAAAAAGATAAAGGACTAAAAGTGTATTTAAGTCTATAAATTAATGTAGGTATAACACTGTTAGTGTGTAAAGATTTAACTACAAACTTTTTAAACTATAAAGACTTTTTTAAAGCATTTTTAACTTTAGGAACCTGATTAAAAACTTTATAAAACTATAAGGACCTTCAAATTAATTTAACCTATTTTAAAATGTATTGAAGTTAATATTATTGGTTTTTACTGATAAATTTACTTAAATTATATTTATTTATCTATTTGATTATTTTTATTATTATTTTATACAATATATGTAATGTAATTTTTTTAATTTAAAATTTTAGCTTAATTTAACTTGATAATTCAAATTAATTTTTTCTCTCAAAGTTGTGAAATTAACTCTCGAACATTTCACCAAAACTACTGTTCATTCTTATTATAACTAACCATTGTTGTTAAATCTACTCTATATATTAAATTAGAACATGTTAAGACAAAGCACGAATTTATAACCCTCAAATATTTTGATAATAATAAATAGTTAAAATTATATATGTCCTCACATTATCATTTGATCATTCGTTCGCATGCAATCATCTGACGTTTTTAAAATTGAATATCGTCTTATCTTTTGATTAGATAAACTGCGTAACTAACAAGTCTTACAGACTTTGACAACATTCTAAAATGATTTGCACATCAATTAGAGCGTAAGCTACCTCGAAACATATAAAGCTTATATACCTACTCTCGAGGAAAGTCAGTGAAAAAGGAGGAATATATGTGCAAATGTCAGAACGGGAAAGTGAACATAACAACTGCTATAGATTGAGTACAAGAATAGAAAAAATAAACAGACTGCTTTATCTTATCATATGACAAGTTGATAAAAAGCAGTAAATGTTGCATTTAATGATCCAACGACTCTCTTCATTAGATGAAGGCTGTCTTTTGCAAAACACTCAATGGATACTTTCAGAGAAGCCTATAAATAGAAGAAGAGACCTCCTTTGAGCGAGTGTTGTGATCATAATTATTGTTGATATAATTGCTGCTAATTCTGAAAATTCATAACTGCTTTAAGAAAAGAAAAAGCTCTTCTAAACTCTGTTTGTTAAATTCTTTTTGTACTTTATTGCATATTCGTCTGATAAGACGTTAAACCCAGTGAGGTAAACTCACACGTAAACCTTTTTCTTAACGATATTGGTAAAAGCCTGAAGAAGCTTTGATTCAAAGAATACTTGGGTGTTTGCTTGGAGAGGCAAGTGAAAGGCTACTTGGGTTGAGCATGAAGAGGCTTGTGGAAAGAATATTTGTAACTTGTGAAAGTTAGTGGAACTTGGTTGTTGCTAAGAATTGGACGTAGTCTCTAGGATGAAACGAACTAGTATAATTTCTATGTGCTTTTCGGTTTTGTTGTTTAGCTTTTGTCTGTCTTTTAAAACATTTTTGAAAATCCTTTTGATCTTTTTTTAAATAATATATCGTTAACAAAAGAATTGCGAAAATTTAAGATAACACAATTCAACCCCTCTTCTTATGTTATCTTTGTGCTCTACAGAACATCTATCTCACATGAGAGTGCTTTTAGCTATTATTCTTCAAAGATAGCATTTTTTAGCTCTCGTTTTTCAACGAGAGTATTTTTAAGAATTTTTTTAACCTCTCATATCTTTTAATCTATCATTTTTAATATATGTAGTTCAAAATTAAATTTTAATATTTTTAAAAGAAATTATCAATAATTAGAATAACATTATATCACAATATAAATTATATATTATAAATTTAAAATATAATCTATATGTTTGAAAATATTTATTTATAATAAATTTTAATTATAATATAATTTATATTATATATTCAAAAGTGTTTATTGATTATAAATTTATGTTATGTAAAATAAATATTTATTCTGTATAATATACATGTTAAAATACTAGTTTAATTTATTATTTATCACCAACTGCATAATTATCATCGATTTATTCATACTTAAATAAATTAGTATCTTAATGCTATCTAATTTCAAAAACATCCGCACGACATGTTTTAATTGTAGGCCGTTGCGACCGCTGTGCTGCAGAGTATTGATTAAAATATACAATTTGTTCTCCTATCCGCTGCAGAATTTCAGCCACAAAATTGCAAAAATCAGTTCATCAGCGCAACCCTTAAATTGGTTCGAATTTTATAGCTCAATCGAGTCCATGTCAAACTAAATCAAACTAATTTGATTGTTATTGGTTCGGAAATCGAGTTGGAATTTTACAAAGTCGATAAACCTAAACCAAACCAAATATATATTTAATATTAGTTTTTTTATTATTTTGTTATCCTTCTTTGAACTTAGTGGTTCTTTTGTTATTATTTAGTTGATGTAAGCTAATTACAACAAAATATATGTTGTTTACACCTTCTTAATGATAGGATTATGTATGAATTTTTGGATAAAATCATATATTTTTATATTTTTTTCGCAAAATAGAATTTTGTATATTTTTGTAACAAGAGATCCGATTGATCCAATCCGAACCAATTCATTCTTATTTTGGTTAGTTTGGTTCAAGTTTTTCAAAAAAAATTCAGCAAATTCAAACCAATCTAAACTAGTAAAAATTGATTTGTTTGGATTTCATTTTTTTTCCAAATTTAATCCCAACTGACCCATGAACAGTCCTAGCAAAAATGAAAGTCAACGGCTTCTCGTCCAACATGTGCGGCATGGGGATGTAAAAAAGCTACGCCACTCACCAGAGATTTTTATGTGCGTATTAACTTACATTTGAACTTAAAATTAATTCAGAATTATCAAGAATTTTTTTAAAAATCTATTTAATTAAAATATTAGACTTCAAACTACTTATTATTATTATTATTATTGTTATTATATTAAATTTTAATGCAATGTTTTGAAATTATATACTGATTATTTTATTTAAAAATTTAAAATTTGGGAACTTATATATAAGTTGTAACCAAAACTTACATATAACTTTTTATTCATTAGCTTATTTAGAGGTGGTTTTTTCAACCTATTTAACAATCTTATTAATTACAAGATAGACTTTTAAATAACTTTTCTGTTAAGCTAAGTTTTTGAAAAAGTAAGCTATAAAAACGACATTTATGAAAAGAAAATAAATTACGCTTAGACCTTAAATTCGAAAATTGGATTAATGTTATGTTTGGCCTAATTTATTTTTTCTGGCTTAAAAGCTACTTTAAAGTTAAAGCTTAAAATAAGAAGTTTAAAAATTGAGTAGAAGTTGTTTGGTAATTTTTATATTTTATTTTTAGTTTTAAAGCTTCTTTTAAGCTAAAAGTTGTTTGGTAAAAAATTTTAAAATTTTAAATTTACTTAAAACTATTGCCTCACTCAATAGAATAATATATATATTGATAAAATAAAAAATATTATGTAAAGTTAATTTTTAGTTATAATCATGTAAAATGTAAAATTAATTTAATCATCATATATTTATTTTAATGATAAAAAAAATACATAAAAGTATTAAAATATATAAATTAAAAAAATTTATTTTAGAAATGTTAAAACTATTTTAATTAATAAAATTTAATTTTAAATATGATTTGTAAATATTTTATTACATGTAATACTAATTACAAAAGATAAAATATTTTAAAAAAATTGTATTATTGTTCAATAATATTTTTAGAAGATAAAAAAATAATTTATTTAAAAATAATTCAGTAATGTCAATATATGTTAAATAGTATTCCATAAATTATTGTTGTAATTAAAAATGAGAAAAATTAACTACAAATTAAAAAAAAATTGAAACCTAAATGAAATTTAAAGAATACATTATAAATATTTTCAAATATAAAATTTATATTTAATTATATTATGTACTCATTTTAATAACATTTTTTATTTCATGTAATAAATACTTTAAAAATTATAATTTTAAAAATGAAAAAATTGATTTAATTAACAAAAACTAATTTTAAAGATAATTTGAAAATATTTTATTATATATAATATCAATTAAATAAATTTTAATATTAATTACGAAAGTTAAAATATTTTAAAATATTTATATTATTGTTTAATAATATTTTTATAAGATAAAAAATAATTTATTTAAATAAAATTCAATAATGTCAATATTATTGAAAAATATTTAATAAATAATCTAAAAAGAATTTCATAAATTTATCATTGTAATTAAGAATTCAAAAACTTAAGTGTAAATTAAATATTTAAAAAAATATGGCATCTAAATTAAATTTAAAGAATAAAATTTATAAATATTTTAAAATATAAAAATATATTTAACTTTATTATTTACTCATGTCATTAATACACTTTTATTTTATGTAAAGAATATTTAAAAAGTTAAAAAATATATTTTTCAATTTTCAAAATTAAACTTTAAAATCAAATTAAAATCTTTCAATAAATAAACATAATTTAAAATAAACTAATATATGTAATTATTATTTAACGGAAAACCTTATCAAGCACTCAAATTGAAAAAACAATGAAAATTTTTAAAAAAATGATATTTTTGATTGCATTGGGATTCAAAGAGAGAACTATGTAAATAAGCTTCCCATAAGTTAGAAAAAAGCTCTCCCTACCAATTTAATTATATGCTATTTTTTTTTCAAAGTTTGTTCTATAAAAATAAATAGTTTATTTTTTTAAAAGATTTTTATAAAATATGTTTGATCCAGTTTCTTCTTTTAAAGAAAAAAAAAACTAAAAAAAAAAACTGAGCCAAATACTTTTTAGATTAAAATCTTGTAAAGCGTACACCGATGTATTTTGTCCATGAGATTTACTTATTAATTTTTATTTTGGTATGATATTTATAGAGCTGATTTTAAGTAATTAGAAGTAAAAGATTTTTATTAAAAAAGAATGTTCTATCATTATGCTTTAAATATGCTTTGTGTAAAAAAAAAAAAAAAAACCATGTTCAACATGCTTTTTTAATGTTTTTGTACGATTAGTCAAGTAGTCATATGTTTTTTAGATGTGATGTGGTATTTTTTTTTTTTAAATATGACAAGACAGTATCTAGTAGAATGTTCTTATATGATATTATCGTTTTTCCTAAACTCAAAAGTAATTTTTTTTATATTAAATTTTACTAAATTATGTAATTCAATTATTGTTTACTGAAAAAATATTATGCAACATTATTGAATGAAATTTACACTATGAAACGTTAATATGTTTAAAATGAATAATACATTCACTCACAGTATAAAATTTACACTATCATCTAATTACAAATAGTCATGTAAACACTTTTATGATAATTATTTTAAAAGTCATAACAAAAGAAGATTTGTGATTGGTTGACAATGTATAAAATTTTATGCTCACAATATATGTCAATTAAATTCATATGTTTATTTGAAATAAATTGAAGTTGATTTGATTATTAAATTAACCAATGATAGTTTTCTATTTTTTGAATGTACATTTTCTATTAAATTTAATTGATAATTTTTTACTTGTGTTTATATGGTGTTTAACTTAATTGGCATACACTTTGATTGTTAGGCTTTACCCACTTCAATCTTTCTCTTCTTTCTCTGATTAGGGGGTTGCTTTTTGCATCTCCTTTTTACTTATATAGCTCCCTCGATGAGACTATTGCTTGGTGATGGAGAGGTAATTTTCATTTTTCTGCAAATTTTTCATGAATTTTTTAAGCATTTACGTAAAATATAATTCTTAGATAAAATTCTAATATTTACAAAACTATGCTAATTTTCTATTATTTTATGTGAGATTTCTTATTAGTTTTTGTATTTAATTTCCTAAATTAGTTTAATGAATCTTCATGAGTTGAAGATTCATCAGATTACAAGGTTTATGTCTTAAAACACATCTATAAAAGCAAAATTTCATTCAAGATAAAGATAAAAAAAAATCATTCCAACATTGATCAAGTCTTAAAAGCAATAAACACAAAGAACATAAAAAAAAAAAAAAAATCAAATTTTATTAACAACTCAATGTAGAAATCCTTAGATTGCATTTAAATTTACCAAACCCCCCAAAAAGGGGATTTAGCTAAACATGGAGAAGATAAACAAAAAGATAAAAAGAGAAGAAAAGAAAGAAAACTCCAAGGATCTTTGTAGAAATATAAGCTTTAATCCTATTTTCTTCATCTACCTACAAAGCTTGAGAGAGAAATATTGAACGTACAGAGTGATGACTGAAAAAGAACAAAAAAAATCCTTCATTTTTTTTTCGCCCCATCTTATATAAGATTGGACGTTCATTGTTGGAGAGAAGCGCCCAATATCTTGAATCTATAGCTCGTGTGTAAGACTAGCGTCTTTGTTAGGCACCCATGATGGCAAGGGCTTGGTGCCCTTGCTACTCGAAATAGAACCACTTCTTGCATGTTGGCCTACCCTTTTGGGCTCTTTAGACCCCAATTTATTATTATCATGGGCATTGTTTTATTTGGATCTTAAGTGTTGCATTTGGTTCTCTTTTCTTGTTCCATTTAAGCTCTAATTTCCTTCCTTTATTACCTATGGTTGAAACATCAAAATAAACAAAATAAAATAAGTAGAATTTCTAATTAAATCTTTTAGAAATAAAGCAAATAATTTCTTCTTCTCTAATACCATAAAATTCATTTGATTAAGGACAAATTTAGTTAAAATTCACAATAAGTGACTTAAATCCCTTTAAAATAGTAGAAAAAATAGATAACCTAGGGGATTATTAATTGTTGTACACAACAACGGTGGCACTTCCTAACTATTCCCAGCAACTTATCACGGGGCTATGGTTTATATGAACCCTTTTATATCTAAGGGGATTTAGGGTTTTGTTTCATTAATTTATTTATTTTTGTTGCATGTTATATGATTAATTGGGTGAGGTTTTTGTTATTGTTTTCTATATCGTATGGCTACATTGGGCTTGGCTTAATTCAATTCTATTTGTCTTTTATTATTTTTTTTATGGTTCTATAAGATGTTGGGGGACACAATTTTTTTTAACTCCTCTTTTTTGTTTGGCTTTTGCTCCACCTATATTCTAAGTACACTCCCCCTTTTAAATTTTTTATTTGAATTTACTTAATTAACCTTATTTTCCCCTTTTTTTCAAAACAACGCTCCCCCTCTTCTCGCACGCACTCCCTTCCTTGTGTCACACCGCACCCACTCCCCCTCATCTCGTGCCGTACTCCACACTTCCACTGCTTTTGCTACAATCAATAATCTTATTTATTGCTCCCTTAGTTGACATATTCACCACCTTAGACATCTTACTAACCTGAATTGAAAAAAATATAAAAATCTAGAAAGGACAAAAATTAAATTTAGAGTACTATTTTGGTTTTTAATATTCCAAAAAGTACTTTCCGAAATGGTTATTATATTGAGTTCCACAATGTACGTTTTGGAATTGAAAAAGAAAAAGAAAATCTTCATTTACCAAGTTGCGCACAGTTTCCTTAGCGTACGTGTTTTGCAATTGACATATTTTGCTTCTATGTCTAAATTGAATACAAGTTGTGCAATATCAAGATTAAAGATTTATTTTTTTTTTGTATGATGAAATTCAAGGAGTGTAATTAAACAAAATTAAAGTAAAATTTAATATCTTTGACAGACAAGAGGAAAAGGGGAGAAAATAGATGAGAAGGATTTAGAGAAAATGAAAATAGAGTATAGAAAAAATCCAAAGTCAGATTCTCAATTGAAGAAGAGACACTTCTTATCCAATCGTAGCTCAACTTGTTAGAGGATGCAATTATGGGACTTGATAAAAAAGAATATGGTTTCTGGTTAAGGATAAGAGATAATTATGACAACTATCACAAGTAATTTCAAAGGAGGGCATTTGGAGTGCTTCAATCTCAATTCACAATTATATGTGGTTCGACGCATGCTTGGCACATGAATACAATTAAGCAAATAATATATGCTATCATATTGTACAACTTGATTGTTGAAGACAAACCACAAACATATGTTGGTAATTTTGAATATGATCATGTAGACAATGACATCTCTACAACTAAAGTATCCAATAGTGTTCATCTTGATTTTGCAACATACTTGCAAAGGAGAGCAGAAGTTCATGAAAAACAAACTCATCGATAACTTTAAGAAAAAATGATGGAGCATATTTGGGAATGTTTTCGGCATGATGATAACGATTTTTTTTATATAGTTATATTGTTAGGTACTTTTCATTTATGTATTTCTCATTATTTTTACTTATTGTCATTAATAAAATAAATTTGTAGTGTTTTTAATATTTTTACATATTTATTATTTCAAAATTATAATACAAATAAAATAATTATTTAATCTAAAATAAAAAATATAAATATAAGTATTAATATGTGAGGTCAATTGTAGGACCTACAAAATTAAGTTAAGAACTCATCTTAGAAACCTTAGCATTACAGTGAAGTTGTGCGTAGAGTTCTTAAACTTACGTGGCATTGTAGGGCTTACAAATTTAAGATAGGAAACCCACTTAAGCAACCATGGGTTAGAAATGCACTAAAAAACCCAGGCCATGGAAATGAAAGGCTCAATGATTAGAGACACTCAAGGACGAATAGAGCTAGGATTAAATGACTTTATAATAAAAATGGGTACATAGCTAATTATGAGCTTTTACAAAATGTTCCTACTAATTATGTTATAAAAAAACTATAAAACTAAAATGAATTATGTTACTCACCAAATTATATTTTACAGCAATATATAATAGCCAACAATGGTTGAAGAAAAATTTGCTTTTAGATTATTAGAAAGTAAGAGAATAATATTCTTGTGGTGTGGTAATGGTCATTACCGTGAAAGTAAATTTTTGCAGACCTATGGTACAACACGATATTTGGTTTGTTTTCCCAATGTTTACACAATAATGTGTCTAGACTTGTGCACTTAAAGCCAGAAGCATGTTAGAGCCTAAAAAATAATTACAAGAACAATAAAGACAAGAAAAAAAAACAAAAAGGATATACAAAGAATAGTGATAGAAAAAGAGAATAATTGTTGGCGTGTCTTAAAGTTTAGATTGCCAATCTCTTAAATAATGTTTTAAGTTTGTCCCATTTGCAAAGAATAATAATAAATAGTCTTTAATTCCTAAATAATTCTAACGAAATCAATATAAAGAAAAAATTAAGAAAATCATTTGATTACAAAATGCAATCATTTATAACCTTTAAAATAACAACAAATTATAACAGGAAAAGACTCTTTTGTTTTTTGAATGGCTATGTAATTTTTATTAAAGGTAAAACATCAAAGCATAAGGTGTGCTAGTTTAAGAGTAAAGAACAACAATAAAAGGAAAAGACTCTTAAAAAGAATGATACTTATATATTTTATTTAGAGGTGCGAATGCAATTATTTGTATAATAAAGACTATAAAAAAAGAAATAAATTTTTGTTTAAAAAGAAGAAAAAATGTCATTATATTTACAATAAATATTACAAAAAGAAAATAAAATATTTTACAAAAAATAATAGAAATAAGTAAAACTTAAATGTCATTATCTCCATGGCTAAATTCCAAAATATAAACAATTATCCTAATTATCCTAATATTTAAATATAATACATGTTAAAAAATTTAAAATTACAAAAAAAAAAAAAGTTAGGGGGGTCAGGGTCCCCCTAATTGGCAAAGTAAATCTGTCCCTGGAGACACAAACTTGTAAAATTACAAAATATGATGTAGGGGACTTCGTAGCAATTTCAAAAGCATTAAATAATTAATATAAAAAATATTACATGCTAGGGGTGGGCACAGGTTGGTTCAATTCGATATTCAAATCCTAACCGATCAATGATAATTAGTTTGGATCAAATCAATTTTCATAACATTTTTATCATCAACGCGATCATGTTTGGGTTGGATCATTGAGTTTATTATTAAAATAATAAAAAAAATAGATGGAGAAGACAAGAAAATCCCTTTTCAACACTTTTCACACATTCCTTTGAACATTGGCTATGCACAAGAAAATCAAAACTTTTTTTTTCCAAAATAAATCATTCTTATATGCTTTACAAATCTATCTTACAGTTGCTTGTTTTTGTAGTAGCCTGAAATAGATATGACAAAATAAGAAAATGCAACAAAACAAATGAACAAATAATAATGAAAGGGGGAAAATCGTGTTTATTGAAATGGGCAAAAAAAATAGTTGATTTAATAAATCAAAGAACTGTCAAAGAAGGAGGATGTGTTGTCAAATAAGGTCTCTGATTTAGGTGCCGTCAAGAAAAGGTGACAAAGGACATGTGATTTGCGCAAGGATATAAAAGCTATGACCTTGCTGCTATTGCAAGCACCATGACTAGCAATATATTGATGTTCAAATGGCAGAAGCTTTGTTATGGGCAATAGAGCTAGCAATATACCTCAGTTTTTCTAATGTCATTTTTGAAATGTAGTAAGACACACCTTTAGGCACCATACACAAACATAAAATAAGATTAATAATAATAAAATAATTTTAAAAAAAAGTAAAGGCATTGGTTCGAATTGGGTTGCTCAAGTTCTATACACCCAAAAATGATACCTAAGCCGATGTCGTCGGGTTTGTTATTTTTTAATTCAAACCAAAATAATGACCTAAACTAACCTGAATTTTCTCCTTTGATTTGGTTCAAATTGATGGAGTCATCGGGTTGATTCAAACCCACATCCAACCTACCTACTATAACCTATCAACCTATATTGGACCATCACAGACTATTATGTGCATGTTTTGATTAAAGTTTGCCAATATACCTTTGAATGAACTTCATTTTGAGCAACCTTTCCTTTTCTTTTTTTTCCATTTTCAAACCGAGTTTTAAGGTAAAATTTAGCTTAAATCAAACCTAACTAAATAAGAGGTTTTTTCAATTTTAATTTTTAAGTAGATGTTGGGGGCCTCCCAACTAGGCGTGTCCAATGACTCAGATTAGCCCGATGAACTCGACAATCCAAACCAAATCAATTAACTTAGTTTGAATTCAGTTAATTAGTTTTTATACTTCAAGCTTGAACCAAACCAATTATAATTGATTCGGTTCTCAAAATTATCTTTTTTAACCCAAACCAACCAGATGAGATTAATACATTTTAAAGTTTAGAACTTAGACTTTTCTTCTACTTTTGCCTTTTCTCTGTTTCATGCATTTTGATTTTATTATAATCTTATTTAGTGTTACCCAATGTCTTAATTTGGTCATATTTATTATGTTATTTTTTATTATATTTTAGATAAAGAAATTAGTGATACATACATACATACATACATACATACATACATATATATATATATATATATATATATATATATATATATAAGACCTGATAACTATAGAAAAAAGTAAACATAAAATAAATAATTAGTCATTAAAGAATAAGGATTATTTTTATATTTCATTAATAAAATATTAAATATTTATCTAAAATTGACAACAAGTGAAGATAAAAAGATGAAAACTATAATAATTTTGTTTTTATCAAAACCCAATGGCATGAACTAAACCAATTCAACCTTAATCAGATTGGTCTAATTTGGATTGACCAAAAAATTTTCAAAACTTGAACCAAACTAATCCAATTAAATATGATCGGTTCGAGTTTGATTTTACCCTATACACGAACCAATCCAATCAATGAACATTATGAAGACAAGCTTGGTGGAAGAAATATTAGTGTTGGTTTTGATTATTCCTAAGCCTCACTTGATAAAAGTGATGACGAGTTGTAACTTGTTTTAGTTTTCGTGTGTGTCTTTGTTAATCTTTGATATGTTTAGCTCTTACACTCCCTTTGATGTGTGAAAGATTTTTCAAGAGCTCAATTAACACTTAAGGAATTAAAATGTGATAAAATGGTTTTTGAAAAATTAAAATTGAACAAGAGTGTGGGAGAAAGTGTTAAGTTTCGTGTCTGGAATAACAAATTAAAACTTAAGATAACATATTAAATTGATCATGATTTTGAAATTTGTCATCAGGAACAAAATAATCGGTTATTCATTTATGATAATCAATTATTTTACTCTGTTCTAATTTAAGAAAATTTGCTTTCTCTGTAATAATCAATTAAATGGTAATATAATTAATTATCTGCCATTTCAAAAATACATGACTTCTGTAATAATTGGTTATATGGTGAAATAATAAATTATGTTATTCTTTATTCAAACCCAGAAGTTTGGATGCACAAAATAATCGATTATTTTAGTTTTCATCTACAAATAACTATTTCTTTGCTCCTATTTAAAGTGTAACTCCAAAACTACTTTCTTAAGAAATGAAAAAGTGAGAAAGAGTTGCGAAAAAATGTGACAAAGCATTGACATAAAATCTTTTGTAAGTTTTCATCAAATCAAGAGCCCATCATGGAGAATTCAATCAAGATGTCATTGTAGTCATCAGTTAAGTTTTTCATTTTGTATCAATTTCACAAGATCTTTGCTTCACTTGTTTATTGTTCTTGAGAAGTGGGTATTTCTCAAAATTGTGTGTAAAGGGTTTCTATATCTTATCAAGGTGTTCTTAAGGGTTTTTCAAGAACTTTTGTGTGTTAAAGGTTAATTGTGTGTGTGATTGTATGTTTATAAAGAACAAGTGATTTTTAGTGAAGAACCTCAACTTGGTTTATTGGAGACTAGATGTAGATCATAATGATATGATCAAACTAGGACAAATTGCCTTATGTTCTTCTTTGTCTCTTTAAACTCTCTCTTTTACATTCTTGATCCTGCATTAAAATTAGAACAAGAAACTTGCATGCTTGTATACATGATAGCTTGATCATATAAATTGTAATTACGATGGCATTGATAGCTTATAGTCATCTATACATACTACGTCAATTGGTGACAAAAGTTTTTGAAGAAATTTTGAAAACCTATTTGGAACCCTGTGTACTATTTTTAAAAGATCCAATTCACCCTTCTTGGATCTTGCCATTTGTCTAAGAAGTGGTATTAGAGCATGTTCTTGTAAATTGCCTAAGATCCTAAGATAAATGGCTGGAACCACCCATTTGTATGGTAAAGGCACATCCATTAATAGACCCCCTATTTCTAATGGTGAAGGTTATGCCTATTGAAAAATCTGTATGAAATTTTTTATTAAAGCCATTGACATAGAAATCTAGGATGTAGTAGAAAATGATCCATACATACTCATGCATGTTGTAGATGGATAAACTAAAGAGAAACCAAGAAAATATAGGATTGGTGAAGAGAAAAGAAAGAATCAATATATTTTCAAGGCTAAAAACATAATCACATCTTCCTTATCACATAATGATTTCTTTAAGGTATCACAATTTACTTCAACTAAGGAAATGTGTGATACCTTACAAGTAACCCATGAAGGAACTTTTGATATGTAAAGAGTTGGGAAACATACTCTATTTCAAGAATATAGGATGTTTAGAATAAAAATTGGGAAACAATTTTTGATGTTCAAAAACACTTTACACATATTGTTAATCACTTGATAGGTTTAGGTAAACAATTTGATAAAGAAGAACTTAATGTCAAGGTGTTGAAATGCTTGAACAAGACTTGACAACCTAAAATTACTGTGATTGTTGAATCCAAAGATCTCACCATGATGAATCTAGCAACCCTCTTTAGAAAGCTGCAAAAGCTTGAGTTAGAGATGAATCAACTCAATGAACATGAAGAGGTTGACAAGAAAAAGAAAGGTTTGGCTCTCAAAGCAAGCATCTTAAAGGATGATGAATGTGACGACAATAGTTCCAAAGATCTAGAAAATGAAAATCTATCCCTATTGGTGAAAAGATTTGAAAGTTTCTCAAGAAGAAAAACAGAAGTACAATGTAAGGATGAAGAACCAGCCATCCTTTGCCTCATGGCCAAATGTGAGAATGAAAGCAACGTAAGTGACTTTGAGTTTGAACTTGCTTCCCATTATGACCAATTACAAAATGCGTTTATAGAGATGCATGAGGAAGCTCAAAAGCTGAGTATCATTAATAATAGGAAAAAGAGTCAAATTAAGATGTATGAACCAAAATTGGCATTGCTTCAAAAAGAACTTGATGATCTTAAATTGGAATATAAGACTTTAGGTCTCATATACAAAAATTCTGCACGTGGTTGTGCTTCTTCATCTAAAAACAAAGATATCCATTGTGAATCTTGTGTTAATCTTAAATCTTAAAATGAATATCTAAAAATGACTCTAGCAAAGTTCATGTGGGAAGGGATAACTTGGACATTTTACTTAATAGACAAAGGTATATGAATGATAAGAGTGAATTAGGTTGTGGCTACCAAAAGCAAGAGAAGTATAGTAAAAGGCAGTAGAAGCCTAGAAAAATTTTGGGTGCACCCTTTATATCATGTTTGTATTGCAATAGGAAAGGTCATACAACATTTATATGTAATATTAGGAAATTTAGTGTTCCTAGTGGCAGATATGTGTGGATTACAAAAGAATCAAAGCTTTCTACTAGCCTCAAAGGTCCCAAAAAGAGTTGGTGCCTAAAAATCCTTTTTGATTTTGTTTTATAGGCGTGCCTTAAAACCAAGATGTAAGGTTGTACCTTGTTTGGATTAGAACTTAGCTAGTATTAATTTAGAATCTAGAAAAATAAAACTTTGTTTACTTTAGGTTGATGGAAACACAATTAAATTTTTAACATTGGATGTAAACCTGTGTTATTATTCTATAAAACATGGAACCTATTGCAGGAAAATAGTTTATAATAGCCTTGCGTAGAGAACATATAAAAAGTTGGACACATATATTGGCTGCGTTCGCAGGTACCTGATAGACAGTTGATTATATTTGCAAATATAAAATAGCGTGATCAAACAAACGAGTATGATACCCATCATTGTAAAACATAAATTAAAATACTTTGAAATCTTGAAGCTCTTGTTCGTCAGTACCTGATAGCAATTGAATACAGGGTATTAGGAGAAGGAATGTTAGGACAAAGGACAAATATATAACCTTCATTTTGTTTTGATTTTGCCAAATAGACTAAAGATTATGAAACAAACTGAATGTGCACTTTTGAAACATATAAAAATTATCTTGTAATATACATTAGACATAAGCTAATGCAGATGGATGGTTTAAGCTCTTATTCATTTTATTTAAATATGTTTTACACAAATTTGACTCTTGCCTAGGAGTTCATGTACTTACTTTATTGAAAAAGAGGATCTCAATGTATCAACTTCTGAAAAGCATAACTATCTACCAAAAAAGGGAACATTAATGCACCTATCAAGTACGAAAAATTGAAAATGCTTATTGCAACAAGATTCAGTACAAGAAAGGCATGATAAGCAAACTACTTTATTTGTGACTGGTTGGTGAAATACATTTAATGCTGCATTTAATGTTTCAACAAACATCTTTTCTTTCTACGTGACATTCAAACAAATGATGCTTGTGAAATACTCACAATGGATACATTTCCTGAAGCATTATAAATAGAAGAGAAGACTTGTATAAGGATATAGAACATGACCAAAAATAGTTGATCTTTTTCTAAGTGCTTAAAACACTTAAAATTCTTTTGTAAAAAGTGTTTCAGATGCCTTTTGTTAAATTTTGAGCTTCAATATACATTCATTTGATAAGACATAAAATAGTTTGTGAGAACTTACCCTTAATTATTTCTTTATGAAATTGGTGGAAGCCAAGAGAGGCTTTGCATCAAAGAATACTGGGGTTTTAGCTTGAAGAGGAAAGTGAAACACTACTTGGGATAAGCTTAAAGACACTTGGATAAAAGAGTACTTGTAACTTTGTTTAAGTTATAATAGAACTTGGTGGTATGCCAAGAACTGGACGTGACGAACCAATATAAAACATTATGTCTTTATCTCTCTAATCTGTTTTACAAATTTATTTGTCCTTAAAAGGTTTTTCTAAAATATCTTTGTACGTTGTTGTTTTTAAAATGATCCTTTAAAACAACTTTTAACAAATTATTTCCTTCGCCTTTTGATTAGACGATACAGGATTACGAAAAAGATTTGCAAAAGTTTTTGAAAACACAATTCAACCCCCTTCTTGTGTTTTCCTATGGTTTATAAGGAAATATGTATAAATTCTCACATGCATTCAAAAAAAAGGTCCCATGCACAATTCAAAATAAATAAAAATCTATACAGGTTTACATTGTAATAAAATACATACCCTTTATGAGAGGAATACAATTATCCAATTAAATTAATAAAGCCTAACCATCCTCCAACAATAGATACACAACCTAATGACATTGTTAGTTTATCCAACCCATTAAAGACTACCACCTATAATAGTGGCTTCAAAAGTTAGAGTCACTATCATTAGGGGTATCACTAGAAGAATCCTCGTCGCTCTCATTACTATTCTGATTAGCTCTTATCTAAGTTGCAATCTCAATGGTGTCCCTTAGGGCTCTCATTCTCGAGGACCTAATGGTCCAAGAGAAAGTAGCCATATGAGAAAGCACCCTTTTTCTAGTGCCTGCTAAAGCCTTGAGCCCTCTTGGTTGCAGACTTGACAAGCCTTCATCCATTGGTGCTCTCACAGAGATGGCGACAATCAAAACTATCGTCACTTGATACCTGTTTACTAATACCCTAGGTCTAGGCCTAATAGTGACCACTGACGAGGAAGGAGAGGGTGTCCTAAACCTATGGGGTATATTAGAGACAAGCATCAGGAGATGCTCACCATGCTCTAAAGGGGTAGCTAAATTAAGGTCACTACTACATAGGGCTTCATGGCGAAGAGACATCCTGACAGAAAAAGCACTTTCGCGAGCCACTCCATCTCTTTTTTCTCCAAGAGTTGCCTGCCTCTTAGCTCCTAAAGTGATCCTCGTTCCTCGTCACTTATCCAGCACTACTTGATGACAAGCAAGGCCACAACCAAGAAACAAAAACAAAAGGGGTGAGATAAATAGACACAAAAGTATACATATGAAGGGAGCATAGCATAGCAAGCTCAAGGGGAATGCCACCTTAGTTGGCAACAATCCACACAAATGTATAAACACACTATAAACCTAGGGAACACTATAAATAGTAATATTTTCGCTATGAATCCTAAATATCAGTAGGGAAAATACAACATGCTAGCACCAATCACAGTTCCTTAATCTAATCATCTATTAGTTCAATTCAAGTAGGTATAATCACATTATATCACATAAATATCATTTCACAATGCCTAGTACATTTAGCCAGAGTAGCACATATACATAAACAAAGGTAATAGCCATAAAGTGCAGTGAATAGGCAATCAGGTGACCAGACAAAGCAATATGAGCATCATAAGCACAGTCAAATCACAACCAAGAATCATTATGGGTTAGTCACCCAAAATCCATGCAATGCATCACCAATTATCTAGTCAGTTACTAATTCTTTCATTTAGTGCACATGATGCATAAGGGTATCCGTATCCAAATATAAGGCGCCGTAGGGTGGACCTCGTACTAGGCTTTTTGATGGACTCTACGAAGCATTTCACCTTATGGGTGCTTATTAGGTTTTTGTACAGAATAAGCATAATGATACTGACTGCAGTAATGTCCATCTATGGTACGGACTGTGGACTTAGTTACGAGGCATTTGCCATATAGGCTTAAAATCCCAAAGGATATTACTCCTCGAAGGATAGTAGTAGTAATCAGAGATGTCATTATGCATGATGAATTATTAAGTCTTTCCTTTCATCAAGAGTAGAGATAGATTTTATGGAGAAAAGCCCATATACCCAATTACAGGGAAAATCTTCTTTTCAAAATCATTTTCCTCAACCTTAATAAGAAATTATTTATAGATTTGTAAATTCATTTTCAAACCCATTGCTGCAAGAAGTCGTTGATCACCAAAGGCGATTCAAAGGAATACTTTTAGTTCAAACTTATTTTTAAGGTAAAACTCATGAAATAAATACATATTAGAATGTATGAGGGACATCCAAACTTTGCACATAAGTCTAGACATTAACCTTATTAGAACGTGACTTTATACAATGTGAATCAAGACCAATTAGGTTTTAAAAAAAAAAGACATCAAGAATGGTTTTTGAAATAATTAGTTAGGTGAGGAAAATATCAAGATTGTATAGACAAAATTCTTGGCCAAGTTTTTTAGAAAGGGCTTTCTCAAAACAGTAAGGAATCCATTGGCTTCATATCAAGATGATATTGCCTCATTGGGCATTAAGATGCAGTTAGAAAATCAGTTTAAGATAGAAACACAGTAAATCAATACCATATCCCTCATCATCTTAGATAATTTCATATTAGTGTTCTATATTATACAGTTAGGGTGAAACCAACTATCACAGGCACAGTTAGGTGCCTATTATAGACCACCTTTTACATGAAAAGCACTACAACATTAGCAATTCAGACATCTAGGCACAGTCAATGATATTCGTATCAAGTTTTCATTCACATAGAACATGTTGTAGTAAACAATTCATCATGACTCACATATACCATTCATTTACACCATGTAATGCCTTTTAATCACTAATATACTGTGATTGGTAGTGTAAATAGAACAAATCATATAAATAATCAAGGATTAGCATTACTTATGGCATCAAGTCAAACATTTTTAGTTTGCACATATGTAGACAAGCCATCAGTCAATTAAAGTAGTGTTTAAGTGCGTATATATGTCAAGCAATCACAAGAAGGGCATTACTAATAACATATTCAAGGAGCACACATGATATTTAAGCATTAAAATGCAAAAAATAGCAAGCTACCTAGCAGTTTTGGCCACAAAAGCATGAATAAGAAAATTACTAAAAATCATGGGGACCTCCAATTGAGGTGGGACCAATTCCATTGGAAAGCTAACACATAAGGCTACAAAACTAGTAAAGGGTTTTGTCTAACTCTCCCATATTAATACCAGTTTTAGAAATAATACAAGCTTCATGTAAAACAATATTTCAGCATTTCTTTATGACTTAGTTTGGATTTCTAATTTATCTTAGACTTAGGTATGGATGGGGGCTTTGGCTAGGTTAATTCCTGTAATCTTTAAGGTGTAAGAAAATAAGGAAAACAACCCCAATATGTAGTTCCACCATGTCTCCTCTCAAATTGATGAAAACAACCACTGGACACTAAGTTGTCCTTCACTCAAATAGATTTGACATCCTTCACCAATTTATCCACCAAATATTCTTGGAGACTCCAAAATTTGTGAGATGAAAAAGGATAAAAAAAAGATACCTAAAACTAGATGCCTAAAGGCTTTCAAATAGAGGACATATGCTGTCTAGAAATTCCAACAACTATACTCAACATGGTTTTGAACTTCTAGCTTTACATAATCTTAAGTAAGGCTTGGCACATGGACATGAGCATATTTAGACTCTTCTAAGGTGTATGGACATAGGAGAATCACTCCCAATACAGAATTGGCTCCATAGCCTTCTCAAATGGACTTAAATAGTCCTAACAATGAAATTTTCCTTGCACATAAACGACTTGAACTTGTCTTGCCAAAATATTCGACAATTATTCTAGGAACCAGGGAAAATTATGGGACCAAAGAGATTTGAAAGTATACACTTAAGGCTATGTGATTACAAGAAGATCAATGGCTGGTTCCTTAAGAATTGGTCACACAAATTGAAAACAGGTTAGAACCAAGCTTGAATTCAGCAATTACACGCATATCATATACATTTTTTCTTGACTTTGAACTTATGGCCTGTAGAGTAGCTCTATGAGTCACCCTACCTTTTAGTTCCATAGCGCTTTAGGGGTTTCTCTCAAATCCCCAAGGCTCCACTTAACCTATACAAACCAATAAGCAAATCACATATTCATTTAGAGTTCATCAAAACACATAAAGACATAAAGGCATAGTTTTTAAGACCTAGAGTTATAAGTTGTTGGGAGCAAAATGCTCCTAACTGACTCTACGTACCTACGGCACTCTATGTACCTACTACACATTGGTTATCTCACTATCCCTTTAACTCGGGTGGTGAGAAGTCCTTTGGTTGCGATCTAGCACATGCTCAAGTATTTCTCTCTTTTTGCCCTTCGATAAGCGAGCGTTTAAGTGGGAGTGAAAGGGGCTTATGTGAGTTTAAGGGTTTGGGTGAATGTCTAGGATACAATTTATAAGGCATTGGTCATATAACAATGGTAAGTGGGTTTAAAGGGTCTAAAGAGATTGACAATTTAATCTCATAACAACAATTTAAGGGGCTTATGGAGGTCTAGCTTAACTCAAGAGAAACTCTGAAAGCATCGGATCCCTTTGCGAGTAGTTAGAGAATTGATTCACTAACTATGGCTATAATGTAGCTATCTACACTATATGCTTATGCATGTATTTTATCTAAAACTTCTTATAGCAACACACACACACACACACACACACACATATACATACATATACACGCATATATATATACATATATGCATGTATATGTATACACGTATATACATATACATGTATATGTGTATACATGTATATATATGTATGTATACACATATACATGTATATGTATATACGTGTATACATATACATGTATATATGTATATATGTATATATGTACATATGTGTACATGTATATATGTATAATGTATATATACATACATATGTACATATACATATATACATGTATATGTATAATGTATATATATACATCTATATATATATATATATATACATCTATATATATATATATATATACATCTATATATATATATATATATACACATACATATATATATATGTATGTATGTATGTATGTGTATATATATATGTATGTGTATATATATATATATATATATATATATATATATATATATTTGTATGTATACATATGTACATGTGTATACATGTACACACACACACACACACACACACACACACACACACACACACACACACACACACATATATATTAGTTTGAAAAGGTACCTTAATTTAAATAAATACTTCCAAGATAAGTTAGCTTGAAAACTCCACTAATTATCATAAGTTATAGGAAAGGTATATCTATAGTTTATATGCCATAAAATAATTACTATGGTAATTATTGCTTACCACAGTAATATTTTTAACTGGATAAAAATTGCTTATTAAAAGATGGTTCTAGCTTTGGAAAAACTGAATTTATTAAATATAACAAATATAATGAAAATATCCATAATTGGTATATTAACTTTTTTAAAATACGAGAAACACATCATTCATTTAGCAAAACTAAACTTTAATAGCTTAAAATTATCATAATATAGTTTTCTCCAACCATAAGCCAGTGTTCTTCATATGTATATATGAAAAGAAAACCTTAATTTAAAAAGCATAAGGATCTTTAAAGAAATGCCTTTGTAGCCCAATATAATGATCCAACTGGGTAGTTTAAACTAAGCACGATATAGATATATGTATGGAAGAAATCATAATTTGGAAACCCATTTTATGCTTCTCGAAAACATAGTTAAACATGTTTGCGACAACATAAAAACCAATATCAAAGCATACATATGTATGCCCTAACACAAGCTTGTAATGGTACAAGCTCTAATGACAGACAAGTATTTGTCCCTTAGTAGGGCACAAGACATTTGGTCGGGGTTCTCTTCCTAGGGTTAAAACTTGGGATGTTTCATAAGAGCTCTTATTGGCTTTTGGATAATGGTTGTTCAAGGCACATGACTAGGGACAAATTAAAGTTCTCCAAACTCTCCCCTAAACAAGAAGGTTATGGCACTTATAGAGACAATAATAAAGGAAAGATCTTAGATGTTGGCAAAGTTGATCATCCATCTCAAACATGCATAGAGAATGTATTATATGTGTGTAACACCCTTACTTATGCCTTATTTATTAGTTCAGTTAACTTTATTATTAACCTTAATTAATTTAGTATTATGAAGTGACTATAATTTATTTTTTTTATACTTCTATACCATAACATGCATACACAACATAGGCAGAGTGTCACAACTTACAAATAACTAAACATACTAATAACATTGCCCTACACACGTGGCATAAATAAGCATCGATAAGTGGTCATGCATCAACAATGTACCTAAAACTTGAAGTACATGACTTATTTATACTGTACAATCAGATATAATCAGAACAACTACGCTTTTTTTGCCTAACAACTGCCTAGATCATGCTAAGGCTCTACTCTGCTAACCCTCTACCCATTCGATCGATCCTAACCCTTGAATTAGTTGATTCAGCTGATCATGGTGGGTCCGCTTTCTAAATGTGACTCCAAACTATCCCTATTTTTCAAGCATCTTTCTCAACTACCTGGATCTTTTAGAATATGCCATTAACTGTTGTTTTTCTTGTGGACATCTGTTACTAACCATATCCTGTTTTTTAGGGAGTGGGGCTTAATTAGTTTTCAACCGTGCATGATATTTTATCGCTCAAAAATCGTGGAGAATCTTATTATTCCTTAAAATTCTCATATTAGTTCTCACACTCGTCCTTCCTTTAGTAAAATTAGTCAAATTTTAAAGTAGCTGTTGAGGCACACTTAGTCGAATAGACTTCGATGCTAAAGTTAGTCAAACTACTCTCACATAGTAACTTCATTCTGCTAAGGCTTAACTGAACCAGATTCAGCCCATTTTCCACATACACTAGTACCTTTTGCCAATTGGGTGGTCTTTTCTTCAACTAGTTGAAGTTCTCTTCATTTTAATTTTTTAGGTATCAACAGTGTGTGTGTTCATCATTTATCTGAGTCATATCATTGGCACCATGTACCAAAGTTAATTTCTCCTTTGTGCTATGACAGTAAATATCAAAAGTTTAACATGGATGTTTTGATATTTGACTTTGTATGTTTGTACTATAATGTCAAAGATGATGTTGTTTCATTGCTTAAAATAATGAGAGCGCCTCTGTTTTTTTTCCCTGTTTATCTCTATTTTTTCTTTTGTGATCTATCAATACAATCATAAAGAACGGTGTCTTGAATCCAGAGTTTGCACATGGTCACCGATTTAAGAAACCGATTCATATTCATTGATTTCAATACATTCCCAAAGCGTAGCTAATTAGTTCCTAGCCCACGCAAGTGATTCTTGTTTCATATCATTACAATTACAATTTTTTTTACCTTTTGTGTACATATTTCGTAATTAAATAATTTTCATTTAAAAATCCCTCAACGTTTTTAATTTTGATTAAATTTTCTTTTTTCTCTTCTTTCTCTCGCTATCATAAATCTGACTCTTTTTCTTTTATTTGCTTATTTGTTTATTCTTCTTAAATCAAAAAGAGTGAAATAATTTAAGAGTTTTTAGCATAAATACGTATACAATCTATTTACTATTTTTTTCAATTCTTTAATATAGTATAACTATTAAAATCAGGTTTTATAATTTAACTAAAAATTATGATAATAACAAAATCCTTGATAGAAAAAAGATTAATTGGATATGACATCTTCTTAATTCTAAGGTTTTGGAGACACAAGTTGTGATAGTTTGATGTCTTAAAACCATTTTAAAATAAAACAAAACATTAAAAATTAAAATTAGTTTTGTTCAAGGAACTGATTTGGGTGTACACCTTTGTCATTTCTAATTTTAGGAAGCATGAATTGCAATAGTTCACAAATCTTAAAATTAAATAAAAATATAAATTATAAAAATAAAATCATTTCAAAATAATATAAAAAATAGTTGAATATATAATTTTTTATTTAATTTTCAACTATTTTAGGGTGAGATAAATATTTTAAAAGTTATAAATAATTTGCTTAATTAATTAAAGGTAACTATTTCTAATGGACGTTGTACAGTGCTAATACCTTTCCCACACGTAATTGATTCCCAAACTCAAAATCTGATTTCAAAAGACCCATTTTTTTCAAAGGTTTTTTTCAATGTTTTCTTAAATAAATATTGGTGACAACTCCCTATTTTTAAATTTATTTTTTCCGTCCCGCCACAACTCCATTTGTGACACATATAAAATTATGTTTTATTTTTAGTTTTTAGTATTATAAAATTATGATATTATGTTTCTTTAATATTATTTTATGTATTATTTAACTATTATTATTATTTTATTAATACAGGTTCAATCACGGTTTAACCACAGTTGAACTATTAAATCTAACCATTAAATCTTAAACTAGTACCTTGACCAGTTTAATGACTGATACGATTTTAAAACATTGTCCGTAAATGTTCTCATTCCCTCCTTAAATTTTTTGTAACAAAACAAAGTATTATATTGGCTACACTCCTTGCTGAGTAAACGATTTTGCGGGTCACCCGGTGGAGCCTAAAAGATGCATATAGTGCTTGCTAGTTCATATATAGTGCATGTTGGCATCCTGGTTTTTATAAATGGAACAACTCAAGTGCTAAAAGTTTTTTTTTTTTTTTAACGAAAGTAAAATAAGAACAAAAGAAATTATAATTTATTTTATTTTATTTACTTACTAAATAATGGAATGAAAATTAAATTTTATTATACTAATTCCATCATAAAAAATTTAAATAAAAGAACTATAATTTATTTCCTTTCTTATTAACCTATTCCACTACATCCTATATTATTCCAAACGATGCCTAAGGAAACAAAATGTGAAAAAGTGTAATTGCATTGCAAACAAAATCAACCATTAATTAATGCACCAAATAATGTAGTTGCATTCGACCACAGTACTCTGAGTACATATTATATAAAACTACTGTTCTTAATCACAAGACACCAAATTCTTTTACAAGCTTATTCTGCAGGTATGGTACATGAGTATACTATACCAAACTTAATTAGACGACATTGCCGTAGCTAGATTGGACTAAAATATTATGTTACCCTCAAAGATAAATATAGTTATGCTTTAATTATTCAACGGCACCAACTTTATTTTAACCAAGTTTAAAAAGCTTCATCCGAAAGCAGCAGATGCAGGGGGTAGAGGGTCAACAAGAAATATATCAAGAAGTTGATCAATGGATGTGTAATTATAATCAGGATATAGCTGTGAAGCTTCAAGGTCATCTTCCCCTATCTCGAAGGCCACGAGGTCCCCTCTAACAAATATACTATGAAGGATGGAAACTGGAATATTGTGTGGAGGGGGTAAGGCTGCAGCATCATGGAAAAAGTTTACCATTAGAAAAGACCAATTCCATCAATTTTTAACATCAAAATTGTTAGTTAACTTTTGACATATATTCAGAATTATATAAAATATAATGAAAAGCGTAAACTTCTATAAATATTATCCATCTCATATTATTTGTCTTTTAAAATAACCTATACTTTTTATAAAAAAAATTATTAATTACATTTACTATCATGATACAATAACTTTCTTTAACAAAAATATCTTTTTTGTGTGTGTTAGAAAATAATTGTGAATCCACCTAATATTTAGTGTGATAACAATAAATAAATGAGTATATATTGCTGAAAAAATAATTAATCCCATATTGATTTTATAAAAGAAATATTTTAAGATAAAACCGAAATATCTGAGCTGAAATATAATATGTACCAATATGCCAGTTTGTTATATAAAATCGATGTGGCATTAAAATTTATATGATATTTGTAAAAGAAATTTATGTCAAATAAAATAATAATATTTAGAAAACGTTAATAATATAAATTTTAATATATTTTTTCTAGACATTTCATGTGAATCTTAATTTCTATCAGTTTAATTTAGTGAATCTCCATCAAACTAATCCAGTAATAGAGGATATTGAAAAATGTGACAAAACATGTATGGTTTTGGAGGGAAGAGATTCTCTTAATCGATTTTTTTATTTTTTTTGAGATTTTCACGTGTTAAGAACTCACCATTAATTTTTTAAAACCTCCACTTTATAATAAAAATGAATTATATTACTAAAACTTATCGAAGGGCTTGGATCTCATCAAGTGATAATGTTCATGGAGATGATCCATTTTCGGTTTTGGAATATCTACTTTTCTATTATAAATTAGAATACACAATTTGAAAAGTGAAACTCTCATATTCTTATTTTCTCAATTAGATATTCTCAATATCCTCTATTTTTTGTTTCTTTGAATGTGTATTATATATATATATATATATATATATATATATATATATATATATATATATATATATATATATATATATAGAGAGAGAGAGAGAGAGAGAGAGAGAGAGAGAGAGAGAGAGGGTTAGGATCTGTTGACATCAAGTGTCAAAGTTAGTCAAATTACACTTTCAATAATTTTTTGTAGAATGCAAATTTAACCAATCTAACCATTGAATTATGTGATATTATATTCATGATCATGTATATAAAACTTCACATCATTTGGACTTTTCTAGATATGTTATCTAACATTGAATATTTATATATATTTTAAAATCATATTATACGTTAAAATAAAGTGACATGATGAACTATTAAATAATTTAAAATTGTATGAAATTTGTGATTAAGTATGCAAAATTTCATACAATTCTAAAATTATTTAATAGTTCATTAAATCACTTTATTTTAACGTACAATATGATATTAAAATATATGTAAATATTCAATATTAGATAACATATTTAGAAAAGTCCAAATGATGTGAAATTTGATATACATAATCATAAAGATAATATCATCAAATTCAATGGTTGGATTGGTTAAATTTGTGTTATACAAAAAGTTATTAAAAGTGTAATTTGACTAACTTACACCTGGTGTCAACGAATCCTGCCCCATTCTAAATTATTTATCTCTTTCGATATACTATTTTCTATCTTTATCTTGGAATTAAATTTTAATATTTTTTAAAAAAATATCAATAATTAAAAATATTTTTATAATACAATTTCAATTATTTATTATAATTCTAAAATATAAATATATGTATTAAACAATATTTATTTATTATAATTTTTAATTATAATATGATTTATTCATTAAAAATACCTATTTATTGTAAATTTTAATTGTTTAAAAATAAATATTTATCCTACACATTATAGAAGCTAAAATACTAGTTCAATAAAATTTCTTACACTGTGAGCGGTTGACAATTTCTTCTTCCGAAATAAAAGCCTTGCGAGAAGTGTGACCACATTTTTGCTCCCACAATGATATCAACTCATTCTGTGATATGATATTCTTTGGGGGCCGATAGATAACAACGCGATTGCGAGTTCTTGGATCGTTTGCCGCTTTAACAGTATACATACCGACGTCTTCTTCATAGTTTAGTACAGCTAATGAACACAAATACAATGATTTTAATTAAAATATAACGATAGTGTAAACATTTTTATATTGTTATTTAATTAATTACACATTTTAAGTATGATTTCTCTACTTAAAGATAAAAATAATATTTCCATAATTTTAAAAACTAGGTAACTAATATCCATAATTTCAGGAACTAATTTAATATATTACTCAATATAAACTTCACATGAAATTGTTAAAAGATGAAAATATTCCAACGCCATGTGTTACGTATAAACAACTTTCATATTGTTAAAAAATATATATAAAAAAAAAAAAAAAACGTCGAGGAGAACTTATATATTACCAAACCGTATTGGCTCCATTTCATTAGCTTTGGCCTTAATGTGGAGCATCAACTTGTATATTGTAAAACATTACAACATAGTTGATTTATTTTGACAGTTAGAAATTATATCCCAAATACTAGATTTTACAATGGAAATTGTACATAATATTTCGTAATTTAGATTTTAATACTTATATTTCGAAAGTTTAGTTTTTAGTCTCTAAAATTTCAAAAATATTAGGAATTGGTTCATAGTTGCATATATTTTGATTTTAATTTCAATATCAGAGACTATTTTTTAGTGATTTTAAAATCATTAGAAGTTAAAATTAAACTTTCAAAATATAAAGACCAAAAAAAAAAATTTTTAAAAATTATAAAGACTAAATGTATTTAACCCTTGTTTATATGATTAACTAAAAAATATAATATATTTGGACATAATTGTTGATAGAGCTATGTTTTCAAAACTCTTATTAATTACAACATGAATATATAGTAAAGGTAAATTATACTTTTCTAATCCAAAGTTTTGTCTAAGTCCATTTCGCAACTATTAAGTTTAGAATTTTAGTTTATACACTTCCATTAGAAAGAAAAAATAAAATCATACCCTTGAATTCTATTGAAAATTAATAACTACTATAATAATTAATATTTTAGTTAAAACTAACTAGAAAATATATGATCATTTGCATCATTTCATGTGATCACTTTATTTGCTACAAAACCAATAAGTAACAACCTTTTTGCGAATGTAATGCTTACAATATTTAAAAATAACATCTATTCCATCTTTCACTATTTACATTGTCAATGTAAAATTTTTATACTTTTTTATACTGATAATGTATAGCTATTAAACTCCTTTCTTTTTTTATGTTTTTTACAATTTTAATACAACTAATAGTATCCCTTACTTTTATCGTTGGGATGACTATTTGGTAATGAGATATTTTATGATTCAGGCGGAAAAAAAAATGGCCGATTAAAGTGTTTCCTATTGGGGGATGTCCTTTTGAGATAAAAAAAATTGTGAGGCCACACATTATGCATTTCCAGTCATAATTCGTATATTAAAATAGAGTTCCAAATGGTAAAATTAGATGTGTACATGGATCAGGTTTGGCTAAACTCATTTCCCAATCCGATCAAAATAATACGGGTTAGGTTGGGTTGGGTTCATACAATTTTTTTGTCAAACCCGAACCAACCCAACCTGGTCGTTAACAAGTTGATTCGGGTCAGGTTATCGGGTCCATATGTTTAAAATTTTGTTAAATTTTTTAAAATTTATATTTTTTTCTTACAAATTTTAACACATTATAAATATATTGTATTTAGTGTTACAGTCATTTTTTTTCTTTTAACAAAATTTGCGTACAATTTAACATTTTGGTGTGTATATTTTCAGCAGCTTGCCCTTTAGAAATGGTTTTTGAAGAAGCATTAAGTAAGAAAGAGAAATTAGAAAAAGTGTCATTTTGGTAATTTACCAAAATTATATATTTTTCTACACTGCAATATACGTTTTAATGTAAAAGTTATATATAAAAATAATAAATTTAATAAAATGTCAGGTTAGCGGGTCAGGTTTGCAGGTCCAAAAATCAAAACCCGCTACTCGACCCAAACCTAAATGGGTCAGGTAGAACCCAAACACTGAAAGAAAAAAAGAAAACCAAACCAAAGTAATTGGGTCAATTTGGGTTGGATTGAGTTCACGGGTTACCCGTACCGGTGAACACCGTAAAATACTAATATACAGCCCTATCTATTAAATTAATATTTCATTTAAAAGTAGCTTAATTATTTACATTACTCTTTTTAATGAGAGATATGTGTTATTTTTAATTTAAAAATAATTATATTCAAATTCTCCTTTAATTTACTATGTATATCTTCCTTTTCCTTTTTAAATATCTTCTCTTTCAATATTCTAATTTAATTTTACAAGAATCTGTACGGTGCACATACTAACTTAAATAATATAAACTAAAATGAATAATATTTTCTAATTTGTGAATCTGAGCAGAGTAATTTATCCACGTACTAAATAAGATACATATTTTTTTAAGCTTAATTGCACTTTTTGTCTCCAAAGTTTTACAATTTTGTAAATTTTGCCATTCAAATTTTTTTTTATGAATTTTGTCCTCCAATTTACAAAATATCACGAATTTTGCCTTAACATAGAAAAACTGTTATATTTAAGACATTTTGTGGTGGTTTTTCTTTTAAACTTAAGACATTTTTGTTATTGTTTTTCCTTTAATTATGACAGTTTTTCTACTAGGGGGCAAAATTTGCGAATTTTTTTTTAAGTGACAAAATTCACGAAATTGTAAAACTTTGGAGACAAAAGTGTAATTAAACCTTTTTTTTATTATTAATTTGAATAAATCGCAACAATGTAACGCAGCTAGCTAGCTCTTGGGATTCTATACCTTTGGCTTCACCGTTGCCATAGACAGCAATATCCTTCACATTTTCATATGGCCGAAGTAAATAATTCACAAAGTATGCACCACAACAATTTGCAGAGATAGAAGTGTAAGGGATCCCAGCTGCTTCAATTTCCCTTCTAATTTTTCTTTTCTTATCGAGTAAAGCTTGGAATGGAGGAAGAGGATTTATTCTATCTTCTTCCGCGCCAAATCCTGATGGAATGAATCTCTGCAACGCCAATATAATAAAATTATAAATAACCAAGTAGATCCATTATACAATATTGGGGAAGTGTTTTACTATTCTCGTCCTTCATTGACTCGTTACGGGTAATGGTTGTTCATTAGGAGTATACATCTCACGGTTTGAATAAATTTTGGATCGGGGTATAATTGTAGGTGAAGTAGGTAAAATGGTGTATATAATTAAGTGGGATACCATTGTTATCTTTTGAGCTAGTTTTTTGGGTTGAATTAGGTTTAAGTCTAAATTCTAAAACAGTATTAAAATCTATCCTAACGATTGTTGTTGAGTCAATCGGATAATTCATTATTAAGCTATTGTCTAATTCTGTAAACTTTACATTATACAATCTTTGGCACAAAGGGAATATGTTAGAGATCCTATATTGTCTAGTGATATAACTAAAATAGTATATATATATATATATAAGTGGGAAACAATTCTTATTTCTTCAACTAGCTTTTAAAATTGAGTTAGATTCAAGAAATTATTCTTTATATAATTTTTAAAATAGTTATTACAAAAGTTAATAAACTTATCATATATAATAATTTATGTTTACATGAGTGTAAAAAACCTTTACACTGTCAACACATATATTATTTTTTAAAGATTTTTAAAAAATGAAAATAAAAAACCTAAAAATTAAAAAAAAAAATGAGGTGCCTAGCCATTGCAGTCTCTCGCCTTTATATAAGAGAATTAAATTGCAATAAATGTATCTTATATTGTGAACCTTTTATATCAGCTTACCTAAAATCTATATGTGCTATTCATTTACATATTAATATATCTAATGATAATCATTGAAGCGGTCCCTCGTGGACCACTTTTAAGTGCATGTTAAGTGGTGCTAATTTTAGGTCCCTCCTTCCATCAAGTTATTAGATATTTATATTCCTCCGTCATTCCTCGGTCACACAAACCCTGTCGCCGTCGTTTGTCTTGTTTTATTGATTTGAAGTTTAAAATTTGATTCCATGTATAACCCCAATAATCATTTGAAGACATCCACTTCGAAGAATGTGCCTCAAATTAATGCAAAATCAAAATATAAATACATACGAGTTAAAAGATGAATAATAATCCGGATAAATAATTAGTTTGGGGGCAGGTGAAGATGGGGATTTATTAGTACTCTGAAAATTTTTTGATTGATAGAAATGTACTTAGTACCTTTATATTACCAGCAACTTTGATAGCATCTATAATTTTGAGTTGCTCCATCACTTGAGGGAATGCTAGCGCACATATCACAATGTCTACTTGTTTAATCACTGCCAGAATTTGGTCATGTTCAAGTTCTCCCTGCGGTTGCAATTTGGATTCTTTAAGAAAATGAATACTTCAACCAAAACATCTATTTTTTAGAGGAGAGATATTAGCACACAATTTTTAATACATTCTTTTGAACACATTCATTATAATTAACTAAAATTTATTAAAAATTATAAAATTTTATAGATCTCACTTCTTATTTAATAAGTCTTATTCATGATTTTGTAATTTTAAATAAATTTTAACCAATAATATAACATGTTAAAAGGGATGTATTAGAGAGTGTAATGCTATAAAAAAGCGAGTAAGAAGACTCACCTGGACAAGTGTGACTCCCATGGAGTTGAATTCCTCGCAAAGTTGTGTCTTGGAGGGAGGAGTTTGTGAATTAAGAGGGCGTGTGTACACCAAAGTTGGATGGCCTAAAGAGACACTTGCCTTCACTATATACTTGCCTATATAACCAGTTCCCCCAAATATAAGAATCCTATTCTTTCTCTCCATATTTTAGTACTCTGTGCTCTTGCAAATCCATGCTTCACTTACCGCTTTAAATACTTGTAGTAGTATCACATGCCCTTTGACCTAGCCAACTGTGAATATTATTCGAGAAGAAGAAAATCGAAATAAGCGGTCCCAGTTGCTTAGTGGGTATTACGATGGCACGTTTTTACTCTTTTCAACGTGCACGGATGGATGACAAGTATACCAAAGTACTCCTTCAAATTGTTTAAAATAAAAAAAAAACATTAAAATTGGATGAATGATGTTGATAGACTGTTGCGTATATTGATTCCACCCTTAATTAGAGTCTTTTTCTTTTGTATATAAAGGAGGGAAATTTATATTGTAGTAAAACTACACTTTTACAATTCTTAATTTTTTATAAGATAATTTTATTTCCAAATCTAGTTTGGATTGAAAATTATTATCATATATATATATATATATATATATATATATATATATATAATTTTACATCAATTCAGAGTTATTTAATACATCATTGATATATATTAAGATTAACTCGTGTATATTTTTAAAATATATGAAAATAGAACCATCTAATTACATACGTTTAATTTTTAGAAAAATTGACACAAATAACCAATATACTAAGCCGTTATAATCTAATAATTGGACTGATACTCTAAAGTTATTAATGGTGTAAGAATGTTAAAGTTTTATATATTCAATTAATTAGAAATCTCCTTAGAGATTTTTTTTTAAATAACTATTATGAAAATCAACAATTTTATCATACATGATAATATATAATTGGTTGAGTGGAACAAGACATGGTCTCATATCTGACGAATCGCATGTTTGAGGCCTCATTTGTCTCACTGGGATGAGGTAAATAAATATAAGTACCTTTGTAAGCGCTCTTTAAGGCCGAAGGCTTTTTCTGTCTTAAACTAAGTTGACATCCCTTCCCTCTAAATTTTTGTAACAAGACTTACTCCTAGAGTTAATGATGAATCCTTGTTTTATATATATGTATATATATATATGACTCATTGATTTTTAGACTTATACCAAATCCTACTTGTTAATTTCGTTAAATTTGATGGTTTAGATTATTTCGCATAAAAAAATAAGTAAGTGAGTCACGTGCTTTCGTCTCTCTTCATTTGGTGTAAGTCTAAAGCAAAAGGTTAAATCAATCAATTAAATCAAATTAAAATATTTAATTGATTAATTAAAGTTAACTACTTGATTGTCACAAAATATATAAAGTTACTATATATATTAAGATATTGAGAAAAAAGGTCATGCACTAACAATGTAAAGTAGTTTTATACTGCCATCCAATTACAAACCATCATTTATCGTAAGTTTGTTAACTTTTATAATAAATACTTTAAAAGTCATATCAATGGTGATTTCTGGTTGGTTGACAGTGTAAAACTTTTTACATTGACAGTGCATGATCATTAAACTCTAAGATATTATACCTTCAAAAAACTATATTATAAATCGTAAGTTTAATTTGTATTAATTACACTTGGTGTTAACAGATCTTATCTCTCTCTCTCTCTCTCTCTCACACACACACACACACACATACATATATATATGGGATTTGCTAATATACACTCACTTGTTTTTTAGTTAGAGTACATTAGCAAGTTAGACCATTTATGTATTTGAAGATAATCCTAGTTATAACTTGCTAACATACTCTAACTAAAAAAAGTAGGTATACGTTAGCAAATCCCACAAGCATTTGCTAACATATATCTACTTGTTTTTTAAATGGTACTCCAATTTAAAATCAAGTATGTGTACATTAGCAAATTCATATATATATATATATATATATATATATATATATATATATATATATATATATATATATATAAAGAGAGAGAGAGAGAGAAAGGAATGCTAGCAACACTCTCTTTCTAACACTTTCTTAATTATTAGTTGAAATTTATTAAAAGTCACAATTTTTGGTGACCCCTCTTCACATTTAATGAATCTCTCTCTTGATTTAGAAGTTGAACCCATCAAAATTTATGATTTATAATAAATTTCAGCCAATAATTGAAAGAGTATTAGAAAGAGAATGTTGCTAGCATTCCCCATATATGTGTATGTGTGTGTGTGTGTGTGTGTGTTGACATGATCAATTAATACTAGGTGTCAAACTTTTTAACTTCTTGTACTTAATAATTTTTAATAGAATATAAAATTAACTAATTCAACGATTGAATTAAAAATTCTTTTAAAGTATATCAGCTTTATAAAAGTTCATCCATATAAAAAAAAAACTAATTCATACTTCATCACACTACTTTAATTTAATGAATATTATGCTATTTAAATTATAAGTAAATGTTCATTATTATATAACATCTGACATATATTTAATTTATATAAAATTTGATATACGTTATGAGAAAGAAAATATCAAATGATATAATTTAAATTAGTTAATTTCTTATTTTACAAAAAAAAATATTAAATAGTGTAAGTTTAAAACATTTACCAGATGTAATAATTTATCATATTTCGAATGCATAAAGATAAGGTCCCACAGTTGGTTTAAGATATTTTTCGTTTCTTTTTCCATGTATTTCCTCTATTATTATAGTTTTGAAAAAATAAATGAAATGAAAATAATACAGATAGTAAAAAATATCATTTATTTTCTCAAAAATGTAATAATAATAAAAAAATAAAAAATGGAGAAGATACTGTTCGTTACAGTTTAGTATCGTCGGCCAAACTTATGGTTGTTGCACCAGTCAGGTATGTACACGATGATGTTATCACAATCGGCTACATGATGTGACTTCAGATTTGACCGTCCTAGGTCATATCTTACCCCACTAGCCAAGGGATGCGTTAGTTACGCATTATTAATATATATATATTTGATAAAAAAAGCATTGTTAATATTTGATAATTGGGTTTTCGAGATTCCATTTTCCATGAATCAAAAAATAAAATACACAATCAAACTAATAATTTTACTTTTTTATGAAAAATAGAATTTAAAAATCAGAAATTAGATAAATTAGAGTATATATTTTTTTGTGTATAATTAATTTAATTAGCTAAATTAAAACATATATTTAATCATCAATTAATTAATATTATGATGAAATAATTTTATAATAACTGATAATTTTATTCTTATACAAAATTATAGGAACCTTCAAATTAATTTAATCAATTTTTAAATCTTTTAAAATTAATATTATTGGTTTTTATTGACAATATTTACTTAAATTATATTTATTTATCTATTTAATAATAATTATTTTTGTTATTATTATTTTATACAAGACATGTAATATAATTTTTTTAATTTAAAATTTTAACCTAATTTAACTTTCATAATTCAAATTAATTTTTTCTCTCAAAGTTGTGAAATTAACTCTCGAACATTTCACCAAAACTACTGTTCATTTTTATTATAACTAACCATTTTTGTTAAATTTAATTTATTATTTATCACCTACTGCATAATTATCATCGATTTATTCAGACTTAGATCAATTAGTATCTTAATGCTATCTAATTTCAAAAACATTGTCAGGACATGATTTAATTGTAGGCCCTTGCGACAGCTGCGCTGCAGAGTATTGATTGAAATATACACTCTGTTCTGCTACATGCTGCAGAATTTCAGCCACAATAGAAATAAAAAAATAAAAAAAATTCAGCCACAAAATTGCAAAAATCAGTTACCAACAAACCCAATTATCTAAACCGATCTAATTAAATTGGTTTGAATTTTTTAGCTAAATTGAGTCTAACTCGAACCAAACTAAATTAATTCAATTGTCATTAGTTTGAGTATTGAGTTGGGGCTTTACAAATCTGGTGAACCCAAACTGAACCGAATATATATTCTAATATTAATTTTTTATTATTTTATTATCCTTCTTTGGACTAAATAACTCTTTTGCTATTATTTAGATAGTGTAAACAAATTACAACAAAATATGTTGTTTACATCTTTTTAATAATAGGATTATATGTGAATTTTTGGGTAAAATCATGTATTTTTTATTTTTTTTCTCAAAATAGAATTTTGCATATTTTTGTATTAGGAGATCTGACCTAAACCAATTCGTTATTATTTAGATTAGTTTGGTTCGGATTATCTAAATAATTTTAACAAATTCAAACCAATCCAAACTAATAAAAATTGATTAGTTTGGATTTCATTTTTCTCCAAATTTAATCCCAACTGACCCATGAACAGTCGTAGCAAAAATAAAGTCAACAGCTTCTCGTCCAACATGTGCGGCATGGGTATGGAAAAAACTACGCCACTCATCAGAGATTTTTATATGTGCATGCTAACTTACCTTTGAACTTAAAATTAGTATTTTAGCATGTGTATTATATAGAATAAATATTTCTTTTATATAATTTAAATTTATTATAAATAAATATTATGGATGAATAGATTATATTATAATTAAAGTTTGTAATAAATAAATATTTATGAACATATAGATTATATTTTAAATTTATAATAAATAATTATTGTAATAAAATATTAAATTTTAATTATTGATTAGTTTTTTTAAAAAATATTGAAATTTAATTTAGAACTGAAGATATTAAAAATGATAGATTCAAAGAGATAAGAGGTTAAAACATTCCTAAAACGTAGAGCTATCAAAGTGAGATGGGTTGGTCAAAAAGTGAGCCAACCCAACTTGGCTCACTTTTTGGTGAGCCAAAAAAGTTTAACTAGGCTCAACCTACTACAAGTTGGTAGGTTATACGGGTTAACTCACTTAAAATTAAAAAAATTAAAAATTAAAAAAATTGAATACATAAGTAAAAAAGTATCAAAAAAATATACAAAAGTAAAATTGAGATGATAAAATTTTTGATGAGTTTAATGAAAACCAAAGTATTAATAGGTTTACTATATTGTGTCTCACAGTTTATATATATTAATGATTTGGAAAGTCATATCTATATTCTAATTTTATATCAATAGACAAAAAGATAAGTTAGTATACTACTATCCTTTATTATGATTGGAATAGAATTAAATAATTAGGTTTATATGTTACTTTAGTTACTTCCAAAATTAGTATAGTAAGCTATATTAAAAAAAATAAAATCAACCCGTAAGCCAACCCAGCTTACCACGGGTTCAACCCCGGTGAGTTGTGAGCCAAGTGAGCTAGATCAAATTTGACTCACCAATTAGGCGAGCCAAATTTTATCAACCCAATCCTGGCTCGAACTCGTGATGAGCTAGGTTTGCTCACGAGTCATAACCCATTTTGACGGCTCTACTAGAACACTCTCATTGGAGAATGACAGCTAAAAACGCTCTCGTTAAAGAATAGCAGCTAAAAATGCTTACATTCAAAATAGTTGTTATCATTTAATATATAAGGTGGATTAACTTATATTTATCAAGAATTTTTAAAAAAATTTATTTAATTAAAATATTAGACTTCAAAGTATTTATTATTATTATTATTAGTACTATTATTATTATATTAAATTTTAATGTAATATTTTGAAATTATATACTTACTATTTTATTTAAAAATTTAAAATTTGTTAACTTACATATAAGTTGTAACCATAACTTACATATAAATTTATATTCATTAGCTTATTTAGAGGTGGTTTTTTCAACCTATTTAAAAATCTTATTAATTACAAGATAGATTTTTAAAATAACTTTTCTGTTAAGCTAAGTTTTTAAAAAAGTAAGACTATAAAAATGACATTTATGAAGAAAATAAATTAGGCTTAGACCTCAAATTCGAAAATTAGATTAATGTTATGTTTGGCCCAGCTTTTTTTGTGCTTAAAAGTGACTTTAAAGTTAAAGCTTAAAATAAGAGCTTTAAAAATAAGGTAGAAGTTGTGTGGTATTTTTTTAGTTTTAAAGTTCCTTTTAAGCTAAAAGTTATTTGGTAAAATTTTAAATTTACTCAAAGCTAATCACCTCACTCAATAAAATAGTGTGTGTATATATATATATAAGTCAGGATCCGTTGACACCAGGTGTCAAAGTTAGTCAAATTACACCTTCAATAACTTTTTGTAGAATGCAAATTTAACCAATTCAACCGTTAAATTTGATGTTCTTATTAATTAGATTAAGTATACAAATTAGATTAATTTGACTAACTTTGACACCTGATATCAACAGACCATAATCATATATATATATATATATATATATATATATAAAATAAAAGAATATTACGTAAAGTTAATTTTTAGTTACAATCATGTAAAATTAATTTAATCATCATAAATTTATTTTAATGATAACAAAAATACACAAAAGTATTAAAATATATAAATTTAAAATTTTTTATTTTAAAAATATTAAAACTATTTTAATTAATAAAATATAATTTTAAATATGATTTATAAATATTTTATTATATATAATACTAATTACAAAAGTATTAATTACAAAAGATAGAATATTTTTTAAAAATTGTATTATTATTCAATAATATTTTCAGAAGATAAAAAGTACTTTATTTAAACAGAATTTAATAATGTCATATATATATTAAATAGTATTTAATAAATATATTGTTGTAATTAAAAATTAAAAAAACTGAAATCTAAATTAAATTTAAAGAATACACATTATAAATATTTTTAAATATAAAAGTTATATTTAACTATATTATTTACTCATTTTAATAACGTTTTTTATTTCATCTAATAAATATAAATTAAAAAATATAATTTTTAAAAATGAAAAAATTAATTCAACTAACAAAAAATAATTTTAGAGATAATTTACAAATATTTTATTCTATATAATATCAATTAAATAAATTTTAGTATTAATTACAAAAGTTAAAATATTTAAAAAAATTTATATTATTGTTTAATAATATTTTTAGAAGATAATAAATAATTTATTTAAACAAAATTCAATAATGTCAATATTGTTAAAAAAATATTTAATAAATAATCCAAAGAGTATTTAATAAATATATTGTTATAATTAAGAATTCAAAAACTTAAGTATAAACTAATAATTTTAAAAAACATATGGCATCTAAATTAAATTTAAAGAATAAAATTTATAAATATTTTAAAATATAAAAAATTTATTTAACTATATTATTTACTCATGTCATTAATGTTCTTTTATTTTATGTAAATAATATTTAAAAAGTTATTTTTTTTAATTTTCTAAAATAAAAACAAATTAAAATCTTACAGTAAATAAGCATAATTTAAAATAAACTAATATATGTAAGTATTATTTAATGGAAAAGTCGGTGAAGCACTCAAATTGAAAAAAAAATGAAAAATTAAAAAAGATAATATTTTTGGTTGCATTACAATTTAAAGAGAAGACTACGTGAATATGCTCCTTACCAACTTAATTATAAGCTTTTTTTAAAAAAAATTTGTTCTATAAAAATAAGTAGTTTATTTTTTTAAGAGCTTTTCATGAAATGTGTTTGACCCAACTTCTCCTTTTAAAAAGAAAATAAGCTAAAAAAAAAAATGTGAGCCAAACACTCTCTAAGTTAAAATCTTGTAAAGCGTACACCAACTTGTCTTATCCATGAGATTTACTTATTAATTTTTAATTTGATATGATATTTATAGAGCTGATTTTAAGTAATTAAAGGTAAAAGATTTTTATTAAAAAAGAATGTTCGATCACCATGCTTTAAATATGCTTTTGGGTAAAAAAATAAAATGTTCAACATGCTTTTTTAATGTTTTTATACGACTAGTCAAGTAGTCATATTTTTTAGATGTGATATGGTATTTTTTTTCTTTAAATATGACAAGACAGTATCTAGCAAAATGTTCTTACATGATATAATCGTTTTTCCTAAACTCAAAAATAAAAAAGTTTTTTGATATTTAATTTTACTAAATTATATAATTCAATTATTTAAAATATTTTTACTAAAAAAATATTATGCAGCATTATTGAATGAAATTTACACTACAAAACGTCAATATGTTTAGAATGAATAATACATTCACTCAAAGTGTAAAATTTACACTACCATCTAATTACAAATAATCATGTAAGGTAAATTTATTGATTTTTATGATAACTATTTTAAAAGTCATAACAAAAGAGGATACTCACAATATATGTCGATTAAACTTATATGTTTATTTAAAATAAATTGAAGTTGATTTAATTATTAAATTAACCAATGATATTTTTCTATTTTGAATGTACATTTTCTATTAATTTTAATTGATTTTTTTTACTTGTGTTTATATGGTGTTTAACTTAATTGGCATACTCTTCGATTGTTAGGCTTTACCCACTTCAATCTTTCTCTTCTTTATCTGATTAGGGGGTTGCTTTTTGCATATCCTTTTTATTTATATAGCTCCCTCGATGAGACTATTGCTCGGGTGACGGAAGCGTAATTTTTATTTTTCTGCAAATTTTTCATAATTTTTTTAAGCATTTACATAAAATATAATTCCTAGATAAAATTTTAATATTTACAAAACTATGCTAATTTTCTATTATTTATGTGAGATTTCTTATTAGCTTTTGTATTTAATTTCCTAAATTAGTTTAAAGCACATTCATAAAAGCAAAATTTCATTCACGATAAAGATAAAAAATCATTCCAACATTGATCAAGTCTTAAAAGCAATAAACACAAAGAACATAAACACAAAGATAAAGAAATCAAATTTTATTAACAACTCAATGTAGAAATCCTTAGATTACATTTAAATTCACCAAACCCTAACAAAAGGGGGTTTAGCTAAACATGAAGAAGATAAACAAAAGCATAAAAAAAAAAAAAAAAACTCTATGGATCTTTGCAGAAAAATAAGCTTTAATCCTATTTTCTTCATGTACCCACAAAGCTATGAGAGAGAAATACTAAACGTAGAGAGTGATGACTGAAAAAGAACAAAAAGGATCCTTCATCTTTTTTTTTTTCGCCCCCTTTTATATGAGATTAGACGCTCATTGGTGGAGAGAGGCGCCCAACATCTTCAATCTAGTGCTTGTGTGTAAGACTATTGTCTCTGTTAGGCGTCCATGATGGTAAGGGCCTAGTGCCCTTGCTTCTTGAAATAGACCCACTTCTTGCCTGTTGGCCTATCCTTTTGGGCTCTTGAGACTCCAATTTATTATTCTCATGGGCATTGTTTTATTTGGATCTTAAGTGTTGCATTTGGTTCTCTTTTCTTGTTCCATTTAAGCTCTAATTTCCTTCCTTTATTACCTATGATTAAAACATCAAAATAAACAAAATAAAATAAATAGAATTTCCAATTATATCTATTAGAAAATAAAGCAAATAATTTCTTCTTCTCTAATGCCATAAAATCCACTTTATTAAGGACAAATTTAGTTAAAATTCATAATAAGTGACTTAAATCCCTTTAAAATAGTAGAAAAAATAGATAATCATGGGGATTATTAATTGTTGTGCACAACAACGGTGGCACTTCCCAACTATTCCCAGCAACTTCTGATAGGGCTAGGGCTTATATGAGCCTTTAGGGGATCTAGGGTTTTGTTTCATTAATTTATTTATTTTTGTTGCATATTATATGATTAATTAGGTTAGATTTTTGTTATTGATTTCAATATCACATGGCTACATTGGGCTTGGCTCAATTCAATTTTATTCGACTTTTATTTTTCATTTTTTGTGGTTTTGTAATATGTTAGGGCCAGGCCCCTTTTCTACAAATCTAAATTAGGCTCGACCCTATTTTTTTTTTCAGCACCTCTTCTTTGTTTTCTTTCTCAATGCTTAATCAGATTAGGCCTTTTAAGGTCATTGTCTCTCTTTTTTCTCAATGCCATTAGATTGGGCTCACACTACTCTATGTCCTTCTTTTTTTTTTAGTTATTTGGGTTGTTTATGTTTTTAGGATTTGGGTAAGGTGAGGACTATCCAAACCTTATAAAGACAACATTAGTCATATCTTTAGTCAATATAGGATCTCAACACTGTGACACCCATTCACATTAAACATAACCCCATATTTATTTAATTACTGAATTTGTAATTAAGTTTGAATTGATGAAAACACGGATAAATTTTTTTCAATTTTAATAATAGAAAATTTCTAAGTTTAACAAAATTTAGAAATGATAGTAAAAAATGATAGATAAGACCGTATATTTATATGTCGTAAAACTATACATCGTAATTTGGTAGTACATAACAATTATAAAAAAAAATAAAAGTACATCAAAAGATAGATACTGCCTAACCAAGTATATACATTAAAAAGGTCATATACAAAGCAGTGTTAATTTACCCTATCTATCAAGGAAAATATTTTAAACTAGGTCTACAAATCTAGAAAAGTATTTTCTAACTCGTCTTCAGCATCATTGGGTATTGTCGTCATCTTCAATAATCGCAATCAATAATACAAAAAGAAAATAATAGAGTGAGATGATTTGTTCTAAAATCACTTTCACATGTATGATAGGAAATCTATCACAAAATACAGATAAATCATAGTTGACAATATAAAGGAATCTAAAATTTATTCTATATTATACTATCATCGACTTGGTATGGATCCATACTTTCCATTAGTGGGTAATAGTTCTCAATAGAACCTGTGAAGTGATTGGGAGTACATATACTTCATCAGCATCATCATCATCATTGAACAAAATAACAGTCAGGATGTCCATTTATAGAGGTGTACTCTTAAATTAATCTTGGAATGCTAAGCAGTTGTTGGGGTTATCTAACTTGGTCAAGCAAATATCCTGACTCAAGGGCACTATCCTGACTATTAAGACCTTCACCACCCAATGCCTACCCCTAGGACTTCCACAAGTGAGTCCTTGCTTTTCATTCCTTAGTGTACCAAACTGTAGCTTCCCTAGTAGGGTGCCATGCCACTTGCTTTATATTACTTACTAATCTATCAAATTCCTACTTCTCAAACAAAGGATTTCTTGGTCTCATTTAATGTGAGCACCAGTAGCATTTCTTCCTTATATTTGCAAAAATTACATGATAATAATTTAGTAATCGTTAAAATTTTAGCAGTATAACTACGTAACAGAATAACAATTTACTAATTATAATTTGGGTAGGATAACAGCATAGTAAACACATTTTAATTTTCTAAATTTGAGCAAAGTAACAACTGAACAATTATAATTTACTAGTATAAATTTAGGCAGAGTAACAGCTTAGCAATTATAATTTAATAATCTAAATTTGAGTAGAGTAATAACTTAGCAATTATAATTTACTAGTATAAATTTAAGCAGAGTAATAACTTAGTGCAAATTAAAGTTTAACATTAAATATTATAACAAAGTAATGATAATAGTAATAAAGCTTATGCCTAAACGGGTTTAGGAAAATACTCTTCTTACCATCATGCAAAATGAAAATAATTTAGAACCAACCCCACTCCTCCCATTACCTCTAAGGTGGTAGATGAAGAGGATGGAATTGTTGGTGCAAAGTTCCTAGGAAGTGAACTTTACCAGTTGTTGAAAAATTAGTAAAATTTTAGCATAAAAATAAAGTAAAAGATTTTTTTTTCTAAAGAGAGAAGCTCTCTAATTTTTGGCTAACTAGAAAGAGGGAGAGGTGATGAAAATGTTGTCCAAGATTGGGCTATTTATAGAGGAAGATGAAAGCTTAAGTGTTCATGTGCTTACATAAGCCATTATGTCATAAATTCAGTTTTTTGTTTATTTTTAATCCAATTTATGGACACATAATTGAAATAGGTGATGAATAACCTCTTTTAGGGTTGGGGACGTGCTCCACCAAATGTCCAAACTTCCATATGTCAATTTTTATCTGTAGGTAAATTGGGTGGTATCGATAAAATCGCCTAAACTTGAAAAATTAGCTTTTAATATCAAAATAATGAAATTTAATGTGAAACTAGACAAATACATTATTTATCATCAAAAATAATTTTCTAATAATTAATTTTAATTTTTATTAATTTATTTCAAATTTTATCTATTTATTTTGTATTTTTAAGCTAAAAAATTCATAATAAATCCATTTTAATTTAATAAATATCAAAATTTTTATGAAAAATTCTAAAATTAAATATTTTTCCTATAAATAAATTGGGACTACCATTTCACCATTTCTAGATGTCAAACCAATATTGACTAAGCTTATAGGACACCTAGGAGCATTTTAGTTATTTTACACAGGAATTCCAGAAAATTTTCAGAAAATTTTTAAAATTATATTTTAATATATATGACATGATTCCAAGCTCAAATTGATATTTTAATATCACTTGAGCCATTTTTCTTATGTTATAAACACACCTCCTCACACCTAGGAATAGGCATTTGAAACCTGGACAAATGTGAGTAACCTAATAACAACACCCCTCATGCCTAGGAATATACATCTAGAGCGTAGACAAATATAGGTGGCCCAATAACAGATCTAGGATAAGCTCTAATACCATCTTAAAATTTAGGTTAAGGCCTAATCAAACCCTATAAAATTGGTTTGTAAGGTGAGAATTGCCCAAACCTTATAAGAACAACATTGGGTTTAATTACCTATTTGGTCCCTATAGTCACGCAGATTTTCTCTTTTGGTCCCTATAGTTAGAAATAATCCGTTTTAGTTTCTATACATACACTTTTGATATCGGTTTAGTCCTTGTTATTTTAAACTGCCACAAATTAAATAAAAAACGCCAGAAAATATCAATTTGTGGTGGTTTTACATCGCCAACTGATATTGAAAGTGCATGTATAGGGATTAAAATAGATTATTTCTAACTATAGGGACAAAAAGAAAAAATCTACACAACTACAGGGACCAAAAAGGTAATTAAACTAACAACATTGGCTATATCTCTAGTTGATGTGGGATTTCAACATATGTTTAATGTGTATTTAGGCCTATGTTTTTGTTTGCAAGATTGTATTTGATGGATTAGGAACTTAAGTTTATGGCAATCGCTAAACGCACTTCCTTATTGCTAAATATAGCTCACATCCTTCTTCTTTTTTCTGTTAAAAACTTTACACCCTTTTCTCCATCTTTTTACCCATTCAAATACTTCTTCCCTCCCTTATCTTTCACTTCTCCTCACTGTTACCTTTTCTTTCCTTTCATATTCTTTGATAAAGCTCTTTTTCTCTTCGTCTTCCTTTGATTATTTGACTCTTCCTCCATGAAGATCTTCTTGTTGCTTGTAATGTCTCATGACATCACATTGACTTAACAAACTCTAATTAAGAAATTACATTAATTTTTAAAAAATACATTTAACAGTGATTAAATAAAATACAGATATTTTTTCTCCTTTTAAATATAAAACCATCCATACATGACAATCAACTATTACTAAAAGAATGAAAAAAGATCTTGAATAACATCACATAGATATATACAAAAAAAATTGAAATAATAAAATCTCTGTCTCACAACCAAAAGTGCTACAACTTGTCAATACAAAAAATAAATACATGACCAATAAAGGTATGTATGATAAAATGATAATCAAAACCTGATGATACAAAATGATATCCACCCATCCAAAATACATCAAAAGAAATCCCTCAAAGAGAATCCTTGAAATTTGCCACCACCACTACCCAACTGATACATTGTATCTTCAAAGGGACTCTCCTCAAGATTCAACATGCGATTAACTGAGCGTTGCCTCATACCACAAGCTGATGAAGTCACTAATCCTCCTTATCATCCACTCCATGAACATAGCAATCACAGATTAGAGAGAGATATAATAGAAAGAGTGAGTATCTAGACATAAATATAAACCTTTGTGTTTATTCTTTCTTTCCTTTATCTTTATTTACTTATCTAACTAAGGGAGTTGAAAGTGTATTTTATCATCTTTGTATTTATATCTTATAGTTACTTTAAGAAAATTGGATTTAAGCTAAAATGAAGCATTTGTCTGTGCAAACGAAATAAATTTTAGAAAAGATTTGTAAAAATTTCCATAAACGTAATTCAATCTTCCTTCTTGTGTTTACTTGTGTTTTACACATAAGCTATTGTCCTATAAGCTTAATAAGAATAAAGAATAGCCTATTTGCTCAAAGTATATTCAAGGTTTATAAATAATGTTCTAAGAAATAAATGAAACTCAATAAATGCTAGTTCTTGTTGTTGTTCTCCTCTTTAACAATTTTCTGTAACTTGTTGACTCTTGATGTTTTTATAGTAAAGCTTTGAAAGTATATATTGAGAGCTTTCTTCAATCTTCATATATGAATATTGGAAGAATTTAATGAGGGAATAAATGTTATTCCCATTTTGACACGTTAGTCATGATAAAGTATTCTTCTTATCTCTCCTTTTAGTATTTTCGCTAACTTTCTATCTTCGTGCATAAAGTATGCTAACTTTTCTACAATGTTGTCTTGTCACTCTGCTTTTATATTTTTCACACCTTTTGAGGTATGAAAGTAAGTAGACTTTCCTTTTGTGACTTTTGATAAGGATAAATGCTTCATGATTCTTGTATATGTTCCTTATCTTATCCTTTATATGATGTTTCCTGAAATCTTGTTATCTTCTTATCATACAAAACATATTAGACAAATCTTTTGGTGAGTTGGTAGATGAAGCTTTAGAATTCTAGCATGAAGATAGCTCATTTGCAAGACAAACTACTAGGATGATTTATAATACAAAAGATTATTAGTTTTTATCAAAATTATACAGCCTTAGGCTTATTTGTTATCATTAAAACTATGAGTTGAATCGTCTTAGATCTAACACTCTCTAAAAAAGGCAAGACATCTTGTGATTGAGACTCCTTCAAGGATAAGTTATTTGTTCAACTTAGTTATGCCTCCCAAATCTTTTCATCTACTCTTGTTAGATACTCAACCTAGAAGCTCTAATACTAACTAAAAGGAGAAGTGAAAAACACAATAATGGGGTTGAATTGCATTTATCCTTTTTTTAAACTTTTATGAAAGATTGTAATACAACCAATAGATATCTTAAAGTGGTGTTCAACAAGTGTTTAAGTAGTCAGATGATAGGTTTCTTTCAAAGTTTTTCCAAAAATATTGTTTAGTAAAAGATTGTCTTAAAACAAAATTTCAAATCAAATACCCAACAAGTTAGGAAAAACGAAAAGGATGGAGAAGATGAATACAAAAAGGTTTATACTAGTTCACCCCACAAACCTAGGGCTAGTGTAATCCTTAACCAATTAGCCAATATATTCATTATTTATCTAGATTGTTTGCGCTTATAGTATTTAACTCACTACCCAAATATTATTTTACTATCCTCTATAGGCTAAAAACCTAAGTATTCTTTGTTTAAGCCTTTTTAGACTACATTTCCTAGAACCTAAAGTTAAAAGAAGAAAATTAAATGATATTTGATGGTATACAATAATGGCATACAAAGAGTGAAAGAATTTAAGCTCGAAGTTAATGTATGATACAAGGTAGGTGTAATTGTGTTCTCCTAAATTTAAATTCTTCAAACTTTAGTACTTATAGCACAATCATTTTTTTTTTTCTAATCTTTGGAGATGAAGCTCATAGTTTTCAAAAGTGTAAGCTTAACATTAAACCATGCATTTAATGTAAATAAACGTTTCTTCTTGTCTCCTTGCAAAAAAGTTTATACTTTATTTTTTCTACTATTCTTAAATGCTGCAACCTTTATAGTGAAACTTTCCATTTATAGTTTTCACAACTAGTTACTTTTGTGTTGAAACTCTATCTTATTATATCTTCCTTAATTATAAAGGCACAACCTTTTGTTGGGGTCAAGCCCCTCTTAAGATGAAAGTTTTAATGATAACAAATTGTTAAGAAGCAAAATTTAAGTGTTTTGAACATATGGTACAAATGGTTTACCTTGAGAATGTGTTTATAGAACAAGAGAAGTCATTATTAAAAAAAACCCATCACCAAAAGCATCAATCAAGTTCAAGAAGCATATTTCCAAAGTATGCAAGTGTCCATAGGCATATAAAGTAAAAAATTGCATCTTCAAAAAGCAATATATTAAAAGGATAACTTCCACAAGCATACAATATGTACATGCTTTAAGAAAATCAAAATGCATCAACATGAGAAATTGCATGTGATTAGAAGCAATGTTAGAAAATGAAATCTAAACAATAAATGATTAAATGGTAACAATCACTAGGGCACAAATGACTTTTTACGTCAGTTAAAAAAGACATTCTACGTCGGTTGTAAACTCGTCATAGATACACAAGATATAGTATGTAGGTATTTTTTACATCGAATAATGAACTAATGTAAAAAATATTTTTTATGACGGTTAAGAAAGGAACTGATGCAGAATGTTAGGTTTTCTACATCGGTTATGGCACACAATTGATGTACAAATCATATGTTCTACCTCATTTATGCTTATAACCGATTTTCTACGTTGGTTATGTCCGTAACCGATGTAGAATGTAGGTTTTTTAATATCATATTTGTTTTATGCGTTTATCTCCCTGTAATATTCAGATAGACAAACCAAGCAGATTTTTTCCCATCAAAGGCTAACCACAAGTAGCCATAAATATAATATAATCATAAATATACGATCATTATCATAAAAATCTCAATCTCATCATGCATAAACATTTTATAGACACAACTAACATCATATCATCACAATATCCTCATAATAACATAAAATTGAATATAAAAATATCATAATATTAAAATATCCTATAATCATCACAAAATTCCTATAAACATCATAACCATTCTATTAACATCCTAAATTTAAACATGCTAAAAAATTATTTAATTACGTGGTCAACTTAAAACAACAATTTGCCCAACGTGTGCGGATGTCATCCAAGTCGGCATCAAAGAATGGACTTGAATCATTGAATAACTACATGTTCAAATGAGATGATAAAATATTAGTTTATAAACTAAAACAAAACTTAATTAAAGTATAATCTTCAAACTGGTTTTACCTCCCTCCATGAGTCCACAATATCCATAAAGACAATTGTGTGGAAATTCTTTATCACGTAAAATCCTCACTTATAGCCCCTATATTGTTTGTGACACTACAAATGAAAATTGAATTTCAATACAATAAGAACCTATTATGATAACTATTATAAATTGTAATTGAATGTCAACTTCTAAAGTACTTGCATGGGGATTCACATATATAGTCTTTTTTCTAGCTTCTGTCGATATCCCCCACAACCTTTGATATCCTTCCATGGCTTTGTAAAATAAAAAGTAAAAAATCATGAGAAGTGCATTATAGGTTTAGGGTTATAAAATATATTTACAAAAGAAATGTATTAGAAAAAAAAAGCTTACGAATCAAGTGCTTCCTTGATGGGTAAGTAGCAAACGTTGCGTTCTTGTGCAATGAATGCAATAGGACCACAAGACTCTGCCTAGGACAAATAACTAGTAGTTGCCAATGGGCGCTATATTGGGGAACAATGTTAGTGACAAGTTGCATGTATATAGTTTCGTAAAAGTTGTAAAGTTGTACTTAATTATTCAAGTAAGGTGTTAAGTAAATTTGTTTTTATTTTTTCACTATTTATCCTTTTATGTAAGTATGTCTAGACATCAACCTTTTTATTCCCAACACTCTAAATGCTAAGAGGGTCAATGAATCCATATCTATTTGTGTTCCCCTTCTCAGTATAGAAGCAATGCAAATACCTAACATATTGAAATAAATATTAATTGTAATAGCATTAATACTTAATTAGTTATCTGATTTAAAAAAAAAATACTTACATCAACTCTAATTGTAGTATGGAAAGCAACTTAGTCCCTGCATAAAGGTCACAAATATCTCTCGAACAGATGTAGAATGGAATAGCACTAGGCTTGCTTAGGATTGCGGGTTCCATCTCCATCATTACAAGGTTCCTCGAGATGGTGATAACAAATGCACCCAAATGCTAAATATGATCAAGTTGATGTTCTAACCTTCTGGGTGGAACCCCTTTATTAGGTTTGCCAACATCTTAAACAACAAACATAAAACAATATTAGTGCGCATGGTTAAATACATTTGAATTCTAAATATAGAAACACATAAGTAAATAATTTATTATGAATACCTTGGCTGAAACAATCTTAGCAAGGCATCTCAACCATAGAATGAAATTTTTAGGGGCCTGCCCCTACTATACGAACCTTTGCATTGGTCAGATGGATTTGAGCATTAACATCTCGAACCTTCTCAACCACCACCTTCACTTTATCTTCATTGTTGCAATCGAGGTTGCGGCGAAACGACAAAAAAGAGTTTTAAAAAAATAGAGAGTCGCCACCAAGGTTTATTAGGGAAACCATTGGAAAAACCCTTTTAAAAAATGGCCTTTGAAACTAGATTCTAAGTTTGGGAGTCAATTACGCATAGGGAAGGTACTAACATCCTACGACGTCCATCATAAAGATGGTTATCTCTAATTAATTAAGCAAATTATAAATGACTTCTAAAATATTTATCTCATCCTAAAAATAATTTCAAAAAGAATTTTATTTATTATAAAAAGGATTTTTATTGTATTTTAAATTTTATTATTTATGAGATTGACAAGAGTAGGCCCCTGTTACTACGTATCTCTAGGTGCAATGAAGAATCAGACTCACGTAGTTCTTTTGTAGAAAATATTTGCGTGTTGTCATTTTTTAATTTTGTTTATTAAATTTTAGGATTTCTGAACCGTCACAGCTCATAGTCCTAAAAATAGAATCAACAGAGGTGTACACCTAAGTCAATCCATTGAAATAAGTTAATTTTAGCTTAACATTTTTATTTTTTATTTTATTTTGTTTTACTTTATAGAGGAGTCTTAAGACACCAAGCTGTTGCAACTTATGTCTTAACATCTCGAGATTAAGAAGATGTCACATCCAATTAATCCTTTTCTCTATTTAAGATATTTAAAAAATGAATATTCCTAATTGAAATAACAATAAAAAACATAGAGAAAAAGTTATAGTAATAATAATTTTTTATTATTTTTGTAGCAATTTAATTTTAATTTAATATTTTTAATTTTAGAGAGGAGTTTAAAGACATTAAGTTGTCACAACTTGTGCCTCAAAACCTTAGGATTAAAAAGATGTCACATCCAATTAATCCTTTCTCAAAAAATTAATAAAATATAAAATATTTCTATTTTGAAAAAGACATAAAAAGAATAAAATTTAACAACAATAACAATGATAAAAAAAGGTAAACACACACACACACACACACACATACACACACACACACATATAAAAGATAAGATAAGCAAATTTACCTCAAGGTAACAATTTGTGGTGAGCACAAAACAATCTACCATACACTTATATAGACGCTCCAAGAGAGGAAAAAGAAAGGAAAAAAAGATAATAAAAAAAATTAAACTTTCATAGGCTCTATGCTTTGCATTAAGCCCATGATTAATGGATTTTTGGCTTTCCTCCATTGCTTGGTTGGCACCTTTTTATATAGGGGAAGGAAAAGATACATGGGTGTAGATTGTCCAATGTGGGACTTATAAGTGAAGCGAAGGAATGTGGGACTTGAGTTTTTTTATGATTAAATGACCTACTTTGGGGTTGATTTTCATCAAGATAGAAGTTGATTTTGGTTTTTGAGGTAGAGATACAAGCTTTTCAACGATGCAAAGAACACATCAAACAGACAAGTATAACTCAAGATACTTTCCATGGTATTCATCATAAAAAAAAAGTTTTTTTCCTTTTCTTTTATATTTTATTTTCATTTACCCGGACAAAATTGGGTGTTCACATTCATCTATTGTCTGGTAGTGTATGATTGACCCCAAATTATGTATTTTCCCTATGGCCACTAAATGATGGGGAGGATCTTCAACATACAGCTCATCATTAAGACCAATGTCCTCCCCTGATGGATCAACTACAACATAACTCCCATTTGTGCTAACACGTATAGGACAAGGAGCCGTTTTTGGCTGGACTATATTCTGTTGGGGATACCAAGAGATGCCAGCTCCTCCCTAATCTTTTATCTCAAATTCTAAGTAAGTTTTTCCTATATATATATAAAAAGAAAAACACATAAAAAGGGGAATGAGTTTTGCAAGTCATATAACTGGTATAAAAAAAGAGTAAAGAATTAATGCATATTGTTATAATGCCTCTCAGCTACTCCTTAATACTTCCTCTCACTTACTACTCAGGCTGTTGTCGTATCTTATCTTACATGGTTTCCAATTAATTATCGGTGAGAGATGCTAAGGTGGATCCCTGATGTGGAGGTGCTCTGAAGTAGTCTTGGATGCCCACTCTTCACCTAGTAGAACGGACACGGCTAGGGTGCTCTAACCGTTCGATGGCAATGGTCAAGATATCGTCATATCCTTAGGGAACAAATAATCCTTGCGTTGTTCAATCAAAGAATCCTAAAAAATAGAAATTTAAAAAGATGTGTAAGACAATGTATAAAGGTTGTTACAATTGCAATTTTAATTAAATATGTACTTAAAATCTTCTCAACTATGACTCATGTTACCTCTTATGTATACTCTTGCAAGATTTTGCATTAAGTTTTCTTCCATTTAAGCTCGCGGGGAGGTGGAGACGGAGGAGTAACTGATGAAGAAGCAAGATTGTCAAAGGAAGACGCCTGATGCTCTCTCAATTTCTCTCTATTCATGATCCGCTCAAGCCTATCATAACCCCCACGAGATAATTTGTAGGGGTGGACATTCTTCTTCTAAATCTCTTGCCCTTTTTTTTTTTTTCATTTCTCCTATTATAAATAACACATCAATACATTAAGTAATAAAATTAAATTTCTTTTATCAAGTAAAAAAACTATAATTACAAGTAATTAACCTAAAAGACAAGGTCTAATCGGCTTTGATGAAACCTTTGTCACAAGTCTTCATCAAGGAATGAATACTGCTCACATGGATTTTTGTCGCTCAACTTACCATACATGTAGCAGGAAGTGAGATCAGTCTTAAATCCCTTCTATCATGTACCTGCATATGAAACACACCTCATCTTCAAGAAGGTGGAATTTGGAACATCATATGTGAGCTACATAACATAAGAAAATGAAGGAGTTAGTGTTTCATAATTGAATGTTTTAATTTAGTAGATATAAACGTATAGGGTAAAAGTGAAATATTGTAATAGTCTGCCAAAAATGGTTCTTCAAGCTCTCTGGTACATGGTCCCAGTCCTCAATATCAATGCTGGCCTTGCTTCAACTAAGGAGGGCCACAAAGTTGTGGAACTTGGATGCGTTTGGCCCTTCAGCTTTGCTAGTTCGTTGATTGAACTAAATGGGTATCTTTTAATCACCATATGACTGAGGGTCAAATCTCTCAACCATGTAGCATGTCTATCCCTTTTTTGGGTAGGCTAACTATCCTACCCACCTCGTGAACGAGGGGTATTCGTTGGAGCATCCATATGCCCATTTACATAAAAAATAATAAAGATCACTATAAACATCAATAACAAACATAATTTAACTAATAAATATCAATGTAAACATAAATTAAATAATAATTATCATGAAATAATATGATAAACATAACTTATTTTTTAACGCGATCAAGTAGAAATGTTCTCCCATATCCTTTCATAATGATCATCACGAGTTGCATGTACATCGTCAACTTCATTTTCTTCATTGAAAGTAGGCATGCATGTTAAGAAAGAAATAGTTTCCTCAATATCAATAATTGAATCTTCATTTTCATGACTACCATGCATGCTTCTTCCTTGAAAAACCATTGACCACCTTTTGTTAGATGGATCATTGACATAAAACACTCGTTTTGCTTGGAATACCATGATGAAAGGTTTTTCGTTATAAGCTACCTTGGCAAGGTCCACCAATGTAAATCTTAGTTCATCAATTTTCACACCATTGTTACTGTCAACCCACTTATATTTAAAAACAGGCACTATAATCAGTAATTCACCTCTTAGATGTCTTCAATCAACCTAAAGTAACACATGGATGCTATAATAGGATTTTTATCTTTTAAAATAGAGATGTGCATGGATTGAGCAATGATCATAACCCTACTATATTGCATAATACTTTTCTCGTCTTGCTACTTTGTATAGAAGAAAAACTTGTTGATATCGTATCCGATCCAAGATATGACATCAAAGTTAGGCCTATGTGCTAGCGATTTTAATGTATCAGAAGCACTATCATCATTCACTATTTGTTTTGAAACCACCATAGGAAAGTCTTGTTATGCTCATTTAAAACCTATTTCTTGCGCATTCAATGGTTGTTTTTCTTCACAATGCCTTTGTGAGCAGATAAGTAAGGCTGAACCTGATCAGTCTTACTCAATGTATACAAATGTGCTTAAAGCACTTCCTCTCGAATCATGCTCTTAACATTTACACTACATGTACCCTTATTAGCACATCTTCCCTCATGATGGGACTCAAGAATCCCTACAGCTTTTGCTTTTGACATGTATTATGTACAAAACTCAATAGCTTCTTCTACAATGTACCTTTCAATAATAGATGCTTTAGAACAGTGTGGGTTCTTCACACACCCTTTCAAGATCTTCATATATTACTCAATTAGGTACACCATAGTTAAAAAACAGGACCACATAATTTAATCTCCTTTACTAGATGAACAATTAAGTGAACCATAATGTCAAAAAATGAGGGAGAAAAATACATCTCCAATTGGCATAGGATAACAACAACCTCATTTTTCAACTCATCCAACTTCTGAGGGTCGATCACTTTGCTACGTACAACATTGAAAAATAAGCACAACCTAGTTAAGACGTGTTTAACATCTTTAGGCAAGATGTCACAAATGGCCACAAGTATTAGTTATTGCATCAAGACATGGCAATCATGAGACTTTAAACCAAGTAATTCCAAATCTTTCATTGAGACATTCGAAGAGTAACCTTGAGGCACTTTGACTCCTCGTTTACATTCACAAAACCCCTTTTTTTTTTGACAAAGTATGACATATTGGGGACAAATATGTATGCTTACCTATTGCATGTGAAAATAACTATTCTTGTATACCCATGGCAACTAAATCTAGACAAGCATTAACACCATCCTTTGTCTTGCCTTGAATGTAGAGAAGCATTCTAATTACGTTGTCACACACATTTTTCTCCATACACATCACATCAATAGAATGTCTCACATCAAGATTGATCCAGTATGGTAGATCAAAGAAAACTGACCTTTTCTTCTATATGTTTTTAACTATAGGCATTTTTGGGTCTTTCCAAGCTTAACATTCAACACCTTCACCTGTTCATAAACTTGCTCTCTAGTTAAGGCTATTGGAGCAATTTCATTCTCTTGGCATCCATTAAAAGCTTTCCTGAATTTATAGTACGAGTGATTAAGTCTAAGAAATCTCCGATGCCAAAGATGAATAGTCTTCCTTCCATGTTGCTGTTGTTGGTAGCATGTTCCTTCTTCACATATACGACACGCTTTATGCCCCTTAACTTTATACTCGCACAAGTTTTCATATATTGGAAAATCATTGTTGGTGCAAAATAACATGGCACACAACTTGAAATATTCATTGGAATACCTGTTAAACACATCGATGCCTTCCTCCCACAACATTCTCAAGTCTTTAATCAAGGGACTTAGATAAACGTCAATGTCATTTTTTGGCTGTTTTAGGCCCAAAATCATCATTGATAACATAATGTACTTGCGCTTTATGCACAATTAGGGAGGTAGCTTGTAAATTACCAGTAGAACAGGCTTTGAAATATGCTTACTACTTAAGTACCATAGGAATTCATTCCGTTCGTAGCAAGTCCAAGCCTAAGGTTTCTTAACTGATTACCAAAATTCGAAAACAAGGAATCAATTTTCTTTCATTGCAAAGAATCAATCAGATGGTGAAGCTGTCCATCATATTTCCTCTCTTTTGCATGGCATCTAATGTTCTTTACATCATTCACATTAGCAAACAATCACTTCAACCTTGGAACTATAGGAAAATTCTATAACACCTTTGTAAGAGGACTCTCTGTGCTCACATCACAATCAAAATTATCATCCTTCACACTGTATCATGATACCCTGCACTTGGGGCACTCATGCATCTCTTCCCACTCTTTCTTGTAAAATATGCAATCATTGGGGTACGCGTGTATTTTCTTATACTTTATTACCTATTGGACACAGTATCTTTTTCGCCTCATAATTACGGTTGAGTAACGTATTACCTTCTGGAATCATGTCTTTCAACAATTCAAGCAATTCAATGAAACTTTTATCACTTTACCCATTTCTCGCCTTTAGATTTAACAGTCTTAATACTGCTAACAATTGTGTGAAATTAGTGCACCCTAGATACAAAGGATCCTTTGCATCACTGCATAAACTATCATACACACATGTTCGCTAAAAGACTATTCTTTAATATCACGGATCATGTCCTCTAGATGATTGTCCATATCAACATCAACTTCCTCACTTTGGTGAGCTACACATGGTATATCCAACAATTCACTATACCATGACCATGTTGTATAACTTTTGGAAAACCCATCACAAAGGAGATTTTCTAGTATTTTCTTAACTTCTAATTGTCTCTTATTCAAACAATTAACACAAGAGCAATAAAACCTTCCATTACTACTAGCAACATTTCTTTTAGCATATGCTAGAAACTCTTCCACATCATTCTCATACTCATCATTTGTGCGTAGAGCATTCATCTAACTACGATCCATAACTATGTTTTGCAATACACAAACATATATCTTGCAATTTTTACTTTTTTTATAAAAGGTGTCACCCTATCCCATTCAAGAAGACATTTTTTTATACTTGATTAATACGTATGTATATGATAAGTCTCATATCTTAAATTTGACAAAATTTTGGCAGCATTTTGCATTGGTGTCTCCAAGTACATGAAATGAAAGTGATGACATCAAATCCACTATATCAAGTAAGCACCTGGAGACACAACATGAAATGCACTAAACCAAAATTTTATCAAATTTTGACACTTAAAATTTACATATTATTCAAGTATAAAAAAATGAATATTCCTAAACTGTCCAATTGGACAATTCAAGATTCAATACAACAATTAACACTTTAATCATTGTGTCGAATCTTAAACGGGAAACTAAGGTTCACTCATAATAAATAACTTGAATATAAAGAACATAATTAAACACATAGGTTATAAAGCAAGTAGCAAGAAAAGGATTGTAATACATCAACAAAATTTGGACTAATGCAAAAGTTATAAAGTAAGTAGCAAGCAAAACATAAGGACGTAGTTTTACTATAGTCCATCACCTAGTTTTACTAGCTCCCAAATTTAAGAGAGAACAAGTTAAGGATTTTGATGATTGAGTTTGTAGTAGCAAAAGAATGGATGAGGAATTATTTTGAGCATCTTCAGATGCTTAAAGCACACAGGAATTATGGAAACATGTTAACCTTTCTCAACTTCACCAACTTTGATGAATGAATATTGTTTGCTAGAGCTTAATGTGCAAAATGGTGTGCTTAAACCCTTTCTTTTATATTTCAGTACATTAGTGAAATGGGAAAGGATTACATCTACGCTATGACTTCTTTGCTTCAGGATACTTTTATGGACAGGGGTTTAATTCACAGGTAGACAACTGCTTCTGATGTGAAGCACATGGCACTAGGAGTGATTGATTTGGAATGTGAAGATGCGCTTATCCATTGGCTGAACCATGTCTGGCCAAACATATTTGAAACTTCTCCCTCTATGTGATTAATGTTGTGATGGAAGCCATTAAATAGATGAGGGTAACCTTGGGTGCCGCCATTGTTCTTAATTATTATTTGCAAGGACTGTTCCACCCTACTCGAAAAGTTAGGGGCCTATATTGGAAGATTTATAACGCTTTGTATATTGGAGCTTAAGATGTTGTAGTAGTAGCATACCTTACTGTGGAGGATAAGTAAGGTATGCTTATCTCGATTTAGGTTTATTTGTCATCTAATATATTTTATATTACCCTATTTGTAATTTTTTCACAAATTTCAGCAGAGCCTCTTCTATATTTTCATAGTTTCCCTCATACCTTTACCAAAGGTATGGCAACCAAACATTTCTAAACTGACAAAGTTTTCTATATTTTCTAGTACTTTCCCATAAACTTGTTTACAGGTATTTAATCAAACACAATATTAAAACATCACCCAAGGTCCAACTAAGCTTTATATGGTCAATCATGCAAACATATCATAATTCTCAAGAGTCATACAATTAAAATTAACAATACCAAAATATACACAAGGCCCAACTAAGCTTTATATGACTATTCTTATTCTTCGTTAACCAACAAATTAGACAATCTAATCATAATTTCTACAGCAAATCTAGCAAAGTTTCCTTTATTTTCTAGTAATTTCCTAATTCAATCAATCATAATACCATATGTAAACTTGTCAGACAATTCAATCAATAACCAAGAACATCACACAAGGCCCAACTAAGCTCTATGTGGCCAAGCATGCAAACACATCACAAGCATAATCGTCAATAGTCATATAATTCAATTATCCTAAGTAAGAGTAGAACCATTAATTAAAAAACACACTAATAGTTATTTAATATAATGAACTTGGAAACCGATGGGAGAGGCGAGGGTGGGTGGTGGCACGCAAATGGTGGCGTCTTGTCAACGATGCACCACCCAATAATACAAACAAGGAAACCTATGTGTCTCAATTCAAAGAAACAAAGTTCTTTCTTTGAACAAATGACTCATTCAACACACCAAATATAACCCACAGATGACAAAAGAAAAATGTCCAAAATTGTTTAAGTCTTTCAAATTTCAAAACTTTAAGATGTTTCTCTACAACATTTAATTACATTGATAAGTATCAATTGAAAAGTACAGTGACAAATGAGTATATAAAAATATCTATGAATAACACAAGTTAACACCACCACCTTTCTTTATAAAAATACATTCTGAAAGGAAGAAGAAAGCCTGTGAAATGGTAGAAAAAGTATAGCAACTTCACAATAACAAATTCCTCATATGAAAGTTGTATATTTTAGTTTGTTCTTCAAGTTTGGTCAACTTGGTCCCCACTAAACTTTGTAATCTAGTAAATTGTCTCATGATCCCCCTTATCTTATTTGAGATAAGATAAGGACATAAAACTCTAATGATTCTTCAAGTTATATAACAAGTTTCAAAACACAAACAGGTTTTGTTCAACTAATAGCCTAAGTTGAGGGAACTGAATAAAGAAGCAAATCAAAGAGAGAACCGTGATTCTTATCCATTAGGTTTTGGTGACTTGATATAGTGATGATATGGAAAACCATAAGCACCTCTTGAACTCGACAATATCCTTACAGTTTGACCTTTCTTGATGAAGATGTTAACTATGCTTGAATACCATTTTTAGAAGTTGGCATAGATATATACATATGTCACATTACATGTACACAAATACACACGTATACATATACACACATCAAATTACAATATATATTTTTTATTTTATCACAAACGGGCTCAAAACCTCCTATTCATAATAACATCTGGTGATCATAACTCATAACAACACATTCATCAACACAAAATTACACAATAGAAAAACATGTGGGATTCGTACCTGCTTAGGGCTTTGAGGGCAATGGTGTGATGGTAGAGCATTTTTGAAGGTGTTGAAGAGACAATGCTGATCATGTGAATGCGTGGTGGGCAATAGCCTAGAAAGGCATAAGGTTATGGACAATGAATCATGGTTTAGGGTTTGGAGAAGAAGTGTTTACTTGCACATTGGCGGTGACAAAGTCAAGGTTGGGGAAGAAGCATTCAAGTTGGTGGCGTTAGAGTCGCAATGGCATAGGGTCACAAGCAGAAGGAAGATGACCTTGAGTTGCTGGGTGCCAACTTAAAAGAATGCTCTACATCAATTTTAGTTGCTAAAAAAACTTCCTTTTTACATTAGTTATAATTTTAATCAATGTAAAAAGGAAGTTTCACGTCAATTATGTTATAACCAATGTAGAATATTCACCATTTATTTATAAAAATGCCATCGAACATTATTCTACATTGATTTTCATATAATCGACGTAAAAGGCCGTCGTTAAATGTGTTTTTTCTACTAATGAATATCATAAGTTTCAAGTGATTAGAAGTTATATCAGAAGCACCAATATGAACATGAGCTTAAGAAGCAACATCAACATTGTTCTATAAGCAACACAACTGCTATATCGATAGAAGAACGCTCAAATCCCTATTCAGAGGTGTTCTAGAAGTAAAACATTAATATATATAACTCATACCAATACAAACAAGGCAAACAAAATCAAGGAAGACGAATTAGAATTCACTATAACTTTCCAAAGGCAAAATATAAATATTTTGTAGAATATCAATTTTCCTGAAGTTGGAATCTTGATAAATATCAAAAGTAGTTAAAGAATTTCTTGAAGAAAATCCTACAACTTAACTAGCTAACATCCTTGAAGCGCATTCAAGAAGAAAGCATTTTTAGAAAGAATGATTTAAACCACCAGGAGGAAAGATTTAAGAAGTAGAAATGGTCAAAACTCAGCCAAAAATTTGTTCTAATGAAAATGACATGACATGCAACTTTTGAACAAATTTGACTAACTTTCTAACCATTATAAATGCCTAGTTTAAGGTCTAAACCTCTATAAATAGGCTACTTCATGCGAAGATTCATGAAGGGAAGGAAGTATAACACGCAAATCTACAAAATCTATACTTTTAAAGAGAAAGTATCTTTTGAAGAAAGTCTCCTCCTAGTCAATCACCATAGTTCTTATTCTTTTGTAATATCTTAAGGAGTGTTTATAGGCTTTATATTATATTGTGTATCCATTCATTGAGTGACAAAAGAGTATAAAGTTAGAGTCTTGCATTTTTGAATAAGAATGTGCTTCTTTAGAGGCTAATCATTAAGGATTAGAGTTGTTGAAGTATGGTACCAAGCTAATTGGTGAGTAGGGGTGTTTGTGGGATGGCTTTACCTATGTCTCTACCTAGCCAAAAATTTTGATAGGGTTAATTTTGTGAACCCTAACCCGACTCAATTAAGACTTGAGACAAGGCAGGGTCAACTTGACTTGTTGGCACAATAAATTAATATTAGCATTATATATAGTTAAATCATATAATTAAATAAATATACAACTACAATTAAGATATATTTTATAATATATAGTTTAAGGTAAATAATATCAACATAAATATAATATCATGTTAGACAAAAACGCTATTTATTAAGTCAAGAAATTGCATCATCAATACATAATTGTTTGAAAAATTATACTTTTTAAAAGAATATATGATATTAGGCTGGGTTGAAACGACCCAAAGTGTAACTTAAACTCGTCTTCAAAATGCATTAGGTCTAATATTTTAAACTCAAACCTGTCAAAAGTCCCTTCAGGCTAAGCTAGGTTAGCGAGATAGGATGAGACGGGTCATGAACACCTCTAGTATTGAGTTAGTGTTGGTGGAACAATTGGTTAGGTTGTGTTGAGCCTGCAATGGCTTGGGAAAGAATGTTGGTGTTTAGAAGCCTTGGAGGCACATAGGGGTGTACATGGGTCGGGTTGGGTCGAGTTTGGCTAAACGCCCTTACCCAACCTGATCAAAATAGTATGGGTTGGGTTGGGTTAAGTTCATGCTTTTTTTTTTTGTTAGACCCAAACCAAACCAACTTGGTCGTTAACGGGTTGGTTTAGGTCAGTTAATGAGGTTCGTGTATTTAAGATTTTGTTAATTTTTTTAAAAATTGAATTTTTTTTCTTACAAATTTTGACACATTATAAAAATATTATATTTAATTTTGGACTTTGTTTCTCATCATTCTGTTTCTAAAATTAATATAAAGCTTACAAGAAACTTATAACGAGAGTCAAGAGAAAAAGAACAGCGACAAGATGCATGGAATATGTAGTGATCCAAAAATTAACAGGAGTTCACGACTTCACAGGTGTGTGGGGTGTCTTTACTCTTTTTTTATTTAGTATTAGTAATTCACTAATTAATAATTATTAGTATATAAAAAATAATAAATTAAATAAAATGTCACTTCAATGAGTCTGGATCATGGATACACGGGTTTGTAAATTAAAACCTGTTACCCAACCCGTACTTGAACGGGTTAGGTCGGGTGCAAGTTGAATGCTAAAAAAAACCAAACTGAAGTAATTGGGTCGATTATCTTTGTAATCTAGGAGTGATTATAGTGAGAAATACCTATTGAGGTAGGGATTGGATGTAGCGTAAGTGATTTGTGCATAAACTAGTATAAAAATTCTCTCACTAGTGTAGGGGGTCATTTTACATCGATTATTTTAGGCTTTTACATCAGTTGTTGAACCGATGTTTAACCTGCTGATGTAGAATAAGGGACTTTTTTACATCGGATCTTTTACTGATGTGAAAAAGTATTTTTACATTGGTTGTATTAGGAACTAATATAGAAAGTGTAGTTTTTTACATTGACTAAAGCTATAACTGATGTAAAAGGTGATTAACTTCTTACATTGGTTATGGTAACAATCGATGTAAAAAGTAGGTTTTTTTTTCTTTAATATTTAGCCTATTTTGTGAATGTCTAAAATTTTAAATTACAAACACACCACACAGCAGGCAAGTAGTTCATGAGAAAATATAGCTGAATACCAAAAACATATATGCTAATGTAACTTTAGTGAACCTAACTACACTTTAGCAATGCTAAACTACCCAAAACAATTATGAATACCAAAAATCACAATAAAGCATATATATGTGTGTGTGTGTGTGTGTGTGTGTGTATGCTAAACTAACTTAGTGAACCTATCTACACTTCAAACAATGGTAAACTACCTAAAACAAATATAAATTACATATATTACTAATTTGAGCAAAGAAGGATGCCTAACTCTTGGATATAATCAAAATCCTCTTCAGCCAATGGTTTTGGATCAATGAATAGTTGCAAGTTTAGATAACATAAAGTTATATTATTAATTATAAAAACCATAAATAATCTAATTAGTTAAAAATTATATTACCTAATCAAGTAGTAACGTTCTCCCATATCCCTTCATGATGATCAACACGAGTGGCATGTACGTTGTCCACTTCATTGTCCTTATTAAAAATAGGCATGTGTAATGAGAAAGAAAAAGTCTCCGAAATATTAAGAGTTGAATCTTCATTTTCATGACTACCATGCATGCTTCTTCCTTGGAGACCCACTAACCACCTTTTGTTAGAAGGATCATTCACATAAAACACTTGTTTTGCTTAGAATGTCATGATGAAAGGCTCATTCGTATAAGCTACCTTGTCAAGGTCCACCAAGGTAAATCCTAGTTCATCAACTTTTACACCATTATTATTGTAAACCCACTTACATTTAAATACAGACACTTTAAACTTAGTGTAATCCACCTCTCAGATGTCTTCAATGACTGCAAAGTAACATATGGATGCCATATTAGGGCTTTTATCTTTTGAAATAAAAAAGTGTAAAGACTCAACCACAACTATAACCCCATTGTTTTGCATGGTACTTTTCTCGTCCTACAACTCTATAATACTTGTTGATATCATATCTAGTCCAACAAAAGACATCAAAGTTAGGCCCATCAGCTAGTCATTTTAAGTATCAAAAGCACTATCATTATTCATAATTTGTTCTTTAAACCACTATAGAAAAGTCTTGTTATGCTCATTCAATAATCATTTTTTATGCATTCGAGGGTTTTTTTTTCTTTCAAAATGCTTTTATGAGCAGACAACTGTAGCCGATGCAATAGTTGTAGACAACTTGAGGCATGTGCATAAAGAATGATTGCCTAATTGTAGCCATTGCAATAGTTGCATAAGCATGTTCACTCTTCACAATTTTACTAGCTTTGATGAATGAGTATCATCTGCCAGAGCTTAATGTGCAAAATGGTGTGCTCAAATCCCTCTCTTTCCTATTTGAGTACATTGGTGTAATGGGAAAGGACTTCACCTATGTTGTGACTCCTTTGGTTCAAGATGCTCTTATAGACAGGGATTTGATTCACAAGTAGACAATTATTTTTGTTATGAGGATGCGTTGATCCATTTGCTGAACTATGTGTCACTAAACATATTTGAAACTTCTCCACATGTGATTAATGTTGTGATGGAAGCCATTGAAGGGAAGAGGGTAGCCTTGGGGGTGGCCATTATTCTTATTTATTGTCTGCAAGGGTTGTTCCATCCTGCTTGAAAGGTTAAGGAGGTGTATTAGAAGATTTATGACTCTGTGTATATCAAAACTCAGGATGTTGTTGTAGCAACATACCCTATTTGTGTACATTGGTGAAATAGGAAAGGACTATTTCAAAATGGTGTTCCAAGACGAAGAAGGAATTTGGGTTTTTTGTGAAGATGAAGAGAATGTTAGGATTGGATAGGTCACCAGGGTTAGGAACTTCTATATATTTCTAGTGACATTGCAATTTAAGAATATTGGAGTTGAGTTTAAACATTGAAGCGTTTCAAAATGAAAATGAAAATAAAATTTTGAAATTTTTGGAAATGCATCATGAAAAACTTTGCGCTTGTGTTGTGAATTGTATAAGAGGATATTAATTGTTGTTCCTTTAACACTTGATGATGGAAAAACAACAGATAGAGAACTAGACAAAGCCTTGCCATTTAAAACTTCTTTATCACTTCTAACTTTGTTCAACACATTTGCTACTTTACACTTAGCAATCACTCTTTCAAGTGTCTCAATCTGACCTTTAAGATCAGAGGATAATTCACCCTTTTTCCAACACAACCATCATATCATGTCTCCTTCCTTACTTGGATTTGATTGCTTCCACCAACATGAGAAAGGCTAACTGATGATGACTAAATGACACATAGTGAAAGTAATAAAATTCAAGTAAGGAAGCCTTACAATGATTTAATACTTTTGATGTAGAAAGCTGGATTGAGAAGCTTAAAAGAGTGAATGTTCAATAGACTCCGTTATGAAAATTTTCCTTATTACTACCTTTCTTTGAAATTCTACTTTTCTATATTATTTGTAAAATCTACTAATAATCTCTTCCTCTATTGCAGTGCATTATGTCATCAAGTCTACGATAATATTGGTGTGAAACAAATGGGACAAATAGAACAAGAGACATTATATTTGACCCAAATAGAAGCTAACATTCTATTTGACCTATTTGTTTTGCACCAATATCACCATGAAGACTTGATGCCGCAATGCCATGTAATAGAGAAAGGGATTGTTAGTAGATCTTGCAAACAGAAAAGTAGAAAAATTAAAGAAAGCTCTAAATAAGAGAAATTTTCATAACAAATCTATTGAGTAATCATTCTTTCAAGCTTCTTAATTCTGACTTTTACATCAAAAGTATCAAATCATGGCAAGGCTTCCTTACTTGGATTTGATTGCTTTCATTGTGTGCTATGTAGACATTATAAGCTGGCTTTGCTCAAGTTGGTGGAAGCAATCAAATCCAAGTAAGAAAAAAGAAATTATATGATGGTTGTGTTGGAAAAAGGGTGGAGTATATAATGATCTTAAAGGCTAGATTGAGAACCTCGAAAGAGTGCTTGCTAAGCGCAAAATAACAAATGTGCCGAACAAGGTTAGAAGTGATAAAGAAGTTAGAAATGACAAGACTTTTTCTAGCTCTCTATCTGTTGTTTTTCCATCATTAAGTGTTGAAGGAGCAACAATCAATATCCTCCCACATAATTCACAACACAAGTACTAAGTTTTTCACAACATGTTTCCAAAAAATTCAAAATTTCATTTTCATTTTGAAATGCTTCAATGTTCAAACTCAACCCTAATATTCTTACATTATAGTGTCCTAGAATTTCAAAATTCCCAACCCTGATGACCCATCCAATCCTAACCTTATCGTGTAATGCTTAACTATTATTGTGAAAGAACAAAGAGTGGATTCATTCTCTGCCAAGCTTTGTGACTCCGAATTCTCCATTGATCACAAGAGAGGAAAAAGGGAACAATTTTGTGTTCCCAAAAGAAAAAAAAAAAGTGCTTTCTTGTTTAAATCTATCAAGGGGTTCATATTGCTTGTAGGATGCATAGTTCGCAGGGAAGGTTATTAACCAATCATACAAACACATCATAATCCTTAAGAGTTATACAATTGAAATTAACAATCTGAGAATATCACACAAGGCCCAACTAAGCTCTATATGGTCATTCTCATTCTTTGTTAATCAACCAACAAATTGAACAATCCAATCAAAATTTCTATAGAAAATCCAACAGAGTTTCCTCTGTTTTCTAGTACTTTCCCATATTTACATCTATCAATCAATCACAATACCACATGTAAACCTATTCGACAATCTAGTCAATAACCAAGAACATCACACAAGGCCTAACTAAGCTCTATGTAGCCAATTATGCAAACACGTCACAATCACAATCTGTAACAGTCATACAATTCAAATATCCTTCAATCAATTACTCATACACCATGATCAAACTGAAAAAACAAATAACAAATGAAAAAGAAAAAGAAAATTTGAAATTGATGGACATTTTAGGGGGTTCGGGGATTACCAGGAATCAACACACAAAGGCTTTTACGATGAAACTCGAACTTGAAACCTATAGTCTGTTTGAACCCATCACAAAAGCCATGAGTTTGAGTCAGAGCCAAAACAAGCTACACATTTGGTTTTTACTAACAAGAGAAATAATGATGGAGTTAGGGAAGCAAATGACTTATCTTTGGTGGCGGGGGCAGTGACAAATCATGGTGGTGGTGTCAGCGACAGTTAGGTTAGGGAAAAATGCCTTGCTCGCATCAATGGCTAGGTTGTGACTTAGGAATGAGAGTGTCTCACATTAGGGTTGGGGTCACCGTTTAGGGAAGAACGAGGCAAACCTCATTGCCGTTGACGGTAATGAAGGAGTTATAGAGGTTCGAGGGTTTGGAGGAGTCACTTCAGTGGGTTGAAAGTGTTTCGAAAACGAAAGAGAAATAGACCTCGTATTGTAGAGGCGCTAATATAAAAAGCTTTTTTTATATCAGTTATATTAATAATCGATGTTAAAAAGCATCTTTTTACATTAGTTAAAATAACTGATATAAAATATCTTTTTTTACATTAGTTATATTACAACCGATATAAAATCATTCCCAGTTATTTACAAAAATGTCACTACCTCGTTTTTTATACATGTTATACTATAACTAACGTAAAATCCCATCATAGATTAGGTTTTTTGCATTAGTGTTTGTGTAGTAGAGTGTCAAAATGGGCCAACTCAACCCAAACCCCCCCTCAACTCACCAAAAAATGGGTTAGGTTGGGTTGAACCCATTTTTTGATTGGGTTAGGAATCCTAACCCAACCCGTGGTGAGTTGGCAGGTTGGGTTGACCCGCCAACTCATTAAAAAATTATAAATCATTTAAAAAAAAATTTGCTTTACTTTTTTTTTCAAATTTTATGATCAAATATACAATTAAAAAAGAGAAAAAATGTTATAAAATTAGTAAATAAAAAAACCTACCTAATACTTAAGAAATGATCAATTTATCATAAATTTTAAGTAATAGTTTTTATTTGTCCTAAATTTTAATGACCATCAAAATTTTCCTTTTTGTCTTGGGACTTCATATATGACATATTAAAATAAAAAGAGGTTATAATCTCAAATATTATATGAACTATAATAGAATTTCAACTCAAAGGCTCAAGCTAAAAAAATAAAAAAAAGCCAACCCAACAGGCCAAACCCAACTCATCATTTGGCCTGTCAGATTGGCGGATTAAACGGGTTGAAGGGTTGAACTACATAATCCAACCTAACCCGTTTTATCTAGTTATGTAGGTTGACTCACCAAGTTGGGCCCATATTGCCACCCTTACTATGTAGTATCTTCTTACCCTTCATTTTTAGTTTTTGCACTTACACTGTCATCATTTAGCTTGTGAACTAATATTTATCTTTTGAACAAATCTTGTTGCAACAAAATATTATTTCAATCACTGAAACTAGTTTTACATAGTTTAATAATCAATTCTGAAAATTTTCATTTAAAACATTTGTTTTTCACCTTTAGAAGCATAATCAAAGTTTTTTGGTTTGTGAAATCTGGTTTTGATAACTTCTAGAAGCACCATGTTTAACATTAATTGTTATTATCTTGGTTATGAACATTTGTGCATAACTATTTTATATCTTCAACGTATATTTAAGTGAATAGATATTATTTCCTTACTTCTAAGAATCATCTGATATCCAAGAAAGCATCTTGACCAAAAAATATTAGAAGAAATTTCAACTATATACATTAGACCAACTTTGTCAAGGTCACAATTCAACACCCCTTTTTGCAACTCTTTGATCCACTTCGCCTTCAAGAATATATTTTTATGATGGAGTTTGACTTTTGTACATAGCGTATCAACTACATATGTTGAGCATTGTTTGTAGACAATTTCAGACACTTGGAGTAGCAGCGTTACATTTCCATTATGTCAAAAGCTTCGAGGTTTGGGCTACTGAGACTATTCTATGCACTTAATACACATGTTAGCTTTTCATACAAATTCATCTAAGTCTTAATGTTATATTATCTCAAAAAATTTGGAGATTGAATCGTCTAAGTTCTAACAAAAAGAGAAGAGTATAGGCAAGATAACAAAAATAAGTCGCTGAAAAATGAAACACATGATGCAAGAGAAAAGAAAAAGTGAAATAATTGCAAGAGCACATATAAGGCAAGAAAAAAGAAAGAATGAGGCAAAAGGAAGAGGAACTTAATTAAAAGGAGTAATGATGCACATATATTAAATTTTTACCACACTTACTACATTTTTTTATACTTTTTTCCATCACATCGCTCATCTTCTCTTTCGATCTTTCTCTTAAATTGTAAAATTTGATGTGTAAAATTAATGCATAAATAGCATTATCCAATTAAGAGCGTTTAACCAATTAGACTTTCTTATGTTTAACGAGGGTAATGGGCTAGAGGCCCAATGAATTAACTTCGATCTATTAATAGCATTATTCAATTAAGAGTATTTACTTGGTTAGGATGGGCCGAAGGCCCACTGACTTAACTTTGATATTTTTGGGGCCAGCATTTTAATGGTAAAAAAATTAAAAAAAAATTATTCGTATCGCAAATTTTTATGTTAATAATTTTTATATAAAATCCCAGACAGATAAACATACACATATATAATATTTATATATTATTCTATTTTATGCAGTTTAATTAATGACCCACTAACTTTTAGTACTGTAACCAACTCAATCACTAGACTGAGTTTAATAACTGTGTAACAATTCATTCTGAGTACTAGTACCAACAATAAAAAACGTAATTCCAATTCTGCTTAAATATGGATACTCATGTTTTTTTTGTCTTCGAGTTGCCTACGTGGAAATGTTTAAGAGAAATTCTAACTCAAGTCGCTTAAGTAACTTTAAGGAATAAGCAATTGTTTATTAGTGGCAACATTGACTGATTATAGTTATGACAATATAACACTGATTTTATTTTATTTTTTTAGTGTACAATGATCGCATCAAAATTATAACTTATGATCTCATATATGCTATCCAAACCCTTCACCACTAGGCTGATCCTAGTGAATTTAACAATGATTCTATTGATGCATACCAGTCAAGAAAGTGACATTCAAAATTAGTGGCAAAGCAAAAACTGATAATAGTAATGACAATAACACTGATTCTATTGATGCATACCAGTCAAGAAAGGCTGCACTGTGTTTTAGGTCCTCAAGTAAACTGGAAAATTTGAGTTGACTCACACTATATATGCCAATGGCAATGCCATAAGTATTATTGTTCACTGAAGTCTGAAGAAGAAACAAATTGAAGTTAGGGGAAGCTATGGCAGTGGGGTTGCCAATTGCAAACGAGGGAAGAGGTTACAGTGGGAAGATCACTTCTATTGTGATCCTATCTTGTATGGTGGCTGCCACTGGAGGCATTATCTTCGGTTATGATATAGGAATTTCAGGCATGTATAACTGAATTTCACATTAATGATATTTATTAATTACTATCTAACAGTGGAAATATATATGTGTTAGATTGTAAGAGCATGGTCTTGTTCCTTTGTTATTAGTAACTTATTACTTTCATGACCGCTCAGGCGCACACACGTGTGGATAAGTTTAATGCAGGGAAAATTGAACGAGGGGGGAAAAATAGAAGGATAAAATTGATTGGTTTTATTGTAAATTTTATATTTAATTTATCTCTTACTAGTTTTTGGGATTAAAATGCTGTCTATAAAAAGACTACAAGATTATCGAATTTTTATAGGAGCAGGGTGTTTGAAATCGATATGACGATGTTGGAAGAGAGAGAGAGCATAAGCCACTGTGCTATCTTCAATATATAACACCGTTAAATTTGCAACATAAAACAATTAGTTTCTAGTTATTAAATAAATAAATAAAACTATTAGTTTCTTGAGAATTTCTTTTACATTTTGTGAAAATTAAGAAGATTGATTGTTTGGCTGGGGTCAAAAGATCAAGTTCAAGTGTTGGCAAATTGACACAGAGGGGAAATGTTAGCATTCCTTGAAACAAAGGTGAAATGTTTTTAGAGAATAAGATAGCAAGCTTATCCGACGAAACAATTTGGTATCACTTTATTTTTAAGGATGAAAAATTCGCGGGTAATTTTTATGTATATCCCTAAAATTTTCTTACTATATATAGGCTCCGAAACCAACACCCCCCCCCCCCCCCCCCCCCGGCGGCCGGGGGCCCTTACTTATGCCTCATGAATTTTCAAATCATTCCTTTATATTTAGTCTGTCACTGTTAGGATTAATTATCTATTCATATATTGTTAAGATGATCTATTATAAATTATTGTTAAGTCCATATTGAAAAGAGAAATTCTATAGACATAGTCTTTTTACCAGCTCAGACAACCGCATGAATATGTTGTGTATAGCATAACTCAATTGATAATCACTCTAACCTTTTTATTAATTCATTTGGTTTGGTTGAAATCACTTACTCAAGGCAGATGAAAAGTTTAACCGTTTTCATTGTGTACTTAATTTTATGTTACTTTGTAATCCCTTTTTTTTAACTGAAAAGATACACATTCAATTTGAAATCATGTTTGTGAGTTTTCTCCTTCAGTTTGATCAGTGATTTATACACTTTGATCAACTTCACTAATTTGCAAGAACTGCAGGTGGAGTAACATCTATGGTGCCATTCTTGGAGAAATTTTTCCCAGATGTATACACCAAGATGAAGCAAGACACCAAGATTAGCAACTACTGCAAGTTTGATAGCCAGCTCCTAACAACATTCACTTCATCACTTTATATTGCTGGCCTTATTGCATCCTTCTTTGCCTCATCAGTTACAAGAGCATTTGGCCGCAAACCATCAATCCTAATAGGTGGTGCTGCATTCCTCATTGGAGCAGCTCTTGGTGGTGCAGCTCTCAATATATACATGCTTATACTTGGTCGAATTATGCTTGGAGTTGGGATAGGCTTTGCCAATCAGGTACCCTTATCCTTACAATCACCTTATATATTTATTTGACAGGTCCACTAGCAGTGTTTTAAGGTATTTAGTTAAGGAATATTTAATACATCCTATTAAATGCTTCTAATAATTTAAAAAATGTATTAAATGATTTTGAATGAATAGTATATGCACTGGCAATGTCATTCAATCACAAACTGACATGTATAATAAGTTTTTTGACTTTTATAATAACTATCGTAAAAGTCATATCAAAGATGATTACTGATTGGCTAACAGTCTAAAAACTTTTACATATTGCATGTCTGTTAAATGCTTTCTTCTTTTTCATTAAATATTTCCTACTTAATAATGCTTAACATTTGCTTTATTTGATTATTGGGCATTGTTAACATAATAACATGAGTATAATCTTATATGGAAGCAAAATTTCGTTGTTTTTGCAGTCAGTCCCATTATATCTCTCTGAAATGGCACCTCCAAGATACAGAGGAGCAATCAACAATGGATTCCAGCTTTGTGTTGGCATTGGTGTTCTATCAGCTAATCTGATCAACTTTGGCACAGAAAAGATCAAAGGTGGTTGGGGTTGGCGTATTTCTTTAGTCATGGCAGCAGTTCCAGCCTCAGTGCTCACTTTGGGATCATTTTTCCTCCCAGAAACACCCAACAGCATAATCCAACACAGCAAGGATCATCACAAGGCTAACCTAATGCTGCAACGCATCCGCGGCACCGATGATGTCCAGCCAGAACTTGAAGACCTCATTGAAGCAAGTAACACGTCAAATTCCATCAAACACCCATTTAAGAACATCTTACAAAGAAAGTATAGGCCTCAACTTGTTATGGCACTAGCCATACCCTTCTTCCAACAATTCACTGGAATCAATGTCATTTCCTTTTATGCTCCAATCCTCTTCCTAACCATTGGATTAGGCGAAAGCGCTTCGCTTTTGTCTGCAGTTATGACCGGGGTAGTGGGCACTACTTCAACATTCATATCAATGCTCATAGTTGATAAACTAGGCAGAAGAGTTTTGTTCATATCTGGGGGCATTCAGATGTTCTTCGCACAAGTTATAATAGGGAGCATCATGGCAACACAACTTGGTGACCATGGTGAAATAAGCAAGAAATATGCATATTTGATTCTAGTTTTGATATGCATATATGTTGCTGGATTTGCCTGGTCTTGGGGGCCACTAGGATGGTTGGTTCCTAGTGAGATTTTCCAACTCGAGATTAGATCAGCAGCACAAAGTATTACAGTTGCCGTGAACTTTCTCTTTACCTTCATAGTTGCTCAAACTTTTCTTACCATGCTGTGCCATTTCAAGTTTGGCACATTCTTCTTTTTTGGGGGATGGGTGGTGGTGATGACAGCCTTTGTATACTTGCTGTTACCAGAGACCAAGAATGTGCCAATTGAGCAAATGGATAAGGTGTGGAGAGAACATTTTTTTTGGAAAAGAATTGTAGGAGACAAGAGTTAAGGCACAGAGATATAGTGGTGCCTTGATATATATATCACTCCACAATTTACGAGTATTCAAATACTTCTGATGTTAAGTATGACTAATTATTATAATTTGCTTACCAACTTGACTTACTCAAATTTGGAATGATGGGAGAAGAACAAAGAAAAAAGAGTCGCCTAAAAATATTCACATGCATGCACAAATCTGTTCTATATATAAATTAGAATAATTATCTTGAATGAAGGCATTGTTAGGAGTTATCTTTTAATGAAAGCATTTTTAAAAAAATTTCTTCAATGAAAATAGTTTTAGAGATTTTCTTAACTTCTTATCTCTTCAATGAAAATGAATTTTAATATTTTTTTAAAAAATTATAAAAATTAAAAATAACATTATATTACAATATAAATTATTTATCATAAATCTAAAATATAATTTATGTTTAAAAATATTTATTTATTACGAATTTTAATTATAATATAATTTACATATTCAAAAGTGTTTATTTATTAAATTTTAGTTATATAAAATAAATATTTATCTTGTACATTATACAGGCTAAAATACTAGTATTTATTTATCTCCATAATTTAATTCTTTTAAAGCGAAAGGATCACTTTAAAATAGAAAGTAGAGAATTATATTTGTGGATTAAAAATAAAAAATAGATATTAATAACTTTATAATTTGTAAGATATATAAATTTTTAATTAATAGTTATAATTCATTTTTTTTCTTTAAATTACACTGCTCAGTTTGACCGACTCAAATTCCTTGAATTCGTTTAATATTTTATACAAGGATAGGGAAAAAGTCTTACCGGCACTAGCAATACTTTCGGAAAATATGGTGGATAATGTTTTGTGAATAGTAAAATGAGACAATAAAAAATTCTCTTCTTTGAGGTGTATTTTTTAATTAATCAAACTTGCACGGATTTATTGCTTTCACTTGGTCGTATTAGCTATCTAACGGTTTTGATGGTCATCAATATGAAGTGTAAAAGTAGACAAGATAAGATAAGAGCATGATAAGTTATAATCTTATATAATGTTTGGTGCATACCAAATAACAAACCTAATAATGATGGAATAAAATATAAAACATGTTCAAATAACAAAATTACTATTTTGTTAAAATTATATATAATTTTCTGCAAAGTAACTTTTAATTTAATTTTTAATTTTTATGAAAAAATATAATTTTAACTAAAGTATATAATATTATTTTTTATTTATGTAGTTACTTTTTTTAAAATTATAAACAACATATATAAGATTTTAAAATTACAAATATTATTAAATTAAAAAATATATTTTAATATTAATTATTTAAATTTTAATATTTTAATTAATAATATATATATATATATAATAAATATAATATATAGTAATATATATTAATTTACATAATATTACTATATATTATATATATTTTGTTATTATATACATATATATATATTATCATCATATATTATATATATATTTTATATATATTTTTCATAATAATATTATATTTGTTTATATATAATTATATATAATATTTATTTTAATATAACTATCTATATAAGTATCATTATTTGTAATATGTTGAATATTATAACAAAGGAATTTGCTAACATACACACACTTATTTTTTAGTTGGAGTACATTAACAAGTTATAACTAAAATATATCTTAAAATACAGTTACGATGTAACTTGCTAACGTAGTCCAGCTAAAAATAAGTGTATGTACGTTAGTAAATGCCTGCGGGTCTGCTAACATACATGCACTTTTTTTTAGTTGGAGTACATTAGCAAGCTATAACTACAATATATTTAAAAATACACCTATGGTATACCTTGCTAACGTATTCCAACCAAAAAAAAGTATGTGTACATTAGCTAATTCTTATAACAAATATTGTATATAATTATAAATTATATATATATATATATATATATATATATATAATATTTATTATAATATTCAACATATTACATAATATATAGAGAAAGAACTTATCATATCCTGTTACTTCCTAGCCTAGCTCCTCCGTTAGGATAAGAAATACACTAGACCAACAGGATAAGGGGCAGGATAACATTATCGTATCCTGTTGGCACAACAAACAACAAATTACAACATGATAGGATAGTTTTTCTATCCTATCATGACCACCAAACGAACCCTAAAAGTTTAATTTTGATTCAATATCTATGTAACTGTCAATCAATTTCCTAAATATGGTTGTTAAAGTAATTATTATAAAAATCAATAATTTTACTCTATATGATAATCTAATCATTTATTCTATATGATAATTCATGATTAGATGACAATATAATAAATCTTTACACATTTTAATTAAATTCTTAATTTATGCTTTTGTATACATAAATCAATTTTAAAAAATATTTTTTTTCTTAAAATCTGCATCAGCTTGTCCCAACATACATATATATTCAACAAATCTATAAGCCTACCATTGCCACATAAGCAACATTTAACAACATAATTTTGCATAAGCAACACTTCACCTTAATTGTCATTATTTTATTTTTTTAAAGATTACTTTTGATATACTTTTCTCATCAAATCTTCATAATATAACTCTATTTTATTTTTTACTAGTGTAAGAACTCATGCCCTGCACAGAAATTAAATTTATAATTTATAATTTTTTATTAATCTTCATAATAACTTTATTTTACTTTTTATTAATCTTAATAACTCTATCAAATTCCATAACTTTTAACTTTCATTAATCTTTATAACTTTCTTTCAATCTCTGTAAATTCTCATTATACTTATTTAAATTGAGAATGAGAATCTTATGTGCAAGGTATGTTTAAAATTTCATAAATTATAATTAAAATTAAAATAAATATAAAATTCAAAGCATTTTTATATATTAAACTAAAAAAATGCCTGAATATTTACAAATTGTGCAACCAGCAATGACATTGACAATATAAGATACAACGTTGTCAATTGAAGATCAATGACAAAAGCATACTAAGATACACAATAAATAACATTATCAATTAAAGAAAAGCTTTTAATTTGTCTTCATGAGCAATTTGAAAATAAAACATTCAAATAAATAGTGAAAACAACATCATAAAATGAACAGACAATCTTGGAATATAAATGAATTTAAAGGCAACCAAGCAAACAAATGATCACTCTATATCTCAAGATAAAGAGTCAATCTTGAAACAGATCAAGCTTGAGGAAAAAAAAATTAAAAAGAAAAATAACTTAGGAGCCAAACATGTGTAAATAAAGGCAAAATTTCTAACAAAACATAAAGACAAATATGAATTATATTTAGTAGGCTAAAGTGCACTTTTGGTCTCCCTATTATAACACCAGTGTTTTCCTAGTGCGTGATTTATTGATTTAGTAATTGAAAGTAAAAATTTAATTTAATTTTTGTAATTAAAAAGTAATAAAGAAATTTTAGATGTGTGTTTACTATTATATGCTATGTTGTCTTGGAAACTCCGGTTTGAATTTATGAAATTTGAGAAAATGTTGTTTGAGCCAAATGTTTCTGTCGGTAATATCTTAGTTGGTTTAATGAGGAGCTGTGATTGTTCGGCCTTAGAGTGTTAGAAAGAGGGAGTTGGGCCTTAGTTAGCCCAAGATCTTAGAGCCCATAACCTCCTTTTAAGTGGCAAAACTCTCTTCCTCTTTCTCATATTGTCACTCATACTTCTACAAATGCTCTCAAACTCTCCCCATTCACTTTAATCTCTCAAGAATCAGAGAAAATCCTCAAGACAAGTTCCATTCTCCATAGTTATATAAAAGACGTGGGTTTCCAAATTGGTGAGTTCTTCTCCTTCTCTTGATTTTCATGGGACCATGTTGGGGGTGTGGAAAAACTTCGTTTGAATATGAGTTTATTACTTAGTATTGATAGATTTTGGGTGTGGATATTTGCTTTAAGGTTTCATTTCCCCTTTCTCTCCTCTTCCACTAATTCAAATCTCAGAGGCTCCAAGAGGTAAGGGAAGCTTACACTTGTTGATTTTCTGATGTATGAACATTGTTATGTTTAAATATTGCTTTGGATTGAGTTGAGTAAGCAATTTATACAAGTTATGGTGAAATTTTGTTGAAAAATGAGTTTGTTGATAAATCTGTTGATTTTGGGTTGATATGTTGTTATGTGATGAAAATATGACAAATATGTGTTTGATTGTGATTGGATAATATTGTTTTGACCTCTGTTGGGACGTTTTAGAAGGATAGGAGTGAAAAGTTTGGATTTTTGGGTTTTTTCGAAAAGAGTCTTTGGTTCTATTATCTAGTAGCCAGTGAGCGACATGGGCTCTCATTGAGCGAGAGTGCCCTAAAAGCAAAGTGGACTTCTCGACCTTGAACTTCGCTGTGCAAACTAGGTTGTCGCTGAGCAAATGCTCATGGTTCCATTGTTGTGAGAAGAAATGGAGTGATTCACTAAGCAAATATTATCCTGCTGAGTGTTTGTGTGGAATCTAGAAATTTTCCAAACAGTAAGTCGTTGAGCGGATAGGTGACTCACTAAGCAAGTGATGGTATTCCAAAATGTATGGAAATGAATTGCTGAGCAAGTTGTTGGTTTTGAAAAATTGACGTTCTCTGTGGTAGGCCTCCTGTTGAGTAAGTAATGTGTTCGCTCAGCGAGAAGAACATTTTAAGATTTTAGTTGCTCTCTAGAATGGTGATTTCATTGAGTGAGGATGATGTTCGCTCAGCGAATGCTATTTCAGAAAATTTGTGAAAGTCCTTGGAATGAAATTAGTTAAGCGATTTCTGTGGGTGCTAAGCAAAAGCCCTTGGAAACAAAAAGGGAATTCTCTGGAGTTGGGCATTTGTTGAGTGACACTTATGGTCGCTGAGCGAGAGCATTCATAAATGAGGCCTTCGCTAAGGGAGTATATAGGTCGCTAAGTGAATTGGTCAGACAGTTGAGTTTTAAATTGGTGTTTCAAAGTGGTTTTGAAAATGATTCTTGGCATGAGTTTTGTTGTAAAATGTTGAGTATGTAGCTGAAATGGATGGTTGCTTGGATAGGACCTCCACTTGTTACAAATGAAGTTGTTTTGAAATTCTCAATGGGGTATTGGCTGCTTGGATAGGGTCTTACCTGTTTATCATGTATGGTGTTGAATTGAGCTTGCATGGGGTTGGTAATGGTTGTTTGGTCATGTGTGGTGCTGAATTGAGCCCACATGGTGTTATTGTTAAACTTTGTTAAATTGTTGATGTTGGTTTGATAGTGGATGGTGTGGTACATGTATTCATGCATAAGTCTGTAGTGGTGACCACACTATGAGTAGGCACGTAAATTGGTTGGTTGACAGGAGCTAAGGCTCAGACGGACCTCCAACCTAGTGTTGGAAAGGTTAATGGAGGGTCATTGCACCTAGGACTTGAGGGATAAGTAGACGGGCAATTCCACAGGGCGCGAAGGTCGTTGCAAGCCTAGTGTTGTGGTGAGTCACTACCCATGTATATCTATCCTGATCAACCACTTGATTCTATCTATAGATTAGAGTTACGGTGTTCCCCAATAACTATGGATAGTGTTATGTTAAGGAACATGTCTATGCTGGCCACTCGAAATGTTGTAAATCTCTCTAGAGTAGTGTCTTCATGCATTGATATGGTAATTAGTGAAATCGTTGTATCATGCGGTCATGCTTCATGGAATTTTCTTTCGAATTATATCTACGTGTGTGTGTATGGGTGCATGAATGATGATGTGGTAATATGGTGATTGATGTGAAAGTTTCCTATTTGGTAGACGCGTACGATGTTATTGTTGGTTGATCCTTTGACTATGTGTTATGTTGTTTTAAATAAGCTTACCCTTGTCTTGTTGTTGTTGCCATTGTTGCTTTTGTTTGACTGTGATGATCACATCATTGCATGTGGGAGCAGACGACGAGGCTTCAATGGATCTAGCTACTCAGAATTGAAGACGAAGCTGCTAGTTGGAGGTAGTGTGATGTGATGAATCACATTCACACTTTTGATGTTCTTTGATAGCTATTTTATCTTTTGTTATAATGTATAGCCTGACCAGCCTTAGGGAGAGTGCTTTTGTATCCCTCTCCCTTGTTGATGTATATCTTGGCCTTTGGTGTTGGCTTACGTGTTCCATTATTCCTTTTGATTTGTAAAATTGTATACTGGCATTGGTTGAGATGGATGAGTCTCATTTTGATGCTTATACGTATAGTTATATATGTTTATGCATGATGTTGGTTTTCAGTGGGATGAGGATCATTTTGTTTTCCTTCGAAATTGAAAAGTGAAAAACAAATCTGTGTTTTTGAAAGACTTGACTATAGGATGTTTCATAAAAATGAACTCTCTCTAAAAAAAATAAGGGTGGTAGTGTTGTTCTATAGTGGCGGAGGGTTGTTACACCTATAATATCCAATTCGCAATTTTGGTTCCCCAATTTTTAATTGACTAAATTACACTAAAACCCCCTGAATTTTTTTGAAATTGCACAAAATCCTATATTTTTTGAACCATTACAATAACCTCTCTTGTAGAGGTACATAGTGTAATATTTTTCAAACAATTAAGGGGTGTTGGTGTAATATATAAGGGGTGTCAATGTAATGTTTTTCAAACAATTAAGGGAGTTAGTGTAGAGGTAAAAAATGGGGGGTATCAGGTGTAATTTGATGAAACTTCAGGGAATGTCAGTGTAATTTACTCTTTTTAATTATGTGATTTTAGTCCCCCAATTTTATAAAGTCCACAATTTTGGTTCAAACGTTAAATATCCATTCATTAACCGTTAAAATTATAATGTTGACCATGATGAGACATTAAGTAAATCACAGTGACAATTAATATTGAATGATATTTAGACTAAATTAAACTTTTGGTTCCTCTATAATATCCAATTTGCAATTTTGGTGTCCCAATTTTTTAATTAAGCGATTTTAGTCTCCTAACAAAATTTATGATTTAGAAAATGGTAATAGCAATTGAACGGGGATTTGAACCCATGACATTTCTTTTCTCTTTTACCACCTAAACCACTAAGTCTTTTAGCTTATTTAAGTCATAATACAAATACTATATTATATATGACAAAAATAAACATAAATTTAAAAAAAAAACTTATTTAATGTTAAATCTAGTTTAAAAATAATAAATAATAAATTTATATTACAAAAATAAGTATAAATTTTCAATAAATAAATAATATAATTTATTATTTAATATATTTTTTTTATACAATAAATATAAACATATAATCATTTTTGTTTTTCATCTCCTTTTTTACCCTATTTTTTTCTCATCTTTTTTTACCACATCACTAATATTATATTATTTATTTTACGCTGCAATTATCATTTTAACAATTAGTGATGTGTTAGAAAAGATGAGAAAAAAATGGGGTAAAAAAAGAGATGAAAGACAAAAGTGATTGTATGAAAAAAATATATTAAATAATAAATTATATAATTTATTTATAAAAAAAATTATATTTATTTTTGTTATTTACATTTATTATTTTTAAATTAGATTTAACATTAAATAAATATTTTAAAAAATTTATATTTACTTTTGTTATATATAATATAGTGTTTATATTATAACTCAAATTAGGGCTTTTTTTTTCCTTTTGCCCCCAATATATATATATATATGTGTGTGTATATATATATATATATATATATATTAACTCAAATAAGCTAAATGGCTTAGTATTTTAGGTGGTGAAAGAGAAGGAGAAGGACATGAGTTCAAATCCCTTTCAATTATTTAATTTTACTATTTTTTAAATCATAAATTTCGTTGAGGGCTATAAAATTGCGTAACTAAAAACTTGGGGGACAAAAATTGCAGATTGAATTTTATAAGAGGACCAAAAGTACAGTTTAGCCTAAATGTTATTAAATATTAATCACCGTGTCATCTACTTACTGCCACGTCATCTACTTACTGTCACGTCATGGTTGACTTTATAATTTTAACAGTCAACGGATAAACATTTAACAATTAAACTAAAATTACAGATTTTACAAAATTAGGGAACTAAAATTGTGGAATTATAAGTTGGGGAACTGAAATTGGAATTGAGTATTATAGGAGACCAAAATATAATTTAGCCTATTTAGTAAAAAGGACACATTTTTACTTTTAAATTGTACCATCAAGCTACTGTCTTGCATTAATTTAAACTAATATTTCTCTATCATTACGTAAACACTTATTCTGAAAGCACTTACCATAATATAATTGTTATATTCTATAAATTTTCCTTCCTACTAATCTCTTAATAATATAATATACTCATTTATTTGTCTACACTTTCTTTAAGAAGGTGAAGCGAAGATATATGGCTTCACTAACATCTATAAATGTATAATAAAAAAAGTTCTGCCATATTTAACATTTAGAGAGCAGAAAAAATTGATGAGGTGGGAGCAACCGTAGCATAATAGAGTTACAACTTTACGTTAAATAGCATAATAGAATTATTAACAGTGACGTTTATGTGCAGCAAAGTCACGTACCCAGATCAATTAATATAAAATATACTATTTACAACTTTATATTCATATCAGAATTCCAGGCAGTTTTATTTGAATTGATATTATATATCAGTGAGATTTTCTGTTGAAGATTCCACCCTTCACTTCTCCTCTTATCTTGGTTATAGAAATTCAAGCCCACGTGCAATGTTCCTAAGAACAATTAAGAATCTGCTGTACGTATCAACGTGCCAACTCCTTGGTATAATTGGTCCTACGCACTTTGTTCACTACATGAAGAAATTTTTAGATGATCTAGGACTATTTGGTGTGAACTAATCTTTATGTAATATATGGTCAATATCACGTGTTTACAGACCATATAATAATTTTTCTAGTAAATGTTTTACATTCCATTTGGTAGTGCGGAGGTACTAAAGAAAAGAAGAGAAGTGTGACAATTTGAAGAAAAAAGGAGAATTTCTTTGCATTTGGTTGGGGAGTAAGTCATAAATTTTTAAATTTTATGTGGGCCTCACGTCGAATTCAGCCCTCCCAAATTTTAGAAGAAATGCAAAGAAGTTCTCTTTTCCATTAAATGCCCTTGTGTTTTTTATTTTATTTCTTCATTCTCCTTTGGCGGTTTGTCTTGTCTCTATTGTCTATCTTGAGCTCAAGCTCCTCTTGTCTTTGCATGTAACTTAGAAATCACAATTTTGTAGAATGAAGAGAACGAATATGTAAAACACATATTTCAATATGTGTTTTAAAACCCGAATTACGATTTTTAAAATTAAATAAATATATGAATAATTACTAATATATATATATATATGATATTCAAATATGTAATAATATATATGTGTGAAAAGTTACACATTTTGGTAGTACGACGCTTCATATTTTCAAATATGATAATCACATAATCAAATATATGACATTATTATGGCTATATATTCGATTATGTGAGTAGCATAATCGAATATATGTTTTTTTGACAAATAACACAGTTAAACAAACAAGCATATAAGTGTAATTTTATTTTTTTATTCAAAAGCCAAAAAATACATTTTTACTCTATTTTTTTTTCTATTTCTCTCAAATCACACAACATCTACTTTTTTTATTTATTTTTTACACACTTTTCGTCTTTCTTACTTATTTTTTCTCCTTTTATTTTTTTCTTCTCTATCAAACACGGTATTAGTTTGCCAAGTTAAGTAATTATTATTTTAATGAAAGAAATCACCATTTAAGTTATCAATTTTGTCCTTAAACACATGGTTTGAGACACACCGCTGTCACAGCACATATAAAATGATTCTTCTCCAATTATAGAGGCATCATAGGTCTGCGGGTTTGACTTTTCTAGGTAGCAAGTTTGTCTCGCTTTGATTTGAGACGGAAGCTAGCGTGCGTAAGTTAGTCATATTTTCGATTTTCCACCATGTGTGAGCATCTCTTGACCATTAGAATGAAAATGAAAGGTTCAGATTTTATAATGGGTCACTGGGAAGTTTCGTTGTCCCTTCTTTTAATAAAATAAAAGCCTACACGTATCATCTTCTAGTTTGATAGAGAAAAAAGAAATAAATAAATAAAAATATGTAAAAAATAAGTTAAAAAATAAAATATGGATAAGAAATAATTTAAAATTTTAGGTTATTTGGTAAGAAAGAAATAAATGAGAAATAAATAAAAAATAAAAAATAATAAAGAGATGAATGAAAATAAATAAAATAAATAAATAATAGATCCTAGTGAAACTATTCTTTAATACAAAATTTCATCTCTATTTTATGCATACCAAATAAGTAAAATTTATACCAAATTTAAAAATTTCTTTACATTTCCTTCCCTTTCTTTCGTACCAAACATAGGTGTGAGCGTACGGTTTCGTTGCTTTTCCTCCTGCTTGTCCATACAAAACATTTTGCTGCCTTTTCATTATAAATACATGCTATGTCTTTAATTTCCTCTTTTATTTTTAATTTCTGTAACGGCTAACAAATTATAACATTATTTAATATGTTATTAAATACTAATAATTTACATATAAATGAAGTGTCAAAATATTTAATATAATTTACTTAAATGATTCTTTTTCTTATCTTTACAAAACTTGACTTAAATTTTATATAAAAAAAATATCTTTATGACCTACCTTAGACAAACGTAAATTTTCAGGCCTTTGCCACATTTAAAAATTTTTCTTAATCACTTTTGTTTTATTTACCGAAATAAGTTGATTTAATATATATATATATATATCTTCCTTTCATTTTATTTACATCATTTATTTGTCGACCTCTGCAAATGGTTTTATACTTGTTTCACTATTCAACGAAATAATTAAAAGTACTTTAAGTTCAAAGAAATATTTATTTGTAAAATTTTTATCGAAACGAATGAATTATAAAACATATCCTTTTTCCTTCTATTTAAACACAATTATTTTTCATTAAAAGGATTTCATATAAAACATTTTTTCTTCGATGTTGTAAATAACGCCCAAATATGACAATTTCAAAATATATAATATATTATTTCCTAAAATGGTAGATAGATTTACGTACATTTTATGTTCCGCAGATAACAACTCACTGTATAATACCCATTTTCGTATATTAGCACATATTATTACGTCATGTTCAATTTTTTTTTTAAGAATTTTTAGTCCCAATTCATAAAAGAATAACTTAGTCTTAAAATGTATTTTAATTTTAGAAAATTTTTTGCTTTTTTAATCCTTATAAACCATTTTAAAAATGATAATATAATTATTTCATAACATAGAAGAAATAATTCATTTAACAATATCATTGATATGATCAACTTTAATGAAATATAAACAATTTTACGTTGTAGACTTAAAGTTTAATTAATTTAATGCCATAAAGTGAATCAGTAACCTCTCCCTTGAGTTAATTCAATTCATCAAGTTATAAGACTTACATTGTAAGTATGTGAATTTAGAATTGTGCAAGATTTTTTTTTCCACGAACCTTAAATCGTGCAAGATTTTTTAATTTATATTCACTATAAATTTGAATTAGAATATATATTCGTATTATTAATTAATTTGAATTAGAATATATATTTTTGTTATCAATTTGAATGTTCAAATCATAACATATTGGTTATAATTACCTTAATTAATATAATTATGTATTTTTTAAGGATTAAAAATAGAAAAATTGATCACTTGATAATTAATTACTGTAATTACAAAAAAATTCATAATATTTGATAAATTTATTATTGTATTGCACAAAATCAAAATCTATACAAAATTTAATGATTTAATTGATTGCTTGAATAATCAAAATATATATTTGTTATAATCACTTCAAATTGTAAGTGTACGAGTTTAAATTCCTATAGTATTTTTTTTCTTTTTTTATTTTCTTATCCCTTCTTTTCCATTTTTCTTATAAAGCTTACTATGAGTCTCTTTTTAAATTAAAAGAAAAAATAAAACAAAAATGGTTCGGTATTCCTCCCTTAACTTGGTCTAATAAAGAAAAGATTAACACAATTTGATATAATAAAAGCTATTTACTTCTTGTTTTCAGGCCAAGTGAGGTTTGACCTCGTTAATATCCAATGTATCACCATCCATCTCTTGATACATTTGATTCGATGTTATAAAGTTTTGTGCCTGTGAATGTCATATGTTGGAGAAAATATATTAAAAATAATAAAAAGAGATATAAATTTATCTTATAAAAAAGACAAATCAAATGAAAAATGATGCAAAGATAAAATATTTGAAAAAAAGCAAAGAAGGAAATATCACTAGTAAAGAAAAAAAAATATATAAATAAAAATTATAAAAGAAAAATAAAATAAAGACCGAACCTTATTTTGATAATATAGTACAACTCTCTATATCTTTTTCTATAAAACCTTCATTTGTGTCTTTTGTGTTATTTCAATAGTTGAAAGTCAAGCAAATTGTAAAATTAATGTTAGAAAAAAAAATTGAATACAAAATATTATAAAAAATATGTAAAAAAATTCAAATAAAATTAAAAAAGATAAAAATTTACCTTAGAAAAAAAAAAGATTGGTAGATTTGTATTTCTTGCTTGTATTTATTCCTCTATTGAAACTAAATAAAAGAAAAAAAATGTTAGTAATTGAATATTTAAGAAAGAAATGATGAAAATGAAAAACAACAATATGTACATAAGTATTTATAGATGAATTTATCATATGACTTTTTGTTTCAGGAACTTAAATCATGTAAGATTTTTTAGTTTAAATCTGGTATAATTTTGAATTAGAATATATATTCATATTATTAATTAATTAGAATAAGAATATTTTTTTTATCAATTTGAATGTTCAAATTATGAATATCATATTGGTTATAATTACCATAATTAATATAATTATGTATTTTTATGAATTAAAAATAGAAAAAATTGATCACTTGGTAATTGATTACCATAATTAAAAAATCCATAATATTTAATAAATTTATTACCAAGTTATATAAAATCAAAATCTATATAAAATTAATGATTTAATTGATTGATTTAATAATCAAAATATATACTCGTTATAATCACCTTAACTACTATAACTATGTATTTTTATGAATTCAAAAATAAAATAAATTTTTTAGCGACATTTTAGCAAAAAATAATGTTTAGAAACTCAAACCGATCATCTAGTCGATCAAGACATTGGGTCATTAGATCAATGGTCGAACTAAAGGGTCACTAATTGAACTACAAGACCCAGTCTCTATTAAAAAAATTGAAAATATTTATGACATATAAATTTCATACCTATAAATTTTATTAAATTAAATTTGAATGGTGATGTGTTGCTCAGAAATAAATAAAAAATCAACAATGGTATTTGACATGAGGGTTAAGGAAGGACTATAAGTTATGCATGCAGGTCAAACCAACAAAAGCAAATGAAAAAATAAGTGCAGTTGTACGATCAACACAATAGACATTTATGTCATACGCATATGTGTATTCAAATTTTAGATTTACAATTTTGGTGATTATTATCATTTCAAATATGAATTTTTTTTTTATAATTAAAATTCATAGTAAATAAATATTTTTAAATATATAAATTATATTATAAGTTGGGGTTTTTTTTTTCAACAGCTGTAGTTAAAATGACATTGTTTTATGTAACACCCCAAATAATATAAATATATTAATAATAATATTATGTAATTTTTACTTAACATCTGTTTTATGCTCGAAAATATGAAGTGTTTTTTTTTTACAATAAATCACGAATAGTAGATACATACAATTTTAAAATACAATATTACAATTTCCTAAAGCTAACTGTACTAAAAAAAAATAAACTTTACTTGTACGAAATTAAAGTGATAGAGAGTTGTCACAGGAAAATGTTAAGAAGATCCAACTAACCTCCTGTTGCACTATACAAACATTGACTGCTGCCATCTAACGAGGTGGGGAAAGCACACAACAAACAAAAAAAGAGAGGAAATAACACACAAACAAACAAGTGAAGAGGGAGGTGAGTATCTACCTAAAGCGTTATTGACAATAGAACATACAGTGGGCCTAATTTAGCAGATAATTATAACAAAAATAATTAATTCAAATAGATAAGGCAAATTACAGTTAACCAAATGTAACGTATGAATACAAATATGCTGACTCGTCTCCACGGAGAACTTTTCAACAATGGAGTAACAAGATCAGGAGCTTATACTCTACCGACCCAAGCATGCCAATCAATACCAATATTCACCTACTCTAGAATGAGAATAACATTAGGTGATTCACCAACCATAGCTAGAATGGGAATAACCTTTGGTGGTTTACCAACCAAAGCTGGAATGGGAACAGTCTTTGGTGGTAATAGGTACGTGGCAGTACTCTCCATTAATCATGGATAAATTGTAGTGATTTGTCAAGAGCGTTAATGTGCAAATCGCCTTAACCATGACTCTGAGTCGCAATCCCTATGGGATGACATGCACCAAACGTCCTTAAGGTTTCCTTGACCTCCACTACAAGATTCGCATCCCATCATAGAGTGTAGCTATTGTGGGAGCCTAGGTCCAACAGACAATGATATATTTTGGTTGGTCTTATTAGAGTTGATATCAATTAAGTATTTCACAAAGGGTTTCAACTTCCCTCAATACTAAAATTCCAATTTGTCAATCATAGGCTTCACTACAAACCCTCTTAACTAAAAGTTAAGGTTCACATCTTCACTCGATATCAACTCTAATACATAGAGACTAACTAGCATGTGCATAATGGTATAAATAACACCAATTAAGTGAACTCAATTCATTCTCAATAAACACATAACAACAATTTCAAATTAAATTAAAGTTAAATTTCTATGTTATCATTTCATCCCTCCTTGCTTTAACTCACCCCTCAGGGTTAGACTTTCACTTATCTTTAAGGATATGCAAATATAATTTTATTCTCATCTTATTAAATTTTATGGTATACCTCACTTTACACTATACTCAACTTAATCAGTCTTATTATGTACTTAGGAGTATATTCTATTGTAATACTATTATAGTTAGTGCTAATGTTTATTATAGTACCTTATTTATTTATTACCAATTGTATTTTACAAGTTTATAGTATATTTACTAAATTATTTATTTATTTCCTCATTTTTATATTTTCCTACTACTATCTCAACCAATAGTAATAGTGCCTTAAGGCCTATTTCTTTAAATGGCCCTCATACTTTAATCTTTAGCTTTCTTTAAAAAGTTTCAAAATTTTATTTTTGTTTTTTTGGTTGCCCAGGATATCCTCCAGTCGACAGTCAGAGATTAATTCCTCAAGATATGGAGATCCATTTAAGGTGCTGACCTTTCCTAACAAATGCTCTTTCATAAGCACAGATATGGGATTGAATACCTAACCACATGTTTAAGGAACATAGTTATCTGCTAACTATACCACACCATACTGGTGACATTTTATTATCTAGTATGGCCCAAACCACAAAACCCACAAGTGTCTTCATAACTTGTATTATTATATTTAATCCTCATTATTACCATTATTGTTATTTATTATTATCATTATTATTATTTATTATTATCATTATTACCATTTTATTATTATTATGTTTTATGTTACCGTCATTATTATTATTATTATTATTATTATTATTATTTAATTTATTAATTTGTTACATATTATTAGTTTAAATTTGTTGTATAAGTCTCAAACTTTTAATACTAATCTGGCCAACTATATTAAGGTGTTCTAAAGCCGGACTCAATTCATATGGTTGCTATCATTACCATTGTTAGTTTCATCTTATTTATTTGCTTATTATCTTTTTTATTTTTCCACCGGTTAAAATATAACTAGGCCTAGATTGTCTAATTTTACTTAGGAAAGACTTTTGTCATTTACACTCCTCCTATTTACTAAATACACTTTCTTTTTTCTTTTTTTTTATTATTATAAATACTCTTTATATTAATAATATCCTTTTATATTAAAAAGTATAAACCTTATTCTCTATAACCATCTTCATTGTTTTCTAAACCATTCTCATATCTTTTCTTACCTTTTTTCTTTTTTCTCTATCAAAGGTATTAAAATTTTACTTTAACCTCATTCCATTGCACTCTCATATTTAATTCTATCGTACACGTAAAATATTTCAATCAAATTGTCGATACTATGCGTGACTAGGTAAGCTGCAATCTCTCTCTCTCTCTCTCTTTAATTTTAGAAATTGCTTTTCGAAATGCAATATAATCTCTATTTTAGTTGCATTCTAGAAAGTACTTCCTGAAAAAAACACCAAGAAGAGAAATGAGAAGGGAGAATGCATTGAAACCAAAGTTGAGAGAGTATAATGAAATTAGAGGGGACGGAGTGCAGTGAAACCACAAATGGGGTAGTACAGTGAAACTAGAGGAGGAAGTGAAGTGAAATTACAGGTGACATAGTATGGTAAAATCAGAGGGGAGAGTGTGGTGACATGAAAGCGAAGGGTGATGGTTAAGAAAAAAAGTTATTTAAGTAATTTTATATAAAAAAAGAAGAAGAAGAGTGTATTTAACAAATAGGAAGAGTGTAAGTAGCAACAAACCTTAAAAAATGGGCTAATAGGCCCAACGAACACCCCACTCCCTCTTACGGTTTTTGTCTCTAGATTCCCGTTGCAGTAACCTTCATACACGGAAATACTTCATGCCTCCACCTCTTCTTCATCGTATTGTTATCCCCAAACTGTTCATCCATGACCCACCAATCTTCATCCAAAAGCTACTTCCAATAATACTCTCTGTCATCCAAGAAAAGAGAAGAACATAGTTCCAAAACAGTAGCCGCAACACATTTTCCTCACAGTGACGGCGTTTATGATGCACCCAAATGGTGTCCCTTTCCTTACATGGCCCCTCCTCATACATTTAGCTAATATAAAATCAATTAGAAGAATGCTCATTCTTTCCTTCATTGTCCAATGTCAATGACAGTAACAAGCCACAAACAAACATGATAGAAGAATAAAATCTCACAATTACAAAAATAATCCATCAAAACAGAATTTTCACACCAACAAACACACAAAAATCAATCGATTAAGCAATAAACGCCATTAGAGTTACCACCGACGCTTTTTACTTCCTCCCCACCTTGTGTGATGAGACCGGAATTTCTTCGTCCCTCCGCCATGCTCTCACTGCCTCTACCCCAAGTCCACATATCCACGCTCACCAACAAGGAAAAATGACAGTGCGGTTGGAAAGAGAAGGGTTGGAATGTGTTTAGAGTTGAGGTTAGAAGGTTGAGGAAAGAGAAATTCGAAGGGATACATGCAAGAATTGAGAGAAAATTGAAAGAATCTCCCGGCATCCTCTTTGTGAGATTGCAAAACTTTGTAACGGACCTTTCTGTTTGTTCCTCGGAGTGACACCACGATTGGCTACGTGCCACTCCCCCAAACTTTTGGACCAACGGTTACCACCTCTCCTACATTTCTAACCGTTGGATTCAAGTTAGTGGCCGGGACTTTTGGGCTAGGAAAGGAAGGAGAAAGAAACCCTTATTGGCAAGTTGGGCTAGGGTGTAGTTAGCTCAAGGAAAAAGAAAAAAAAACTATGGCCAATGTTATTCCCACCCTTTTTTTATTTTATTTTCACCTCCAATTTTTTTTAAAAAGAGTAAAAAGATTATTTTGTCCTTTTTCTTTTTATTTTCTCTCTTCTTCTCACCTCACTCATTCTTTATTAATGGAAACATATTTTTGTTGTATATCCTAACAAAATCTTCTTGAGATACATAACAAAATCGTGATTTTGTTATGTATCTCAACAATATCTTGTCGTGATATACAATGAAATCGCGATTTCGTTTTATATCCCGACAAGATCTTATTGATATATACAAAACAAAATTTTATCAAGATATATAATAGAAATACATTTCCATTATGTATCTCAACTAGATTTTGTTGAGATAACGGAATGCATTTCTGTTGTGTATCTTGATAGATCTTCTAACATAACGAAAATACGTTTTCGTTGTATATTTTGTACAATGGAAATGTGTTTTTGTCAAGGGGTATTTTTGTAAAAAAAAATAACAAACAACATTTGGGATGAAAATAGCAAAAATTAGGATAAGAATAACAGGGTCCAAAAAATATTTATTTGAACTTCTACAATATATAGCTCAACCCATTAATCTCATACTAACCCAATTACCTAATTATTTTAATCTGGCTCTCACCTAATTAATTAATTTAGTTTTCTATTATATACTTTCATAGACACAATAATTCCTAATTTTTTATTAAACAACTTAATATTTGAACTTACTAATTTCATTTTAAATTTTTACACACATATTTTAATTTATCTAAATTCATAATATTTTTTCATAACTAAATTAATGTAAATTATTTTAATTATTTTAGTTTAATTAAAATAAGATTCTACCACTAAAACGCAAATACAATTATATAAAGAAAATATTAACTAAAATAGTAGCAAACAAAATAAAATGTTGATTTATTATTTTATAAACAGAGAAAATAGAACTTAGAGGATGTCACACAAATATTCAAATTTGCTAAAAATTTTAAAACTTATGGATCAATTGTTGTTTACTCTAATTTATCAAATTTTCTCTAAATTTAAATAAGAGTTTTTTTTTCAATTTGTTATTTTATTAAAATATAATTTCAAAAATAGTTGCAACCATTGATAATACTAATAATGGTCAAAATAATATTATATTTTTTTATATTAGAAAACTAGAAAATAGAGGATGTTACGTTTCACGCTTAAAAAGAAAAATTCTTTGAACTAGATTGGGTCAACCCACTGATTCACTGGTTTAACCGCAAAACCTGCTGAGTCATATCGATTCGGGTTGATAGCATGTTCGATCCAATCACCAATAGGCATAGCAAATATACCCAGCCCTGTGGATACTTGTCCCCGCTTTGACTGGTTTTTTTCGCTTTGACCAAGGTCAGGTTTTCTCCATGTGTCAAAGTCGGGGATGGGGGACTAGGATGGGGATGTTGATACCTGCCCTGCCAACGCCCCTGAACCCGCCTCGAAAGAAAAAGTAATATTTTATAGAATTAAAATATTATGCACAAGAAAATTAGTGATTTTTGCAAAAGTATTTTGTCTAAAATACTTTAGATAAAATTTATTTTTAAAATTAAAATATTTTGTCTAAAATTATACTTTTAATGTAATTTGTCAAAAAATAGACATTAGGGACGGGACGGGACAAGAAAAACTTGACTCCCACCGGAGGCGGGGATAGGGACTCAAAATTGATCCCCGTCAGGTATCCGGGGCGGGGTCAGGGATATGTTGGGGAGTGGTCTGCCTCTGCCCTCATCCCGCCTTGTTGCCATGCCTAATCATTGGCTTGGACCAGTTGCACCACTGCTCCTGGTCTAACCGGTCGAACTGGTCGATTCGAGTCAGTTTTTAAAACATTGGCGAAAAAATAAAAATAGTGTGATACTGTGACATGGTATTTACCTACGTGTCAAATTATATTTTATATGATATAATTGATTATTATTCATTATGTTAGTATTTAAGGTAACATAACGATTTATTATCATTATAATACATATTTACAGTAATTTATTATAAACTCGTGATAACAAAGAAAAAGTTATCATAATTATAAAAAATATTTCATAAAATTTAATAAATTGATTTCCATATTGTATAAAATTAAAAGCTATTTAAAATTTAATGATTTAATTTTGTTAAATTAATCAAAATATATACTTGTTATGAACACCTTTGTTACTATAATTAAATATAATAATATATTTTTATGAATTTAAAAAATAAAAATAAAATCAATGAAATTTAGGCAGGAAAAAAATGAATACGGTGATGTCACATGGCATTTGTCTACATGGCAAAACCTTCTTTTATAATATATAATATATAACAGATTAAATCAATTTATTTCAATAAATAAAACAAAAGTGATTAAGAAAAGTTTTAAAATGTGACAAAGATGTGAAAATTTACGGTTTGTCTAAAGTAGGTCATAAAGATTATTTTTTTATATAAAATTTAAGTCAAGTATTGTAAAGATAAGAAAAAAATTATTTAAGTAAATTATATTAAATATTTTGACGCTTAATTTAATGTAAATTATTAGTATTTGATGACATATTAAACAATGTTATAATTTGTTAGCGGTTACAGAAATTAAAAATGAAAGAGGAAAATAAAAGATTAAATCAACGACATAGCATGCATTTATAATGAACAAATAATGGCAGCAAAATGTATTGTGAGAACCAGCAAGTAGAAAAGCAAGAAATCGTACACTCACACTGTATGATGATCCATGTGGATTTTTATTTTATTAAAAGAAAAGGGTGATGAAACTTCCCATAACCGATGAACCATTATAAAATCTGAGCCTTTCATTTTCATAATCAATATCTAATGGGTAGGAGATGCTCATGCATGGTGGGGGATATGACTAACTTCCGCATGCTAGCCTCTGTCTTGATTTGAAAGAAACACATATCAAATCTTTAGTAAGGAAGACTTTTAGACCTTAAGATCAAAGCTAACCAAATTTTAGTAGTGACACTTATGTTGAAAATTCAAACCAATATGCTGTTTTGCAAGTTTGCATATACCCCACTTGGACTTCATGGCAAGTGTTGCCACTTGACTTCATAAGTCAAGGAACACTATTTGGTTATCATGATCCATATCTGCAACCTCAAACTCTCTAAGTTGCATAAAGAAAAGACTAATGGCAGTTGGATTGGCTATAACAAATGAAAGTGAACAAAACAATGGTAAGATAACCCTTTATGTTGTCCTGTCTTATATGATGGCTGCCATGGGAGGTGTCATCTTTGGCTACGATATCGAAATATCAGGTGGGGTGACCTCAATGGAGCCATGTCTAAAGAAGTTTTTCCACAAAGTGTACCTTAAGATGCAAGAGATGTCAAAGTTAGCAACTATTATGTATTTGACAGCCAACTATTGACCTCTTTTATATCCTCTCTTTATGTTGCTAGTCTTGTTACTTCCTTCTTTGCTTTTTATATCACCAAAGCCTTTGAATGCAATCCATCATAGCCAAAGGTGCCACAATCCTTGTTGGCACAATACTTGGAGGTGTAGCTTGTAATGTGTACGTGCTCATAGTTGGCAGACTTTTGCTTGGAGTTGGGGTTGATTTTGCAAACCAGGTAGCTACAATGTTTTTATAGCATAACAAGTGACAATGCTTGTCTTGCAAACAAAAAAGAGAACAACAACAAAAACTTTGTTCCTCTAGGTAAGATTAGCTACAGGGGTCAAGAGACATCATTCAACTTAGTTAAAGGCCAAATTTTCAGACTTATTATTTAACATGAGATCCTTCTTAACAACTTTCTCCAATGTCCTTCTTAGTCTTCCTTTCCTCTTTTTTACATGATTAAAAACCATGCAATCTACTTTCTTTACTGATGCATTTAGGCTTAACTTATTTTTTGCAATGTACATTTATATCGTTACAAAGTTTAAAAAAAATAACCATTGATTATGATTTTTGTTAAACTATTCTCATGCTTGCATATCTTCTAGGAACACTGCATGATCCAAATTACACATTCATAAAGGGGAACTAGTATCTCATGCTTTCTAGAATAAGCTGGACTTGTCTAATGTTTATTATGTTGCCAAATTGCTCCAACCATCTCACGAATAGATATAATTTCTTAGCAAATGCTAACCAATGTCCTAAGTATAGTGGTTAAGAAAACAAAAAATAATAAGCTTTTATGGGGAAAGAAAAAGCATTATTATGTCAAAATCACAAAAAATATTAGTTGCCTACTTTTTTGAGTAATTAGAATTGTAACACCTCGACCTTAGCTTTACAATTATTTTTATAATATTTGTGGATTTATTTCTAAAAAATTAGGAAAGAATCTCAAAATTTGTTCTCCATTGATGCGTTCACAATTTTAAGAACTATTTAATTGTGATTTTTAATAATTCTTTCGAATTGGAGCCCAGAAATATTAAAAAATAATGATTACATGTCGATTTCTCAATATAAAAGGGTTGACATGTGAAAAAGTTTCAAATGATAGTAAGATATCATTTTGAGCCTGGAAACATGTCATATATATTAAAATATAATTTTGAAAATTTTTTGGGAATTTTTTGAAATTCTTATGAAAAATGTCCATTAAGTAAAACTAGAATTGGTTTGACATTCAGAAATAGTATAAATGATATTCTCAATATATTTTTAGGTAAGAAATTTAATTTCATAAATTTCATAAAAATTTTGAAATTTATTGAGTTAAAATGGATTTAATATGAATTTTTAACTCAAAAATATTAATTAAATAATTAAAAACTCGAAAAATTTATAAAAAATTAATATTATTTTCTAGAAATTAATTTTAAATGAGAAATAATATTTTATCAAGTTTCACGTAAAAATTTATTAATTTAATGTTAAAATTAATTTACTAAAAGTTTAACTGATAAGAGGCAAATTAATTGATAAAATTAAAATTGAACCCAGAGACTTGAGAAACCTTTGCAAGGCAATGTAGAGAAACCTCTACAAAGCCAGAGACTAATTTGAACATGCATATTTATCACACGTCCTTAAATGGTGACATCATCTTAGATGATGTCATTCACATGACATCACCAATTTGCCACCTCACCCAAAATTTTTCCTATAAATACCCCTAAATTTTGTGAAGCTCTCCTCAACTCTTTCCCTTGTTGTTTTGGCCGAGAGCTAATCTTCTCTCCCTTCTCACCATTTTAATTTTTAAAGCTTCCATTCCCTCACCATCATTAACCTCCATCAACGACCTTTAGGCTCCATCATCAATCTCCCTCCAAGAAAGCTTTGGAAGCCACCATTTCCACCACCTTTTCTTCTCTTCATCACCAACTATTTGTGAGTTAATGGGGGAGTGGGGTGGATTCTTTGTATTGTTGTCATTTTCACATGGATGTTAGGGTGAGTTTTCCCCTAAACCCACCTAGTTGTCATGAATCTTTATATTGTTGCCATTTTTAATGTTGATGCTCCATTTTTGTTGGTGATTTCCCTGGTTTATGGCTGCTATTTTTTTTTAGGCAAAATATTGATTATTTGTAGTTGTTATTGATGTGGGAATATTGTTTATGTGTTAAAGATGGTAAGGAAAAAAATTGGAAGCTTGGTTTGCCTTTGAAATGGCTCACGGTTTTGGTTCTTCCAAGGGAAGATTAGTATTTCTTTTTTACTTAATAAGGAATAGCTTAACCTATGTTAGTAGGAAAAATCTTTGCAAAGGTTGGTTTTATTTTGAAGCTCACAGTTTTGATAGTTAAAATAGGTATTTGATCAAATTTTTGGCTTTGTTTTTTTTCTTAAATGGCTCACAGTTTTTCTAAGTTTAGGGAAGCTAGTGATGGAATTTTTTTTTCAATGGATTAACTCATGAAAGAAATTTTAAAAATCCTAAGACTTGAATTAAAGTAGACTCAAGGTTTTGTAAAGGGAAGGCAAGCATCAAGAGTATTTTCTTTAGGTTGTCATCTTGGTTTCCAAAGAAATAAGATTAAGCATAATAAAATGAGTTGAAAAACTTTGGTGGATTTAGGGACGAGATTTCGGCCCTAAAAGCAAAAAGGGGAAAAGTTTTGGTTAAAGTTAATCTTACAAGCTTGATGAATGAATTAATTTGGTTTAAGAAAAGTTATGATATTTTAAAGAGTTAATTAGGATTTTTAGAAATTAGTCTTAAAGATAGATTAATATATATAAAAAAAAAAAATTCAAAGTAAAGGTTTCAATAATAATTAGTTGATTTTGAAGACTTATAGTTAGAAAGCTTTTTTTTCCCCTAAAACTAAACTCCATTCTAGCAGTTGAAATTTTAGTTTGAGTTAAGATTAGTTTTTATTGGCAAATTACAAATTAAAATAAATCTAAGTAACATCTTAAGATTTTAATATACAATCTTTTGGAAAATTTTCAAAGATAATACAAAATTGATAAAGTAGTGATCATAATCATCTTAAGACACTAAAATAAATATCTAGAACCTAATTGGTACACGGACCAATTCGATTTTGACCAAGTAAAAGGTCATTAGATTTTCTTTAAAAAATCCTAATTAATTGGTTCAAGTCTTTATTAAGTACCTAAGATTAATCCTTATTGATTAATCATCTAGGCTAATTCGACCTTGTTATATGAATTAGTATTTAATCTTAGATTTTACTAATATAAATTTAATCCTTAAAGTTAGGCACTTAAAATGGCTAAATAAAATTATTAAGCAATGATTCACTAATCCTTTTTTTATGATTAATTCTCTTAAGAATTTCCTTTTTATTTAAATGCATGTTTTCTAAATTATTCAATTATTCATTGCATAGATATTTTGTACGAATGCGTAGACCTTAATCTGTTATACTATTAGATGAATAGAGACTAAGTCTTTGCAATGTGAAGCAAAGACATTGAAGAGATAATATATTGGTGCTCAGATATGCTGAGACTAGAGAAAATCTCTACTTAAAGATAAGAGTGATGAGTGATGAGACGTTAGTTAGTTGAGTAATGTGATGCGAGGGATATACAATGGCATGACACCCTGCATGAGAAGCTACAGTTTGGTACACTGAGGAATGAAAGACAGGGACCCACTTGATAGGTCTTGAGGGTAAGGTATTGAACAATGAAGATCCCAATTGCCAAGGTAGTACTTTTGAGCCGGGATATTCACCTAACCAAGCTTGATAACCCTGACAACTACTCAGTATTCTAGGATTGGTGCGAGAGTTTACCTCTAAATGGACAGTGAATGTCTTGATTACCTTGTTCCTCGATGATGATGATGATTGTACCATGTTAATGATATTTAGAGAGGTATATGTATTCTTAGTCGCTTCACGATTCTGTTGAAAAACTATTACTCACCAAAGGGGAGTGTGGATCTAGGGGTGGCAAAATGGGCTGGGCTCGTCGGGCCAGCCCGTTTAGCTTGCCATTTTTGACGGGCTGGGTTAAGCTACCTGAGCCCGTCAGCCCACATAACCTGCCCCGTTTTGGCCCATTTAAAAACGGGCTGAAGACGAGCCGGGCCGGGCCAGCTCGTCGGGCTGAACATAAATTTAAATTATTTAATTTATAATTTTTATTTCATGTGAAAATGAATGAAACAAATAGTTGTGGCACCGGTTGAGATCATGTAGAAGCTAATCAAGACAGGGACAGGAGCAAGGAGATGGATTTGTTTGCACTTTCCAGACTTGAAATTTTTTAAGCATTGGAAGTAATGGTTTGTCCAGCAATATTGTATAAAACTACAAATAATTAATTATCATTATCAAATATTGTACATATACTCATTCAAAATTTTGAATTCCTTCCTTTGTAGATTACAGGCACTAACGTGTTGGCCAATCCCAAATGTTTCTTTATTAAAAAATTGCAAGCTTCAAGTTTTTTTTTAAATTTTTGGCGGGCCAGCTTGTCGGCCAGCTAGTCCACTCATAAAACGGGACGGGTTATGTATTCCAACCCACTTTTCCAAAACAGGCTAGGGCGGGTTGACTCGTTTTAGGCGAGCTAAATACGGGGCGGGCCATGGCAGGCCGGGCTGGCCCGTTTTGCCACCCCTATGGGGATCCATACAGAGTCAAGGGCAGTCTACTATAACTTAGTTAAAACCCTAGGTTCCCTTCTTTATTATTGTCAGTTATGTTTTATCTATGTTTGACAGCAGGATACCCTACCATTTATGTAAAAGTGATTTTAAGAACAAAATCACCTTACTCCTCTACCTTTTTCTTTATGTATGTTATTTATGGACAGATATGCGAAAATGGCAGAAATGCCTAATGAGAACTCCTCGATGCTACACTAGATGACCTAAAGACTACTCCAATAGATGAGGACTGGAAAGTCTACTTTCTTTTGGATTATATATGGGATGAGATAGGTTATATAGACACTGCTTTGATGTAGGACCTTTTTTGCTTTATTTAGTGGGATAGATAGTGTCTGGATTTTCCCTGTATTCCATTGGCTTTCTTTGTATTCAGTTTTGTGTATTCAATTAAGATCAATTAATGGTGTGTATTTCAGTAATCATGATGTACATTGTTGACGCATATATGATAGACTTTGTTTCTTTTATATTTTACTCCTATTTCCAATTCCATTTTACTTACGAATTTTCTATTTTAAAAGTTTCAAAACACAATCAAGGTGGAGAATAAAAATGAAAAATTTTTACTCGTATTTTCATCAACTCGAAATCAATACTAATTAAGGAATAATTGAGCATAGGTTATGTCCAATGTGAACGAGTGTTACAAGAATCACTTATTGGAACATATTTAATGCTTCTTAATCAGTCCTTTTGGGTCGTCAATAACAAGATAATAATTTCTTTTAAATTGTGTAATGGTTTTGTAGGCAAATCCCTTGTATCTCTCTGAAATGGCACTATCACAACTAAGAGAGGCAATTAACAATGGCTTCCAATTAAGCATTGGTGCTATATATGCTAATCTAATCAACTATGGAACAGAGAAGATTGAAGGTGGTTAGGGTTGACATAAGTCCCTAGCCATGGAAGCAGTTCTAACCTCAGTCCTAACACTAGGTGCACTTTTCTTGCTTGAAACTCCCAACTTAATCAACACATCCATGACCATCAAAAGGCTAAGCTACTACTTTAGGGAATTCGAGGCATGGAGGCTACGTGCCATCCTATCAAGGTATTTGGTTGATCACCTTGTCACAATATCGTATCTAAAGGACAGTCCTTGACTGAGGATATTAGAAGGACAAGCTTTAAGTTGCAAATTGCGATCACCAAAGCTTGGCCAATAACTGGGGTGATGCAACATGAGGCTCGACTGATGCAAAGGCTAAAACTAAAGCTACTACCATGACAGGTAGTCAGTTGTATTGCTTGGAGGGCACACAACTCTCCACCCTCAACCTAATAACGGGCAAGAATAGGCTTATAACCAAGTTGATATCTCGGTTAAGGAATTTAGAGGGTACAACAATGATTTCACAACCACTGATAATTACACTATATTAAAACCCCTTCTAACACATCATCTTGACAAGCTTCACTCTTTATTAATCACCTCAACCTACATTAATTATCAACCCATACAAAAATTCTCCATTTAAGATTTGCACAATAAAGCAAAATATATACACAAATTAGTAATTACCATATAAAAACGTACATAATTAATTATCATCTCACATCAACAATTGCATTCAACAATTTTTCTATCCATAAAATTCCAATCATATATACGAAACAACAATAGATTAATTGATTCATGGTAGTGCCACAGAGAATAACACACAAACATATTATTGTGTGTAGTCATTTTGCTGGGTGAATGGCATACCAAGTTTGAATAAAAGTGAGGACAAGGCCCATAATTGCAGCGAGGAAGGCAATGATGGTCCAAGGGTTGCTGAAATAGGTATGATACCCAAGCGCTAACCAAGTGGGTAAACTTTTATGGCTGTAATGCCTCTCGATTTGAGCTCTAACATGACTATATTTCCCCCTTTCAGGCCCCAAGGTAGTGCCTAAAGTATTGATGAGGTTGGCCACTTCCTCATCACTCCGTCGCAAGTTAAGTATAATCCCTTGTGATTTCAACTCCTTCACATCCTCAGGGTGGTCTATAAGTGAGTCCAAGAAGGAACAGTAAGAGGAAATCCCATAGTCATTCTGAAAATCATGACACCTCTCATACGCTATCAAGTTGAATGTAATATCTATTGATATGTCATCCCCAACGATCTTAGGAAGCGTCAATTCCGATCGAAGCCAGCCATGGGAGAAAGATATGTCACTTGGGTAAGGTGTCTTCCCTTTCTTCAGTCCAATTCCTGCTGCTTTCAATTCCTTTATGTTCCTGAGTAACATATACATATATTGGGACACACAAATTATACTGTACTATTAATGGAAGATTAAAAAAAAATTAATTTGTCTATGTTTCGTACTTATAATAATTTAAAGTAGCTTATAAGTTTGTGATACAGAAATTAAAAAATATAATTTCAAAAAATTTAAAATTAATAATAACTAAAACTAATTTTTTTTTTAAAAGATAGTCATAATACTCCTTCAAGTTTCGTCAAATTTCGTCCAATACTTCTATTTTTTTTTAAACACTACATGACACTTTTAAAACATTACATTAATTCTTTAATTATTTAAAAAATATTATACCGTATACCTTTATAAGAAAAATTATTATAAATATTAAAAAATACAGAAAAATAATTTGCAATCTCAAAAAATCTCAATTTAATATTTACAGGGACAAACACATTTTTAAGCTAGGCTTGTGGAATGTTTGTTTTAAAATAGCTTAGCGTGGCTCCTGCCCTACCTGTATATTACGTTTCCTTTTGGGTAATTTTGAGTCTGATTTGCGTCGAAAGGAAGGGAGTTCCACAGGAAGATCGAGCGCTCAAGATCGAGAAGATGAGTAGGAGGACTAAGAAGATCTATTAGTTGTCGGATGGGTGGTTGTTCTGCGGTGGACCAAACTCGAAGCACAAGAAAGAATGCCATGGTTTCGATCAACGCGGACTCGTCATCGGCGTTTCTCCACAGCAGCCTCAGCAACAGGAACGGAAGCTGGTTCTCTAACAAAAGCACGTCCCGCATCACATGAGTCAGATCCTCAGCCTTAACACTCATTCTGTACGGTTGGTCAAGATCGGCGTTTTCCAAGATATGTAGCAGGGCACACCCGTCCACAAACAGCGTCCAACTAATCTTTTCTTCCATGTTTCTGAATCCTTGATCGGAATATTTGGAATACAGATCATTAATGGTAAAAACATCCGCGTCAAACAGCACTTTCAGTTTTTCAATATCAGCTAAAATCCTATCGTGTAGAGTTTGTGGGTCTTGTCTAGTGCTGTCGATGTACCTTGCCGCCCACATCTGCTTGTACCGCTCTCCTAGCTTCAGTTTTGGAGCACCATGATGGATGGGACCAAATGACGCTAGCTTCGGCGAGTAATGCTCCGCCAAATGCTCTCGATCTCGGAGATGGTGCACCACCCGTTGTATCTTGGGACGGCCTTCAGATTCTGCTATTTCTTTTGCCTTTTGCAGCTGCCTAAGCCTTTCTTCAATTGTAGTGAAGTTTGCATTCTCAGCCATTGCATAGATCGATTGATGGGTCTTTGGCAGGAGCCCGGTGAGTAATAAACCTTTAATTTGCTCCGGTAAATAGATAACATCATTATATTATGGATAAGGAAATTGCGGGCAAGTAATCAATAAAGATCCTCACTTTCGCTGTTCTACACCTTTTATATAACTAAAGATGAAGCGTCGTACGGGTGTTTGTAGGGACGGCCTTTGCACCTGGCTTAAAAACCCAGGCCATGAAAATGAAAGGCTCAATGATTAAAGACACCCAGGCGATAATTATGAACTTTTACAAAAGGAGTTAAAAAATGAAGTCCCACTAAAAAAAAATTAAAGTATATATAAGTGGAGTCATTGTGTCCAAAAATGTCCAGATTTCTTTAGACCAACTCTTATACTTTGTACAGCCTACTAGAAAAACCTACACTCCTCACACAGTTAAATTTGCAACATAAAACAAGTAGTTTCTAGTTATCAACTAAATAAATAAATAACACAATTAGTTTCTTGAGAATTTCTTTTACATTTTGTGAAAATTAAGAAGATTGTTTTTTTGGTTGGGGGACAAAAAGATGAGTTTGAGGACACCGAACCTTTATTGCCTGCAAGATCAAGTGTTGGCAAATTGACACCAAGAGGGGAAATGTTAGCAGTCCTTGAAACGAAGGTGAAATGTTTTTAGAGAATAAGATAGCAGGCTTCCGAAGAAACAATTTGGTATCACCTTATTTTTTAAGGATGAAAAATTCGCGGGTAATTTTTTCATGTAATTTTTATATAAACTTTTATCCCTAAAATTTTCTTCCTTTATAATACCACACCATTAGGCTCCCCCACCCCTTACTTATGCCTCATGAATTTCCAAATCATTCCTTTGTATTTAATCTTTCATTGTTAGGATTAATTATCTATTCATATATTGTTAAGATGATCTATTATAAATTATTGGTAAGCCACATTGAAAAGAGAAATTCTATAGACATAATTTTTTTACACGTTGTGTTCACCTCATATTTGTCAAGCTCACACAACCGCATGAATAAGTTCATGTGCAATTTGTCACTGTAATCCTTTTTTTTACTGAAAACATACACATTTGATTTCAAATCATGTTTGTAAGTTTTCTCCTTCAGTTTGATCAGTGATTTATATACTTTGATCAACTTCACTAATTTGCTAGAACTGCAGGTGGAGTAACATCCATGGTGCCATTCTTGGGGAAAATTTTCCCAGATGTGTACACCAAAGAAGCAAGACACCAAGATTAGCAACTACTGCAAGTTTGATAGCCAACTCCTAACCACATTCACTTCATCACTTTATATAGCTGGCCTTATTGCATCCCTTTGCCTCATCAGCCACAAGAGCCTTTGGCCTCAAACCGTCAATCCTCATAGATGGTGCTGCATTCCTCACTGGAGCAGCTCTTGGTGGTGCGGCTCTCAATATATACATGCTTATACTTGGTCGAATTATGGTTGGAGTTGGGATAGGCTTTGCCAATCAGGTACCATTATCATTACAATCTCCTAGTATATTTATTTGACAGGTCCACTAGCATTGTTCTAAGGTATTTAGTTAAGGAATATTTAATACATCCTATCAAATGCTTCTAATATATGCACTGTAAAGGTTTTATATGTTGTCATTCAATATAAGTTTGTTGACTTTTATAATAACTATTTTAAAAGTCATATAAAAGATAATTTCTGATTGGTTAACAATCTAAAAACTTTTACACCGGCAATGCATTTCTGTTAAATGCTTTCTTCTTTTTCATTAAATATTTCCTACTTAATAATGCTTAACATTTGGCTTATTTGATTATTGGGCATTGTTAACATAATAACATGAGCATAATCTTATATGGAAGCAAAATTTCATTGATTTTGCAGTCAGTCCCGTTATATCTCTCTGAAATGGCACCTCCAAGATACAGAGGAGCAATCAACAATGGATTCCAGCTTTGTGTTGGCATGGGTGTTCTATCAGCTAATCTGATCAACTTTGGCACAGAAAAGATCAAAGGTGGTTGGGGTTGGCGTATTTCTTTAGTCATGGCAGCAGTTCCAGCCTCAATGCTCACTTTGGGATCATTTCCCAAGAACCATCGCATATCAACAGCAAGGACCTTCACAAGGCTAAGCTAATGCTGCAATGCATCCGCGGCACCGATGATGTCCAACCAGAACTTGAAGACCTCATTGAAGCAAGTAACATGTCAAATTCCATCAAACACCCATTTAAGAACATCTTACAAAGAAAGTATAGGCCTCAACTTGTTATGGCACTATCCATACCCTTCTTCCAACAATTCACTGGAATCAATGTCATTTCCTTTTATGCTCCAATCCTCTTCCTAACCATTGGATTAGGCGAAAGCGCTTTGCTTTTGTCTGCAGTTATGACTGGGGTAGTAGGCACTACTTCAACATTCATATCAATGCTCATAGTTGATAAACTAGGCAGAAGAGTTTTGTTCATATCTGGGGGTATTCATATCTGGGGGTATTCAGATGTTCTTCTCACAAGTTATAATAGGGTGCATCATGGCAACACAACTTGGTGACCATGGTGAAATAAGCAAGAAATATGCATATTTGATTCTAGTTTTGATATGCTGGGTTTGCCTGGTCTTGGGGGCCGCTAGGATGGTTGGTTCCTGGTCAGATTTTCCAACTGGAGATTAGATCAGCAGCACAAAGTATTACAGTTGCTGTGAACTTTCTCTTTACCTTCATAGTTGCTCAAACTTTTCTTAGCATGCTGTGCCATTTAAAGTTTGGCACATTCTTCTTTTTTAGGGGATGGGTGGTGGTGACGACAGCATTTGTATACTTGCTGTTACCAGAGACCAAGAATGTGCCAATTGAGCAAATGGATAGGGTGTGGAGAGAACATTTTTTTTGGAAAAGAATTGTGGGAGACAAGAGTTAAGGCACAAAGATATAGTGGTGCCTTGATATATATAATATATCACTCCACAAGTTACAAGTATTCAAATACTTCTGATGTTATTCAACAAAAAAAATAAAAATAAAATTCTGATGTTAATATGACTAATTACTAATGTTTTTAAAAGCGGGTCGATTAAGGTACTAGTTTAAGGTTTAATAGTTCAATCATGGTTGAATGTAGTCGAACCAGTATTAATAAAATAATAATAATAATAATTAAATAATATATAAAATAATATTAAATAAATATAATATCATATCATTATAATACTAAAAATTAAAATAAAATATTATTTTATATTTATTTATAATCCTTAATAAATATGTGCTTTTATTCTTAAAAATATTTTAGATTAAAATTACAAAATGAAAAAAATAAAAAATTTGAAAACCATTGATTCAAACCGGTTTTTATATTGGTTTTTGATTGGTTTTCATTGGTTTTAGACTAATTTGACTGTTTCTCACTAGTTTTAAAATCGTTCGGTTTTTTAAGTTAATGAACTGGTCACCAAACTGGTTTGCGATCAGATTGGCCGAACTGATTGATTTGGTCCAATTTTCAAAACTATGTTAATTACTATAATTTGCTTACCAACTTGACTTACTCAAATTTGGAGTGATGGGAGAAGAACAAAGAATGAAAAAAGACTCGCCTAAAAATATTCACACACATGCACAAATATATATTTATCTCCATAATTTAATTCTTTGAAAGCGAAAGGATCACTTTAAGATAGAAAGTAGAGAATTATATTTGTGGATTAAAAATAAAAGAAATAGATATTAATAACTTCATAATTTGAAAGATAAATATATTTTTAATTAATAGTTATAAATCAATTTTTTTTCTTTAAATTACACTGCTCAGTTTAATCGACTCAAATTCGTTGAACTTATTTTAATATATATTTTTTTTGATAAAATAATTTTAATATTTTATACAACGATAGAGGAAGAGTCTTACACTGACAGTAACAAAAGACTTTCGGAAAATACGGATATAATGTTTTGTGAATAGTAAAATGGGGCAACAAAAAGTTCTCTTCTTTGATTTTGAGGTGTATTTTTTAATGAATCAAACTTGTATGGTTTTTATTGCTTTCACTTGGTCGTATTAGCTACCTAACGGTTTTGATGGTCATCAATATGAATTGTATAAGTTTTAAAAATTTAATTTTGATTCAATATCTGTTTATCTGTCAACCAATTTCCTTAAAGTAATTATTATAAAAGTTAACAATTTTATTTTATATGATAATTTATGGTTAAATGATAGTATAAAAAATCTTTATATATTTTAATTAAATTCTTAATTTATGTTTTTGTCTTGATAAATCAATTTCAAAATATATATTTTTATATTTTTTCATTAGATAAAGCACTTAAAATCTCCATCATCTTGTCCCAACATACATATATATTCAACAAATCTATAAGTATAGAATTGCCACATAGCAACATTTTTGCATAAACAACACTTTAACTTAATTGTCATCATTCTACTTTTTAAAGATAACTTTTGATATATTTCTCTCACTTAATCTTCATAATATAACTCTATTTTAATTTTGACTTGTGTAATGCCTTGTACAAGTATTAAGTTAATTATAATTTATAATTTTTTTATATTATTATGTATTTTAATGTATTTATTTATTATTTTTAATTTTATAAAATATGTTAGTATATATATATATATATATGTATATTTATATATTGATATTGATATATATTCAAATAATTTTATATTTATAAATGTCTTATATATATATATATATATATATATATATATCTTTCTAATTAAATTATATAAGCATGTCTTAAAAAAACACTTAATTTTCATTATAACTCTATTTTACTTTTTATTAATCTCAATAACTCTATCAATTTCCATAACTTTTAAGTTTCATTAATATCTATAACTTTCTTTCAATCTCGGTAAATTCTAATTATACTTATTTAAATTGAGAATGAAAATCTTATGTCCAAGGTATGTTTAAAATTTGACAAATTATAATTAAAATAAATGTAAGATACAAAAAAAATTTTATATACTAAACTAAAAAAATGCCTGAATATCACTACAAGAATTTTCTAATTTTGCTACCAAATTTAGCTAGTAATAAAATTAATAGTTAATTTCAAGCTAGGTAGCTGTTTATTATTGGCTACCGTTTTTTTTCCTAGCAAAAATTAAAATTAAATATTATTTATTATAATCATCTTGCACAGATCCCTCATTGCGCCACTCTCGTGTTCGTGTCCCTCTCTCGAGCCATCTCTCTTCATGTCGCTCTCACTCAGTGCCATCTCTCTTCGTTGTCTCTGATAGCTCTCGCTCAGGCTCTCACTCTCTATGAACTCAGCAACTCTTTTGGAGCAATACCTGGGGTTTGTGCTATCAATGAAATCCTCTCAACTTTTGTTCAGTAACCTTCATTCAAACAAAACCCTAACACATGCGAATCACACTTCTATGTTTCAAATCACTTCAAGTGCAGAGCTCAAGGTTTGTTGCCAATGTCAATTCTATTAGTTATGAACTTTGTTTAAAGTTGTTGTAATTCTTATTTCCTTTTATTTTTAGTGGATTGAAGGTTCTTTGGATTTGAGATTTTGTGGATTTACTATGGGTACGCAATTTATGGTAGGTTTGCTACTATTTCCCATTGTTCTTCTTTTTGTCTATGGTGAAGTGGTTATTATTGATTCAAATGTCTATTTTTGAACTTCTTTTAGATGTGTAGATTGGACATTCCTAACTATGTTGTTGTTTTTGTTTCAATTTTAGCGTTTTTTTTGGTGTGAATAGCTTCGAATTGCTCAAAATTGTGTTTTAATTTTTCATTTTTTATTTTCGTTTTATGCATTAGTTTTTAGAGATTTCAGACGCTACAAATCTTGAAGCTTCATATTTGGAATATTGATTTTGTTCATTTGTTGCTTGGAAGGATTCAACCCTAGGAGTCTTTCACTGACTCAGAGCACTCAATTATCTTTCTTCGCAAGTTTCTCTTCTCTTCAATGACCGAGAATTGGTAATTTCTATTTCATTTTTAGGAATTAAATTTTGTGTTAGGTCTTTAGAAAGAGGTGCTTGTTCTGTAATTGTGTGTTTGAACCTTTAAATTTGATATTTAAGTAATTTTGTCTGTACCTAAGTAATGTTATGAAAATAATATGGCTAAATTCTGGCAAGCTGTCACCAGAGTGATTTTGGCTAGTATCAGATTCTATATTTTCAAAGAGAACATATATGCTTTGACAAATGAATTGAACTTAATTTTTTATGTTGTAAGATATCACTAGGCATTCATTTTTCTATATGATATCTTAATATGCTCTGTTGTTAGCATTTACTTTCCATGGACAAGTTGGAGTCATAAATTGCTTATTCTTTCTCACTATCCTATTCCTCATTCCATTATTTTTTTATTTTCAAAATATATGGCCAAGTTTCCTTCATTGAGGTGCCAAGGCCATAAATTGCTTACATGTGTTCATATATCATGGCTTTTAGGTGACAGCCTTTTCATTGTAAACGAAGAAGATAACCTCACAGAGGAGGAAGAGAGATAAAATGACGAATTAGATTTTCAATTCATAATGAAAGAGAGGGTATAAAAGTGTTTATATAGCAGGCTATACACCTTATAACAGAAAGCAATGCGTTTTGTGCCTGCACCACTACAATAACTAATAATGGATCCCACATGACACGTGTCTAAGATTCAGGATTATTCTTATCAGCTTTATTACCTTTCTCTCCCTTCCCGGTTGGTGCCTCTTTTATTTTTACAACTTCATACCCATTAACTCCAATTGCAAAGCCTTTTTATGGTGTCAATCAGCAACTGTATTAATTGTTTTCAACTCCTTTTAATGGTTCTAATTGGCTTTCCCTTTAAACCCAAAATAAGACTTGTGGTCATCAATTGTAGATACCTTTTATAAATCTATTTTGTAGGACCACTTTCCAAGATGGCAGTGAATTACAATGCAGGATGTAAGACTGCCATGGCAAACGTGGTACAGGCAATCGTAATGGCTCACACTACAATTTTCAGCTTGACCATTGGTCGCCACTTCTTTATGTTTTCCAACCTTTCTGTGGACATAGTCCATAAGGTTGTCCTTTGTTCTGGTGCCACTGGCCTAGATATCACTATAATCCCATTTTCCATCTCCCTTCTTATATTCTTGAACACGCCACTTGTGTGTTTTAGTTTCGTGAATGGGTTTTGGAATATTGCAGAATTAGAAAACATAGTTTTATGCTGAATTTGGATTAACTGTAGGGTTTCTTCCCCTTTGTTTTGGATGATAGACAAAACCCCTAGGAGTAGTATGATTATGATAAACCCTCAATTGTTATGATTAGTCTAGAGAATTTGGGTCTTTATTTATTAAATTCAGCTTATCTTTATGGACATTTTGACCCATTTCTCTTCATTTTTGAGTAGGGATGAACGAAGCGGTAGTTAGGAAGAAATGACTAAGTTTTGAAGAAGGATTTACTATTGCTAGAGATGTATGGTTGTGCTTCATTATGCACAGCCGTGCTTCAAAGCTAGAGTTACGCTTACTAGAAGATGCACGATAGTGCTTAATTATGCACAGCCATGCTTAATTATGCATGACCGTGCTTGGCTGTCAGGATTCTGCGTATGAGAATATGCATGACTTAAGCATGGCTGTGCTTTAGAAGGCATGTCGTGCTTCCATCACGCCCACTAGCCCATTGAAGATATAAATAGGGGGTTTGCAATTTCAAAGAAACATTCTCATACTACTTTTTTGATTCTTTTTGGGTTTTTGGCTGAGAGGAAACTCTCCAAGGCTTTGGAAGAGTTTCCCTATATCTCTTAGACAGCCATTGAGGATTAGTCTTTTGGTTAAGATTTTTCTTTAGTTTCTAATGTTTCACATTGTAATGGTTGTTTCTCTGTTGTAATGGAGAACTAATCCCTAAGCTAGAATTGTGGTGTAGCCATCTTGAGATGACCAAAACCTCTTTTTAATTGTTAATGTTATTTTTCCTTTTTATTTCAATTGAATTGCATTAGTATTATTTAAGTTATTGTTTGAAATTGATCACTCATTGCATGTTTTTAATCAATTAGTTAACCGACGATCGTACTGTAATTAATTAGTAGACTTCTAAGGTAATTAGGTTTGGAATGTTGAGTGATCAAATTGCAAATCGAACTCTCAATCAAATTCGTTTACCCTCTTTTTTCTTATTCCTTTCTTGGATTAAATGACTGCATGACTAATTAGGGGTTTAATACGAGAAAGAATTTTTACAACCCATGACCAAAGGTTGTAAAAGAATTCAGTAGAGGGAAATTGATAATTGAACTGAGAAATAGGATTACAATTTAATTAGGGGGAAAATGAGTTGAAGGCATTGGTGAATCTATAGTCTTATGTTTTTATCTCACTGAAAACCATTTTTACTCTAAGCTAGAGCTGTCAAAAATGGCGGCTTGGCTCGCCTCACCTAGGCCATTGTTTGCTAACAGTTCGACTCGGTTTGTATTCGGGCCTATGTTTTTTGGGCCTAGTCCATCCCTATACAGACCACCGAGTCAATTTAGCTTTTTTTTTTTTACACTAATTAACATTGTTATCTATTTTAATTATTATTTTTTTAGCCAAAAATTATATAAAATTAAATTATTTAAATCATATTAAATATTTAAAATTAAATTCCACATACTTTCTAATATAAACAAACATTTTTGTTCATATATAATTGACTTAATTACTAATAGTCTTATTAAAAATATATCTTTAAGTGAAGTTTTTTAATAAAATAAAGTATCCATGTTAGTCTTTTACATATATATATATATAGTAGCCTAGTTTCTTCTGGGCTATATTTTTTGAGCCCAACCCAGGCTTTTTTGTGAGCTAAACGGGCTAGCCCATCGAGCCAGGCCTATTTTGACAACTCTACTCTAAGCAATTTCCTTTTCGTTCTTGCATTCAAACTTCTTTTAATTTGAATAACTTAGACAACATAAGAATTTCTCCGAAAGGTACCTTGGATACGATATCTAGTCTTAGTCCATTGTTACTATTGTGATAGGGTATACTTGCCCCTAAGCGTGTTCTAGATGCATCAAGATTCTAGCGCTATTGCCGAGGATTGATTATGCGATATTAGAAAGAGAAACTCTAGTTGAATTTGGCAATATTTTTTTTATCTTATCTTATTTTTATTTATTTTTTTCTTATCTTATCTTCTTTTACTTTTATTTATTTCCAACTCATCTTATCTTATCTTTTTTATTTTTATTTTTATTTTATTTTATCTCTTTCCCTCTTATCTCATCTCACTCTTATTTCTCTGACTGGTGGTTAACATATTTACTCTCTTTCTCTTTTTTGTCCTTTTAGTTTATGCTAACCCGTTCTCACGAGCTTGAGCTATAGTTTATTTTCGAGATTGAAAGGCATTGCAGTAGGTTAAGGAGAGAGCAAAGACGAATGGCCGAAGGAGCACTTAAGGAAACCCTTTAAGACTACTTTGCCCCTTAGATAGGGGTAACTAATAGCATTCGCCGTCCTACTGTGGAGGCGAACAACTTTGAACTGAAACCTGCACTGATCTCCATGGTGCATAACTCAAGATAGCTTGGGGGCTTACCATCTGCGGACCTTCTAGGCCATCTAAAGAAGTTCTTGAGGATCACGGACACTATGAAATACAACAGTGTCACACTTAACACCATCAGACTTGGCCTATTCCCTTTCTCTTTAATGGGAAAGGTGGCGAATTGACTTTCTTCTCTATCGAGAGGATCAATCTCTACTTGAGACCAATGCACCCAAAAATTCTTAACAAATTACTTCCCACAGCAAGGTTAAGCTAGCTAAAGAAGGATATAGTGAACTTTGCTCAATTTGAGCAAGAATCACTATTTGAAGCTTGGGAGTGCTTTTAGGACCTCCTCAGGAAATGCCCTCATCATGGCTACCCATGTGGGCAACTGATTCAAATATTCTATAGCGGGATTTCAGCTCAAAATAGGATATTTATTGATGCTGCTTGCAGGGGTACAATTCTAAAAAAGTCCCCGAATGGGGCTTTTGCTATCATTGAAGACTTAGCTTCAAATAACTACCATTGCTCCCCTGGTGACAGACAAATCATGAAAAGGCTAGTTGGGGTACAGTGGAAGCTAGTGTGGCTATGGAGCAGAAGCTGGATATTATCACTAGGCAGTTGGAAACTCTGATGAAGGCTAAAGTCTAAATTGCTTAGACAACCTTCCCTCCTTGTGACCAATGTGGCCAAGTAGGCCATGAAGACAAAGACTGTCAAATGAGTAACTTCTTCAACCCTCCTGTTGAGGAGGCAAACTTTGTGGGCAACTCCAATCAGGCTCAAGGTGACTTGTATTCTTCTACTTACAACCTGGCCTAGAGAAACCATTTTAACTTTTCTTGGAGTGGATAACTAAAGAGCTAGAATCATAATGTTAACAAGCCCTTTCATATGCAAAATCAAAATCAAAGACAGGAGGAGAGGAGGCCTAGCCTGCAGGAGACCATGATGTTGTATATGACCAAGAATGATGATAGGATGAAGGCCTTAGAGACTCAAATAGCCAACTTGGCTAATCTGATGTCTTAGAGAGCTCCAGGCACCCTACTTAAACAAAACCCAACCCAAGGGAGGAAGTAAAAGCCATCACTCTCAAAAGTGGTAAGGCACTAATGGAGCCACAGAGAAAGAAAGTACTGACACCTCCACCCCAAAAGGAGGCTCTTACTGAGGAATGCCTAGTTGGAGAAAAGGAGAAGGAAAAGGAGAAGACTACCCCTCCTAAGGTAAGTATTCCTTTCCCTGAAAAGGTTAAAGATGAAGAAAATGCTAGGCAATTCAATAGATTCTTAGAAATATTCAAAAAACTGTGAATAAATATTCCATTTGTTAAAGCCATAGCTTAAATGCCCAAGTATGCTAAGTTTCTTAAAGACATTATTTTTGATAAAAAGAAACTTAGGAATTTTGAGACATTTGGCCTCAACGAGGAATGCTTTGTTATTGTCCTCAAAAAGTTGCTTCCTAAGCTTATGGACCTAGGGAAATTCACAATTCCCTACATTATAGACAACTTGCGTGTTGAAAATGCACTGTGTGATATAGGCACCAGTGTTAATTTGATACCTATTCTATTTTCAAAAACTTGGGGTTGCAAGAACCCTATCCTACTAACATTTCACTCTAGTTTGCAAATAGGTCCATAGCTCACCCTCCTGGAATAATAGAAGACATACTAGTAAAGGTGGGCAGGTTTTTCTTCCCACAGATTTTGTGATATTGAACAAGAAAGATGATGAGGACGTCTCGATCATTTTAAGGCGACCTTTCTTATACATAGGAGGGGCACTGATTGATGTTCAAGAAAGAAAAATGACTTGGAGGCTTAAAGATGAGGAGGTGGTATTCAGAATATTTGACATCCAAAGAACCCCTCTTCCTTGACTACCTGCAAATTGGTGCAGGATGTAGGTGAAGCAGAGTTTTCGACAAATGGGGGGCTCACTGCAAGCCAATTACCTCAGCCTCTTTAATACTTGAACCCCTCCATCAAGCTCGTAACGTTAAGGAAGCGCTTCCAGAGGCAACCTGTTGTATCCTTTAGTAATATTTGCTTTTGGCATTGCATATTAGGACTTAGTTTCATTTGCATATTAGTGATTAGGCTTCAGTATGCATGCACGACCATGCTTCACTATGCATGGCCGTGCTTAATTTTCGTTATTTTATGTTGTTTTTTGAGTGTTTTGTTCTCTTGCATTTGTCCAAAAAATAAAATAAAATTCTTTGATCTTAATACTTCAAGAAATAAAAGGCTTGATCCATCAAGGAACTTTCAAATAATAATAATAATAATAATAATAATAACAATAAATATAATAAGTAGTGAATTAACAATTGAAGCTATTTGAGGGCCACCCCACTATTAGGAGAGCTAATAATTAGCATGACTTTCATATTGAATGTCTCTTTCACTAAATTAACCTTTTAAATTGTGAGGTTTGAGCCACTTTGGGGTTACATCAACTAACACCCCTCTTTCCTTTTGTTTATGTGTGTCTCTAGGTTGTTGCATTTTAGAACTTGTGTTGACAATAACACCTTGCTTTTGCATATTGAATTATTTTCCTAATTATTTGTATTTATTTTTGAAGAATCGGATGAGAATCTTAAAAATTTGATCCCAATGGTTATGTTCATAGTAGTAAGTAGTACTTAGTTTGGATTTTCAATAATTTTTGGGAAACAGAGCTTGAAAATTAGTAAAATGTCAGTTTCGTCCCTAAAAAGTCAAATAACATAATTAATAATTTGAAATAGTTAAAAGTGTTTAAAAAATATTTTTAAGTCATCAATATACTTAAAATAATTAATAATAATTTTTGAAATTTTTGAAAATTTATTGAGATAATTTTTATGAAATGACAAAAATACCTAGTTGACTGCAGGAGTTAACCAGAGGCTTTTTAGTCTCAAAATATTTGAAAAGTTTTATACTAAATATATTTCATTATAAAAATTTTATTTTGAAAGAAAAGTAGTAAAAAATATAACAAACATATTTCAATTTTTTAACTATTTTTCTAATATTTGACAATTATTTAAATTTTGAAAATCAGAAGGAATCTCAAAATTCTATTTTTTGTGATTAAACTCATAATGTGAAGAACAATCTAATTGTTATTTATAATAAGTTTTTCGAGTCGGAGCTTAAAGAAATTGAAAAATGACAATTTTGTCCTTATTTTTTAGCATTAAGGACTGACATAAAAAAAAGGTTCAATTGATATTAAAATGTCAATTTAAGCTTAAAATCATGTCATATACATTAAAATATAATTATAAAACTTTTCTAGAAAGTTTCTAAAATTTCGGTACAAAATGATTAAAATACTTTTAGGTGTTTGTTAAGCCTAGTCAGTATTGCTTTGACATCTAGAAATAGTAAAAATGGTAATTTCAGTTTATTTATAGGTCAAATATTTATTTTTAGAATGTTTAGTAAAATTTTATATTTATTGAATTAAAATAGATTTTTTATGAATTTTCTCACTCACAAATACAAAAGAAATACATATAATTTGAAATAAATTAATAAAAATAAAAATTAATTGTTAAAAATTTATTTTTGATAAAAAATAATGTATTTGTCCAGTTTCACATTTAAATGCATTATTTTGATATTATAAGATAATTTTTCAAGTTAGGTGATTTTATCGATACCGGTATATTTAATTACAAATAAAATTTACGCTGACGAGCTTAAGGACAGTGCATGGACCATGTCTCCAAGCCTAGGAAGGGTGTTTCACTATCTATTTTTGAATATGTATCCTAAATTAGATTTAAAAAAATAAAAATTAGATTTATGACATCATGGATGATGTAACTTGGTGGACACTTAACTCCCTCTCCTTCTATAAATAGGCCTTCAAATATTCAGATTTCTCACCATCCTTGGTTGGCCAAAACATTAGAGAGCTTCTTATTTTGCTTAAATTTTACTAATTTTCATCAACTATTAAAGTTCTCTTTCTAAAAGCTTTACGCTAGTAATTCCATCATCTTCATCAACTACCTTTGAGGTAATGGGGGGAGTAGGATTAGTTCTAAATTATTGTCACGTTGCATGTTGGTAGGAAAGGTTTTTTCCTAAACCCCGTTTAGGCATAAGTTTTATTGCTATCATTACATTTTTATAATGTTTGATGTTCAACTTTAATTTTTTCTAAATCGCTCCTCTGCTCAAATTTATTATCATGTAATTTTTGCAATATAGGGTAGAATGTTAATTATACTTGTGCTTAAATTAAATGAGACCAAGAAAATCTTTGTTTGAAAAGTGAGAATTTGATAAATTAGTGAATAATGAAAGAAAGTGACATGCAATGGCATAACACCTTACTAGGACAGCTACAGTTTGGTATTGTGAGAAATGAAATGCAGGGACTCACTTGGGAAGGTCTTGGTGATAGGCATCAAGTGGTGAAAATTTCAATGGCCAAGATAGTGCTCTCGAGTTGAGATATTTGCCTGATCAAGCTCGATAACCTTAACAATTGCTTAACATTCCAGGTTGGTTTGAGAGCATACTTTTATAAATAGATATCCTAATTATTATTTTCCTCAATGATGATGAGGACTATACTATGTGATGATGTTGAGAACTATTACTCACTAATAGGTAATATGGATCCATATCTGGTAAAAGGTAGTTTGATACAACTTAAAATGTAGTTAAGGTTTCCTTCTTCTGTCAGCTGTGTTTTATTTTTGTTTCATGGTAGACTTCCTACCATACATATAAAAGTGATTTTAGTACAAAACACCCCATTCCATTATTTTTCTTCTTTGTATGATTGATTGCGATTATTAAAGATGATGGTAATGCCCAATTATGCTGAGGATGAGTCAAAGGATACTTCGATGGGAAAGGATCTGTAGACTTAGTTATAGTAGTTTATTTTTGGATAGGGTAGGTTGACACTGCTCTGTATGGAACATTTTTGATGTATATATTGGGTTAGATAGTGTTTATCTTTTGATATATTTTTATTTGTTATGTATTTTATGATCGTCATGTATTATTAAATTATGATGTACAGTTTTACGACATATATGTATACATAGTCTTTTTCTTTCATCTCTTACTACCATTTCCAAATTATGTTATGTTTGAAAATTTTCTATTATAAAAGCGAAAAAAAATTTACACATTTTTATTTACTTAGACTTAATAATTAAATTAATATAAATTATATTTAGTATGTATGGGTGTTACATTGACATACTTTTCTGTGTAGCCTTAGTCCATTACATGTACATTTATTTGGGACATTGTTAGATATATTTTTCAAGACCTCCAGATTTTGCGAAATTTTTTTCCACTAGTTGCTCCATTTGAGCTTGATTAATTGTTTTCTTTCTTTACCTCATGTTTGTTAGGCTTGAGTTTAAGGGCATCCCTATGAAACAGGAATGAAGCATCAAATATAGAGGAAGCCTTGGCTGGTACCAATTGGAAGCACAAGCCCCCATTGCTCTCCCAACTAAATGAAGTTGTATGGTCTTATGCTTCCAAAAAAAAAAAATCACAAAAAAATAGAAAAACTAGAAATAGAGAAGTGAAGAAAAATGAGAAAAACAAAAAAATAGTAATAAAAGTTTCCCAAGAAGCATGGTAGCATAGGAATAGTCAAACCAAAGAAAGAGGGCAAGAATGATCACAGCAAAGACGAAAAAGAAGGCCAAGGCTTACAAGATCTTAAGGGTTGCTCTTGATTGTTAAAAATTTCTAACCTTTTTGTATTTACCTTCCTTTCTTTATCTTACCTAACGATTTGAGCCTGACCATGTTACACCTTATGAAGTCCCTTGAATCTTGCATGTTTTGGATTGGATTGTCTAAGATAGATTGATATACAAGCCTATGATAATGCATCTTCTTTGAGACTTGAGTGATTATTGTCTATACCTTGATACACTTGAGTGTGGTGAGAAGAGTGATCTTTATTTTAGCGAGAAGATTGATGTCTAGGGGTCCCAAGTCTAATTGGACACTTGGTGTAATGCTTCTTAGATGGACATTGTCTCTACTACAGGTTCTATAAGGATAAATAAGTGGGCTCCTCGTTTGGCTAATGTCTTTGATTTCTTAAATCATGTGATGAATTAGGACAATTGCTTGAGGGTAAGCAATGCTTAATTGTGGGGGAGGGGGAGGGGGGTTGATAAACCCTTAATTGTTATGATTAGCCTAAGAAACTTGGGTCTTTATTTGTTAAATTCAGCGTATAAAGTTAATGGACATTTTGGACCCATTTCTCTTTATTTTTAAGCAGGGATGAAAGGAGTGACAGTTAGGAAAAAATGATTAAGTTTTGAAGAAGGATTAGCTGCTACTAGAGATGCACGACCATGCTTCAAAGTTGGAGTTGTGCTTACGAGAAGATGCACGACCATGCTTGGTTGTCAGGACTCCGCATACAAGAATATGCACGACCTAAGTATGGTTGTGCTTCAGAAGACATGCACGATCGTGCTTCCACCAGGCCCGCAAGCCCATTGAAGATATAAATAAAAGGTCTACACTTTCAAAGAAAAATTCTCATACTATTCTAATTCTTTTTGGGTTTTTGACTAAGAGGAAACTCTCTAAGGCTTTAGAGGACTTCCCCTATATCTCTTTAGATAGAAATTAAAGATTAGCCTTTTGGTTAATGTTTTTCTTTATTTTTTGATGTTTTACATTGTAATTGATTGTTTCTCTGTTGTGATAAAGAAATAATCCTTAGGCTAAGATTGTGGTATAGCCATGCTTGAGATCCCTAAAACTGCTTTTTAATTGTTAATGTTATTTTTCGTTTTTCTTTCAATTGAATTGCCTTAGTATTATTTAAGTTATTGTTTGGAACTAATCACTCATTGCATATTTTTAAACGATTGGTTGACTGGAGACTGTACCATAATTAATTGGTAGACCTCTAGGGTAATTGGGTTTGGAACATTGAATGATCAAACTACGAACCAAATCTCAATCAAATTTGTTCATATTCCTTTCCTGGATTAAACCATTGCATGACCAATTAAGGGTTTAATGTGGAAAGAGTTTTTACAATCTATGACCAAAGGTTGTGAAAGAATTTGGTAAAGAAAAATTGACAATTGAACTGGAAAATAGGATTACAATTTAATTATGGGGAAAGAGAGTTGAAGGCATTGGTGAATCCATAGTCCTCAGGTTTTTATCTTACTGAATTCTATTTTTACTCTAAGCAATTTCCTTTTTATTCTTGCATTCAAACCCTTTTTAATTTGAACAACCTAGACAACATAGAAACTTTTTTGAAAGGTACTCTACATCAGTCTCTTGGGTACGATATTTAGACTTAATCCATTGTTACTACTGCGATAAGGTACACTTGCCCCTAAGCGTATTCTAGATGCATCATAGTACATGGGATCTTATGTGCAGGAGCCATCAACTTTGGAAGATGTTGGCACAGAGCTTAAAAGAGTAAGGCTTTAATCCTACTGTGGAGTTAGGTTTTAAAAAAATGTGGTATAACGTATGATAGCTTAGAAATTTCCTTTGTTTGCACTATAATTTAGAAGGGAGTCATGCCAATGTGTCTCACAAAATTTGAAGTTGCATATATTTTTGCTTACAAATAGAGAATAAGTTGTCAAGCGTGCACACCTGTGGTTGAGCTAGGGGATGATCTGTTCTGGTTCAACCGTCCAGGCCTCCTCCTCTTAGGAATAGAAAAGCTATAAGGAAAAGCCGTCTCAGGAAAAAAGGTGTGCCCATCATATATTCTATTGTACTATATATACAGTATTAGTTGATTGTAATAGAAATAGCAAATATTATAATGAACAATGTAACCTCAAATACATTGTGTAATTAAATGTGCTACTACATTGCAATAGGATTATGTGCAGCTAGAGTTGAGTAGATTAAAGCTCTCCCAGGTCCCACCTTAAACAAGACCTTCAACGAGCTCGCTCTCAAGTTCTTTACTCTCTTATTACACACACTGACATTTTTTGTTTGCTAAAAGTTGAATTGCAAACTTTTCCATTTAAGTGGTTTAATTCATGTAAGATCCTAAGCTTTTTCCTTTGAATTTATTTTTTGTAACAAATAGGATTGAAGGTTTAACACCCAAACAATAATACCTTGAATTATACATTTTAATAGTTAGAGTACAGTTAATATCAAGAACTGAGTATAAGAATACTACATTATGTGATATTATTACTTAGTACATTTGTTGTGCAAAGTCCATCATAGTCCTTAAGTAACTTAATTACATGCATCATAAACAGGAAATCCTCATACTCAAAAGATAATTATAAAGACGATGCTATTTTTATGTTGTTATTTTTCAAAATAACTACTCAGTATATCAATCTCAAAACATGATGTCTTCTAAGTCAAGTTTTAGCTGTCCATACCTGTCAATCTGAAACATAAACACTAAACTAATGAGATGGTGTTTTAGTGAGTGCTAGAATACATACAATACAGTTAATGGACCTCATGAGTACATAAATTAAAATAAACATTAATTATTTATTTTCAAACATACACTTTTTATTACATTCGTTTGTATGCTTAGGTTTTATTTTTATTGTTTTCCATCCTATGGCAAAGTATTGAGCTTAAACTTTCAAGAAGCGTCCCCCTTGTTCTTATACCATGAACTCTTACTTATAAACCCCTCCAATGTGAGGAGTTTAGCCACTAACCCTTGGGGAATAGGAAGTGATGGAATCCGCCTATTCACCCAAAGAGGGTACATCAGTCTTGTGCATGCTTTTCTTTTTATTACAACGTAGATATATCACGTCCTCGTATTTATGTCCCCCTTTGGTTCGAGGGGCTTGCTTAATTAAAACTTGTGGCCAACCTTTGATGTCTAAAAAGTCCCTTACTCTTTTAAACCCCAAGGAGACTCTCATGCGTGGCATGGTATTACATAAAACATATTCTCATGTAGTCATTTATTATATTGAAAATAACGAACATATGTTAAAAAAATGAGTAAAACTAACATATTGTTCCACGCTCGTGTCGAAATATCCATGCTCAGCGATGAACTTGTTACTTAGCGCCATACTACTAGCGCTCAGCGACAAACAACCAGAGTTCCAGAATGGTTTCTTAGTGCGGGAATGTCCACGCTCAGTGACGACTACAATGCGAACTATGTACAAGAGTGGCAATTTTTCAATTCCTTAGCCATTAATAGCTATGCAACCATCCTAAAACAACATTATGGACTCAAAAAGGCTTTTACGCCTTATATAATCATCAAATCTTTCATAATAACTCATAAATCATGCAGATCACCCCAAAAACCCCAAATTTCTGTTATAGGGTTCAAGAACCCAAAACCCATTGATCCATCAACCTTAACTCCAAATCAAGTGAGATAAAGGAAAGAAGATGGATAAGAAGCACTCACAATTAGCTTTCAAAAATGATTGGATGTGTGGGTGTTGCTAGTTCCTCCTCTTTCTCCTCTTCTTCTTCTTTTCCTCTTCTCTTGCTCTCTCTCTTCTTTCTCTCTTTTGTGTCCAAATGAGTGTGTGTGTGCATGGGTGGTAACATATAAGGGTGAAAAACCTTTATTGGGCCTTAGTAGGCCTTTCTTTTTTATAAAACTCTGGCCCACTATTATATCTTAAAATAGAACAAGGTCCTATATTATGCAGAGTACTTATGAAAACAATATAAAAGACTATTATTTATTTATTACTAATATAATTATAAATAATCTCTTTTGAGGGATGTTACAGAAGGCACATGAGACGATCCTGAAAGCATTAAACTTGCTAGGGTTGGTTGGACAAGATCATTCTTTTTTGGTGTATAACCCTCTCCCTTTCCCCATAAAAATCCTAATCCATTATGGTTTTTTAAAAATGTGTTGTTATGTGACAGTTGTTAGGTAAAGTGTTTGTGTCTTTCAACTAATGGCTTTATTATTTGCAGTGTTACTGCAGAGCCAAATTTGAAGGAGTGGACTGCAAGGACAAAAGTTTATGACAGATGTCATGAACCTGTGAGTCTCAAACATCTCAAGTATATCATCTAAAGGAAAAAAAAATATGAATAGATATTTATGTCATTAAAGTAAAGTATCGTGATTAAAAATATATTTCAACTTTTTAACGAATTACTTGCATAAAAATGTGCCTTGGCACAAACTACTAATAGAGAGAGGGAGACTCCAAGACTGGCTTGTGTCTCTGATTCCCTATTTATGATCACCTTGAATTTGTATCTTTTTATTGAGTTTTCTACACATCATTTTAGGTAATCCTTAGATTCTTGTTAACGATGAATAGAAGGGTATTAAGAGTTAAAGAATTAATCTATATTGTTAAAATAAATTATACAGTACTCTAATTTAATTTTTAAAATTATAATTTCTTGTGTTTTAATAGATGAAATGTATCACACACATAAAAAAAATATTATTTCAAAATGCTAACTTTTGGATCTCCACCATATGTTGATATGCAACCATAGTCACTGACAATTATTGTTATGCTGTACAGGTTAATCCTGAATTGATATCACAACTAGAGAGTGCTGGTCTATCTTTTGTTGGCAAAAATGCAAATTTGGGCTCATAGTCAAACAAGAAGTAACACATTCTCTTGTTTGTTTTTACTTGTAAATTTGGGTGGAAGACAATTTATACAAAATAACTTTTTTGGGAATCTTCAAATTGTACTCCATGAGCTAGAGAAAGCTCCAACAAATACCCTTTGTGGCATTTGCCTTATAGTATGTATGTTCTGCAATTGATTCAACCTTTTTCACATTTACTTTTAAAAGTACCTTTTTCACATTCATTGCATGTATCTTTATTTGTATTCCAATATTTTTTTTGCAATGAAATAACACATATTAATCGATAATTTGAAAATTAAATGATAATTAACTATGGATTACACTACAGATTTGCTTAGAAAGAATAAAAAAATAGTTCAAAATTTAGTTGCAAATTACCTACGAAATAGCTTTGGAATGAGACCTTTAAATAAATCCTTAACTATGAATTAGCTAGGAAATAATTGTTAAATTGCTATAGATATAGGATAATTTAGCTATAGACTAGCTACAAAATTGCTATGAATTTTTTTTAGTTATATAGCTAGGATAAAGAAAAATTAAACAATGTATTACTACAAATTAACTAGAGAATAGCTACAAATTTTTAAGAATTTGCTATGAATTAACTAGGATTATTTTCCTAGTTAATTTGCCACTTATTTTATGCTATCACCAATATTGTAGTAATTTTGTAATTAATTTGTAGCCATTTCTTTTTACTAGTGATTAGTTATGGATTAGCTACTGATTTTGCTGTAGCTAATTTCAGAATTTCTTGTAGTGTATAAATTTACAATTTGTGCAACCAACAATGACATTGATAGTACAAGACACAAAATTGTCAGTTGAAAAAGATCAATGATAGATACATACTAAAATACCCAAGAAACAACATTATCAATTAAAGAAGAGCATTTTATCTTCATGAGCAATTTCAAAAAAAAGACATTCAAATAAATAATGGAAACAGCATCATGAAATGAACAAACAATCTTACAATGCAAAAGAATTTAAAGGCAATCAAAAAAACAAATGATCACACTATATCTGAAGATGAAGAGTCAATCTTTAATCAAATTAAGCTTGAGTAAAAAACAAATTAAAAAGAAAAATAACTTAGGAGCCAAGCATGTGTAAATAAAGGCAAAATTTCTAACAAAAGATAAACACAAATATGAATTGTATTTAATAGAAAGGGCACAATTTTACTTTTAAATTGTACCATTAAGCTACTGTCTTGCATTAATTTAAACTAATATATATTTCTCTTTCATTACATAAACACTTTTTCAGAAAGCATTTACGGAAATATTATTGTTATATTCTATAAATTTTCATTCCTACTAATCTCTTAATGATATAATATACTCATTTTTTTGTCTACGCTAATAATAGTAACCAAGAGTCTAACTATTTCTTTAAAAAGGTGAAGCAAATATATATGACTTCACTAACATCTACAAATGTATAGTAAAAAAGAAAGTTCTGCCAAATTTAACACTTAGAGAATAGAAAAGATTGATAAGGTAGGAGCAACCGTAGCATAATAGAATTAGAAGTAGCGGTTATGTTCAGCAAAGTCAATAACCAGATTAATATAAAATATACTGATTACAACTTTATGTTCATATCAGAATTCCAGGCAGTTTTATTTGAATTGATGCTATTGGTGAGATTTTCTGTTGAAAACTCTACCCTTTACTTCCACTCTTGGTTATAGAAATTCAACCAGACGTACAATGTTCCTAAGCACAATTAAGAATCTGCTGCACTGTCAATATGCCAACTGCTTGGTACAAGTGGTCACATGCACTTGCTCACTGTAAGAAGAAATTATTATGTGATTCGGGATCATGTGATCTCGACCAATTTCTATGTGATATATTTTTTTTTTGTAAATTGAAAACTCTGATTACATGTAGAGATGGCCAATATCATATGGTTCCTCCTAGACTACATAATAATTTCTCCTATGCATGCTTTAGTTAGCCAAAATGCACAATTAATATTTTGATGAAAGAAATCACCATTTAAGTTATCAATTTTGTCCTTAAGCATATGGTTATAGGCACCCCCCTGTCACCGTGCATATAAATGATTCTTCTCCAATTATAAAGGCATTGTAGGTGTGCGAGTTTGACTTTTCTTGGTAGCACTTTTGTCTCACTCTGATTTGAAAGAAACACGTCTCAACTCTCAAATAAGGAAGTCTTTAGGCCTTAAGATCAAAGCTAACCAAATTTCAGTAGTGAGACTCCATTATGTTAAAAATTCAAACCAATATACTATTCTGAAGTTTGCACATACCCAACTTAGACTTCATGTTAAGTGCTGCCACTTGACTACGTACCCAAGTCAAGAAACACTATTTGCTTATCATAATTATATTGTACTAAAACCCCTTCTAAGTTCTAACACATCATCTTGACAAGCTTCACTCTTTATTAATCACTTCAACCTACGGTAATTATCAACCCATACAAAAAGCTAGCTTCCTCTAAAATTTGCACAATCTAAAGAGAAAAGCGAAATATATACACTAATTAGTAATTATCATATAAGAACGTACATAATTAATTATCATGTCACATCAACAATTGCATTTAGTGATTTTTCAATCGAAAAAAGATTAATGTACATCCCATTTTTGGGATGTATGGATGGAAAGAAGAGATAGATAGAGAGGAAAAAAAATAAAGGATGAAAGATAAAATGATAGATATGATAGATGATGTGATGAAAAATGAAGAGAGAGATATGAAGAAAAATGGAGTGGAAGTGAGATGGAAGAAAAAGTGAATGTATTATAATAATTACTCTTTTCTGTCCATAAAATTCCAATCATGCATACAAAACAACAACAGATTCATTGATTTGTGGTAGTGCCATAGTGAATAACACAAACATATTATTGTGTGTAGTTATTTTGGTGGGTGAATGGCATACCAGGTTTGGATAAAAGTGAGGACAAGGCCCAGAATTGCAGCAAGGAAAGCAATGATGGTCCAAGGGTTGCTGAAATAGGTATGATACCCAAGTGCTAACCAAGTGGGTAAACTTTTATGGCTATAATGCCTTTCAATTTGTGCTCTAATATGACCATATTTGCCCTTTTCAGGTACCAAGGTAGTGCCTATGGTGTTGAAGAAGTTGGCCACCTCTTCATTACTCCGTAGTGAGTTGAGCAAAATCCCTTGTAATTTCAACTCCTTTACATCATCTGGGTGGTCTACAAGTGAGTCCAAGAAGGAATAGTAGGAGCAAATCCCATAGTCATTCTCAAAATCATGACACCTCTCATACGCTGTCAAGTTGAACATAAGATCTACTGTTATCTCGTTTACAACTATCTCAGGAAGCATCAATTCTGAATAGAACCAGCCATTGGAGAAAGATATGCCTCCTGGGTTACGTGTCTTGCCTTTTTTCAGTCCAATCCCTGCTGCTTTCAATTCACTTATGTTCCTGAGTAACATATACATGTATTGGGACATACAAACTGTAACAATTTTAGAGTAGGTAACAAGTTTGTGATACGAAAATTAAAAAATATAATTAATATTCTCATTTTTATTAAAATTATCATGTAATATCTTATTATACCATTTATATTAATTAATTTCTCTATCATTTATTATTCTTCATTTCTCTATCTCTTTAATTAATTTCATAATAAATCTGTAAAACAATTTCAAATTAGATAATGTAAAAATATATTTAACAAAATAATAAATAATAATTAACAAAATACTAATATTTAACAAAAGGATTACTAACATCATGTTGGTCTAAGTGAAACTGGACTCGGATCTCATAAGTAAGGTCTTGGGTTCGAGTCTTGTGAATGAAAAAATAAGTTTAATTATCTTTTTGGTCTTATAGTTACACAGATTTTTCCTTTTGGTCTCTATAGTTAAAAAAAATCTGTTTTAATTTTTATACATGCACTTTCAATATCGGTTTAGTTCCTGCTGTTTTGAACTGTCACAAATTGAATAAAAAAGGCCAAAAAATGTCAATTTGTGATCGTTTTACACTGCTAATTTTTATTTTGCGGAGTTAAGACATACTTGACGGTAGAAATCAAATCGATATTGAAAGTGCATGTATAAAAACTAAAACGGATTATTTCTAACTATAGGGACCAAATGGAAAAATCTGCACAGCTATAGGGACCAAAAAGGTAATTAAACCGAAAAAATATAGTTGGAAAGAGAGGTCCCACTACTGACTAAAGGTGGTCAGCCAGTTTACAACAATAACATAATAACCTGAAAAATTTATAAAAAGGAATATAACTTAAAAAAAAAAAAACCAACAAACACTTTAAAAAGAACAAAAGTAGTACTATTGAACACTAACATAGCATATATTTATCTACGTCTGTTCAGAATGGTAGCTAACATATTGTCTGATTGAATGTATTACTAAATGGTAATAGTAAATATTTTCACAAAATTTAAAATTGATAACAACTAAAACTAAAAAATAATAATTTAAGGATAGTTATAATATTTATAGGGATAAACACGTGTATATGTTTAAGGCTTGTGGAATGAATGCTTTAAAATAGCTTAGCCTGGCTCCTAGTCCTGCCCTACCTGTATCTTACTACCAAGACGTCATTTGGATCATGTTGAGTCTGATTTGTGTCGGTGGCGACAGGAACATTATGCTGATGCAGGATGATTGAGCGCTGAAGATCGAGAAGATGAGGAGGAATTCGAATATTTTCAAAAAGATAATGGAATACTTCTTCTATGGGGCACCAAATGCCATAAAACCATGCCATGGTTTGGATCAACGAGTACCTGTTGGTGTTTCTCCACAGCAGCTCCAGCAATAGGAACGGAACCTGGTTCTCTAACAATAGCACGTCCCGCATCACATGAATCATATCCTCAACCTTAACACTCATTCTGTGTGGACGGGCAAGATCGGCGTTTTCCAAGACATATAGCAGGGCACACCCGTCCACAAACAGCGTCCAACTAATCTTTTCGTCCATGTGTCTGAAGCCTTGATCGGAATATCTGGAAAACAGATCGTTATTGGTGAAAAGACCCGCGTCAAACAGGTTCTTCAGGTCTTCTATGTTATCCACAATCTTATTGTGTAGACTTTGCGCGTCTTGTCCAGTGCTTTCGATGTACCTTGCCGCCCAAATCTGCTTGTACCGTTCTCCTAGCTGCAGTTTTGGAGCACCATGATGGATGGGACCGAATGACACCAGCTTCGGCGTGTAATGCTCCGCAAGATGCTTTTGGTCTCGGAGATGATGTGCTACCCGTTGTATTTTGGGGCCTTCGGATTGCGCTATTTCTTTTGCCTTTTGCAGCTGCGTAAGCCTTTCTTCAATGGCAGTGAAGTTTGAATTCTCAGACATTGCATGTGTAATAATATTATGCTCGAGGGAGGGAATAGGGATCGATTGGGTACGTGTATTCTGGCAGGAGCCCCCTGAGTAATAGACCTTTAATTTCCTCCAGTAAATAGACAGCATCTGTATGTGGATTATATTATGGATAAGGAAATTGCAGGCTAGGAATAAAGATCCTCACGTTCACTCAGGGCCGTGTCTAAACATTTTGGTGCCTTAGGAAAAATTAGAGTATTTGATTGTAATGCAAATTATTAATACTAATTTTTCTTTCAATGTTTTGAACTACAAAATTATTTATCAATGTATTATAATTAAGTAATTTTAACATTTCATTCTTGATATATAATATGACTAATCATCCATTTAATCAATCTTGTAACTTGCAGCGTTGATCTAAGATAGGATTTAAGCAATCCAAATTTTGAAAAAATGTCTTTTAACAGTTGCAATTGTTATAAATATTATCAATAATATTCTATAAACAATATATACTTTTGGAAACAAAGGTCTTTCGTCCTTTTGTTTTCTCTAAAAAAAAAAAATGTAACTAAGGTGGCCACAAATATATGGAGGCATTTGTTTGGAGTTATCTAATTTCATTCCTAAGAATAACAGTTCTTGTAATACTAAACTAGGAATATTATTTTCAAGTAAATTCAAAAATTTGTTTAGTTAAATTCAAAGTGATTGAAATAAAAAGTTAGAGTAGAAGTGGAAGTTATAGTTGAGTTAGAAAAGAACTTCTCATATTTGCATGGGAACTTAAATTTCTCATCTTTCATCGTAGAAATAAAAATGAAGTAAAACAAGATATTACTATTTTTCTAATCATGAACAATGCGCAAAAATAATTTTTTGAAGTTCATAATAAACAAAAGATTGTTACATTCTTATATTCACATTCCCATAAATAAATTTTTAAACCTTAAAACATACACACTTTATAATTTCTCTCTTGCATTTTTTTTACTATAAGGTGAAATATATAATAATTAATGATAGGAATTGTAGGCCTAAGGCAATTGCCTAAATTGCCTATCTACATACATGGCCCTGCGTTCATTATTCTATACGTTTTATATAAGAGTAGTGATATTTGGACACCCAACAATTCCAAACACCTCATTAACACCCATAATTTCTCTCTATTTCTTCCTCCTTATTCATCATATTACCTATTATACCTACATTTGTCTCTTTTCTCTATCTTTATCTCTCTAGGTGTCACTTAGCATTGGGTGTCTATCAATTATTTTCCTTTGTATAATTAAAGGTGAAGCATTGTAGGGTGTTTGTGGGGACAACCTTTGCACTAGAAATGAATTAGAGACCTTTAAGTGAGGGAAAAATTATTAGGTAGTCCTAGACTACATGATCTTTATTAGTCTTCATGACATGTAATCAAATATTATTAATTCTTATTCATAAATTATAAAATTTAAATATGTGTTTTTTTTGTAAGTTGAGAATTTTATTTGAAAGACTTAAGCACAAGATGTGCCTAATCACTGAAGCATTACAAGAAAGAAAGGCACCCAAAAGTACCGAGTACCTTGGCCCACCCCTACCATACCCTTTTATCCCTTCACATGAAATATATAGCACCCTTATTTTTGTATATTAAATTATTCTATATTTATTTCTAGAAAACCGGATGGGAATCTCAAAAGTTTGATCCCTACGGTTATGTTCATATTAGAAAGTAGTATTTAGGTTAGATTTTAATAATTTTTGGGGAACGGAGTTCAAAAATTTATAAAATGACCGTTTTGTCCTTAAAATGCTAGATAACAAAATTAATAAACAAAAATAGTTGAAAGTGTTTAAAAATTATTTTTAATTCATCAATGTACTTATAATAATTAATAATAATTTTAAATTTTTTTCGGAAATTTATTGAAACAATTTTTCAAAAATGATAAAAATACCACTAGTTGACTGCAGAACCAATCAGAGATTTTTTGACCTTAAAATATTTTAAAAATTTTATACTAAGTATTTTTCATTAAAAAAACCTTATTTTGACAGAAAAATAGTGAAAAATATAATAATCCTATTTCAATTTTTTCAACTATTTTTCTAATATTTGACAATGTAATTCTAAAAAATCGGGAAGAAATTTCAAAATTTTGATTCCCACCATTTTGCTCATAATTTCAAGAGTTATTTAATCTTAATTTTTTTAAAAAATTCCAAGCTAGAGTCTGGAGAAATTAGAAAATGACGATATTATTCCTATTTCTCAACATTAGGAACTGATATGAGAAAAATATTCAATTGACATTAAAATGTCAATTTGAGCTTGGAATTATGTCATATATATTAAAATATAATTTTGAAATTCTCTAGAAATTTTCTGGGAATTTCCTAGAATTTCTGTGTAAAATGATTAAAATGCCCCTATGTGTCTATTAAGCTTAGTCAGCATTGGTTTGTTATTCAAAAAGGGTGAAAATGGTAATTTTATTTTATTTATGGGTAAAATATTTAATTTTAGAATTTTCATAAAAAATTCGGTATTTATTGAATTAAAATGGATTTTTTTATGAATTTTCTAGCTTAAAAATACAAAATAAATACATATAATTTGAAATAAATTAATAAAAACTAAAATTTATTATTAGAAATTTATTTTTGATAAAAAATAATGTATTTGTCAAGTTTTTCATTAAAATGAATTATTTTGATATTAAAAGCTAATTTTTCAAGTTTAGGCATTTTTATCGGTACTAGTTAATTTACCTATAAATAAAATTTACACCGAAGAGCTTGAGGACAACTCATACAGCATGTCCCCAAGCCAAGGAGGGGTGATTCACCACCCTAAATGGTCTATGTGTCCCTAAATTAGATTAAAAATAAATAAAAAATGAATTTATGACATAATGCTTACATAATGGATGATGTAATTTTATGGACACCTGACCCCTTCTCCTCCTCTATAAATAGCCATGGTTTTGGACCATTTTTCAGCACCTCTCCCTCTCTCAAGCTGCCAAATACTTAGAGAGCTTCTCTCTTTAGAAATTTTTTTCTTTTACTTTGCTTTTATGCTAAAATTTTACTAGTTTTCCAACAATAAGTAAAGTTCTCTTCCTAGAAGCTTTGCATCAACAATTCCATCCTCTTCATCAACCACCTTAGAGGTAATGAGGGGAGTGGGGTTGGTTCTAAATTATTGTCACTTTGTATGTTGGTAGGAAGGGTTTTCCCCTAAACCCGTTTAGGCTTAAGTTTTATTATTATTATTATTGTTTGATGTTAAACTTTAATTTTTGCTAAGTTGTTACTCTACTCAAATTTAGATTATTAAATTATAATTGCTAAGCTATTATTTTGCTTAATTTTAGAAAATTAAAATGCATTTGCTAAGCTATTACTATGCTCAATCTTAGAAAATTAAAATGCACTTGTTAAGTTGTTACTCTGCTCGAATTTAGAAAATTAAAATGTATTTGTTCAGTTGTTATTCTTCCAGAATTTTAATAATTAAATTATAATCACTATATTGTTATTCTGCTAAAATTTTATATGATTACTAAATTGTTATTCTGTTAAAATTTTGGTATTGTGCAATTTCTACAAAATAAGACAGAAATGTTGATTGTACTGGTGCTCAAATTAAATGAGATCAGGGAAACCTCTACTTGAGAAGTTAGAAATTGATAGTTTAGTGAGTAATGTAAAGCAAGTGACATGCAGTGGCATGACACCCTACTAGGGAAGCTACAGTTTGGTATGTTGAGGAATGAAAGGCAGGGACCCATTTGAGGGAGTCTTGGAGGTAGGCATCGAGTGGTGAAGCTCCCAATGGCCAGGGTAGCGCCCTCGAGTTGGGATATTTGCCTGACTAAGCTCGATAATCCTAACAACTGCTTAGCATTCCAGAATTGGTTTGAGAGTATACCTCTATAAATGGAGATCCTGACTGATATTTGTTCCTCATTAATGATGAAGACTGTACCATGTGATGATGTTAATAAGGTATACATACTCCTGGTCACTTCTTAGGTTCTATTAAGAACTATTACTCACTAATGAGAAGTATGGATCCATACTAAGTCAAGGGTAGTGTAGTATAACTTAGAATAAACCTTAGGCTCCCTTCATTAATTGTGTTTTAATTCCTACCATACATGTGAAATTGATTTTAGAACAAATCATCTCACTCCATTGTTTTTTTCTTGTATGATTGATTGTAATTATTGAAGATGACGGTAATGCCTAATGATGCTAAGGACGAGTCAGAGGATAGTCCTCCAGATTTGTATATATAGTTTATAATATTTTCCTTGAGAGATAGGGTAGATAAATACTGCTCTGTATATGATCTTTTTGATGTATATATAGGGTTAGGTAATATATGTCTTTTGATGTACTTTTGTTTTTTTTTTAACTATTTTGTATTACTCAAACTATGATGTACAGTTTGATATATCTATATACATAAACAGTTTTTACCATTTCACTTATATTTCTAAATTCTGTTAAATTTAGAATTTTTTTATTATAAAATAAAAAAAAATTACTCACATTTTCATCAACTTAACTTAATAATTAAATTAATATGAATCATATTTAAAATTAAAGGAGTGTTACAAGATACAATAGACCCACCCAGGCAAAGTTACGTAACACACCAAAGACTCCAATAAACCCCTATCTAAATTTGCCACACTACCACAAAACAATACAATTGTAGAATGATTACGATGTTGATACCAACACCCCATCCAAACCCAATTTGCGTCACACCACATGACATTCCGAGGAACCCACACGGTCATATATTCATCCAGTGTCGGACGTATCGAATATGGCAGTATCCAACAAACACTAACCCACATATAATACAAAAAGGCCACCATACTGCAAACCACTTCGCTGCCTCCATCTGCGTTACAGTAGAAAACCCCGTCTACTCCTTCCAACCTTCTAGATGATCCAAGTCCAGATTTGTAACCAGCACAGTACGAGACCTTCCGCCTGCGCACTCAAGATTTAAGAACGCCCAGACAAGCTGTAGGGTTCATAATCCAGCAAGAGGGTGAATGTGAATGATGAAAAGTAGAGTCCTTTGCCTTAATCCACCGCCAGGATACCAATTGCACTAGTTCTAACATCTTATGCATATCCAAAGGCATAGATTTAAAAATGTAATTGTTTCTTGTCTTCCACAGCACCCAAATTACTGCATACCGTATCACTTGCCACCAAACTCTTGTCCTTAGAGAGCATGGTAACAGCCCCCTAAATTGAAAGAAATTGCCCTTGCAATCATTTTGTAGAACCGAGGAAATATCCCACCATCCAAGGCACTGCATCCACAGCTTTGAGAGAAAACAACACTCAAAGAACAGATGAGTTGTTATCTCTATCTTCTCTTGACATGCTTTGCACACAGAATCGGTCAATGCCAAAACTCCCCTACGAGATAAAGCAACCAAAGATGGAACTCGGTTTAGAGCCACCCGCCATACCAACATCTCCACCTTCAAAAGAATTTGTTTGTGCCACGAAGACTTAAAGAAAATGTCTCCATAAGAGTATTGAGATTGCATAATCGCCTTATAAGCCAACTTAACTATATACTCTCACTTGTATCTGTAGTCGGCAATGACGATATAACAAACGAAATTTCCTAAAGCGTGTGACAGTACTGCCCTAAAGGACTTATCATCGTGATAAGCGCAAGTCCCCTCAGGATACAACAGGAACCTCCAGGAACGTATCTGAGACACAAAACTGGCAAGCAAAAAATTTGTGGAATCTAGAAGCCGAACAATTTTCTTTTTCGAAGAAGAAGAAGAATGTGTCTCAAAAAAATTGGGAAAAGTAGATTATATAAAACAGACAGTAGCGTTCACAATAAAACTTTAACATATAATAATAATAAAAATCGATAACGTTAATAAAAAAATCGTTCATAAAAAGACATTGGAATCCCCTATTTTTTGGAGAAGATCTAGCAAAAAAAATGGATAAGACCCATTCAATAAAACGGTCACAAAAATAGAGCTTTTCGGATAAGGTCATTTGAAATTTAAAATCAATTTCTAAAAATAAAAATTAATAAATCTGAAGCTAAAAAAAATTCCGAGGCCCACAATCACATATGCAGGGGGTGCAAGTCGGCATATTTGCACTACAACAAGCCCACAAGGCCCATTCTCATGCACACGAGCCTTCTTCTCTTTGCTAGCCTACTTTGAAATCCATTATCACATTTTGACATATAAACACTTGAAGGAGATCCAAACTAGGCAATGTGGGACATAAGCCTTTTGAAATACCCATTACATACAACAATCCCCCACATATTTCAAAAGGCTAAAACATTTTTAAAACATAAGGGAAAGAAAAGAAGAGAAAAAAAAAGGGTTCTCTAATAGGATGTAATGCGTCAGACTTGGTGTAGCAAGCTATTGAACCAGACTAGATTGATAAGACTTAACACACAGTATAGTTGGTGTAGTAAGCTATTGAACCAAAAACACTTGACATGTGTTAGTGGTTTATCAATCACATTATACTCCCACAATCCTTACTATTATCATTGTTTTGCGCTACTTAGACTATGCGCGCACCCAGTATTCATGAGTGCTCTAGAGATCTCGCCAAGATCCCACACAAGTGGCCCCACTTAACACTCTATAGGTAATTTCATCAAGTATATGTTGCAAATCATACACCACCCATAAGAGATATGAAAATCATTTAAAAGCTTTATAAACTGTAAACCTTTCTCAACTATACAAAGCTTTACTCTAAGGGTTAACCTCTCATTAATGCAGTGTCTAGCACTTTTTCACAAAAAAAAAAAATCAACTAAAATTGATTTTAGTGCTAGCAGAATTAACAAGTGACTTGTTCTTCCTATTGAACCTTCTTAATAGAATCTCCAATCACAAAGGTTGGGTTACCATCACTTGTTTGTTTTCAAGTGGCTTAAGTCCCATTCCCCTCAATGTTTCAAATATCATTTTCCTCCCTAGGTCTTTTGTTAGAGGATCTGTTAAGTTTCCTTCTGACTTCACATAATCAACGGAAATTATTCCATCCTTTAGCAGCTATTTTACCACATTATGTCTCAATTGTATATGTCTATTTTTCCCATTGTAAGTTTTGTTCTTAGCTATAGCTATTGCCGATTGGCAATCACAATGCATTGACATTGATGGTGTTGGTTTCATTCCCAAAGGAATGTTTGCTAAGAAGTTTCTCAACCACTCAGTCTCACTACCTAGCCATTTCCAGAGCTATAAACTCTGACTCCATTGTTGATCTAGCAATAATCGTTTGTCTGGCTGATCTCCATGAAACCTACACCACCACCAAGTGTAAACACATACCCACTAGTGAATTTTGTCTCATCTGAATTAGAGATCCAGTTAGCATCACTGTACCCCTCTAGTATAGTGGGAAATCTACTATATGCAATACCATAATCCATGGTACCTCTCAAGTATCTCATAAGTCTCGCAAGTGCATCATAATGGTCCTGATTAGGACTCTAAGTGTATCTACTCAGTCTGCCTACTACATAAGCAATATCAGGTCTAGAAGAATTCATTAAATGTAGTAGGCTCCTAATAATTTGGGCATATTGAGATTAAGCAATAGAATCTCCTCTATTTTTCTTTAGTTGAGAGTTAGCATTAGTAAGGGGTACTCACTGACTTAGAGTCATAATAACCAAACTTCCTAAGAAGTTTCTCAACATAATGTCCTTAGGATAGTAATATACTATCACCCTTCCTTACGACTCTAACTTCCACAATTACACTTGCTTCACCCATGTCTTTCATATCAAATTTAGATGCAAGGAAAGACTTAGTTTTAAAAACTATATCATTGCATGTACCAAAAAGTAGCATGTCATCCACATATAAGCATATAATCACACAATCGCTATTCACAACTTTGGTGTACACACTTTTATTAGCATTATTAGAAAAAAAACCATCACCAAGTAAAGTGTGATCAAATTACTCATGCTGTTGCTTTGGTGTTTGTTTTAGACCATATAGGGACTTTAAAAGTTTGCACACCTTGTTCTCTTGACCAGAATCACACACCCCTTCAGGTTGAGTCATGTAAATCTCTTCCTTTAGATCACCATTCAAGAAGGCAGTCTTTACGTCCATTTGATGAATCACAAGCTTATGAATAAACAGTTAAGGCTATCAATACTCAAATAAAGGAAATCCTAGTCATAGGAGCAAAGGTATCGAAGTAGTCTACATCTTATTTTTGGGTTAAACCTTTAGCTATTAACCTTGCCTTATACTTCTTTATAGATCCATTAGGTTGTACTTTCTCTTAAAGATCCACTTACATCTAATTGGTTTTGCTCCTTTAGGTAGGTCCACTAATGTCCAAGTATTATTTTTCTTAATAGAATCAATTTCAATTTTAATAGCTTCTTCTCACAGTTTTGCATCAGAAGAATTAATAGCTTCCAAATAACTCAAAGGATCATCCTCAACTAGATAAGTGTAAAACTCATCTCCAAAAGATGTCTCTTTCCTTTGTCTTTTACTCTTCCTTAAATCCTCAACCACAATTTCACTTAGAGCTTCTACAGGTTTTGAAGAACTAGTACTTAACCTTAAAGGGAATATGTCCTAAAAAAACTCAATATTCTTAGTCTCTACTATGGTATGCAATCAATGATATCACTCTTAAGGACAATAAACCTATAAGCAGCACTATGTTTAGCATAACCTATAAACATGCAATCAGAAGTTTGAGACCTTATCTTCCTTTTCTTAGGATCAAGTACATTATTTTAGCTAGGCACCCCCACACTCTTAAATACTTCAAGTTAGGTTGATATCCTTTCCACAACTCATAAGGTGTCTTACCTGTTCTTTTATGTGGTATTTTATTTTGTAGAAAACATGTAGTTAGAAGGACTTCTCCTCAATGGTTATAAGGTGCTGAAGAATTAACCAACAAGGCATTCATCATTTCCTTAAGGGTTCTACTTTTCCTCTCAGCTACTCCATTGGATTCAGGTGTGTTAAGACAAAGGACAAATTTATAACCCTCATTTTTTTTTGATAATAACAAACAGTTAAAATATATATGTCCTGACATAATCGTCTGATCATACGTTTGCAGACAATCGTCTGATGTTTTAAAAAAATTATATATATATATATATGTGTGTGTGTGTGTGTGTGTGTGTGTGTGTGTGTGTGTGTGTGTGTGTGTGTCATCTTATCTTTTGTTTAGATAAATCTCGTAACTAACAAATCTTACAGACGATGACAACATTCTAAAATTATTTGCACATCAATTAGAGCGTAAGCTACTTCGAAAAGTATAAAGCCTGCATACCTACTTTCGAAGATAGTCAGCGAAAAAGAATGAGTATATTTGCGTATGTCAGAACAAAATAGCAGACATGATAACTATTACATGATTGAGTACAAGAAGAGAAAAGATAAGCAGACTGCTTTATCTTATCATATGACAAGTTGGTGAAAGGTATTAAATGCTACATTTAATGCTCCAACGACTCTCTTCATCAGACGACGGTTGTCTTCTACAATACACTCAACATATTCTTTTTTTTTTTAAGCCTATAAATAGAAGAAGAGACCTCTTTCAAATGTTGTTGTTATTACTGATCATAATTGTTTTAAGAAAAGAAAAAGCTCGTATAAACTCTGTTTGTAAAATTCGTTTTATTCTTCATTGTATATTCCTCTGTTAAGACATGAAACCCAGTGAGGTAACTCACGCATAAACCTTTTTCTTAAACGAGATTGGTGGAAGCCTGACGAGGCTTTGATTCAAAGAATACTTGGGTATTTGCTTGGAGAGGCAAGTGAAAGACTACTTGGGTTGAGCTTGAAGAGGCTTGTGGAAAGAATACTTGTAACTTGAGAAAGTTAGTGGAACTTGGTTGTTGCCAAGAACTGGACGTAGTCTCTGGGGTGAGACGAATCAGTATAAATTTTGTTTGATTTTCGGTTTGTCTTTTAGCTTTCGTCTGTTTTATAAAACGTTTTTGAAAATCTTTTTGATTTCATTTCAGACAATATGTAGTTATCAAAAGAATTATGAAAATTTGTTATAATATAATTCAACCCCCCTTTTTCTATTATCTTTGTGCTCTACAATTTGGTATTAGAGCTCAGCCTCTAAGGGTTGAGCACCTTAACAAGTATTAGAGGAAAAGATCCACATGGCAAACCTTGAAGGACAGTTCATTCCTGAAAAAGCCTTTCTGTCAAAGCCTTCAGCCTTCAATGGAGAAGATTATGCGTATTGGAAGGATAGAATGGAAATGTATATAAAGTCCACTCACTATAGTATCTGGAGAATCATCACACATGGAGATCATGTTGTAACCAAGCCAGAAAACGAATACAATCAAGATGACCATAACATGTTACAACAAAACACGAAAGCTAAATACATTATAACCTATGCCTTATCAAAAAACTGAATATAATAAATTTTGCAGCTGCAGAACTGCTAAGGAAATGTAGGATGCTATACGCATAACACATGAAGGCACGGAAGATGTTTGTCTCAGGAGAGCAGCAACTCTTCAAAGACATTATAAGATGTTCACCATGAAGGAGACAGAGACCATTGATGAAATGTTTGGAAGATTTCAAACAATTCTAAATGGACTTCAAAGTCTTGGTGTTGAGTTCTCTAAGGCTTGGAACAATCTCAAGATCCTGGACAGTTTTCCCAAAGTATGGGAACCCAAAGCTACAGCCATAATTGAAACAAGGGACATGAAGACCTTAACTCTAGATGAGTTATTGGGAGCTCTAAGAGTACATGAAGTGCATCTTTTCAAAAGAGACAAAGTAAAAAATAATGACTTAGTTGCTATAAAGATTGGAGAATCATGTCGAAGAGCTGGCGAAAGGATTAAGACGAAAGGAAGAAACAAAGCACTAAAGGTTCAATTTGAGGAATCTGAGAGCTCAGACGAAAGCTCTAGTTGCTCAACAGACGATGAGATCTCCCTCATCACCAGAAAATTCAAGAAGATGCTTAAGAAGAAAGACAAATTTAAGTAGTCTTCCAGAAAGAAGGACACTAGATTCAGAAAGCATCTTCAAGAAAAGAACAATGAGATCATCTGTTTTGAATGCAAAAAACCTGGACATATTAAGGATAAATGCTCCAAACTAAGGAAAGGATGGAATTCAAAGAAAAGATACAAGAAGAAAAATCTTCTAGTCATCTGGGAAGATCTGGATAGCAGCAGTAGTAGTTTAGACGATGAAAAGGCTAATATATGTCTCATGGCAGATGCAGAGGAAGTAATGTCTGAGGTAAACTCTGCCTATAATAACTTTCTGCATGAGTCTAATGACAATGAATCTGAGTTTGATGACGAAGATATGTCAAGATTGCTCTTGAGTATAAAAAATATAAAGAAAAATATCAAGAAGCTATTTTAAAAAATGAGATACTCAAGAGAAATCTGACGAGAATGCAAAAGAGGCTAGCCTCAGATCCTGAAAAGGCAATGCTTCTTTCTAAAGTTGACAGACTAAAGAAAGAGGTCATTAGTCTGAAACATGATCTGACCAAATTTGTAGACGGATCTTCAAAACTTCAAACGATTTTAAAACATAAACGATCTTCGTCTGACAACTCTAGGATTGGATTTGTAGAAGACCAAAATGCTAAACCATCATCTTCTAAATCTTATTCAATCTTCTGTAACTTTTGCAGCAAATCTGGACATTCATTTCAAAGATGTCAACACAAAAGGAAACAAAGGTCAAATAGGATCATTAGGACTAACACTAAAGGACCTAAGAGTATTTGGGTACCAAAATCTCAAATAATTCCTATTGCAGATATCCTTAATAGGAAAAAGGAAGGATTCATTTTGGTACCTAGACAGTGGATGCTCACATCACATGACGGGAGAAAGGTCTATGTTCCTAGACTTCCAACCACATGAAGGAACGGTCTCATTTGGTGGAAATGGAAAAGGAAAAATCATTGGTATAGGTAAAGTTGGCAAGCCTCCTCTTCCATCTATAAACAATGTATTATGTGTTGAAGGATTAAAATACAATCTACTTAGCATTAGTCAATTTTGTGATAGTGGGTTTATTGTATCCTTCAGCAAGGAATCATGCATAGTCAAAAGAAATGATGAATCTATTTTTTTTATTGCCAAAAGACATAATAATCTGTATAAGATTGAGTTTAAAGATTTGAACAAACAAAATGTCACTTGCTTAATGACCAAAGAAGATGAAAAATGGATTTGGCATAAAAAGCTCGAGCATATCAATTTAAAACATATTTCAAAACTATATAAAAAAAGTTTAGTAAGAGGATTACCTGAGATTTCTTGGAAACTTATCTTCTTTGCGAAGCATGTTAGAAAGATAAACAAATCAAAACCTCTTTTAAATCAAAAGATGTTGTTTCCACTTCTAGACCATTAGAATTACTACATATGGATTTTTTTGGACCTATAAAAAATCTTAGTCTTTGTGGGAAAAAGTATGGTTTTGTCATTATTGATGATTATTCTAGATATACATCAGTTTATTTCCTAGCTCACAAACATGAGTCTTTTAATGTGTTTGAAATATTTTGTAAGAGAGTTCAAAAAGAAAAGGTTTTTGTATTATTGCAATTAGAAATGATCATGGAACTGAATTTGAAAATGCTGAGTTCAAATCCTTCTGTGAAAAGAATGGAATTTTCCACAACTTTTCCTCACCGAGAACATCTCAACAAAATGGTGTAGTTGAAAAGAAAAATAGAACTCTACAAAAGATGGCAAGAACCATGCTCTGTGAAAATTTAGTCCCTAAGTACTTCTGGGCAGAAGCTATAAATATAACATGTTATGGTCAAAATAGAATATTGATCAGACCAATAATTAAAAAGACTCTTTATGAACTGTGGAGGGGTAGAAAACCCAACATTTCATACTTTCACTCTTTTGGATGTGAATGTTATATTCTCAACACTAGAGATCAACTAGGAATATTTGACTCTAAGGTTGACAAAGGTGTTTTTCTTGGATATTTTGATACATCAAAAGCATTTAGAGTATTTAACTTTAGAACTTTTGTTGTAAAAGAATCCATTCATGTCAAATTTAATGATACATTAACTCTTGATAGAAGACTATCAGACTTGGAAGAAGATTTTGCAGATTTATAGATAGAACCATCTGATCAAACAAGAACAGATGAAGCAAAAGAATCAGAAGAAACTTCTTAACAACAGATCAATAATCAGATGCAGGAATTTCACAAGGACTAGAAGTTCGTTACCTATCTTCCTCAAGATCAGATTATTGGAGAACGAACTGAAGGAGTTAAAACAAGGTCATCACTAAAGAATCAAGCGTCTTGTGCCTTAGTTTCAAAAATTGAACCTAAGACGATAGAAGAAGCACTAACAGATGATGATTGGGTGATAGCAATGCAAGAAGAATTACATCAATTCACAAGAAATGATGTTTGGATTCTTGTTCCCAAACCAGAACGTAAGAGCATCATTGGAACAAGATGTGTATTTCGCAACAAGCTCAACGAAAATGGTAAAGTAATCAGAAATAAAGCAAGGTTAATGGCTCAATGTTACAATCAACAATAAGGTATTTATTTCATTGAAACCTTTGCTCCTGTTGCTAGATTAGAAGCTATTAGAATTATGCTTGCCTTTGTTGCTCATTAAAACATTAAGCTTTTTCAAATGGATGTGAAAAGTGCCTTTTTAAATGGTTTCATTGAGGAAGAAGTTTATGTTAGACTTTGAAGAGCCAAACCTCACAGACCATGTCTTTAAACTGAAAAAGGCTCTGTATGGTCTTAAACAAGCACCTTGTGCTTGGTATGACAGACTGAGCAGTTTTCTTATTGAAAATGGGTTTATGAGAGGCAAAGTAGACACAACTCTTTTTAGAAAGGAATCCAACAGAGATTTCACTAGAGTCTAGATTTATGTAGATGATATAATCTTTGGTGCTACTAATGAAACTCTATGTAAGGATTTCTCATATTTAATGCAGAGTGAATTTGAGATGAGCATGATGGGAGAATTAAAATTCTTCCTTGACCTATAAGTTAAACAAGAAGAGAAAGATATATACATTCATAAGCAAAAATACACAAAGGAATTGCTTAAGAAATATAAGATAAATGAATCAAAACCTATGAGCACACCAATGCATCTGTATGTCAGTATGACAAAGGACAAATTAGGTAAACTTGTAGACTAGACTGTCTATAGAGGCATGATTGGCTCATTTCTCTATTTAATTGCTAGTAGACCAGACATCATGCATAGCGTCTGTTTATGCGCCAGATTTCAATCTGACCCTAGAGAGTCTCATTTAAAAGTTGTTAAGAGGATTTTTAGATATCTTGTTGGTACACCTAACCTCAGTTTATTCTATGAGAAAAACAAAGATTTCAGGTTAGTAGGATACTGTGATGCAGACTATGCTGGTGACAGACTTGAAAGAAAAAGCATAAGTGGTGGATGTCACTTCATCGGACCATGTCATATATCCTAGATTAGCAAGAAGCAGAACTCAATTGCATTATCAACTACTGAAGCTGAATATGTATCTGCTGGTAGTTGTTGCTCACAATTCCTATAGGTAAAGTATCAACTTGAAGATTACTCTAGCTTTGAACATAACATTCCTGTGTTATGTGATAATACTAGTGCAATCAATTTATCTAAAAACCCCATTCAGCATTCTAAAGCAAAGCATATAGAAATAAGACATCATTTTATTCGTGATTATGTTCAAAAAGGTGTTTTTGATATTAAGGTCATCGATATAGACCATCAATGGGCTGACATCTTTACAAAAGCCTTACTTGTAGAACGTTTTAACTTCATCTTAGAAAATTTGCACATGAAAGTTTTACAAGAATAAAATGTCTTACATGCATCGTCTTATTTGCTTATTTAAGTTTCATCTTATTTTGTATCGTCTTACATCTCATTATATTTCATCTTACTGAGGCAATCGTCTTTGAATATGAAAAGTTTTAAGTTCATTAGTCTAATATTTCCCCTAATGATTACTCTCAATAACTACCCAAGAAACGTGTACCGTCTCCCCTGCCACATCAAGACGTCATAAATGCACGTCTCTTCAGTACTTTCAGCCTTCTCTTTTATTCAAAATAACCGCTCTTTTCATCACTTACACACTCTGAAAACTTATCAAACTCTCTAAACTCAAACCTTATACCTCGCCTTTACTCTCAAATCTTAAATCTCTCAAACCTACACTCATGGCCACCCAGAAACAGCTTGTGCCCATGGAAAGATTTGCAAAAAGTGACTTCGTCACCGGAAAATGGGTCGACTTACAGAAACTTGAAAAGAAGGATTTCCTTTGCAGATGTATATCAAAAATGTCGGATGGGAAGCTTTCGTGCAAAAGAAAACCTCCTGGTACCATGCACTGTACGCCTACTTCTGGGCCTTTGCATTTGAGGTTAACGAAACTATCATTGGAACAATCAACAATCAAGCCATCATCATCTCTACTGACGCCATTACAGTAGCGTCTGGCTGTAAAGAGGAGGGTGACCTCTTTACTGAAGACTGGGAGAAAGTCATAATCCCAAAAACTGTCGACAAGGCATTGTATGGAAAGCCTAGGCCTCAAACCAAGAACAAGGATGTTCTGAAGAGGTTTCTGTGCTCTTCAAACATGAAGCCTATATGCAGATTGATTTACAATGTCTTGCTGCACATTATTCAGCCAAGAAAAGGTTCAAAGGATAATGTAACTTCCAAGGACAGATTCTGCATATACAAGATGCTAACTAGTTAGAAGGTCAATTTGCCTGCGTTAATTCTAGACAATTGGAGATCCTGTCTCTCCAAGTCGAAGGAAGGTGTCCAGAGCAAGCAGAAGCATCCTATTCCCTACACCATGCTTTTCACCGAAATCATCCGTCTGGCGAAAATAAAAGAATCTGGGTTGGAAATGATGAAACAAGGTTTTGAGATCGATGTATCCATCATCAGGAAGATTAGGATTGCACATCTCTTCTCTGGATACGTTGCCAAACATCCAGAGTTGGCATTGATCAAGGAAGAACCACCATAAGAACTTGTTGGAACTGCATTCAGAGTGGGATCATCTACTGACCCCTCTATTGGTACTGCGTCTACTCAACCTCCACCACAGACGAAACCCCAACCATCTCAACCACAACCTAAACAGACCAAACCACAATAACCTAAGTTATCCATCAAAAGACCTTTACAACCAGACCCTCAACCTAAACAGACTAAACCTTAAACCCCATCGTCTCCACCTCATAAGAAACAAAAACCCTTAACCATTCGTCTGAGATCCAAACCAACTCCCCAACCTGACTCAGACGATGACCTTCCCATTAACACCCTTCTTCCTACTCCAAGCACAACCATTCCTGCCCCTTCATCACAACAACTATCTACACCACCTACATTTACTGAACCCACTCCATCTGCACAACTATCTAAAAAGCCCTCAAAATCCAAAAAGATTCCAATGCCAAAGATTAAAGCTCAAGAGGAAAAGCAGCTCAAGAGAGTAAGAGTTGAATCTAAACTTGCTGAGAAAAAGAAGAAAGAAGAAGAAGAGAAACTAGTTAAGGCGGAGCAAGAACAGATTGAAGGAGCAGTGCTTCAATCTATAATTGAGCACATGCTACAAACAACCCCTACAAAGCATGAAGAGGAAGAGTTGTTGACTTAAGAGGACTTCGCTGCTACCTCAAGAGGTAGATTACCTAGATCTCTTTTCTGGGAAGTTCCATAATCTGTTTCTTTATCTCAAGTCTTCAACCGTCTTTTTGTAGACTTAACAGCCGCATCCAATATTGATCAGCCTGCAAGGGTTGTTTCATTCTCTGTTTCCTTCGCGGAACTTGAAGCAGAAGGAACTTCGTCTAGAAGAGCTGCACCTATGATAGATGAAACAACACCAGAAGATTATCACTCTAAAACGCCTCCATATAAAAGTCTCCAAAGGAGCAAAATGATCTACTTTGAGCAGCTTGAGTTGCGTCAGACTGGAAAAACAAAAGAATATCAATTACCAGAGCCCTTCGACCCAGAGGTACTTCAATCTTCAATCAATTATGAACTAGGCGAAGTAAATAATCCAAGGATGTGGACGACTCTCATCAAAGAAGAATGGCCATTTTTGGTATGCCATGAGTATGCTGAAAATTTTCTTGATGTTGAAGAAGAAGCTACCCCAGCCATGTCTTATGAGCCGTACATCACCCCATACGTATGGGAGGAAGGGTACAACACTCTGTCAGACACTCCAATCTTCATCTATCCACCCTCAACCAGAACGAAATTTCCAGTTGGATATGAAGTTTGGAGACAACGTGGGATTCTCTGTCACACTTCTCCTTTCATCTTGAAATGCAACTACTTAGAGCATCTGATCATGTACTGAACGTACCATTACAAGCCCAAAATTATATATCCATTTTGTCATGGGATGATCAAGACTTACCCCCTCGCCATCCGTCCAGAAGACAATCCAGATTTTGAAAAATGGCGGATTGGTGATGATGACTGGGAATTAGGAAGGGTGATGAATAACTTCCTGCGGGAGAAGATGCAGATTTCCTTACAGCATGCCATCTGTGAGCGAAGGTGTCCAGACCTTGAACTAGGCTCGCCTAGATTCATGGCTACTCGAATGTGGCTCCTTATAAAGCCATGGACCACTTTTCGCATCTGCTTTAGAAGAACTATCCGTGCCAAAATCTATCTACGAGGAAAGGAAAAGAACCAAAGTTCAGACGTAACCCCCGAAGGCACTTGATGATCAGACAGAGAGCACTATCGTCTACACAGCTGACTAAACTTAAAGGAAAAGCAACTCTCCGAAGCACAGACCGCAAAATGTGGCAAGACCATGTTAAAGCATTAAAACACTTCTCTGGTCTGTCTGCTGATGAGAAGAGTTTGCTAAGCCATGAAGCTGCACTCCATCCAACGGGTCACTAGACGCAAGTCTCTCTATCTCCCTCCAACTATACATCCAACCCCTAAAACCAACTATCTATAAACCTACCCCCAAACTTATATCTTCTTCTCCTCTAAAACCTTTGAAATCTCTCTACCTTGTGGCCACTTTTGGTTCTGTGGTCCTCCTGTGCCCATGTTTTCAATTTATGTTTCGTAGAGGAACCAATGATGACGCAGCTACCAGCTCTGCCCCTGCACCTTCAAACAACAGACAAGCTTTCAATGAATTGAAGCAGACTGCGCAGCGTCTTGAAGCTGATCTTAGGAAGGAACGCAGGAAACGCAAACGAGCAGAAGTTCTGTTAGCCAAGCTGGCCAAGCATTTCAAAAGTGACCTTGGCTCATCATCTACACCTCCAGACTCTAACTCTTCTTATTGATGATGCCAAAAGGGGGAGAAAAATAGAAGACAAAGGGGAGTATAAAGATATCAATCTTAGGGGGAGTTTTTCTTATATATATATATATATATATACAATGATGAATTATATGTTTGAATGATATCGTCTAGTTTCCTTCAGTTACCTCTTTATATATTACATCTGCTTAACTGAAGAACATCAAAAAGCGTTTTCATAGAAAAATGTTTTACAAGAACTATAATTGTTTGTCATCATAAAAAAGGGGGAGATTGTTAAGACAAAGGACGAATTTATAACCCTTATTTTTTTTATAATAACAAACAGTTAAAATATATATGTCCTGACATAATCGTCCGATCATACGTTTGTAGACAATCGTCTGATGTTTTAAATATATATATATATATATATATATATATATATATATATATATATATATATATATATATATATATATATATATATATATATATATATATATATAAATGTGTGTTGTCTTATCTTTTGTTTAGATAAATCTCATAACTAACAAATCTTACAGACGATGACAACATTTTAAAATTATTTGCACATCAATTAGAGCGTAAGCTATTTCAAAAGTATAAAGCCTACATACCTACTTTCGAAGATAGTCAGCGAAAAGAATGAGTATATGTGCGTATGTCAAACAAAATAGCAGACATGACAACTACTACAAGATTGAGTACAAGAAGAGAAAAGATAAGCAGACTGCTTTATCTTATCATATGACAAGTTGGTGAAAGGCATTAAATGCTACATTTAATGCTCCAACGACTCTCTTCATCAGACGAAGGTCGTCTTCTACAATACACTCAATAGATTCTTTTTTTTTTTTGAAGCCTATAAATAAAAGAAGAGACCTCTTTTGAATGTTGTTGTTATTGCTGATCATAATTGTTTTAAGAAAAGAAAAAGCGCTTGTAAACTTGTTTGTAAAATCCGTTTTATTCTTCATTGTATATTCATCTGTTAAGACATGAAACCCAGTGAGGTAACTCACGCATAAACCTTTTCTTAAACGAGATTGGTGGAAGCCTGAAGAGGCTTTGATTCAAAGAATACTTGGGTATTTGCTTGGAGAGGCAAGTGAAAGACTACTTGGGTTGAGCCTGAAGAGGCTTGTGGAAAGAATACTTGCAACTTGAGAAAGTTAATGGAACTTGGTTGTTATCAAGAACTGGACGTAGTCTTTGGGGTGAGACGAATCAGTATAAATTTGGTTTGATTTCTAGTTTGTCTTTCAGCTTTCGTCTATCTTATAAAATGTTTTTGAAAATGTTTTTGATTTCATTTTAGACAATATGTAGTTATCAAAAGAATTGCGAAAATTTGTGATAACACAATTCAACCCCCCTTCTTGTGTTATCTTTGTGCTCTACAAAGTGAATAAGGTGGGGTTATCCCATGTATAACACCTTCTTTTTCACAAAAGTCATTAAACAAAGTGTACACACCGCCCTTATCTGATCTTATTCTTTTAGTCTTTCTATTTAATTGATTTTCTACTTCAGCTTTATATGATAAAAACATGTCAAAAGCTTCATCCTTATATCTGATTAGATAAACTTTAGTATATCTAGAAAAATCATCTATAAAAGTTACAAAATAACTTTTTACCACCTCTAGACATAATTTGTTTTAAATCTGCAAGATAGGAATGAATTAAATTAAAAGGTTCAGTTACACGTTGCACAGAGGGATGGAGTGTTTTAGTTAGTTTTGATTCAACACATATTTCACATTTTTTAATTTGTTTATCATGCAAATTAATCATGCCAAGTTGTTGCAATTTAATAATATATGAGGAATTTGTATGTCCTAATCTAGCATGCCACATATCATATGAATCAATCATATAAGCAAAAGACGATCCAGATTCATTCATAGTTTCAGAAACATTAAGTACAAAGAGTCCTTGATCACAATATCCCTTTCCCACAAACACATTATTTTTTGTCATTACAATCTTATCAGACTCAAATGACACTTTAACCCCAACCTTTCCCAACAGTGCTACAAAAATTAAATTAACTCTAATAGAGGGCACATACAGCACGTCATTTAAAGCTAGTGTATTTCCAAATGTGAGCTTCAGAAGAACTTTCCACTTTCCTAGAAATGGAGCAGTCTTAGAATCACCCAGATACACTTATTCTTCTCCATCCCCTACAGCAGTATAGGAGGTAAAAGCATTTCTGCTTGCATATATATGTCTGGTAGCCCCAAATTCTACCACCCATTTGCTCACATTGGTCATTATATTAACTTGAGAAATGACCGCGACAATGACATCATCTCTGTCAGGAAGGTTGGCCTTAGCCTTAGGAGGATTGTTGTTTCTCTTCATTCGATGCCTGCATTGAGGTGCATGATGACCTCGGTTTCCACATACATAACAATAGCCCTTCTTCTTGAAGGTAGGGTTAGAAACACGAGGGAAATTGAATTTATTTTTAAATTTATTTTTCTTATTGTGATCAGTTTTGATCATTCCTTTTTGGGCTTTGTTTGTCTTGCACCATATTTGCCTTTGCAACCAAGGCTTTGGCCCTTATAGCAGTACACTCTTTTCTGTTGGTATCTTCAATGATGATGTGGGTGATAAGGTCTGATAGGGACATCTGTTTGTGCTTGTGCTTCAATTGTTGCTTGTAGTCGGTCCATGACTTAGGCAGCTTCTCGATTAGTACCTCTGACACGAACTCATCAGGAAGTTTTATGTTTTTCACCTTCAGGTCTTCAAGAATCTTATGGTACTCATTAACTTTGATGTCTTTATCTTCAACCATCTCCTAGCAATAGTTATTGCCGATAATGAACCTTTGTTTGACCACGTCCTCGGCAGTATACTTTAGTATCATGGAATCCCATATCTCCTTCACTTGCTTGTAGGAACAATACACATCGAACAACTCGTTAGATAATGCATTAATTAAGGTGTGGCGACATACCTTATTCACATAAGTCTGGTCTTCTATTTGCTTATCAGTTGCACTGAAGTCAGGTTTAGGGGTTATAAGTGCAAAAACGACTCCATGCATGTCAGCATGGTGTAGACATGCTCTTGCCATCAGCGAAAATTTTGGCCAATAAACACCTCGATCTTTGGGACGTCAGGAAGTGACTTAGGCAACAGACACAGCAGAAAGGGCAGGTTGCACAACAGCGCTTGAGGTTGCGTCCATGTGCATGTCGTCAACCGTAAGTCCTTTAGATTGTTGTCGGCGACGATGGTATAATAAACGAAATTTCCTGAGGTGTGTGACAGCATTGCCCTAAAGGACTTATCCGCGTGATATGCACAAGCCCCTCCAAGATACAACAAGAACCTCCCGGAACGTATCCGAGGCATAGAACTGGCAAGTGAAAAATTTGTGGAACCCAAGAGCTGAATAGTTTTCTTTTCTTTTCTTTTTTGAAGAAGAGAAGAAGAAGAAGGTGTCTCAAAAAATCGGGAAAAATAGATTATATAAAACAAACGGCAACATTCACAATAAAACGTTAACATAATAATAATAAAAACCGCTAACGTTAATAGTAATGTTAATAAAAAATTGTTCATAAAAAGATATTGGAGTCCTCTATTTTTTGGAGAAGATCTAGCAAAAAAATGGATAAGACTCATTCAATAAAACAGTCACAAAAAGAGAGTTTTTTGGATAAGGTTATTTGAAATTTAAAATCAATTTCTGAAAATAAAATTTAATAAATTCGAAGTTAAATTTTTTTAAGGCATATGATCACACATGCAGGGAAGCAAATCGGTAGATTTACATTGCAACAAGCCCATGAGACCTATTCTCATATGCGCAAGCCTCCTTCTCTTTGCTAGCCACTTTGAAATCCATTATCACATTTTGATATATAAACACTTGAAGGAAATCCAAACTAGGCAATGTGGGACATGAGCCTTTTGAAATACCCATTATATACAACAGTATCCACCAACCAAGCTAGTCCACTTATCTTTCTTGCCTCCTATGGGACTCACCAATAACCATTCCAATTCATGCAACAAATCTTCCTCCCATTGGAATAACGATCTCCTCCAATGCCATTTCCAAACCCACATTCCTTTCACCTACTCACCCATGTCCCTCGCTAATGCCCAAGCCACCATATACAATCTACTAACCTTTCTCTTAACACCTCCTCTTCTACCCATTTATCAAGCCAGAAAAAAGTGTCATCCTCCTCACCTACCTTCTTTAACACCAACTGTGAGAACTAATTCCCTTTAATCTCCCTATCTATGACCTCTACTGAACATATATCTTTCCACCACCTATCAATGTAAAAAAAATCAACCAAACTTAAAACTTTTCTTACGAAAACTTAAGATAGTTTTAATTCAATTATATGCTAAGAATATTATTAAATTATTTGTAGAAAAACACTTGATATTAATATGAATTTATTCCAAAATAAAACTTTTCTTGCTTTTTTAGGCTTTAAAACTGAAAAGCCTAATAAGTTTCTAGTGTCCAATTTTTGATTATTCTTATTTCATCCTCTCTCACTTTTTTTTTACTATTTCTAAGCTAACATTTTATTTATTTCAAAGATAAAAAAACAAAGTTTATCTCCTCCTAATTTGCTAGCATAATAACCAAGTAATATATTATTTTTAATCTCAATTTTTTTTCTTTTGTCTATGTCCAATTCCAAATTTGATTTTCATTTCAATTTTTTTTTTACAATTTCATTTGCAAGATCAACTAAAAAGAAAATAATATATATATATATATATATATATAACAATACTCCTAATAATCTAATCACAACCGTGAGCTTTGAAAAAAATTTTCTTTAATGGAAGCAAATCTCTTAAACAATATCATGCATCATACTTTCATAATAACAACTAATTTAATTTCTTCAAAAGAAAAATTTTGATCTAAACTAAGAATTTTTCGTAAACTTAATTCATCCCATTCATAGCAATTAATGTTGCAAGAATAATATCAAAATTTTCAACAACTCAAGCATTTTTAAATGATAATGGAAGTAGGAAAAATTCATAAAACCCATTATAAAAGTGATAAGAAAATAATCAACCCACTCTCCCCCATACCTTGAATGAAGAAGAAAATTGAGTGGTGACAGAGTATGGCTTGAACAATCTTGAAGAACTAAGCTTTAATAGAGGTTCCACCACACCAACACTTTAAGCTAGCACTCAAGGAAGTAATGAAAGCAAAATTTTGGGAGGGGAAGGTTGCTGGAATTTACGTTCAGTAGAGGAGAGAGTAAGAGGTCTAGTGTGTAAAAAAATTGATAGAGTCTTGTCTATTTATAGGCTCAAAAGTGAACTTATCCAAATCTAAAATTAAGATTTGGTGTATTAATTTAAATAGAAAACCTAATAATTATCTATAACTAATTGAGCCTAATCTCTAAGTAACTTAGTTTAGGTAATTTAGTTAGATTTAATTTGATCACATATTAAATATGTTTTCCAACTTTTATTTAATTTATCACAAAATTTAGTCTACCGAATCTTCCCTTTAAATTTCTTACAGAGGCCATACGGTCCATTTTACTAGACGTAGCTGCTGGTCCAACAAAGGGTAATTCCAATTTTTTCTTAATTTTATTTTCATAATTATTTATTAATTCCTTTTCTTTATTTATGTTTTACTGTTACGTACTTTTCTTGTGCAGATTTGAATTGGTAATATTTTATACTACTAAAGTCTAATTTCACTAAATTTTTAATTTTGTATATATATATATATGTGTGTGTGTGTGCGTGTATATATATATATTTTAAATTTATTATAAAATTAATTTTTTAAGCTGAAATTTACTATAAAACTCATTTTTATTTATTAAAGCCTGAAAAATTCAAACTAACTCCACCAAATTTAATTTCTACAAAACAAAGTTTATGTAGTTTTTTTCAAAATTTTTGGACGTCAAAAAGTCTTTGTTTTGGTTTATCTGTCCATAAGGATATTTTAGTCACTTTACTCAGAAATTTTTAAAAATTTCTAAAAATTTCTAGAATTACATTTTATCATTCTAACCATGATTTTATATATATATATATATATATATATATATATGTATGTATTTTGAACACAACAGTGCAATCAAAATTTTAAGATCAGGTACATAAGAAAAAAAAAACTAGTTAAGGAAAATTTAGAATGTTACAGTTGTCACCCCGTTCTTGCAACTTAGTACCCGGAATGGTTTAAGGTCTCAATCCTCCACCTTCTCTCTCACAACAATTGCACCATGGTTAGACACACTCCTTGAAAGACCCCATTGAGATAGATTGTTCCAAGAATTTAACCACATTTTTGACAAGAGAAATCTGTCTAGCCTGCCCATAGCTGCACCATTTGCTCTATACCATGTATATTTCCTTCCTCGCAGAGGCAAATCAATTGATTTTGCCTGCACAATAAACTCATTAAAGGTCTCAATCTCTTCCTGCTTGTAATTTTGATCCACCTTATGCCTTCCACTTCTAGATATGATAGAATTAAAGTCACCCATAAAACACCACCTCTCCCCACCTAGAGCCTCCTTTCTCTGAAGCAAAGACTGCCGTTACTCCCTTTTACCTCTCAAATCACAAGGTGCATGTACATTTACCACATTAACCTGTACCTTCTCGTGACCCACTCTCAAAACATGATGACACTCAAAATAATGGCTCATGTCAAAGACTGATGTATTCCAAAGAATTTATAATCCTCCGGCCCTACCAACAGCTACTTGACATACCCATCCAAAATCATCGCCATCCCACAATTGATCACATAACCTTATGTCAATAAGCTCCAGTTTAGTTTCTTGTATACATACCAAATCATGCCGTTGTTCCCTAATCACTGCTTGCACCACCCTCTTCTTCACCCAAATCCCTAATATTATATTAGATAATCTTCATAACAACACTTACCCCCTAGCACCCCATTCACCCCAAACTTCTCTTGTCACATTCTTCCGCCCTCCCCCTCCTTTCTTTTCACAACATTTTTGTCCCTATACTACATTTCCATTAGCCTCGACACAACCTCATCATCATTGTCTTGACACAAACATTCCCAACAATTTACCCACCTCCCATACTTGGGTTGCTGTTTCAATAGGACCTTTGTTGACTATCATTCGATTCCTACAGTTGATATTGCTATCTGAAATTGATTTTCTGGATGAAGGAACTTCGGTAGCCCTCTTCTTTAATCTAGATTTTCCCAAGCTGTTTTTAATCCCAGTCCTCAATTTTCTATCCTCACATTATACTGAATTCTAGCTCATTGCCTGCGCTCCACACATATGATTTTGGGTCAAAAGTATATCCCCCCCCCCCCTCGTTGACAAGGCACCTCGTTCAACACTAATTGTGTCTCGTCATTTATAAGCACCTATAAAGGACTTATGCTATGCGTAGCTTGTTGCCCATCCTTATGCTCACACAATTCATTACGAATATCCACCCCTGGCCCACATGGTGCAACCTGATTATTACTAAAGTTCACGTCCTTATAATTATCCCACCTTATCATCACTCCATTTTTTGATTGTGAGTCCCCCGCATTACTGCCTTCAAAACCCACCACTAACACTGTGTTTGGTAAAGAAGAAAGAAATAGAAAAGAAGAAATAGGTAGGAAAAGAAAAAAAGAAAAGAGAAGTATGTAAAAAATAAAGAAAAAGTAAAAGTTATTTGGTTTGAGAGAAATAAAGTAAAAATGTATTTTTTGACTTTTGGGTATTTTGAATAAAAAGAATAAAATTATATTTATACCCTCATTTATTTACCACGTTATTTATCGAAAAACATATATTCGATTATGCTATTCACATAATTGAATATATGGCCATAGCAGTGCCATATATTCGATTATGTAATTACCATATTCGAATATATGTAGCGCCATACTACCAAAATGTGTGTAACTTTTCACTCACATGTATTATTACATATTCGAATATCATATATATATATATATATATATATATATATATATATATATATATTAGTAATTATTTATATAAAAAATCGTAATTTGGATTTTAGAACACATATTTGAATATTTGTTTCACATATTCATTCTCTTCGTCCCATGAAATGTGATTTCTGAGCTACTGACAAAGAAAAGAGGAGCTCAAGCTTAACACAAACGACAGAAACAAGACGAACTGCTCGAAGAGGATGGAGAAATAAAATAAAAAACAAAGGGGCATTTAATGAAAAAGAGAACTTCTTTCGCATTTCTTCTCATTTTGGGGGGTGGGTGAATTTGATGTGGGACCCACACAAAATTAAAAAATTTCTAACCTACTTTCTCCCAACCAAATGCAAAGAAACTCTTCTCTTCTTTCAAATCGTCGCATGTCTCTTTTCTTCTTTGAAATAGGAGTGTAAATTATACTCCTTAAATGGAATACCTTCTAGCTATTTATTCGCTACCCCATTTACCATATTTCCACCAACCTCCATTGACCACATTCACTAACATCGTGACAAATCCTACCCCCACATATCCACCTTCCCACTTACCATATTTTGTTCCCTATATATCTCCGAAGATATTTCCTCAATCTGACCCCATGTTTGTTTAATTCAATTCCAAATTTGATTTACAAATAAAATCCCCTGTATTAATGCTATTCACCAATCTTCATTAACTTTAGTGCGATTTACCCCCATCCTGCACCAAGTCTGCCTTAACTGAAGAATTAATTGCTTCCTCATTAATTTCCTAACATAACTCCCTTACATTTTGAATTTCAAATTTGTTCGCCACAATTAATGCTGCATCCAACAATTGATCATCGAAACATTGGCTCGACATCTCAACATCATCTTCAAAATCCGATGAACATAGGCTCACCACCTTATGTTGCCCTGGTATTGGGAAACTATTCCGGGCATAGCTCTTCCACAATTTTAATTACAAAGATAATACCATTGATTATAATCTTTACAACGCATTGTATTGCCTCCTGTGTTGTAGTCATGATCATCACCTGTGCACATGGTTTTAAATTGTGGTCCGCAACTGCAATTGCAGCCGCAATATAAAAGTTTTTGGACTCACCACAACCACAATTGCGGCCGCATCAGCCACATCTTCCCACAATTTCCCACAATGTCAAGGATTGCAATGAAACCGCAACTGCAGTTTAGAATCATGCCCATGCAATATCAAGTCTTTTATGAAAACATGTATTTGTGTCTAATGTGATGAACTCCCCAAAACTAGCAACAATATGTTCAAAAAGCTCACCTGTCTAAGCATGTAGTGGCACCCCTTGACACCTCACCCATGCATACCGTTCATGAGCCACTTCCGACAGTGTCCATTTTAAATATGGCTGAACCAACTTCCCAGAAAATCACTAGCATCCTTGATCAACTCCTCAATATACTTGATGAAATTGCTACAAATTTCTAGAAGATTGTAGTAACATATGTATATGAAAAAGTAAAGATTATTCTAGAATTATCTTGATACTTTAGTTAAAAGTTAGAATACTACATAATGAAATAATTAGATAACTCTAGAACAATAAAGTCTAGATATCTTTAGAATTATCCTTGCAACCCATAAATAGGCAAATGATCTTTGTATTGTAATAAGCACTTCTAGATATCAAATAAAGTCTTAGTATCATTCATTATCAACTACTTCTACATCATTCAACACCTTTACACATAATTTTTTAATACTAACCGTGGTATCAGAGCTACGTTCGTTCATCTACTAGGCGTGGAGATTTTATCTAACTACTTCCAAAAAATTATACTATATTCTCTACCAATCCCATAATTTTTCCTTAACCAATGGCCAATATTATTCAACCCTCATCTATTTTAGCCCCTATTTTTACTAGAGAAAATTATGATTTTTGGAGCATTAAAATGAAGACAATTTTTCCTCCCAAGATTTATGGGATGTTATTGAGGATGAATTCATTGTTTTCTCAGACATTTCTACACTAACTGCAACTCAAAAAAAGGATTTGAAGGAAAACAAGCAAAAAGATTCAAGGGCATTATTTATTCTACAACAAGCAGTAGCTGACACAATTTTTCCAAGAATAATGGGTGCCACAAGTGCTAAAGAAGCATGGAATACACTACAAGAGAATTTCAAGGAAGTGTCAAGGTACGTGCCATTAAACTTCAAACTCTAAGATGTGAGCTTGAATTAAAAAAATGAAGGTGTCCAAGACCGTAAAAGATTACTATTCTAAGATAAAAGAAATAGTTAGTCAAATAAGAACATACAGGAAAAATATTATTGGCAAGAGAATTGTTGAGTAAATTCTAATATCTATTTCCCTTAAGTATGATGCAATCATGACTACCATTGAGCAAACCAAAGATCTATCTACTTTGTCAATGATAGAACTAATAGGCTCTCTTGAAGCATATGAACAAAGATTGAATAGGTATGATGTAGATTCTATCGAAAATGCCTTTCAATCAAAGCTCAAATTATGATATCAAAATAAAGAATATAGAGGAAAGAAATATCAAGAAAATTTTAAAAATAAAGAGAATTCTAGAAATTTCTCTAAGACCAATCAAGATAAATATCCTTCATATGGCATTTGCAAGAAGACAAGTCATTTGGAGAAAGACTGTTGGCACCGAAGAAAGCCACAGTATCAATATTGCAAGAATTTTGGTCATGTGGAAAAGAACTGTTGCAACAAAACAAGCATCAAGCAAGTTTTTTTAAAGAACATGATAATGAGAACATATTTTCTATGCTACTCAAGATTCCAATGAAGAAATAAATGGAAGCTGGTACTTGGACAGCGGCTATAGCACTCACATGGCTAAGGATAGGAGCATCTTCAAGGAAATTGATAACTCCATCAAAGTAAAAGTTCAATTGGGAAATGGCACCATGGCAAAGTCCAAAGGCAAAGGCATTGTCATGGTAGAGACAAAGAAAGGTACGAGATTCATCAAAGATGTCTTACTTGTTCCTAATCCTAAAGAAAATCTCTTTAGCATTGGCCAAATGATGGAGAAAGGCTATGCTCTACACTTCAAATGAGATATATGCACAATCTATGATAATTATAACAAAAGGCAAGAGATAGCCCAAGTTAAAATGGAAAAAAGAAATAGAAGTTTTCTGATAAGCTTCAAATATACTACCAATATTGCCATGAAAGTCCAAATTGATGATTCATGGCTATGGCATCAAAGCTGTTATACCAAAAGAATATGATGATAGACTTGCCATGACTGAAAGAAAATAAGGAAGCCTGTGAAGGATGTCTTCTCGGAAAGCAATATAGACTACTATTTTCAACTAACAAAGCATGGAGAAATAAAGACTTGTTGGAGTTGATCTATATTGACATTTGTGGACTAATAAGGACACTGTCACTCAACAACAACGAGTACTTCATCCTCTTTATTGACGACTTTTCCAGAATGACCTAGGTATACTTCATTAAAGAAAAGTCAAAAGTCTTTGGAATATTCAAGAAGTTTAAAGCTCTAGTCGAGAAGCAAAATGGGAAACATATAAAAATACTTAGAAGTGATCGAGGCAAAGAGTACAACTCACACGAGTTTGATAAGTTCTATGAAGATGGAGGCATTGAGCATTAACTTATCGCCGCATATTCTTCACAACAAAATGGTGTGTCTAAGAGGAAGAATCATACAATCATGGAAATGGCTAGATTAATGCTAAAGGAGAAGGGTTTGTCTAACACTTTTTGGGTAGAAGTAGTTTACACTATAGTCTACATACTCAATAGATGTACTACTAAGGTAGTACAAGACAAGACACCCATTGAAGCATAGAATGGGCAAAAGCTATCAGCTAAACATCTAAGAGTGTTTGGGTCTATCTACTACATACATATTCCTAATGAGAGGAGACATAAACTAGAAGACAAGACTATATGAGGTATCTTCTTGGGATACAATTTGCAATCAAAAGGCTACCAAGTCTAAAACCTGCATACAAAGAAGCTCCTCAGCAGTTAAGATGTTGAGGTAGATGAAAATGCTACTTGGAATTGGGAAGAAAAAAAGGTTGTGAGAAGCAACATTCCAGTTCTAAAGCAACAACCTCAAGAAGAAGCTGAAGAAGTAGTAGGGGATCCAAGTATACTTCCTCCACCTTTACAACAACAAGATTCTTTACTAGAGTCTACTCTGAGAAGAATTAGATCTTTAGGGGATATATATGAAACTTGCAACATGGCCATGCTTAAGCCTGAATGTTATGAAGAAGCATCAAACCAAAAAGTATGGGTCAAGGCAATGGAAGAAGAAATTAAAATGATCGAAAAGAATAATACTTGGGAGCTCATAGATTGTCCACAAGGAAAAGACATTATTGGAGTTTAATGGGTCTACAAGCCTTGATGGTACTATACAAAAGCACAAGGCTAGATTAGTTGCTAAAGGCTACTCACAACAACTTAGAGTTGATTATAATGAGACATTTGCGCTAGTTGCTTGCTTAGATACAATTAGAGCTTTCATAACTCTTGTAGCACAAAAAGGGCGGAGCATATAGCAATTGGATGTTAAATTTATTTTCTAAATAGAGTGCTTGAAGAAGAGATTTATGTTGAGCAACCACAAGGCTTCATCAACAAAGGCAATGAAGACAAAGTGCTGATACTAAGAAAAGCTTTATATGGTCTCAAGCAAGCTCCTTGAGCATGGTACAACAAGCTTGATCAGTACTTCACTGATCAAGGATTTAGGAGGAGTAAGAGTAAGCCAACACTATACATCAAGACTCAAGGTCAACATGATACTCTCGTTATCTCCTTGTATGTAGATGATCTTATCTACACAGGAAACAACATGAAGATGATGAATGATTTCAAAAAAGACATGATGAAGACATTTGAGATGACAGATCTTGGCTTGATGAATTACTTCCTTGGCATAGAGGTAAGACAACAAAGGAAGGAATATTTATCTTTGAAAAGAAATACATTGAATCACTATTGAAGAAATTCAAGATGCATGGCTACAAGCTTGTGACTACTCCACTCGTTATAAATGAGAAGCTTCAAAAAGATGACGGAGCACCAAAAATTGACACATCACGCTATAGAAGTTTAATTGGGAGTCTACTATATCTTACAGCCATGCGACCAAATATCATGTATGCTACAAGTCTTCTATCAAGATTCATGTAAAAGCCAAGTCAATATCACTATAGAGCAATAAAAAGATTTTTTAGATATTTACAAGGCACAAAGGAGTTTGAGATATGGTACAAAACCATGGCCAACTTAAGGCTAATTGACTACACTGACAGTGATTGGGTAGGATCGATAGATGACATGAAGAGTACGTTAGGATATGCCTTGTCACTAGGATCGGGAGTATTCTCTTGGGCGTCAAAGAAGTAAGCAACAATTGCTCAATCAACAGCTGAAGCTGAGTACGTGGCAACTACTGAAACTACTAGTCAAGCAATATGGGTTCAAAGAATACTTGAAGAAATGGGTGAACAACAAGAAAGGTCTACTATAATCTATTGCGACAACAAATCGACAATAGTAATGGTAAAGAATCTAGTCCATCGTCACCGAATAAAACATATATCTATTAAATATCACTTTATCAGACAAGCAAAGGCAACTAAGCAAATTTAGCTCAAGTACTACAAGATAGAAGATCAAGTTGCAAATATTTTTACAAAGGCACTACCAAGAGTCAAGTTTAAGCAATTACAAACTATGCTTGGAGTTTTCGAAATTTGTATCAATGAAATTGCTACAAATTTCTAGAAGATTGTAGTAACATATGTTTATGAAAAAGTAAAGATTATTCTAGAATTATCTTGATACTTTTAATTAAAAGTTAGAATCATGGTTCTAAATTGCGATTGTGGTCGCGATTGCTGTTGCAGTTGTGGGTGTTGCGATTGCGGGCATTGCAGCTATTGCAATGCGGAGTACGGCCTTTGCGGTGTGAAATTATTATATGTTTGCACTTCACCTTTCTCCTTGCCTCCACCAACTTACCTTTTCCCCTACTAGCCTACCCCTACCACCTCACCCTTTTTTCTTGTCTTGTATGCATCACACAGCCTACTAGCACCTAAACTAGCTACCACCAAATGCCTCTTTCCCTTCCCCAACATTCCACATGACCACACCCGTTAGAATAGAAGTCTTAAGTCTGAATCTTTGTTTATTTTTTCACAGAAAAAATGGAACAAGATGGTGTTACAGCTCTGTTGCGGCCCCATTGTGGACGCGTTGCGGTTGCGTTGCGGCAATTCCTGTGATTTTAATTCACACCGCAATTGCGGGCCATTGCGGCCGCAACCCGTGTTGCAATCAGCAATTTGGAACTATGGTTAAAATATTACATAATGAAATAATTAGATAACTCTAGAACAATAAAGTTTAGATATCTCTAGAACTATCCTTGCAAGCCTATAAATAGGCAAATGATATTTGGATTGTAGTAAACACTTCCAGGTATCAAATAAAGCTTTACTATCATTCACTATCAACTACTTCTATATCATTCAATACCTTTACACCTATTTTTCTAAAACTAATAATCCTCCTCGTCAACTGGTTGAATTAAAACCTTTCTCCCTCCCATTGGAGCAAATTTCAAAGATAAAATTCCTTCTTCTAGCAACCTATCTTACACTACATCAACCATCATAGGAGAGCGAACCTCCCCGACAAAGAAGTCCATCCCCATCCATTCATCATGAGACACAACACTTGTTTTAACTGTTCCCTTTGGCTTCCATTCTTTTTTCATCTCGCCTTTTACCACATCCGCGTAATGCTCTCCTTTGGCAACAAATTTAGATCTCAACATGACTCTTGGATTTTGCTCTTACTTCCTCTCAATTGTAGGTTGTTGATCCCTGTTGAACAATGATAAATTCAATCGAATCTTATATGATCCAATCCATAACACATCTAGACTTGCCTCCAATTCATTCCTTTCATCCACCTCCACAAACCCAAAGCATTTTCTAGCCTTTTATGCTTTACTGGAGAGATAAATATCCACCACCTGCCCACACCTTCTAAACATCTTCCAAAGTGCTTCCACTCCCCAATTTTCTGGAAAATTAGTAAAAAAGAATGTTAGTGTTCCTTCTTGCTTCCTCCTCTGCCTTACTTCATGTCTCCATTCCCCCTCAAATCTCTACGTTCGGATGTTGTCTGATCAGTCCTATCACCAAGTGGTCCTCTCACTTTCCATCTTCTTGGCTTGATTGTTGTCCATCCACCCTCCCTGTTTTCTATCTCTATCACTCTCACTCTTTTTCTCTCTTTTAGTTTGAGAAAATAAAAATTAAAAAAATTAAGGAATAAATATCTCATTATTTTATACAACACTCCTTCTCAAGTTGGTGAATGTATATCTATTATTCTTAGCTTGTAAGTAAGGTCTTAAAACTACTCTGTGGGAAGGCCCAAGAACGTTTTATCATCTCATGTAAAGTAACATTGTATTTTTTTTAAGTTTTAAAAACGAAAACAAAAAAAAAATTGTCTATGCTTATAGAGAGAACCATCTAAAATTCAATATATAAATGCTGAAAATATATTTCTGAAATTTAAAATAAATATCAAAGTTTTAGAAGATTTAAGGACTAAACTTAATTTTTTGCATATTATGAATATAAAAGAAAAGCAAAAGGTCACACATATTATGATTAAAATAATTTTTATTAACTTAATGAGTTTTCAATTTTTAAAAAATTAAAAATATCAAATACATATTTTTGTATTTTAATTTGTTTCTAGGCTAAAATATAATTTTGATCATTCATCTGAATTTTTGGTTACAGTTTGGTTCCTTAAGTTTAAAAATTTTACTTTAATCTCTTAAAGTGTCTCTATTAAACCAAGTTGGTCCTTTCATCAATTTACCATACTAACTTAATCAATTTGGTGACACGAGACAATTCTTTGTCATGTCAGCCAAAATTAACACTGTTATTGTAGAAACTGACGAAAGGATCAAAATAAAAACATTTTAAGGAATCAAAATAATTATTATTTTTTAAACTTAGAGGACCAAATTGAAACCAAAAATTCAGATGAAGGACCAAAGTTATATTTTAGCTTTATTTCTAATGCAAATAAAATAATTATTGTCAATTAACGTAGTTTTTAAAAATGCTTCTATCTGAATTTTAATATTTTATTAAATATTAATGCAATAAATAAGATTATTATTTCATTTAAAATTGAAAACAAAGCAAAAACAAAAATGAAGGTAAAAAAAAATACATGGTACAAAATATCATAATTTTTTTTGTTAATTGAATTAACTTTTAATTTCTCAGACATAAAAATTTATATATTTATTTATTTATTTATTGTGATATTGTAATTTATTCTCATTACCAACAATTTTTTATATTTTTATTAATTTAAAAAATATTTTTTACTTTAATACTTCATATTTCATAAAAGTATGTATAGGGAATAAGATATTTGCAATCTTAATTTTAAAATTCACACATAAAAATATAGAAACGAATGCAATTAAAGTAAATTTTGAAAATTAAAAATATTCATATTTATATTTTGATATTATAACTTTATTTCCTTTACCGTAAAAATATATATTTATTGTATTTAAATGAAATTTAAAATATTTATATTTCTTAAAATACCTATGCAATGACTAATACATGTACAAGTTTAATTTTAAAATTTAAGCATAAAGAGATAATAAAGAAAACTGATATCTGATATACGTGAATATTAATAATTTTTTTAATTTATCAACCATCCAGACACTGTTATGGATTCCTCAAAAATAAGACACTGTTGCGGAAACATGTAAACTAAAAAGTGGCTTGCTGGCCTCCTCTTGACACCTGTTATACAAGAAAGCCTCAAATATTATATCTATGGATATAGATAGATAGATTTGATCGCTGCTGAACCGTGGAAATGTTCAATCATGCCTCAGTAGAAAGATCCAAAAGTAGGCATCTATGTTTGTTTTTGCATTTGAAATGTCCAAATGTCAGTTTAACCCAATCTAACATAATACAAGCTTTTCCGTTGAGATGTTTTGATAACTACAATGTGTGTTTGGTTTACAGTTTAAAGTAAAAAAAAATTCATTGAATGTAAAAGACACAAAACATTGTTTCTTCGTTTTGTACATTGAAAAATATGAATTCCTATTTGCATTGGATTCCAAACACAGCGTTAATAATTGAGTTTGAATGTTACTTTCAAGGTCAAGATAACTATTTAGCGTAAAAATATAATTGGTGTTGAGAGAATGACACTTGATGTGTACTTTATTTCAACCACACATTTTAGATTGAAAAACTGGGCAGTTTCAATGAAGTTTACTTTGTTGAATATTTCCAAAGAAACTCAAGAAAAAAGCGGACACAGATTGGAAAAAGAGTTGTGTTTCTCTCTCTTTTGAGGAATAAGGTGCATTTCTCTTAACACTTCCATTTCTTGCATTTCTTTAAGAGAGTAGATTCTTCATGTTAAGTACTCTCAACCCTGAATACGCAGCCTTTCTTTCTACATATTTTATTTTCGTCAGGTGGTGTTCCTTTGTCACTGTTTATTTCCAACTGTTAGTTCTTTGAGGAGTTTATTTTACAATATATATATATATATATCTCAATATGAAATCCTATTTTCTTGCAAGACCTGTTCGGATAAGGGAAAACTCCAGAGATTGCTTCGAAGTATATATATATACATTCACTTAAAATTTTGAAGAATTTATTTTACAAAAAAAATTCTTTCTTCTCTTGGAAGATGTTCAAAACTATTTCTTGAATGAATTCAATATATATTGTATGGTTAAATTTTTCTTTCAATTCCCTAATTTCTGATACCTTAATGGCCTTTTAATTTTTTTGTCTCACTCCCATATTTGGAAAAGAAGAAAAGTTTAAAATCTATGCACTAAAAAAATTTATATTATCAACTAATCAGAAATCATTGTTTGTGAAACTTTTAGGATAGTTACGATAAAAGTTAATAAACTTATCATATATAACGATTTGTGATAAGATGACTCAATACATTGTCTATTTACTCTAGAAATAAATATAATTTATATCAGAAATTTCAAATCGATTAAACTGAATTTTTTACATTTTTAAAAACATGTGTCTACCACTAAATTTTTCATAATTTGATTTAGGTGTTTATAAAAAAATTTAATTAATGATGTGGTACAGCTAATGAATAGAAAACATGATATGGATCCTCTGAAGTTAAAAATTGAACTGCACGCTGTGCAGTTGGATCTAGCGACTTCTATTAACAATATATAGTTATTTATTTAATATTTTAAAGGCCAAGATCAAGCAGTTTGAAAAATAATTGCAGAGAATCTGAATCCATAGAAAACATTCATTGGTGCCAGTGAGCTTCACGTGCTCCCTGAGTTAGTGGAGGAGAAGAGGCGAAAGCTTTAAGTGTGACTAAACCTTAAAGGTCTAGGACCAAGGATTAGTTTCATAGTCTACCCAAAAGGTCAAAGTTTGTAAAGATGTCTCGGGGTTTCATCGAAGTGCCAAAGGCCCTAATTATAGTGTTAAAAAAAAAGAAGAAGCTGTTAATAAAGTGGTGAAATTCTAAAAACTAGACACTGCGTTCTGAAATATTTATATGTACTATAGTATTCAGCTAAAGCATTATGAAACATTGATATACGTGTATTGTTCTCTGTTGCAAGAAGTTGGATTGGGTAGGTGGTAAGGTTTTTTTCTCCATTTTCAATTTTACTTCCGAATAGAAATAACTGAAGATGAAATGAAATGGCTAATTTGATTTCTTGCTTCCCCAGATGAAAGAGAATGAGTTAAGATGTAAATGCTGCATGAGAAAATAGATTATGGACTCAAAACATGAGCGGTTGTGGTTGTCTAAAAGGAAAAAATAATTTATTTTTTTTAAAGAAAAAATTGGTGAGATAGCATGAACTTTTCATTGAAGTGCTTAAAGCCATTCATCTATATTCTTTGTATTATTGGTCAAGCTTGCTTTGGATGTCGCCATTTTTTTGTTTAACTGAGAATATTTCTAAGGGTATGAGCTTCTACTTATTGCCATTCAGATTGGTCATTTACAATTCTCTTTTATTTTAAGATAGACCTACTTTCGCCAGTCTGATTAAATTTGTGAATGTTAACTGATATGTTGGTTTAATTTTTTAATCTAATGAAGTGTTATTTATTGTGCTTCCAGCTTCTTTCAGCTGTTCTTATATATGTTGGTTTAATCTTTCAGCATGTTCATGTTAATTGAATCTCATCATAGATGTAGCATTACAGCCACTATATTATACCAATGCACTTAATACCAAACCAGCCTATCTTCACAGTATGTATATGATTTGTGTGCAGACTAATAGTCATCTGATTGAGCTCTACAGCCTAAGCTTGTGTCAGTTTCCAATTTCATATCATTTGCCAATCCAAAAGTGAGTGCCTCTATATCCATGCCTTGCTCAGGGGAAGTTTCGGGATGAAGTAAGTTTATCCTTATGCTTCGAGGTCTTTGATATTATGCTCACCCAAGTAATAGTCTTCATTACTCGTATTTCTCCTATTATGGCTTTGCTTCAGTGATGCAGTTCCTATATATGAAACATCAAGTTAACTAGTATCCTAAGGCACATGATCTATAGAGTTAATAGATTTTGGGCACAACCCTCCAACGATGATAGTGTTCTGAAAAGATATCATTAGACTTTATAAGTTTGACATGATACTGGAGGAATAGAAATTGATACTATTTTGTTTCTTAAACACTCTGGAACCCCTATTAGGACTACGGAAGTGATTTCAGGATTATTCGGCTTGTCTTATGCGGATGACAGTTACCTGGACTAGTGGATATGACATAAATGAAGCTACAGCGCTCATTGAGTGGGGTCCTAAGGGTAAAAATGCAAATGCAACTCCTGCTGGAGCATTGACATTTGGTCGTAACAGCATGTGTGGTATGGTTTATTTGGTCCATCGTAATGCCATGGCACCACATTGGGTTTTTATTGCATACATGGTCTGTTCCAGTTAATATTTTTCAGAAAACCTGAATGCTAAATTGAATTTCTGCTTAGCATTCTGTAAATTGTATAAAACCTGGCTATGATTCATCATGAGCATTAATTACTTTGAAACTGAATAAACTCAAACCACTTGGTTTATATAAATCCTCCCTCCTCTAAAGGCCATTCTATAATGTTCCCCATAATGTGTCTCAAAATATACCAAGGAGAACAAACTTCTTTTCCCGAGTTATACTAGAGTAGCGTCTTATGAAATGGAGAGTGGGAGAGTAAGAAACAAAAAACTGAAAATCTACGTTTTATTAGAAGTAGCTTTCACAAGCAGAAGTCCAAAACCAGTAATGCTTTTCCGGTTTAAATTGCCTTGATTTATTGCTTGCTGCCATTTGCATGATTGTCTATGCTGTTGTGAACATGTGGTTTATAAATTTAAGTTCATTTCCATTTGATGTCAATGCTTTTCTCTAAGTCAACATTGTTCAAGGCTAAGTTAATAATCCAGCAACACCTACTATTAATAATAGAAGTTGAACCATACATGTTGGACTTCAACCTTTTTTGGTTTGATAGAAAGAAAGTGTACATTGGTTTTAGATTTCATTTCCAGGCCAATCAATGTAAGCTTTATTACAAATTTGATCAGATTCTAAGTGTTTCCTCTGCTTTAGTAGTCTTTGCTTTCAGGGTCATAACTACAGTTATAAAGCTGAAAATCAAGCACCACTTAACCGATAAAAAAGCTGAGACATAAAAGATTCAAATGTCAATATCATATTAAATTCTTTTTTAATTGATACCAGTTTATATTTAGTGTTGAGAATATTTTCTAAACAATCCTTCTATTGAGGAGCCAGAGTGTTTTGAAATTTGAACATACCGCATAATTTTCAGTCTTAGATGTAAGTCAAAAGGTTGATTAATAAATTTCAAAGAAATATTAACCTGAATATAAATTTTAGGACATAGTTTCTAATTGCATTGCTATTCACTTAATCTGAAGTTTAGATTCATTATTTACTCAAGTTACTAGGTTTTTTATACTTGTTTACTAAGCTCCTGTTATGTTCAAATGAGCTACACCAGATTTTCCAAGTCAAAAGCATGTCACTAAACAAGGCAAAATAAAATTCCAAGGATCACAAAACACCTCAAAATCAAACTGACAATTTGGTAAACATTGTTTATTTATTTTTCCGTAGGTGAGCTAGAGTATGAACTTTGAACTGTTTGATCTCATATTAGACATAGATTCTAGATAGTAACATTAAGGACAAGTGTCAAGACACATGGAAACGTGAAAGCCTTTTTTATTTTTTCAATTGTTATGTTATAATCATTATAGGTGCAGCACTTGGAATTCATAATGGCTGAGCAGCAAATGATCAGTGCTGTTCCTTCTTCCTCTAACTCTTTTCCTATGGTGTGCTCAAAAACGTATGATGTTTTTCTAAGCTTTCGAGGTGAGGACACCCGTAGGAACTTCACAAGCCATCTTTACGAAGCTTTGACGCTAAAGAAAGTTGAAACCTACATAGATTACCAGCTTGAAAAGGGGGATGAAATCTCACCATCACTCATCAAAGCTATTGAAGATTCTCATGTATCTGTTATCATCTTCTCAGAGAACTATGCTTCCTCAAAATGGTGCTTGACTGAACTCAGCAAGATTCTAGAATGCAAGAAAGACTATGGACAAATTGTGATACCGGTGTTTTACAACGTAGATCCATCTCATGTGCGGAAGCAGACTGGGAGCTACAAGCAAGCCTTTGCAAAACATGAGGGAGAACCCATGTGCAACAAATGGAAAGATGCTCTCTCTGAAGTAGCCAATTTAGCTGGGTGGGACTCTCGGAATAGGTAAATAAAATGAATCGAGGGTGAGCAAATTTTCTGAAAGAAAAAATGAGAAAGATAATGTATTGTTTGAAATTGAGTTGGCCAAATTTGATTCTAAAACCAACAGAAAGATGGGATGATAAAATTATGACACAAATCATATGGTATCAATTTATATATGATAGTGAATAGTGATAGGTATAGATGTTTTCTTCTTTTGTGTATGCTTGTGTAATACAGTTGTTGTTTTGCAGTGAAGTTTCTTTGTCCATAAATGTGTCTAATTGTGATATTTAAAAAAACAATTCTTTTCACTTCAGAAATAACAAAATAACAAAAAAAATTCTTTACATGGTTTGGAAAAATTCTCCTCAGCCCTGTCTCACTATGTTTTCATTATGTAAACAATAATACTTTAATAGCATATTACATGCATTGAAGTAATATGTACAAAGAAGTGATGATAATTTATTGCACTTTACCTATCTGCTATGAAGTTTACTTCTGAAAAAGATTTCAAATTTATTTTCTCTTACATAACAAAGAAAAACAATATTAATAGTATCCTATCCATTAATTGTCCTGTATGTGTACTTGCTAACTTCTAATACTATTAGATGCGCGTGAGCATACTTTTGTAGTACAACTCCTTTCATGGTTTTTCGCTTATGAAGTTTGTAATGTAGATAAAAGAGAGGCATTGATTATCTCCTCTAAGTCATTGGATTTTCATTCCCCTAGTTATATCTTTTTGTTTTTTCTCTAGAACACTACCATATTGATCATATATTATGTTTAATCATTTCTATAGTTTTGTTTTTTCTCTTTTGAATTTGTTAATAATAACACTTTTTTTTTTTTGGTTGGCCTTTTCATTTGCTAGGACTGAAGCTGAATTCCTTAAAGACATTGTTAAAGATGTTATGCAAAAATTGACTCCAAGATACCCCAACCAACTTAAAGGACTGGTTGGAATTGAGGAAAATTATGAACAGATTGAATCATTACTAAATGTTGGGTCAAGTGAAGTTAGAACACTTGGAATATGGGGCATGGGTGGCATCGGTAAGACCACCCTTGCTACTGCTTTATATGGCAAACTATCTTATGAGTTTGAAGGTCGTTGTTTCCTCCCAAATGTAAGGGAAAGATCGGACAAGCTCGAAGCTTTACGTGATGAACTTTTCTCCAAGTTGTTAGAGAATAAAAATCATGGGTTTGATAATTTTGACATGAGTAGACTTCGACGTAAAAAGGTTTTCATTGTCCTGGATGATGTGGCCACCTCAGAGCAATTAGAAAAACTAATAGTAGAATATGATTTCCTGGGACCAGGAAGTAGAGTCATTGTTACAACTAGAAATAAGCAAATACTTATCCCAGTTGATGAAATATACCAGGTCGAGGAATTGAGCTCCCATCATTCTCTTGAGCTTTTTTGTTTGACTGTTTTTGGAGAAAAACAACCTAAAGATGGATATGAAGATCTATCAAGAAGAGCAATTTCCTATTGCAAAGGCATTCCTTTGGCTTTAAAAGTTTTGGGTGCAAGTCTTCGTAAAAAAGTAAAGTGGTCTGGGAATGTGAATTGAGAAAACTCCGAAAGATTCCAAATAAGGAAATTCATAACATGTTAAAATTAAGTTATGACGACTTAGATCGTTCTCAAAAGGACATCTTTTTAGACATTGCATGCTTCTTCAATGGATGGGGAAGAGATAGGGTAACAAGTTTACTGGAAGCTTGTGATTTCTTTGCAGCATCTGGGATAGAAGTCCTTTTAGATAAAGCTCTCATAACAATTTCAGATTGCAATCACATAAAAATGCATGACTTGATACAAGAAATGGGTTGGGAAATTGTTCATGAAGAATCTATCAAAGACCTCGGAAGACAAAGCCGATTGTGGAAACATGAGGAAGTGCATGATGTTTTGAAATACAACAGGGTAAATGAGAGATGAAATTCTTCTATTTGTTAATACTTGTATCTTTCCAGAATGGAGCTAGTATGATAGCCTTTGCTAATTATTATTCTAATTTTTTTGTTTGTTAGGGAACTGATTTTGTTGAAGGCATAACTTTAGATTTGAAGAAATTAGCTGGTGATCTATATCTAAGCTCTGATTCCCTTGCAAAGATGACTAACATGAGATTTCTTAAAATCCATAGACGGAAGTGGGGTCACAGATTTAGTGTGTATCTTCCTAATGGTCTTGAGTCATTATCTTATAAATTGAGGTACCTTGAGTGGGAAGGATTCTGTCTTGAGTCTTTACCGTCTAACTTTTGTGCTGAACAGCTTGTAGAGCTTCACATGTGGGATAGCAAGCTTAAAAAGCTTTGGGACGGGGCTCAGGTATGAATGTGTCTATACATATTGCATATATTTTTTTTCCAATTTGTAAAGGTACGGGAAGAGAGTACTAAGCGGTAAATGTTCTTGTGTTACCCCAAGTCTAGCTCATGATTATGAATTTAATAATTTCTGAACAATGTGATGCATCTTTCTTTCTTGTTACAGAATCTTGTGAATTTAAAGACAATTGACCTTGAAGACTCTCGAGACCTGATTGAGATCCCAGACTTATCTAAGGCAGAAAAACTTGAAAGAGTTTCTCTTTTTGGTTGTGAAAGCTTGTGTCAGCTCCATCCATCCATCTTATCTCTCCCCAAGCTTACGTATTTGTTTTTAAGTGGCTGCAGAGAAATTGAAAGCCTTAATGTTCATTCAAAATCTCTCAGTGTACTAAGACTCAGAGGTTGTTCATCTCTCAAGGAATTCTCAGTGACATCAGAGGAAATGACACATTTGGACTTATCTCAGACCGCTATACGTGCGTTACTGTCATCAATGTTATCTCTCCCCAAGCTTACATATTTGTATTTAAGTGGCTGCAGAGAGATTGAAAGCCTTAATGTTCATTTAAAATCTCTTCGTATACTAACACTCATTGGTTGTTCATCTCTCAAGGAATTTTCAGTGACATCAGAGAAATTGACACTTTTGGAGTTACCTGACACTGCTATATGTGCATTGCCGTCATCAATTAGTCACTTATTGTCTTTAGAAGAGTTAGACCTACGTGGAACTAATATTGAGTCCTTGCCTGCAAACGTGAAAGTCCTTTCAATGCTGAGAGTGCTTTGGTTAAATGATTGCAGGAAACTCGTGTCCCTACCAAAGCTTCCACCATCCCTGAGAGAACTTTATCTAAATGATTGCTGGAAACTCTTGTCTCTGCCGGAGCTTCCACAATCGGTAAAAGAAGTGATTGCTTTCAACTGCATTTCTCTGGAGACAGAGATCACACAAGGACTAGTGTTACAGCACATGTTACAAAGCCACATACCCTACATACATCAACAATATCTTTACAATCCTGTGCATTTTGAGGGGGGGTATTTCATCTTCCCAGGAGACCATGTTACTGACGAGTGTGGGTTTTATACAGCAGAGAGTTCAATAACTATTCCGTATCTTCCAAAATCTCACTTGTGGGGCTTCATTTTTTGCATCATTCTTTCTAAGGGACCAGTCTCAGATCATCAGTGTTCTTGTTCTATCTATCAAGATGACATATTGGTAGGCTGGGACTGTCGCAGGTTTATAGGCTGCGAAAATTTAATTTCAGATCACGTGTTATATTGGTATCATAATGTCAGCAAATTTGGCGGAATAAGTGAAGTGCGTGATCATTTCAGTAACATAACATTTATATTTGAATTTAATGGCGATAAAGAGACCATAAAAGGATGTGGGGTCTTTCCGGTATATGCCACAGCATCCGGGTGTAAGCTGGTGAGTAGTAGTAGAAAGGAAATTTTTGAACGGGAATCCATTACTCAAATGTCTGATAATAAGTCACAACCAAGAGCAAATGGAGTTGGAATTGCAGGCTCTAATAATGAAAATGAAGAAAACTGGGAACAACTTCTTTTCACAACCAAGAGGAGGAGGACTGCACCTGATAATCTTCCTGTGATTACTTCATCGGTATGAAACTTCACCCACTCCTTGATTGTAGGCTCTTTATTTGTTGCTTTTTTCCTACATGAAATTAGTCCTTTAAATATAGAAATTATCAGTTGGAAATACTCGTGATTTTAGAACATTATGCCTAGTATATTGCAATAACATTGCCTTGTAATTACATGTTGAGCAGCTTTTCTTTGAAACACGTATGGAGAATAATCAGAACATTGATGGAAATAAGTACCATCATGTTGGGAGTCAAAGCAGCACTTATAATTGTTTGGTGGTCTATTTCTCTTCATTCAGAAATAAAAAAGGACAATATTATGGTATTCATTCTACATTATCCTTGGACACAATACATGAGTGAAAATAAGTTGTTACGGTACTGTATTGATGATTCAAAATTTAGATGTAAAAGTCCAGTCATATGTGCTTATGACTTTTACTCTTTTAGCTATCCAATTGTTGGAATTACTTGTGATTTTGGTTTTATTCCCGGGAGTCTATACATCATGATGGTGTAACAAGTTACAATTTTTGGTCCTTTATTTTTTATTTTATTTTTTTATATTAGTTATCACAAAAATCAGTATTAAGCCTTAAATTAATAGAAAATATAATATTGTGAGATATGGTATTAACTCCGCAAAAAAGAGAGCAAAATCCTAAAGAAGAGCTTCAAAATTTTGACATGTTTGTAACAAATTACAATTTTTTGCCTTATATTTTCTTTATATTAGATATCAAAAACATTAGTGTTAACCTATCTAGATAAAATTTGTGATGAATTGGCTTTAAAGTTGTTGACATGCTTGTCTGTGTAACTCAAAATCATTTTACATAACAATAACCTAATAATTCCATAGCCTTTTTTCTACTATATATGGTAGAAGCAATATGCATGCTTTAAATGTGTATTTATTTAAATAATGCTGTTAGAGATTAGGTGGAATTAGCAATTAACTTAACTAGATGTAGACTTGCACGTTGCACAAACATCTTAATTTTTTAAGAAAAATAGTAATATAATGTATTAAATAGTAAACAAAGTTTACACGATTTGTTTTTACTTAGAATTTTATTGTACATGTAAATTTGGTTTAGAAGTGTTTAGAATAAGCATTGTTTAGAAGCTTGGTTTGGATAATTTTAGTTGAATTTGATACTTCCAACTCATTTTACCATGTTTTTACTCTATCTAAATTTGCCTATTACAAATATGCACAAATGTATAGATAATATTGCTACCTTAATATAATTAAGTTACGCCCTTATAAAACTTATTTGATACAAGGCTATTAAATCATTTATCAAATGTGTTTTAACAAACATATGCATTATCATACTTATATTTTTAAATTCAGATATAATGCAAAAATATAAATTAAAAGGAAATTATTTAAAATAAAAATGTTTAAAATTATTAAAATTATATATTTAATTCAAATGAAATTTATAAAATACAAATTAAAAAAATTAAAATTATAAAAATATACACATAAGTTCTTTGCTTTTATTTTCTTGTTCGTTTGTGGGATTTTTATGACCCAAATTAGTAGAAGTTTAGTTGGAACAATCCATGCATGAACCGTACAACTTGCTATTGAATATATATATATATATATATATATATATATATATATATATATATAATACTAGTTTATGCCAAAATAATTTTATCATGCATATTTTCGACAATAAACCTTGTTATCTTTTCAGTAAATATCACTAATCCAGTAGTATTGAGATGAGACTAACTAGAAACTGAACCCAACATCAACTTTTCAGAAAAAAGTTGCCATTGGCAAGAATAATTTTTATTAAAAGATCCAAAATGCTAAGAAAATAAAATTTATATACTAATGAAATCGTCTAAGGCATAAGAATATGTTTTGTTTCACAAGGGATATGTTTCTATTCGAGTATTGAACCTCATAATTGAGGTTTCTCCAAGACTCATCAGTTAAGCACAATTTAATAAGTCACTCATCAAAGGACAATTTCAAGCGGAAAAGGATGGTGTTCTTGGACATGTTGAGGTTTCAATATTTAGCCAAGTTTGTAGTGAACCTGAATCCAAGTAGAGGACCATAAATACATAGGGCAGATCAACAACACCTTGACCTTCAGCGTCGGGAAGCAATGCAACAACAAGTACATCTATTATTGATAGATATTGATCCTTGATCTTTAAAATTATTGTTTTGAAAACTCCAGTTTTCATTGTTAGACTCTCTCTTTGGTTTTGAACAGTCTCTGCTGAAGTGTCCTAGGCTCCCACAATTGAAGCAACACTACAAGAAATCCGGGATTTAACGTCGGTTCTCTGGCGTCGGTTGTATTCAACCAATGTTAAGTTTAACAAAAAGTTAATAAAATACTAAATAGGCTCACTATTTCCTGTCGATTCTAAACCAACCGAAGCAAAGGCTTTTTCGCGGTTTCTCCTTGCCGTTGTTCCCTTTCGCGGCTTCTCCATCCCAATTATTTCACTTTCGCAGCTTCTTTTAGAATTTCACACCCCTTCTCTTTTTGCCTTATCTCTATTTGGCTTATCCCCGTTGCTTCTCCCACATTGCCCTAAGTCATTCACTCTTCTTCTCCTTCATTTCACTCAACTCCTTCCTCAAACAATCAAACCCTAACACTTTGTTCCTAAACCAAAAAAATTAAACTTACTTGGATTGCACTGCTAGGCTTTTGTAAGAGTGACCGATATAGGGAGTGACAACGGCGATAGTTGCAGCTCTGCTCTAAGAAGGGAGGTGTTTGCCCAATGGTAATTAAGGCTCTTCAATCCTCTCTCATTTCTCACTTAATTCCCTTTCTTTCATCCCTCAAATGTCAAATCCACTATTTACTTTCCCTCAAACAGAACACAGATTTAACATGTGTTTTTTCTTTCACTAACGCAACGAATTTGACTTGGTTGACAGAGACCAAGCCCCTCATGGAGCTTGCACCATTTTCACTCCTGTAGGTACGATCCATTTTCTTCTCCCATTCACTGTTTCTTAATTTTGTTCTGCAGTAATTTTTCTTTTAATTTTGTTCACTTTCCCTATTTCCCTCATTTTCATTATGCAGATTATTCCACCGAAAGAGGCTTCGCTGACTCTTCACTGCCCACCACTACAGCTTGTAGTTTGGCTAGCATCATTACCTATTCGCTGCCTAATTTCTTAGGAATTTGTGGATTTTCAAACATTCTAATTTTTGTTTCATTACTTGCTCTTGCTGTCTTGATTTTGTACTTGATATAGTGCATTTTTAATTTCTTTTATGCAAATAAATGTTTTGGAGGTCATTGTTATTGCTGATTTGATTGTTCGGTGTCAGCAGTTTGGATAAGCACCGCGACAAAGTAAATGAACCTAGCATTGCATGGAGTCACCGCCAAAAAAAAAAAAAAAGGTATGTGCTAATAGATCTTGTTCTTCTTATTCGGTGTTATCTTTTATAATTGTTTTTTATTGGGTTATTGCTATCATTTTCCTTTTACTGGGTTAGTTGCTTATATATATATATATATATTGAATACTTCGTCTCACATCTAATGAATTTTGTCAAAAAGTTTTTGTTGGATTAGTGGCTTCCTTGGTAATAATTAGAATAATTATTATTAAACAAAACATAAGGATGGGAGCTTTTTTGACATAGTGGTTTGGTACCAAGTTAAAAACCAGTCCCTTTTTTATATTCAAAGGAAGTCCCCTTAATCAATATATGGGTATGATTTCAATATTCTCTTAATTTGGTGTTCACATATTCGTTACTTGGAGTTTTAAGAAAATATTCTCAGTTTCTTATAAGTCCATCAAATTAGCTCTGTTTGTAAATCCTGGTGCTGAGGTGTTTATATACTTGTAGTAGGACCTGTTTATATTGCTTGCCTAGTGCTGGGATCCATGCTGCTGATCATGCTCACAGAGGAAGTGTCTCCCACTGCAGAACTTGATCTGTTTCTTCAATTAGCTTTAACTTCAACATTCTTTGTTGGAATCTTTCAAGCTGCTCTTGGAATTCTAAGGTAATCATTTCCTTATTTTCATTTTCATTTTTCATTGGAAAATGACAAAAGAAAAGGATCTCATGTGAGGTATGAGGTAATGTCTTAAAAATTTTCAAAATACAGACAAGGTTGTCTTTAAATTTTAGAGTCTCTAGCACGGTTTTTAATACATTTTTTGTCATCAGCAGTATTTTTTTTTTCAATGGAATCTCCAGTAGCATTCCTTAAATTTGAATTTAACATGATCAACAAACTGTACTTGATTATTTCATTATGCCTTTCCATTTTGTTCTTTTTAGGATGATGCAAGATCTTCTACTTTTAGCTAATCTAATTTCAATTTCCAAGTTTTAGCTTTTGTGATGATTTCACTAACTTTGTTTTCTTCTTCAATGTGTTCCTTAGTGTATTTCTGTTCCTTGTTCCTTTTGTGTCTTTAATGTCTTTTAAGCATTTCCATTGAAATATTTTTCTATCAATAGAATCTGAGATTTGAGAGAATGAGAGAAATTGAAAATGTATTATGACTGATTTCAATCTTATTGATTTGTATGCTTACAGTGAGTATTTATACATGATCCAAGTCACCTATCACCTATCAAGGGAGACAAGGAGCTAAGCATCGTGATTAAAGGGATTGCTTATATTCACAAGTCCATGATCAGCAAAACCTCCAAGGAGTGAGCTGTTGCTTGGATGTATTTATTATGCTTGATCGCAGTTGGCTAACATGATTTCTCTGACTATCTATGTAGAACTGAGATGTTAGTATGTAAATGATCATGTTTTAATATGATCCTTAATTTGACTACCTTAATTGATCAATCTTAGAGCTGTCATGTTGCTATTGGTTTTTTAGATAATGCTTCTAAATATAATTAGTGATATTTTGTTTTTATTGGCAATTGGCTCCCTATCCACACCGATTGCATCTATAGTAAATCATCAAATTGTGCTTTTTTTTTTTTAAAAGAAAAAGTTGAATACTGGCGGTTCACAACCCCTAACATTTTCCAAAAAAAAAAAAATGTTTAGCGTTGGTTCTAAGCCGCCGTTAAGTTTGTCATGGATATTTTTTAAAATCTTATATTAAGGGCGGTTATAACCGCTGCAAAGAAATTTACTGGCGATTATTTCGGCAGTTTGTTCTAACCGACGTGAAATTGCTTAATGGCGCTAGTTTCGCTTGCAGTTGTCCAACCGATGGAAATCAGCTTAGTGGCGGTTATGAACCAACAATAAAAACCTTTTTAACCGACGCGAAATCCCATTTTTCTTGTAGTGCAAGTTACGTCTTTTTGATCACAAGTGAGGTCCTCGGCATATATAACATCTAATAAAGTTGTCCGGTTTGTTACTCGAGTTTCCAGTAGTAGCTTGAATCTTTTGTCCAGCGGTATTTCCAAGAAATTGAGGTGAAGCGTAGTAAGATTTCTTCTTTTCGTGAATTCCCTTCCATCTGTGTTGATGAGAATCAACACTTATTCTTCTGCTGTACTGTTCTATTAGCTTTGATATTATGTTTATAGTTCCAGTATTGATGTTGTCGTTTTTGATGATTTCTTTGAGATATCGTGCTAGATCGCATCAAATATATTTGCTACCTCTCTCATCAGATGGCAGAACTTCACAAGTTGGAGATTGTTACTGAAAAAGTAAGATAGTCAGTTGATCAATAACCTTAGCTTGTTGAATCACAGTTTTGGCCAAGCCATAAATAATTTGTGTTACATTCTATATTGCGCCCTCTCCATATTGAGCATTATTTTCAGCCATGAGCTCCTATCAGCATAAACTAATTAGGATTCATAAAAAGAAAAGAAAAACATACCTTGATTATTTCACCACTGAAATAGTCACATGAAAGATCATAGTCAAGAAAACTAATAGCGATTTTCCTATGGAAATAGCTGCATAGGAAATCTAATCAATCAGAACAAACAACAGCTATTTCATTTAGGAAATAACTTCACAAAATATATCAATCATCACCTTATGAATATTTGTATCTACTATGATTGTAAAAATCTTCTTAAGCTTCGTGGTTCAGAGTTAGCCTGTGTCATGGTCTGATCTTTTATTGAAGTAAAGTGGATTATGTTCTCAGAAACCTGTGTTTCCCCCCAAACCCCTAATATTATATGAGATAATCTTCATAACAACACTTATCCCTAATTATTAGTTTTTTCTTTCAAAAAATGTTTCCATTGTAAAGGAAATAAAGAAATGACTAACATTAATTATAAAAAAAGAGATTTGTGAGTATTTAAACTATTATAATAAAAAAGAATTACTGATGAATAGAGAGATAAGATAATGCGTGTATAATAACATTGTTAATCTTATTTTATTTTGACTAATAATTAAAAGACTCGTAAATTTTTCTATAGTGATTTCAAGTTGGTTTAATTTATTTCTAGTTCTACTTTCATGTACCATTTTTATTCTTATGCATAGAAAATAATTAGGTCCTTTAAACATGTTAGTTATGATTTAATTCTTGATCATATGCATGAAAGTGAAACTTGATAAATACATACTCAATATATTATTATTGAACACAAACAACAATGAAATGACACATCATTAAAAAAAATTAAATGTAAATGAAAAAGGTAATTTCTTTGATATGTGTTTATTTGGGTAAGTAACAGTATCCCAACGAATACATTTTAAACATATATACAATTAAAATCTATTCAATTGGTGACATGGAAATACTATTTTTTTATGGTTAGGGTCCATTTTATTTTTAATTGTTGATTGATCTTTCAACATTAAAAGTTGAAGAAGATAAATTTTAAAAAAACTTTGTAAAGACAAGAATAGGTGTGAAGAATCAACAAATGAACTCTTCTTGTTCCCTAATCAATAGCTTGACATTAAAAAATTACTATTTCATATTGAGGGCATGACTAAGTTGTTTTAACATCGATCTCAGTTAAGCTTTTACTTAATACATATCTAAATGACAACGATGAAGTGGTGGTGAAGGCGGTCAATGAATTTGATTATCAATTTCTTAGTTTTGTCCTTTCAATGTGTTCTCATTATATTGTAATTGTCTTTATTTCTTGAAAATTAGTGTATTTAAGTTGATTATTCCCTAATTTATATGGTAGGTTAAATATATATGAACATAAATTAATATTTTCTAGGTGAAGAGTGATATTGTTAACTATATATTGTGTAATTAGTTATGAATATATGCATTTAATAAAATGTTATGGTATGAGTTTAAGTTGTTTGATAAAATGTCTTAAGTCAAAGGTTATGTTTGGCCTACCTTCTTTTTTTTTTTAGCTTAAAAGCTACTTTAAAGTTAAGGCTTAAGAGAAAGCTTTAAAAATAAAGTAGTTGTTTAATAATTTATATTTTTTTAAGTTTTAAAGCTCCTATTAAGCTAAAAGTTGTTTGGTAAAAAAATTCAAAATTTTAGTTCATAATTTTTTTATGTAAAATTCCACACTAATAAACATACACATATATAATATTTGTATATTATTCTATTCTATGCAGTTTAATTAATGACCCATTAATTAAACCAATGACCAAGGTTGTCAAACTTTCTATCAAACTTTTTTTTTATAAACTTGGGTAGACTCTTTAAACTTATGTAAACTTGCATAAACTCTAAAGTCAACAAGCAAGTTAGAAATCAAATGTAATTTTTCCTCCCATTGACCTTACAATGTTAGTGTTTGACTATGGCTCAAATGACTTGAAGAAATTAACTCCTTTTTGAAATGTTTTTATTTTAAGAACTTATGTTTTATGAATTTATGTATGATTTGGTCATATATGTAGTTTGATCTTATTTATTACTAATGTACTATCACATTTATTATTATGCTTTGCAACTTTGCTTTATTATGAAGTTGAAATGTTAAATTATTGTTATGATAAGAGCATTATGTTATGTATAGATGTCATCAATAGGTTTTTGAATATTATTTTTTATAATAGGTAAACTCTTATGAGTTTAGTATACGAAAGCTCTCCATGAGTTTAAGTAAATTCTCAAGTTTGACAACCTTGCCACCCATTAACGTTTAGTACTGTTACCAACACAATCACTAGACTGAGTTTAATAATTGTGTAACAATTCATTCTGAGTACTAGTACTAACAATAAAAAATGCAATTCCATTTCTGCTTAAATATGTATAGTCATGTTTTTTGGTCTTTGGGTTGCCTACGTGGAAATGTTTAAGAGAAATTCTAGCTCAAGTTGTGTCGCAATCGGGGTCATAGCGGAACGATGAAAAAGATTATAGGGAGTCGCCATCAATATTTATTAAGGGCAAACATTGAAAAAACCTAAAAAAAAATGGTATAGGAAATCAAATTTTGGGTTTAGGAGTCAATTACGCGTAAGGAAGGTATTAACATCCTACGACGTCCATCATAAAGACGGTTACCTCTAATTAATTAAGCAAATTATAAATGACTTTTAAAATATTTATCTCATCATAAAAATAATTTCTAAAAGAATTTTATTTATTATAAAAAAAGATTTTTATTGTATCTTAAATTTTATTATTTTTGAGATCGACATAAGTGGGCTCCTACTTTTATGTATCTCCCGATGCAATGAAGAATTAGACTCACGTAGTTTTTTGTAGAAAATATTTATCTATTGTCATTTTTTAATTTTGTTTATTAAATTTTAGGATTTCTGAATTGTCAAGGCTCATATGTCCTAAAAATAGAATCAACAGAGGTATACACCCAAGTCAATCCATTGAAACAAGTTAATTTTAGCTTAACATTTTTATTTTTTTATTTTATTTTGTTTTAATTTATAGAGGAGTCTTAAGACACCAAGTTGTTGCAACTTGTGTCCTAACATCTCGGGATTAAGAAGATGTCACATCCAATTAATCCTTTTCTCTGTTTAAGATATTTTAAAAATAGAATATTCATAATTAAAATAACAATAAAAAACATAAAGACAAAGTAATAATAACAATAATATTTTTTTATTTTTGTAGTAATTTAATTTAATTTAACATTTTTTATTTTAGAGAGGGGTTTAAAGACATCAAGTTGTCACAACTTGTGTCTCAAAACCATAGGATTAAAAAGATGTTACACCCAATTAATCCTTTCTCTAAAAAATAGAAAAAAAAAATTCTATTTTGAAAAGGACATACAAAGAATAAAATTTAACAACAATAACAATAATAAAAAAAATGATAAAACATATATATATATATATATATATATATAAAGATAAGATAAATAAATTTATCTCAAAATGACAATTTATGGTAAACATAAAACAATCCACCATGTACTTCTAGTAGAAGTTCCAAGAGAGAAAAAAGATAGAAAAAAAAGATAATAAAAAAATTTAATCTTTCATAAGTTCCATCCTTTGCATCACTATAACAATGCGTGCAAATAACGGCGGAAATTTATAGTCAGCTATATAACCGATGCATATAGAGTTCGTTTGGCGGGCTCTAAACCGACACAAACTATTTTTAAATTACTGATATACTTTTTTTGATTTATTTATTTTTTATTTTTTTTCCATTATATGCGTCGCACTGGCCGACAGTTACTTTGATTTAATTTCAATTTAATTTTTTTTATTCTTTGCGTTGAACGAGCCGACGCTTTATCATTAATTTTTTTAATATGTATTCTTATACAAACGGCATCTAGGCCAACTCTTAATTTTAGAAAACGCGGGCTTATTCCCGCCCCTCTAAAAGTCCCACATATTTGATCCCTAACTCTCTCGAGCCCTAATTTTCTGAAAACACTCTCTCGCTTCAGTTGACAGAACCCAATCTCTCTTGACCTCCCAATCTCTCTCAACCCTAATCAGCTTCTCGCGTGAGCCAATCCCTCACCCATTGCTGTGCTGGAATCGCTCTCTCGCGCGACCCACTCTCACTTTAAACAAGTTCGTTGAACCCAACCCCAAGCATTGCTGGAAACGACAGGTATGTTAGTCCCCTCTGATCAATTTGCTCCATTGAACGTAATATGGGTTAAAATATTGGAATCCTAAGGTCCTATTTCTATCAATTTTATTTGTTTACTTTTGCAATGAATTTTTTGGAGTTGAAGTGTTGAACTATTTGAACCCTAAGGTCCTGTTTCTATCAGGTAAATTTTCTTTTTTAGTTTTTTTTAGGTGCAGTATAACTTACTCTGATTGTGTTGTTTTCTGTTTTTATTATTAAACTTGAATTGGTTTCTGTTTTATGTATGAGCAATGTGGACCTGGACCACATTATGTGGTTGGTATTATGGTATATATTTTATAGTACTTGTTGTTTCTTTGATTTGGGTCTGTGTTCCAAAATCCGAACCGACACTACCATAACTAATGTGTCAAAAATTGCTGGTTTTCTTTTCTTAAAAATTTAATTTGAACCATGAAAGATGATAGGTGTGCTACACCATGTGCAGCATGTCAACTTTGTTACGCTACTTGTCTAAGTATTAGTCATTTGGTCAACTCATTATGGTATGGGGGGGTTGGTTTCATGTGTGAAATTTGAATGCGAATTTATTTATTTTAAGTCTATGTGGGTTTGGATCAATTTGGGTGGTGGAGTAATTTTATTGTAATTTCTATTTTCAATTGCATTAAAGAGTGCCTACATGATGTCAAGTTAAAATTTGTGTTATGTGACTAGGTGGTCTAGGTTATAAAGCACTGAGGCGCGCTTTCTAAAAAGACTCTGGAATAAATAGTGACGATTAGCTTGGATGATTTCTTATGTGTTGTACTAGTTCTTGGAATTTAGATTATGTTCCGAAATTAAATCAAATTTTTTGCATCATAAATTTAAACGGATAAAATATGACAGATGATGTTTCCATAGGTTGAGTAACTTGGCCATTGAGGCTGCTGGTAATCAAACTTGTTAACTTGACTATTTTTAGTAGTTTGATATATGGAAAGTGAAATTCAGTTGAGACTTAAGGTGAGCTTCTTTCTCTTTGGAGGACAGATACGTTCTTGTTGTCTTTGGAGATTAGCTTCTTTCTCTTCGGTTTATCTTAAGTCACCATGTTCTGATTTGATGCTATAATTATTAACGGGACTGGTTGGCTATCCTACTGATGATATCAATAAATTCCTGTGGATGGTTCGAGTTGGAGGGGGTGTATTTCCTCACATGAAGGAACCATATTATTTAGTAAGTTAAATGAGTAATATGGTTTGTTCAATGTTTTATCATGGCCTTGATACTTTATTTTGTAGAACAGATGATAATTTAGCTTCCTTCAATAATATTCAGCTTTTGAGGAGTGTTAATTAAAATCCTTTTTTTTTTCAAATTTCAAAAGAGGGATGGTTAATATCGGATTGATTCCATGGCCACACCAACAATGCTAAACTGCCGTATGTATAAACTTTCATATTACAAGTCAGCTTTTCTGTAAAATTATTTGTTTGAAAAGTTCCATTTTCCACTGGTGTGCTACCTAACTCCCCTTACCCTGCTATTGCTCCAGATTTGTGGAGATAGATGGTAAAGCTTTCGATAGGTGAGACTGATAGAAATAGGGAATAAATAGTTCAAACTTATGCATTTCGAGAAGGTCAGATTATTTCTATTAAAACTGTATCCTGTGTTAAATAATTCTGTTAGGAACTTTGTCTTGCTGTATATTTCATCTATTATCCAGGAATTAATTTTGGTGCATGAGTGATGAATTACTAGCTGAATCTAGTATGGTACTGTTTCCTTAAATAATTTATTATTTATTATTTGTAATTGCCTACATTTCTTAATTGTTACCATGTGTACGTGTTTGGATAGTTATTCTGCATTTTTCCTTACTACACTACCGTATACACAAATACTCACATTATTGCATACTTCAATGTTAATCAAACTAATAAATTTTTTCATTTGAAAACTTGGATAGTGTATTTTAGTTTATCTATAGTTGTCGAGTTTTCTTCCCTCAACTTATCAATATATGATTCCATTATCTCATGCTGATAAGTTTTCTTCAGATTTCTACCCATTGATATTTCTTTTTTTGTACTCTACTTGATTTGCCAATACTCTCTTTGAACCCCATTAGTCATTACTCCCACTGATGATTTGGCCTCAAATTCCGAGAGAAAACAAATGAAAGAGTACTCAAACTTTAGATGTGGAATATAAGCTTTATTAGCTTTAAAATATTAGCTGTTCTATATTTTTTTGCCTGTTTATTTAGCTGGTGTTTATTGGATTAGTAAACTAAAAGTCGTATAAATAGGTTTTTTCATTACAATTTTTGGATATTGTTAATAAGAGTACTATTATATTTTTTTGTTATTATATTAGCATTGGCTTGTCTGTAAATATTATACTGTTCTATGTGTATCACTATGTAATACATTGTAGCAATAAGATACCTCATCCACCCTGAAGGCACATAGCAATAACTAACTATAGTTAGTTACAACTATTCTAGTAGTTATGTTAGATGTATTTCGGATCCATATCTATTTAGGTAAGAATCAGTTTGATTGATTATTCAATATAAATGTTTTGTAGATAGTGGAAGGTTTGCTTGAATACACTTGAAATCTAAAAATAATGTATTTGCTATCCCTCTGTTTCAGTTTCAATGTGATGGGAAAAAATTAGAAGATGGAATTACATTGGGATGAACTAATAACTTTTTGCTCGTTATGTATGCTGAATGTATTCACTTTTTTTTCTTTAGTATCTAAAGGTTATCACTGTCTATTCTATTTATTTGTTGGTGTCTAATTCGGATTGTTGGTGTCTAATGCTTGGTTTGAAAAATGAACATTCTGAGGCTACTTTGCATTCAGGTTGCAACAAAATTGTGAGGCTTTATAACATGCCAACACTTGAGAATGAAAGTTGTTTGATCATCCATTACAATCACATTGTTTTGGATTTCTTTTATTGTCAATGAAAGCTTTGGTTTAAACTAAAATGTACGGGATGGAGAGGTGTGCTTCTGTTTTATATGATGTAAACTAAAATGACAGGCACTTCGAAGAAAAAGACCCTATACTTTGTGCTGCCCTAGATGGAATGAAGCTTCCATCTTTCCCTCAATATGAAGTCAGAGTTAGGTGAAGATGCCTAAGGTTGCTATAACATTTAAGGGTTAATTGTTAATGTAGGCAACCACTTATTACGGGTAATGATAAGTTTTTAATGTTCTTAGTTTCCTTGATGTAAAGACTAAAGATAGTTTTTAGAACATTGTGCTTGTTAGAGAGAATTTTAATACTAGAAGAAAGCTTTATCTTAGTCATCTCATAAATTTTGAAGGATCTTGGATTGCTGATCTTTATTTATCTGGCTTAAAAGATTTCATTCCACAATTTTAGAATTCAGTACTTAAGTAAAATTGACTACTAAGTGTTTATAAGTTCTGGAAGTCTACATTAACTTGTATGTTTTGCAATTGAGTTTCCTCTCTTTTGAGTTTCATGGTTTTTTTTTTTTTTTTTATATTGTTGACGTTCAAAAGGTGGGGACTTTGAGGTTTATAAAAAAAATAAAATAAAAAAAATTGAGTCAGCTAGGTTGACTCTAAATGAAAAAATATATATATATAAATCATGTCGGCTAAACTGTCTCTAAGTGAAAAGAAAAATATTAAAAAAATAAAAAAAGTCAGCTTAGCCAATACTAAAGAAAAAAATATTAAAATAATTAAATATAAAGTCAGATCAGCCAATTCTAAATGGGAAAAGATTAAAATAATTAAACATAGAGTTGGCTAAGCCGACTCTAAAAGAAAAATAAATAAATTAAATGATAAAGTTGACTAAGTTGACGTTAAATGAAAACAAAATTTTAAAAAATAAACAACATAGAGTTCACTTACCTGACACTAAATTTATAGAAATTAATTTAAAAAATAAAATAGTTAACAGTGACTTATTATTATGACGGTTTAAGTGTCGGTTAAGTTCACTTTAAATAGTGTTGGCCCTAATTAATTGACTCAATGATGTTAGTGTCGAGTATTTTAGAGTGAGTGATTTTTTCGACGCATGTTCATCACTATGACAACATTGGAGTCGACTTTTGCATGTTAGAGTTGGCTTTTGACCGACTTTAAAATGCTGTTTTGTTGTAATGCATTAAGCCTATGATTAATGGATTTTTGGCTTTCTTTCATTGTTTGGTAGGCACCTCTTTATATAAGAAAAAGGGAAGATGCATGGGTGTAAATTGTTTAATGTGGGACTTCTAAGTGAAGGGAAGGTGAGAGGAAAAGAATATGGAACTTGAGTTTTTTTGTGATTAAATGACCCACTTCGAGGTTGATTTTCGTTAAGATAGAAATTGATTTTGGTTTTTGAGATAGAGATATGAGTTGTAGATCTTTCAACAAGCTTTCTAACGGTGCAAAGGACACCTCAAACAAACAAGTATAATTTAAAATACGACATTGTCTTTTTATAGTATTCATCATAAAAAAAGAAATTTATTCCTTCAAAAGTTTTCTCATTTCTTTTCTCCTTTTCTTTTATATTTTATTTTTATTTATTCAAACAAAATTAGGTATTCACAAGTTGCTTAAGTAACTTTAAGGAGTAAGCAATCGTTTATTAGTGGCAACACTGACTGATTATAGTTATGATAATATAACGCTGATTTATTATTTTTTTTCACAATGATCATACTAAAGTTAAAACTATGATTTCATATATATTACCCAAACCCTCTACTACTAGGTCGATTCTAGTAGATTTAATGATGATTCTATTGATGCATACGGCATACCAGTCAAGAAAGCAACATTCAAAATTAGTGGCAAAACAGAGACTGATTATAGCAATGACAATAACGCTGATTCCATTGATGCATACAAGTCAAGAAAGGCTGCACTTTGTGTTGTAGGTCCTCAAGTAAATTGGAAAAATTGAGTTGACCCACACTATATATGCCAATGGCAATGCCATATGTATTATTGTTCCCTGAAGTCTGAAAAAGAAACAAATTGAAATTAGGGGAAGCTATGGCAGCGGGGTTGCCAATTGCAAACGAGGGAAGAGGTTACAGTGGGAGGATCACTTCTATTGTGGTTCTATCTTGTATGGTGGCTGCACTGGAGGCATTATCTTCGGTTATGACATAGGAATTTCAGAAATGTATAACTGAATTTCACATCAATGATATTTATTAATTACTATCTAACAGTGGAAATATATGTGTGTTAGATTGTAAGAGCATTGTCTTGTTCCTTTATTATTAGTAACTTATTACTTTTATGACCGCACACAGGCGCACACACGTGTGGATAGGTTTAATGGAGGGAAAACTGAACGAAGGGGGGAAAATAGAAGGATAAAATTGATTAGTTTTATTGTAAATTTTATATTTAATTTATCTCTTACTAGGTTTTTTGGATTAAAATGCTGTCTATAAAAAGACTACTAGATTATCGAATTTTTATAGCAGCTAGGTGTTTGAAATCGATATGACGATGTTGGGAGAGAGAGAGAGAGAGAGCATAAGCCACTGTGCAGGGTGATTGAAATCGATGTGATGTTGGGAGAGAGAGAGAAAGCATAAGCTACTGTGCTATCTTCAATATATAACACCATTAAATTTGCAGCATAAAACAATTAGTTTCTAGTTATCAAATACATAAATAAATAAAACAATTAGTTTCTTAAGAATTTCTTTTACATTTTGTGAAAATTAAGAAGACTGATTTTTTGGTTGGGGTCAAAAGATAAAATTCAAGTGTTGGCAAATTGACACAAAGAGGGGAAATGTTAGCATTCCTTGAAACAAAGGCGAAATGTTTTTAGAGAATAAGATAGCAAGCTTATCCGACGAAACAATTTGGTATCACCTTATTTTTTAAGGATGAAAAGTTCGCGGGTAATTTTTATATAAACTTTTATCCCTAAAATTTTCTTCCTATATAATACCACAATTAGGCTTACTTATGCCTCATGAATTTTCAAATTATCTGTTCATATATTGTTAAGATGATCTATTATAAATTATTGGTTAGTCCACATTGAAAAAAGAAATTCTATAGACAATCTTTTTACACGTTGTGTTCACGTTATATTTGTCAAGCTCAGACAACCGCATGAATATGTTGTGTATAGCATAACTCAATTGAGAATCACTTTAACATTTTCATTAATTCGTCAGGTTTGGTTGAAATGACTCAGTCAAGGCAGATGAAAGGTTTAACCGTTTTCATTTTGTACTTAATTTTTATGTTACTCTGTAATCCTTCTTTTACTGAAAAGATACACGTTCAATTTCAAAATCATGTTTGAAGTTTTTTCCTTCAATTTGTTCAGTGATTTATACACTTTGATCAACTTCACTAATTTGCAAGAACTGCAGGCGGAGTAACATCTATGGTGCCATTCTTGGAGAAATATTTCCCAGATGTATACACCAAGATGAAGCAAGACACCATGATTAGCAACCAATTGCAATTTTGATAGCCAGCTCCTAACCACATTCACTTCATCACTTTATATAGCTGGCCTTATAACGTCCTTCTTTGCCTCATCAGTCACAAGAGCCTATGGCCGCAAACCATCAATTCCCATAGGTGGTGCTGCATTCCTCATTGGTGCAGCTCTCGGTGGTGCAGCTCTCAATATATACATGTTTATTCTTGGTCGAATTATGCTTGGAGTTGGGATTGGCTTTGCCAATCAGGTACCTTTACCCTTACACTCACCTTATATATTTATTTGTCAGGTCCACTAGCAGTGTTTTAAGGTATTTTGTTAAGGAATATTTAATACATCCTATTAAATGCTTCTAATAATTTAAAAAATGTATTAAATGATTTTGAATGAATAGTATATACACTGACAGTGTTATTTAATCCCAAACTAACATCTATGATAAGTTTTTTGATTTTTATAATCACTATCTTAAAAGTTATATCAAGGATGATTATTGATTGGTTAACAATCTAAACTTTTACACAGTGCATGTCTGTTAAAATGCTTTCTTCTTTTTCATTAATTATTTCCTACTTAATAATGCTTAACATTTGCCTTATTTGATTATTGGGCATTGTTAACATAATAACATGAGCATAATCTTATATGGAAGCAAAATTTCATTGTTTTTGCAGTCAGTCCCATTATTTCTCTCTGAAATGGCACCTCCAAGATACAGGGGAACAATCAACAATGGATTCCAGCTTTGTGTTGGCATTGGTGTTCTATCAGCTAATCTGATCAACTTTGGCACAGAAAAGATCAGAGGTGGTTGGGATTGGCGTATTTCTTTAGTCATGGCAGCAGTTCCAGCCTCAATGCTCACTTTGGGATCATTTTTACTCCCAGAAACACCCAACAGCATAATCCAACGCAGCAAGGACCATCACAAGGCTAAGGTAATGCTGCAACGCATCCGCGGCACCGGTGATGTCCAATCAGAGCTTGAAGACCTCATTGAAGCAAGTAACATGTCAAATTCCATCAAACACCCATTTAAGAACATCTTACAAAGCAAGTATAGGCCTCAACTTGTTATGGTACTAGCCATACCCTTCTTCCAACAATTCACTGGAATCAATGTCATTTCCTTTTATGCTCCAATCCTCTTCCTAACCGTTGGATTAGGCGAAAGCGTTTTGTTTTTGTCAGCAGTTATGAATGGGGTAGTAGGCACTACTTCAACATTATATCAATGCTCATAGTTGATAAACTAGGCAGAAGAGTTTTGTTCATATCTGGGAGCATTCAGATATTCTTCTCACAAGTTATAATAGGGAGCATCATGGCAACACAACTTGGTGACCATGGCGAAATAAGCAAGAAATATGCATATTTGATTCTAGTTTTGATATGCATATATGTTGCTGGGTTTGCCTGGTCTTGGGGGCCACTAGGATGGTTGGTTCCTGGTGAGATTTTCCAACGGGAGATCAGATCAGCAGCACAAAGTATTACAGTTGCTGTGAACTTTCTATTTACCTTCGTAGTTGCTGAAACTTTTCTTAGCATGCTGTGCCATTTCATGTTTGGGAGATTCTTCGTTTTTGGGGGATGGGTTGTGTAGATGACAGCATTTGTATACTTGCTGTTACCAGAGACCAAGAATGTGCCAATTGAGCGAATGGATACGGTGTGGAAAGAACATATATTTTGGAAAAGAATTGTGGGAGACGAGTTGAGGCACAAAGATATAGCGGTGCCTTGATATGTATCACTCCACAAGTTAAAGTATTCAAATACTTCTGATGTCAAGTATGACTAATTACTTTTGCTTATCAGCTTGACCTACTCAAATTTGGAATGATGGGAGAAGAACAAAGAAAAAAGAATAGCCTAAAAATATTCACACATGCACAAGCATATTTTTATCTCCATAACTGAATTCTTTCAAAGCGAAAGGATCACTTTAAAATAGAAAGTAGAGAATTATATTTGTGGATTAAAAATAAAAAGTAGTTATTAATAACTATATAATTTGTAAGATAAATATATTTTTAATTAATAGTTATAATTCAATCTAAATTAAACTGCTCTGTTTGACCACTCAGATGGACTTTCGGGGTCTTAAAAAAAAAAAAAAAAAAGACTTTCAGAAAATATGGATGGATAGTGTTTTGTGAATAGTAAAATTCTTGATTGTAACTTTGAGCCATTAACCTTGCTTTATTTCTGATTACTTTAGCATTTCGTTGAGCTTGTTGTAGAATACCCATCTTGTTCCAATGATGCTTTTATGTTATGGTTTGGGAACAAGAATCTAAACATCATTTCTTGTGAATTGATGTAGTTCTTCTTGCATTGCTATCACCTAGTCATCATCTGTTAGTGTTTCTTCTATCGTTTTAGGTTCAATTTTTGAGACTAAGGCACAAGACGCTTGATTCCTTAGTGATGACCTTATTTTAACTCCTTCAGTTCGTTCTCCAATAATTTGATCTTGAGAATGATAGGTAACGAACTTCTAGTCTTTATGAGATCCTTTCGTCTGATTATTGGTCTGTTGTTGAGAAGTTTCTTCATATTCTTTTACTTCGTCTGTTCTTGTTTGATCAGACAGTTTTATCTATAAATCTGCAAAGTCTTCTTCCAAATCTGATAGTCTTCTATCAGGGGTCAGTGTATCATTAAATTTAACATGAATGAATTCTTCTACAATAGAAGTTCTAGAGTTGAATACTCTAAATGCTTTTGATGTGTTGGAATATCCAAGAAAAACACCTTTATCAACCTTAGAGTCAAAATTTCCTAGTTGATCTCTAGTATTAAGAATATAACATTCACATCCAAAAGGATGAAAGTATGAAATGTTAGGTTTTCTACTTCTCCACAGTTCATAAGGAGTCTTTTTAATTATTAGTCTGATCAATATTCTATTTTGAATATAACATGTTGTATTTACAGTTTCTGCCAAGAAGTACTTAGGGACTAAATTTTCACAGAGCATGATTCTTGCCATATCTTGTAGAGTTCTATTTTTCCTTTCAACTACCTCGTTTTGTTGAGGTGTTCTCGGTGAGAAGTTGTGAAAAATTTCATTCTTTTCATAGAAGGATTTGAACTTAGCATTTTCAAATTCAGTTCCATGGTCACTTCTAATTGCAGTAATACAAAAACCCTTTTCATTTTGAACTCTTACAGAATATTTCAAACACATTAAAAGACTCGTGTTTGTGGGCTAGGAAATAAACCCATGTATATCTAGAATAGTCATCAATAATGACAAAGCCATGCTTTTCCCACCAAGACTAAGAGTTTTTGTAGGTCCAAACAAATCTATATGCAGTAATTCTAATGGTCTGTAAGTGGAAACATCTTTTGATTTAAAAGAGGTTTTGATTTGTTTCCCTTTCTGACATGCTTCACAAAGAAGATGAGTTTTCTAAGAAATCTCAGGCAATCCTTTTACTAAACACTTTTTATAAAGTTTTGAAATATGTTTCAGATTGATATGCCTGAGCTTTTTATGCCAAATCCATTTTTCATCTTCTTTGGTCATTAAGCAAATGACATTTTGTTTGTTCAAATCCTTAAACTCAATCTTATACAGATTATTATATCTTTTGGTAGTAAAAAGAATAGATTCATCATTTCTTTTGACTATGCATGATTCTTTGTTAAAGGATACAATAAACCAACTATCACAAACTTGACTTATGCTAAGTAGATTGTATTTTAATCCTTCAACACATAAAATATTATCTATAGATGAAAGAGGAGGCTTACCAACTTTACCTATACCAATGATTTTTCCTTTTTCATTTCCACCAAATGAGACCATTCCTTCATGTGGTTAGAGGTCTAGGAACATAGACATTTCTCCCGTCATGTGACGTGAGCATCCACTGTCCAGGTACTAGAATGAATCCCTCCTTTTTCCTATTAAGGATATCTGCAATAGGAATTATTTGAGATTTTGGTACCCAAATACTCTTGGGTCCTTTTGTGTTAGTCACAATGATCTTATTTGACCTTTGTTTTCTTTTGTGTTGACATCTATGGAGTGAGTGTCTAGATTTACCACAAAAGTTACAGAAAGTTGAATAAGATTTAGAAGACGATGGTTTAGCATTTCTGTCTTTTACAAATCCTATCCCAGATCTGTCAGACGGAGATCTTCTATGTTTTAAAATCATTTGAAGTTTTGAAGATCCATCTACAAATTTGGTCAAATCATGTTTCAGACTAATAACCTCTTTCTTTAGTCTATCAACTTCAGAAAGAAGCATTGTCTTTTTAGGATCTGAGGCTAGGCTCTTATGCATTATCGTCAGATCTTTCTTAAGTATTTCATTTTCTGAAATAGCTTTTTCATATTTTCCTTTATATTTCTTATACTCAAGAGCAATCATATGAGAATTAGTAAGAAGAGTGTCATATGACATATCTTGGTCATCAGACTCAGATTCGGAACTGTCAGACAATTGTAAAGAGTTTTTAGGAAAAGAGTATACCTCAAATGTTACTTCCTCAATGTCTGTCATGAGACAAATGTTAGCCTTTTCATCATCTGAACTGCTAGTGTTGTTGTCCAGATCTTCCCAGGTGGCTAGGAGGTTTTTCTTCTTGTATCTTTTCTTTGGACTCTATCCTTTCTTTAGTTTGGGGCATTCAGGCTTAATATATCCAGGCTTTTTGCACTCAAAGCAGATGATCTCATTATTCCTTTCTTGATGATGCTTTTTATATCTAGTGTCCTTCTTTTTGGAGGATTGCTTAAATCTTCCTTTCTTCTTGAGCATCTTTTTGAATTTTCTAGTGATGAGAGAGATCTCATCATTTATTGAATAGCTAGAGCTTTCGTCTGAACTTCCAGATTCTTCAGACTGAACCATCAACGCTTTGTTTCTTCCTTTCGTCTCAGTCTTTTCATCTGCTCTTCGACTTGATTCTCCAATCTTTAGAGCAACTGAGTCATTATTTTTGACTTTGTCTCTTTTGAAAAGATGCACTTCATGTACTCTTAGAGCTCCCAGTAACTCATCCAGAGTTAAAGTCTTCATGTCCTTTGCTTCAGCTATGGTTGTAGCCTTGGGTTCCCATACTTTTGGAAGACTGTCCAAGATCTTGAGATTGTTCTGAGCCTTAGAGAACTCAACACCAAGACTTTGAAGTCCATTTAGAATTGTTTCAAATCTTCCAAACATTTCATCAATGGTCTCTGTCTCTTTCATGGTGAACATCTCATAGTGTCTTTGAAGAGTTGCTGCTCTCTTGAGACGAACGTCTTCTGTGCCTTCATGTGTTATGCGTATAGCATCCCACATTTCCTTAGCAGTTTTGCAGTTGCAAAATTTATTATATTCAGTTTTTCATAAGGCACAAGTTTTGCGTTTTGTTGTAACATGTTATAGCCATCTTGCTTATAGTCGTTTTCTGGCTTGGTTACAACATGATCTCCATGTGTTATGATTCTCCAGATGCTATAGTAAGTGGACTTAATATACATTTCCATTATGTCCTTCCAGCATGCATAATCTTCTCCACTGAAGGCTGGAGGCCTTGACAGAGAAGCTCTTTCAAGAATGAACTATCCTTCAAGGTTTGCCATGCGGATCTTTTCCTCTATCACTTGTTAAGGTGCTCAACCCTTAGAGGCTGAGCTCTAATACCAAATTGTAAAACACAAAGATAACACAAGAAAGGAGGTTAAATTGTGTTATAGCAAATTTTTAAAGATATGATCAAAGAGATTTTTGAAAATGTTTTATAGGACAAACGAAAGCTGAAAGACAAACTGTAAAGCACACAGGATTTATATTGGTTCGTCTCACCCCAAAGACTACGTCTAGTTCTTGGCAACAACCAAGTTTCACTAACTTTTTCAAGTTACAGGTATTCTTTCCACAAGCCTCTTCAGGCTCAACCCAAGTAGTCTTTTACTTGCCTCTCCAAGCAACAACCCAAGTATTCTTTGAATCAAAGCCTCTTTAGGCTTCCACTAATCTCATTAAGAAAGAAAGGTTTACATGTGAGTTGCCTCACTAGGTTTAACGTCTTAACAGACGAATATACAATGAAGTACAAAAGAATTTCACAATCAGAGTATACACAAGCTTTTTCTTTTCCTAAAAGATGTTATGATTTTTTTCAGCAACAACAATGATTATGACATCAACAACTCGAAAGAGGTCTCTTCTTCTATTTATAGGCTTCTTCCAAAAGTATCCGTTGAGTGCTTTGTAGGAGACGGCCTTCGTCTTATGAAGAAAGTCGTTGGAGCATTAAATGCAACATTTAATGCCTTTCACCAACTTGTCATATGATAAGATAAATTAGTCTGCGTATCTTGTCTATTCTTGTACTCAATCTTGAAACAGTTGTCATGTCTACTTTCCCGTTCTGTCATCTGCACACGTATTCCTTCTTTTTCGCTAACTTTCCTCAAGAGTAGGTATATAGGCTTTATGAGTTTCGAGGTAGTTTACGCTCTGATTGATGTGCAGATCATTTTAGAATGTTGTCATCGTTTGTAAGATCTGTTACTGATTAGTCAAAGGTTAAAGACAATATATATATTTCTAAGGATATCAGACGGTTGCTTATAAACCTGTTACGAATGACCAGACGATTGCGTAAAAATATATACTTTAACTATTTGTTATTATCTAAATATTTAAGGGTTAGAAATTTGTCCTTTGGCTTAACACTTGTAAAGTGTATTTAGACTATTAAAGACAAAGTTAAAAACAATAACCATTGATTATGATTTTTCGTTAAACCATTCCTATGCTTGTATATCTTCTAGGATCATTGCATAATCCAAATTACACATTCATAACAATTGGTAACTCTTCGTGCTTTCTAGAATAAGCCGGACTTGTCTAATGTCTATTATGTTGCCAACTTGCTCCAACCATCTCACAAATATAATTTCTTGGCAAATGCTAACTAATACGCTACCACTAGTGTACGGTATCGTCCTAGTAATACATATTGTTCTCTCCATAGGGACCGTGTGTTTGCCTTTGTAATTGTCGCAATTTAATATAAATTAAACAAAGAGAATTGAATATGGGAATTTAGGTTTGAGTGCAAAATAATTAGAAATTCAATTAAACAAGCAAATAAAATTGATATTAATTCAATAAAAGAAAACTTCTAGGATCGAGATTCACCTTATGATGCTTACTAAATTAATTCCCTTACTTAATGCTCCTACTTGTTCTTCTTAAGGGCGAATTAACCTAAGGTGCCCTCCATTTCCCTTCAAGATATGGAGGGGTGTCTAATCAAATTAGCCCCCTACTTTCATGGTCGTTGTGTTTAGTTAGACCCAATGAGCTCTTTGTCAATTCAATTAATCCCTAAAGATTTCACATACTTTCGTGGTTTAGACCTAGGTTTCTTCCCTACAATTTTGGTATTTAAGTTCACCTTTTGATACTTCCCCAAATTTCTAATGTTATGTAAAACGTGGCCAATTCGTTTTGCATAAAGAAAATCTATAGAGAAGAAATCAAGATAGAACAAGAATAACACAAGAATAAAAGAAATTACTTCATTAAATGTTCATATGGCTACGCCCAATCCTAGAATAAAAATGACTACTCATACATAGCCATAGAAATCAAACGATAAGAAAAGTAAAACATTCAAACCAGAACAGAAAGAGAGGAAGATCGTAATCCCAAAGTTCTTGCTCTAAGCTATCACGAATTCAAGCTTTAGACCCTTTTTCCTAAGTCTAAAAAGTCTATTTAGGTCTAAAGTTACAAAAAGGTCCAACCCCAAAGCAAAAAGAAACTAAAAAATAAAGAAAATCCGCATCAGTAGTGCGCCACGGGCATGACATTTACCATAAGCTGCCTGTGGCACTTTCTGGTAGCTTCTATGGTGTCTTCCTAGAATTTATCATGGGTGTGGCATTTTCCATGGGCAGCCCGTGGCACTTTTTGGTGGGGGATTCACACTTTTCTTCATTATTTTCTTCAAGTACGGATGCTAGTGATCCCTTCCTTGCTTGTATAATGTTTGAGCAAACTCCCCAATGCTCCTCCTTGACTTTAAATCACTCTAAGTCTCCAAACTTAAACCCATTATGCTAAACTTCGCTTGAAATTCACAAACAAACCACAAAAACACACCTAAAGAGTTCCAAGCAAATAGTCTAAGGAAAATAAGGAAATTAAGGCTAAAACTATGCTCAATGAGCTAAAATGCATGCAGACTTACATGAATTAAGATGTAAATTATAGTGCAAAATGCTGCGCATCACTAACCAGTGTCATAAAGACAGTGGTTAAGAAAACAAAAATAACAAGCTTTAAAAAGGAAAGGAAAAGCATTATTATATCCAAAACACAAATTATTAATTGCCTAGCTTTTTAAGCAATTAGAATCACTTATCAGAACATATTTAATGCTCCTTAGCCACTCCTTTTAGGCCATTAATAACAAGACACTAATTTCTTTCAAATTATGTATTAGTTCTGTAGGTAGTTCCTTTATATCTATTTGAAATGGCACTACAACGACTGAAAGGGGCAATCAACAATGGCTTCTAATTAAGCATCGGCATTGGTGCTTTATCTGCTAATCTAATCAACTATAGAGTAGAGAAGATTAAAGTGGTTGGGGTTGGCGCATGTCCTTAGCCATGGCAATAGTTCCAGCCTCAATCCTAACACTAGATGCACTTTTCCTCCCTGAAACTCCTAACAGCTTAATCTAAGCAGCCATAACCATCAAAAGGACAAGCTACTGCTTCAACAAATTCGAGTCACAAAAGATATATAAGCAAAACTTGATGACCCTATTAAAGCAAGTTCTCCTTCAAAAACCAATAACCAACAATCATGTAAGATCATTTTGAAAGGAAGATATAGGTTGCAGCTTGTGATGGCAATAAAAATACCATTCTCTAGCAAGTGACATGCATCAATGTCACTACCTTCTATGACTTTTTACTTTTAGGAAAATTGGGCTAGGTTAGGAGAAAATGCCTCACTATTGCCAATAGTGAAGAGTAGGGTTATAAGTACCCGGCTCCACCTTTATATCAATGTTCATAATGGATAAACTTGGATGGAGAACCTTGTTTATGACTGGGGGCATTCAAATGTTTGCATCACAATGTATAGTTAGAGGCATAATGGCACTTCATCTTAAAGATCATGGTGGATTAAGCAAAGGGTATGCTTGTGTTGTTTTGGTTATGATATGTGTTTCGGTCACAAGTTATCTTCAAATGATGGCCTGGAGATGGCCTATGATCAAAACAATCAAGAGTGTGTGTTTTGTCCTTCTAAAGTTTTTTAGGGTGGAATATATACCCTTGACTAGTGCTACCGATCCTCCATGGGCATTGTGGGGTTGGTTTCCTAATATCATAAGAGGAGCAATCCTTTGTGATATCAGGGTGGTTAATATTTTAACTTGTAACTGTTTAAGGCTATGTACCATCATATTAAGGAATTTGATTGATCACCGAGTCATAAGACTGTATTTAAAGGATAGCCCTCAACAAAAGATACTAAGAAGATGAGCTTTGAGCAGCAAATGGCGATCACAATAGCTCGACTAATAACCGAGGTGATACAACATGGTGCTAACCAAAGCTACTACCGTGATGGGTAGTCCGTTTTATTGCTCAAAGGACACACAACCCTACAGTCTCAAGCCTAACAAGTGAAAAGGCTTATAACCAAGTTGATATCTCAATTAAGGAACTCGGAGGGTACAACATTGATTTCACAACTACTCATAATTACTAAATTATTACTACCCATTCTAGGTACTAACACATCATCTTAACAACCTTCACTCTTCATTAATCACCTCTACCAAGAACAATTATCAACCCATACAAAAATCCTTCATTTAAAATTTGCACAATCATAAGAGAAAAGTGAAATATATAAACTAATTAGTAATTACCATATATGAACGTACATAGTTAATTATCATGTTACATCAATAACTACATTCAACGATCTAATTAGAAAAAATAATAATAAATTAATTGATTCATTGCAGTACCATAGAGTATGACACACAAACATATTATTGTGTGATTATTATTATTTTGCTAAGATTGACAGTGTGTAGTTATTTTGTCGGGTGAATGGCATACCAAGTTTGGATAAAAGTGAGGACAAGGCCTAGAACTGCAGCGTGGAAGGCAATGATGGTCCAAGGGTTGCTAAAATAGGTATGATACCCAAGCTTAACCAAGTGGGTAAACTTTTATGGTTGTAATGCCTCTCGATTTGAGCTCTAACATGACCATATTTGGTCTTTTCAGGCAGCAAGGCAGTGCCTATAGTGTTGAAGAAGTTGGCAACTTCCTCATTATTTCGTAGCGAGTTGAGTAAAATCCCTTGTGATTTCAACTCCTTCACGTCATCAGGGTGGTCTATAAGCGAGTCTAAGAAGGAATAGTAAGAACAAATCCCATAGTCATTCTCAAAATCATGACATCGCTCATACACTATCAAGTTGAACATAAGATCAACTGTTATGTCATTCACAACAATCTCAGGAAGTGTCAATTTCGAATGGAGCCAACCATTCGAGAAAGATATGTTGCTTGGGTTACGTGTCTTGCCTTTTTTTAGTCCAACCCCTGCTGCTTTCAACTCCTTTATGTTCCTGAGTAACATATACATATAGAGAAATGATACTTGTACAACAAATTGTATAACCAAGAGAAAAAAAGAGAAAAGAGAGAGGATCTTAAAAGACAATAAATGATGCGATGAAAATAGATAAACACAGAAAATAATGTTGTAAGAATTGTTGTACATGCATCACATCTTATACATATATTGGGACACACAAATTATACTATTAATGTTTTGTACTTATACTAATTTTAGAGTAACTAATAAGTTTTTTAACTAACCAACTATATTTTTTAATTAGGGTAAAATATTATTTTAATCCCTGCAAAAATAAGTCAATGTAATGTTAATCCAAAATTTTTATTTTGATTTTGATGTCTTTGTACATTTTAAAATTTTTAAAAATAATTTTGATTACTACTTTCATTTTTTTTTAAAAAAATGTCTTTTAAGGTTGTGATATAAATTAAAAAATATAATTAATATTTTCATTTTTATTAAAATTATCATCTAATTTCTTATTATACCCTTTACATCACGGTTCTGTCTTGAAAATGTACCTTTGCAGGTTAAGGGGGGAGGGTGTTTGTAAATTATTCTTAGCCTCAACTCCTAAGTGATATGGGACTTTTTAGAGCACCATGCTAGATGGAACTGAATGACACCAGCTTCGGTGAGTAATGCTCTACAAGATGCTTTCAATCTTGGAGATGTTGTGTCATCTACTAAATTTTGCATTGTATTTTGGGGCCTTTGGATTATGCTCTTTCCTTTACTTTCTGCAGCTATCTAAGTTTTTCTTCAATGGTAGTAAGGGTTGAATTCCTACCCATTGCATTGCATGTGTAACAATATTATGCTTGACTTGAGGAATTGGTGGGTGTTTGGGTGTAGTTGGAATAGACCTTTAATTTGCTAAGTAAACAGATAAGATATGTGGATCATGCACTAGGCTTGGTGTATGTTTGTATCTGAATAAACTTTAGATCCTCACGCATGATAATTAAATTGCACACAAGGAATAAAGATCCTCACTTTCCTTATTCTACATGTTTGACAAGGTATTTCAGTTAGTTTTTAGCTTTTTTTCCTAGCTTTGTTTGTTAAACAAACCTTTTTTAGTAGTTAGCAGTTTCTGAAACACTAACTTCTAGTTTTTTATATTTATTCTCCCTTTACCTTAAAATATTTATTAAGTTTCTTTTTTTATCTTTTTTAAATAAGGTTAATTTTTTATTTATTTGGTTTTTTTTCACTATTTTACTTTATTTTAAACATTTTAAGGTATAGCATAAAATTAATAATAGAATACACAATATGAAGAAAATATAATAATTGAAACTAAAAAATGTAATTAAAATAATTGATCTATAAATAAAAATTACAAGAGTTTAAAATTAATTAAAAACTAAAATTATATAATTTTAATAAATAAAATAACTTAATATTTATATAAAAATATCATACAAACATGTCCGTTTTTGTTATTTTATATTTATTATCTATTTCAACATATAATTTTACCAAACACTTATAATTTAATAAGCAAGCTTAATAACTTTCAGCTACTAGTGACCAGCTAGCTTTTCAGCTTTCGGTTAGCTTTCCAGCTAGTTTACCCAACATAGTCTTTGTTGTAAGGGGTGTTTGTGAGATAGGTCGGGACGAGTTGTTCAATGTTCTTTCGTGACCCAAAATTTTGACAAAATTAATTTTTTGAATCTAAATTTGACCTGATTAAGACCAAACAAGATATAAGACATGACAAGGTCAACCCAACTTGTTGGCATAGAATTAAATAAGTATATAACTACAATATGGGGTTGTTTAACTTACCTTACGTGAAAATAGGGTTAAACAATCCCATTGAAAATGGTAAGTACAATTAATACATGCAATCAACCATCTTAAAGTACATTAGAGAATTTCATCAATCATTTTGGATGGGGTTGTTTAACCTTATTTTTACTTAGGGTAAGTTAGACAACCCCTTACAATTAAGGTATATTTTACAATATATGTTTTAAGATAAATAACATCAATATAAATATAATATCACGTTAGACAAAACATTATTTATTAAGTCAAGAAATTGTATTATTAATACATAATTATTTAAAAAAGAGAAAATAGGTATGCACTGACAGGGTAAAGTAATTTTACGCTATCATCCAATTACAAACCATCATGTATGGTAAGTTTGTTGAATTTTACAATAGTAACCTTAAAGTGATATCGACGGTGATTTATAATTGGTTGATAGTGTAAAACTTTTACACTAACAGTACATACCCATTAAACTCTTTAAAAAGTTATATTTTTTAAAATAATATATGACATTGGATTGGGTTGGAATGACCCAAAGTATAACCTTAGTCCATCCTCAAAATATATCAACTCTAACCTTTTAAATGCAAGCCCGTCAAAAATCCTTTTAAGTTGGATTGGACCAATATGATAGAATGGATAACATGAACCAGCTACAAAGTGCTTTAGGACAACTTTAATACAACCTGTTCTAAGGGTTACCCAAATGCTAACCCCAAGTCAGTCTACTCCACCACCTCTTGGTCATCATAGCCACATGTATCTTGGACAGTATTGTTTTACTTATCCCAGTCAAGGTTTTGTGCTTATCTCATCACGGCATGAAAAGCTCCTAACGGCAAGGAAAATGCCTAACAAGGCACCCAAACGGGCCTTGCCACGTGACACCTTACCTTAATGATATTTCTCTCTAAAACACTCTATATAAAAGGCTCCACACCCATCAGGTACACATGCTCTTTCTTATTCTCACTCACTCTTACACTCCTACTGACTTAAGGATCAAAGTCCTTGTAACTGCCACCATTGGAGACATATGCGATCACTGTGTGAGGTCACTAGAGATCTTTCCTCGTGTTCATCACACAACATTAGCATCATTTGTGGGAATCATTTTCTGATTTCTTTTTACTCCTCATTGTTTGAAGATTCGTTTGTGATGGTCAGCACGAGAAATTGTAAGTCCATTATGGCACCCTTGCCACCAATGCTTAGGGATGGCAAAGCTGCTTCTATCATGCCTGAAGCGATCCCTAAGGCGAACGGTGTTCCAGCACTATCAGTCACTATGGCTGATCTCATTGCATTGCTATAACAGTATAGAGAAATGTTGAAAGAACATAAGAGAAGTGAAACTTTGAGCTAAGAGAGAACAAGACAATCATAGAGAATAGCTATGACCACACTGAGAGATTAGCAGTGTCAGCTCTGCGACCAAGTCACATTGCGTAGGAAATGCATGACTCGCACATAGTTGTTAAAGTGAACGAAGATGATGAAATGATTCCATTCAACCTTCCTTTTTCTTTAAGAATTTTGAATTTGTAGGTTCTAAAATAGTTTCAACAACTGCTTTCTCTGGAGTTGTACGATGGACCTACCAATCCAAACAATCATTTCTCAGTGTTCGAATCAGAAATATCATATAAAGGAGCTTCTACTTCGCTGACATGTAGGGCATTCCCGCTTTTGTTTAAGGGAACAACATTGAAGTGGTTTCAGTCTCTAGATTCGAAATCCATTGACTCATGGATGATACTGAGGGAGAAGTTTATGACTGCTTTTATGACTAGCAAAGTCAGATCTAAAACTAAGGCAAACCCAAGGAGGATTCGTCAAAATGCAAATGAGCCGCTAAGGGATTATATTAGCATATTCAATTAAGAAGCAAAGGCAGTTGAGAATTTACTGGCCGGGGTAATCCTGATGCTAACAAAGCATGGAGTGAAGGAAGGCTTACCTTTCTTTATGTCGATCCTTAAAACGCCTCTGACGTCAATGGAGGAGTTCCTAAAGAAGACCGAGAAATATATTAACTATGCGAACGTGCTTAAGGCCAAGAAGGTGAAAATGGCTGAGATTGTAACGTAGAAAAAGAATACGGCATTAAAAGCCAACAAACCACCTCATCGTGAGGATTGGGGTTTGTATAAAGGAAGATCGAGGTTTGAGGAATACATGCCATTAAATACTTCTAGGGGAAAGATCTTGACTGAGGTATTCAAGGATGAATTTGTTGAAGAAAGGATAAAATCCATGAAGCTGTTGAGAAACAGAGAAGGCATGGATCAGTCTAAGTTTTGTCGATATCATAGGGTGTTAGGGTATGATAGTGACAAATGCTACTAGTTGAAGGACACCATCGAAGTATTGATAAGGTGGGGAAGACTTAGCCACTTTGTGAAGTAAGGTGAAGATAATCACGATAGATTCTAACATTCCCCACTGCCAAAAACGGAAAAAACCGAGAGCCTTAGAAGGGGACATTCTCCCCTAAGGAGGGAGAGATCATCGCCTAGACATAGTCCTTCAAGGAGCCATTCTCTACCTTGGCTATCGCGAGCTGACACCGAGGTTCAAGACATAAGTCACCGAGATCATCATCTTGACAACCCACAAGATCTCTCACTCATTCCCCTACGAGGAGTCATGAGATCATTTACAAGGGCTCGTCAAACAATACAAGGAAAAGATGTGCTAGAGAAGTACTGACAACCTCTTATAGGATTCACGTTGATGGTAATCCTGCTAAGAAGAGAACACCGCTATTAAATTTTGATGATTTCGACTATGCTGATATTATACCAAACCACAATGATCCTCTTGTGCTAAGTGCTCTTATGGCGAATAAAGAGGTTCATAGGCTTTTAGTGGATATTGGAAGCTCTGCCAACGTCATTTTTTACGAGCTTTTTAAGAAGCTAAAAATTCTAAAATCCAAGTTGATGCATATTTGATCAGATTCTTGGACTCACATTACACCAATTGGATATATAAAGTTGTACTGTGACTTTTGGAAAGCTGCCTTCCACAAAGACCGTGACAACTCAATTCATTATGGTAGATATAAATCTTCTACAATGCCATCCCTGGGGAGATCAATGCTTAATGCTTTTAGGGGCTGTTATCTCAGTGTTACATCTGATGATGAAGTTTGTGAGGGATGACATGCAGGTAGTCACTTGCGAGGTGACCAGAAAAAGGTAAGAGAATGCTGTAAGGAGTCTCTTAGAGTCAACCCCAAATGCTGAGTTAGAATATAAGCCCAACATGGAAAAAGGCGAAATATTCTTAACCAAGCTAGATTGTCAGATGTGATTCCTGGATACCCCATCCAAAACCAAAAGGAGAATGCATCCCAGTCCAAATTGGGAACAAAGCTAATTAGGTCATGAGAATTAGTGCTAACCTTAGTGATAAGATGAAGGGAAAAGAATTAACCCTTTTGAAGAATAATGCCAGGCTGTTTGCTTGGAAATTGGTAGATATGCCCGGGATAGTTCCCAATTTTTTCTGCCATCGACTGGAAGTAGATCCCTCAATAAAGCTGGTATGCCAACAAAGAAGGAAGATGGCCTCGAAATGCTTACAAGAGATTAAGAGGCAAGTTGACAAGCTATTAAATGCTGGATTCATCTCGAAATGATATACACCACTTGGCTAGCCAATGTAGTCCTTGTTAAGAAGTAGAACGGTAAATGGAGAATGTGTGTTGATTACACCGATCTTAATAAGTATTGCCCAAAGGATTTGTATCCTTTCCCTGACATTAACAGATTGGTAGATGGTTATTCTAGGTATTGCTACTTTTCCTTCATGGATGCATACTCCAGATATAACCAAATTCTGCTTTACCTAGGGGATGAGGAGAAGAATGCCTTCATGACTGAGAAGGCCAATTATTGTTATAAGGTTATGTCATTTGGGTTGAAGAACGCTGGGCTACATACCAGAGGATGATAAACAAGGTGTTTAAGGAGCATATAGAGCAAAATTTAGAAGAATATGTTGATAACATGATTGTGAAAAATGCTACTCCCAAAGCGCACCTTCAAGATTTAGAAGAGACCTTCACCTAGTTGACGAAGTACAACATGAGGCTAAATCCTAATAAATGCACGTTTGGAGTCTTAGTGGGAAAGTACTTGGGATACATGTTATTTGAGATTAAGGTAAACTGGAAAAATGCCAGGCCAAAAGTTGGCTAGAACACTGACAAGATTATTAGCTAAATTGGCACGGAATGCTCTTCCTTTCTTCCAGCTTTTGAGGAAGGAAAATTATTCGAGTGAACCGAGGAGTATGAGGCTACATTTACAAGATTAAAAGAAACTTTGTTGTCCCTTCCTTACTCACTAAGATTGAGTTAGGTAAAGTATTGTACTTATATTTCATTGTTGTTGATGAAGCCGTGAGTACCTGCACTAATAAGGGAGACACCAGAAGAGCATAAATTGGTCTACTTTGTAAGCAAAGCCCTCCAAGGTGCTAAACCACGATATCCATATTCTTCTACTTACAACTTGGCTTAGAGAAATCATCCCAACTTCTCTTGGGATGGGCAGCAGAAGAGCCAAAATCAGAATATTTACAAGCCCCTTATGTGCAAAATCAAAATCAAAGACAAGAGGAAAAGAGGCTTAGCTTGTTGGACATCATGATGCAATACATGGCCAAAAGTGATGAAAGAATGAAGGCTTTGGAGACTTAAATAGCCAACCTGGCTAATTTAATGTCTCAGAGGACTCCAGAGTCTTTACCTACTCAGACAAGTCCTAAACCAAAGGAGGAGGTAAAAGCCATCACTCTTAGAAGTGGTAAAGCATTAAAGAAGACACAAAAGAAAGAGAGGCCAACACCTCCACCACAGAAAAGCTCTTATTGAGGAGAGCCTAGCTGGAAGGGAAGAGAAGGGGAAGGAGGTGACTAAGCCTCCTAAGGTAAGTAATCCTTTCCCTCAAAGAAGTAAGGATGAAGAAAATGTTAGGTAGTTCAATAAATTTTTAGAAATTTTCAAAAAACTGAAAATAAATATTGCATTTGTTGAAGCCATAACTCAAATGCCCAAGTATGCTAAGTTTCTTAAGGAAATTATTTCTAACAAAAAAAAAACTTGGGGATTTTGAGACAATTGGCCTTAATGAGGAATGCTCTGCTATTGTCCTCAAAAAGTTGCCTCCTAAGCTTAAGGACTCAGGGAAATGCACAATTCCCTACACTATAGGCAACTTGCATGTTGAAAACACACTGTGTGATCTGGGCGCGAGTATTAATCTAATGCCTTATTCTATTTTCAAGAAACTGGGGTTGCAAGAACCCCAGCCTACTAACATTTCTCTTCAGCTTGCAAATAGGTCAATCGTTTATCCTTTGGTATAATAGAAGATGTATTAGTAAAGGTGGGCAAGTTCTTCTTCCCTACAGATTTTATAATATTGGACATAGAAGAAGATGATGACGTCCAAATAATTTTGGGGCGACTATTCTTAAACACAAGAGGGGCATTGATTGATGTCTAGGGGAGAAAAATGACCTAGAGGCTTAAAGATGAGGAGGTGGTATTTAGAATATTTGACACCCAAAAGAACCACTCCTCCTAGACTACTTGTAAGTTGTTGCAGGCTATAGATGTGACACAGACTTCAAAATGTTCAAAGCTTGCTACAAGCCAAACACATCAGCCTCCTTGAAAATTGAACCCTAGTGAGTTTCGTTAGGCTTGCGACGTTAAACAAGCGCTTCCAAGAGGCAACCTGTGTCATCTGTTTTCTTTTCTTTTCTTCCATTTTGTTTTCTCTTCGATTCATTTTTTTATTAGTGCTTTCTCACTGGATTTGGTTGTTTAAGTACTTCCAAGGTATGTTCCAAAGATTCATAGCAATTGCAACAACACTTTGGACTTCCCTCCCACTAAGGATGAGGCTAATGGCTTTTAATGAGGCAGTTACTGATGGCTACCTCTAGTTGCTAGGATTGGGTTGTCCTTCAAACAAGTCTTTTTTTTTTTTTTTGTTACTATTTTTATGCATGCTGGTCTGTTATACTGAAACATTTTCTGTGTATTGATGTGATGATTATGTGATGTCTTGGCCTCATCTCATATTTTTTTATTATCACTATTGATTGTTTCCTACTACTATGTGCTTTTGCAAATTTAAGTTATCACTCCACTTTGTATGTCACTCACAATTTGATACACATGACCATTCAAAGTATTGCCTGTTAACACTTACTAGTCTTGAATCTGTCTGTACTTTGTGGTTTCTTTACTTTTATCCCTGTGTGAGAATTGAACCTAAACAGATAATTTTATTCGGTGTGTCTTCTTTTTTGCATGTTATTTGCTTCAGAACTCGACTTGATTCTTATTTTTGTTGCTTGATTTGTTCACACATATATGATAGAGGCACATTTCTTCTTTTTGAGCCAAGGCCAAATATTAGCCACCCCACATAATTACCCTTTGTTAGCCCCCTTGAGCCTTATTCCATTTGTTCTTTGAGTTACCACTTTACAAGCCTAAAAGTGAAAAACCTTTTTGTCCCTCTTGATTAGAATTAAGGGATCTGCTCTTACATGCTACTTGTGACTAGATTCTAAGTTTGGGGTTACTTGAGGACAAGCAACAGCTTAAGTTTGGGGTGGAGTATAGTAACATTAAACTTTTCTTCCTACAAACCTGTATAGTTAAAAAAAATATAGGAAAATTTGAAAAAAGAAAAAGAAGAAAAAAATGGAAGTGCAATTTTCTTTACATTTATGTTTTCTGTTACTGTAAATAAATGGGGTTGAAAAATTGGCAAGCACAAAATATTAATGTCAAGGGATGAATAGTAGTGATGAAATGACTGTGATGATGCCTATGATAGTCCCTTAATTTCAATTGCTTAGCCTAGTTCCAAACATTCTTACCCACTAATGACCTTAGCCCCGTTACAACCTAGAAAGACCTCTTGAATGTGTGCACTTGTTTTGTTATATTAATTTTAGACTATTGTCAAGCATATGGTAGAATAACATGTGATGATATTGAGCATAAATAGAACCCAAATATTGGTGAGTTGAGCAAAAACACCTAATTCTAAGGAGAGTAAAGTAGATAGAAAGTACAGGCAGGAGATTTACTATCTTGTGTTAACTTGTTTTATTCTTGGAGGAAAATGTGAATCCTAAGATTAAGTTGACTAAATATATGTGTGAGCCTATTTTGAAAGAAAGGGTAACTGTTAATTGTGATTGATTGAAAATATATCTGAATTGAGGCTGAAAGATATGCTCCGACCCCTGTTGTGCAAATTATTTCTTGCTTGAGGACAAGCAAAATCTTAAGTTTGGGGTTGTGATAAATCTACATTTTATGTAGATTTATAGAGCAACTTTATATGATTTTTGCACTAGCTCATAGGAAATTTGTGAGAAAATAACACCATTAATGAAGGATTTCATGAGATGCGTGTTCTAAGCTTTTTACTTAAAATTACATGAATTACCTTAATTTTGAATTTTGTTGGATTTTATGAAGGAAGTTAGATGAACAAAGAAGGAAAATGCAGTTCACAGGTACAAAGGAATATTATACTTACCAAAGTGGACTTAAAAGAAGCAAGAACCAAAGTGAGGACCATAAAAGAAGCCTATAAGCATGCCTGGCGCCAAAACGAAGCGGATTTCTTCCGAAAAACCACCCAACAAGTTTCTAACCTCACTGAGCAGGTCCAAGGCCCAAATTTTAATTTTATTTTAATTCTCAATAGGCTTGGGTTGTGCGAGACAGATAGCCTCCTTCTCTAGAATCCCGAAGATACATTACAAATAGAAGGGAGCTCAATTCCATTCTCATTCTACATTCTCTCTCTCTTGGATTTTTTACAGAGGAAGGACTCTCCAGAACTTCAGAGGATTCTCCTAGCTTTCCAGTGGATAGAGATTGAAGGCCATCCTTTTTGTTAAGGTTTACCTTTAGTTTCTAATGATATATATTGTAATGGGTTGTTTTTCTATTGTTATGGAGAACTAATCCTTAGGCTAGGATTGTGGTATAGCCATGCTTGAAATAATTGGAACCCCATTTTGATTGTTAATTTTATTTCCCTTTTTCTTTCAATTGAATTACCTTGGTGATCTTCAATCTTCATTATACTCTTTGGAATTGATCACTCCTTGCATGTTTTTAATCAGTTAATTAATCGGCGACCGTACCGTAATTAATTGGTAGATCTCTAAGGTAATTGAGTTTAGGACGTTGCATGATCAAATTGCAAACTAAGCTCTTAATCGAATTCGTTCACCCTCTTTGTTCCCAACCCTTTCCTAGATTAAAACACTGCATGATCAACCAGGGGTTTAATACAGGAAAGAGTTTTTACAACCCATGACCAAAGGTTGTGAAAGAACTCGGTAGAGAGATATTAACAATTGAACTTGGGAATAAAATTACATTTTAACTTGGGGGAAGGAAATTAAAGGCATAAGTGAACCTATAATCCTAGGTTTTTAACTCATTGAAATCCAATTTAATTTTAATTATCCCTTTTTTTTCCTACCTTTTTCATTTTAATTCTTTGAACTTAACCCATAATTGAATAATCTAGACAACGTACATAGGAATTTCTTTGAAAGGTACTCCATATCAGTCCTTTGGGTACGATATCTGGACTCAAGTCCATTGTTACTACTGCGATAAGGTACGCTTACCCTTAACGTGTTCTAGACACATCATAATGGAATCGGTATACTGCTAAAATCCACATACATAGTTATGTTGGAGCAGTCTTTAACTTTCACATTTTCTACCTCCAACAACCAGACAGAGTGTGAAGCATGTATCGCCGAGTTGGTGATAGCTTCTGACATAGGTGCAACCTCACTGTGTATGTAGTAATTCACACTTAATGATCTCGTAGACCAACGGAATATACCAAGCTAAAGAGCCAATGTTGCAGAAACATTTGGCAAAAGTCAAGATTCTTATCACAAGTTTTGACAAGATAGATTTTGTCTATATACCTCGTGATAAAAAACGTGAGAGCTAACATCTTGTCCAAGCTGGCAAGTACAAAGTCTTCTAGCAATAATGGGTCGATCATCCAACACACAATCCACGAGCCTTATCTTGTCATGATGGTAGAGTCGGAGCTGAGCTAGATGACCCTTATTATTGGCTACTTGAAGGAAAACATCATCTCGGAGGATAAGAAGGAAACAAGGAGGTTAGAAAGGTCAACCGCATATTCTACATAGTCAATGACAAGCTCTATTAATGTGGATTTTCCCAACGTTTAGTCAGATGATTGAGAAAGTCAAAATCCGAGTATGTAATGGTAGATATACACGAGGGATGTTGTGGACAACACTTAGGAGGCAGAGCCCTAGCTACGAAAATACTTAAAGCGAGTTACTATTGGTCGATGTTGGAGAACAATGCCATGGAGTTTACTAAGAAATGTGATAGATGCCAAAAATACTCCAACATTCATCTTGCTCCCAACTCCCCCTGAAGATTTAAGCACACTTACTTCCCCCTGGCCATTTATCTGGTAAGGGATCGACATACTTGGCCCTTTTCCAAAGGCGACTAGTCAAGTAAAGTATCTAGTTGTGGCAATCAATTACTTCACCAAGTGGATTGAAGCAGAGGCATTGGCAACCATCATGGCTAGGAATGTGAAAAATTATGTATTCTAACAAATTATTTGTAGGTTCGGGATATCAGATGTCGTAGTGTCAGATAACGACACACAATCCTAAATAGAAGTTTTCAGGAGTTCTTAACCAGGTTGAAGATAAAGTAGCACTTTATCTCGGTTGAGCATCCCCAGACAAACAGGCAGGCAGAAGCTGTGAACCGAGTCATTCTTCGCAGACTCGGAAGGTGCTTAGATGAAGCAAAGAGGTGTTAGGTTGAGCAACTACCACACGTTCTTTGGGCGTATCACACAACCCTCATTCTACCACTGAAGAGTCTCCTTTCTACCTTACTTATGGCATGGAGACAATGATATCCTGATAGAAATTGGAGAGCTGACATGGAGAGTGGCTAACCTGAGATTAGTAGATAACAATGGGCTATTCCGAATCGAATTGGATGTTACTGAAGAAAGAAGAGAGATTGCCGCAATAAGAGAAGCTGCCCTGAAGAGACAGGTTGTAGTAAGATACAACAAGAAGGATCCTCGTGCGCTCGAGCCTGCGACTTAGTGTTAAGACTAGCCGACATTGGAGGGAAGAATGCCAAATAGGAAAAGCTTGCTAAAAAATGGGAAGGCCTTTATCGAGTTACCTTGAAGATCGACACTGGAGCGTACATGCTCAAGACTCCATCTAGGACTACCATCTCGCAGACACCAAATGCGAGCAACCTCAGACGGTATTATAGCTGAGGCATTTTGGTAATGAAGGTTAAATGAGTCCGTTCATTTAGAGTAAAGTGCTTCTGTTAGCAAAGTATAGGTGGGCTAAGTTACGTACTATAATTCGTAGCCCTTGTACTACTTTTTGGTCCTACATGATTAATAAAATGAGAGTTTTCTAGTCTAGAAAGCAAATCGCAAGTCAAAGAATATAAAGTAAAGGAAAAAGCAAAATGACAACGATCAAGTAATGCAGAAAGGTCGTCACATCGTGTATATAGATTTAATCCAATTGGGGTTTGAGATGAACAAGCAAAAGTTCATCAAGACAATAATAAGGCAAGAAGGCTATCACCTCGTGTACATGGATTAAATCCAATTGACATTTGAGATGAATAAGCAAAAGCTCATCAAGATAGCAAAAATTAAGGCAGAAAGGTCGTCACCCTGTGTATATGGATTTAATCCAACCAGAGTTTGAGATGAACAAGAAAAAGTTCATTGAGATGACAAGAATAATGCAAGGAAGTTATCATCTCATGTATGTGGATTAAATTCAGTCGAGGTTTGAGATAAACAAGCAAAAGTTCATCAAGATGGCAAAAAATTAAGGTTAGAAGGTTGTCACCCCATGTATATAGATTTAATCCAGTCAGGGGTTTAAGATGAATAAGAAAAAGGTTCATTGAGACGGCAAAAATAATGCAAGAAGGTCATCACCTCGTGTACGTGGATTTAATCCAGCTGGGGTCTGAGGTGAACAAGCAAAAGTTCCCTAAGATGATGGAAGCAACAAAGTAAAGCCCACTGAGATGACAAAGGCAACAAGCAAAAGCAAAGAAAGCTCGAAAGAAGACAATAAAATGAACGAAAAAAACTCAAAGTCACGACGAACAAAAAGAATGCAAAATCAAAATCACAAGTATTCACAACAAAGTATGATAAAGTGATGACAAAGCATGATAAACTACCAGATGTCTACAATATGCACGAAGATATAAATGAAAAGGGATATACTGATTAAGTCATTCGAAAATATATACACTATTCAAATTGTTCAAATTAGTCATTATTTGAATTCTAATTGCTCAAGAATATATTAATTGTTCAAGACATTCAAAAATATAAATTGTTCAAATTGCTCGAAGACAAATCATAAGCCATAATAGGTTACAAACTAAATTGGCATTCTGACCCTTCAAAGTTCTGAGTCAGCTGCATCAGCATTGACAACTTCGGCGTGATATGTACTAACTATCCCAGCATCAGGATCATCACCTCAAACCACAACCTTGACTGGAGGAGGGATTGTCGACATCACCTATGGGGTCGATATAAAGTTGTCCTGCAAGTTGCCCTTAAGCATCTTACCTCTCAACATTTGTATCAAAATCGACCCCAACTCTAGTTGCTTTAGATTGGCCCCAACTTCTTCATCAGCATTCCCCTTGAATTAGAGCCAATGTCGACAACAATAAGGTTTGCCGGGACCATCTACATCAGTCGACATTAGCATGCTAAACGACGTAAATGACCTTATAGTCCACTTGGGCACATTCTATATTCAAATTTTGTTGAAGGAGATAATAGACTTATTCCATGGTGTTTTCAAAAGAAAGTTGAATGGATTCTATCCAACGTCGACACATTTGTTTATGTTTTGCTTAGGTGTACACCACAACAGTCTCAAGCTCCTTCACCTTACCTTCAAGCTCTTCGACCTTAACCTCGGACATTTTGACCTAGGAAGACAGGTTCAACTTTAATTCCACATATTTAATGTCGGCAACAGTCAATTTGTCTCACAAATTAGCTTCAACCCTCTTCAGCCATTTCTTTTCCCGCTGCTCTACCACAAGTTGCTCGCTAATCTTGGCTATTCATCTCATAGTCTTCTCCTTGGCTCGGCAGGCACCTTCCTCTGCTTGCTTCAACTAGTTTATCATAGCATCTTTATCAACTAGCTCATCAAGCAAGTTCTTGTCACCAAAAATGTCTTTCATTAAAAGTATTGCAAGTAGCCCAAAAACATGTGCTGGAAGAAAAAGGCCAATCCGCCTAACCCACCTTGCATGTCCATTATCTTGCCTAGCACGACTGCCTCAATGACAAAGGAATGACCAACTAGGATTTGTCCATCAGCCTCTTTAACAGCAAGTGAGGGTGGAATGGGCAACTCATTACTTCTTAACAAGCGGCTCCTCCTACAGCTCATCATCTACAACCCTTTTTTTAGGAGCTGGAGCAACGTGAGAAACTCTAGCTTCCACCACCAATTTGAAAGGACATACCTCAACAGACTCCAATGTAGGCTTAATGTTAGCCTTCCAGATCACTATCCCTTTACCTAGAGGATGAATGGGAGAAGTGGGGACCTTTGTTTTCTCTAGAACAACGACCCTCTATTTGCCCTTGGCCCTTCATGGCTCCTTTGGCTTTCTTACCTTGTCTTGTTGAACAGCTAGGGCAAAATCAACCATTTTTGACTTCACCACCTCTGCAAAGGAAAGAAGATTCATCAAAAAATAATAAAAATAAAAAATAGAATATCAAATGATGATGTTGAATGATGATGAATGATGCATGCACAAATAATTTAACTAAAACTACCTCGATACTTAGCAGGAGTGGATCTGATGAGCCAGCCATTTACATGGAATCTGACCTTGTAGATCTTTAACCAAGTCATACAAATGATCCCGGGCTGTCAACACATCTAGGGTAAGATCTTTCTCCCTAACCAAGAATTAACTAGAATCTAGACAATAATAGCCATAAGACCAGTGCAAGGGAAATCGGGGTTCATTTACACTCTCCCTAATCCCGTGAACAATGAACAAAGTATCCTAGCTCTCAACCCGAGGGTGAAAAAAGGAGAATTTATCCTTATAATCCTTATAAAAATCCTAAAAAGGTCTAAACAATGCTCACTTCCTAACGCCGCTAAATGAGATAGAAGAATACTTTTTCTCAAAGGACTGGCGAATGTGGCTGAAATAGTAGAAAAATAGATTATGGGTGCAAACATTCCCTTTCTGTTACACAAATTTTCAAAGGCTACGATGAAGGCCTAAGAATTTGGGTGGAGTTGTGAAGAACTGACGTTGAGAAAATTTAAAATTGACACTTGAAAGTTAGTGAAAGGAAGCCTAAACCCGAGATGTTCGAAGAATGTCAGAAACATAGGTAGAAAGTTAAGGTATAAATAACCAACTTTTGTGACCGCAGTCTAGTCTAAGGGTGTCCCTATAGTTTCCTTGGGCCCTTGAGAACATATCCTACCATTATTCCCTGGTGCCATTATATCGAAAATCATACCATTATCACCTTGGTCTAACTCTAGACAACCTACCAATGCATCCAATGCCTCTTAGTTGAAGTAGGATCGAGTTCCAACAACCTCCTTATCTACCCAATCCACATCTAGATTTGCTACCTCATAGTATGCCTTTGGAGCGCTCTCAATGTTTCTCACTGTCTTTCCTATCTCCCTATCAAAAACATTAGAAGAATGGTTAGATGCTACTAGCCTAGTAACCTGATTAATTGAAACTTTGTCACTTCTTCCAACCAACGTAGCCATTCAGGACGTGCTTCTTGGACTAGATGGAATATTGTATCCAAGCCCTAGCATACCCTAGGACTTCATCGGGACTATATCCCCACCGACTTCAAGTGACTTCAACATTTCCCAAGAACTTTTGGGCATATGGTGATTTCTAGTGAAGTGGTTCTTTAGGGTCGGCTATCATTAGGCACTCATCTCTCCTCCTTATACTCCTCAACCTACCTTCACTACCTCGAGCAGCCGTCCTCTCGTGAGGAGCGATTGAAGCAACCAAAGAACTGACACGGCCCTCGACACCCCCACAACTCTCGGAGGACCTTCGCTATTCAGCGGACAAAGATGAAGAGAAGGTCAAAGGCTTGAATAGTTAGTTGGCAGCAAAGCCCGTTGGTTGACTGCTAGGGCGGCCGCATGCAAAGGATGGAGCGTTGTGCTGCGCGAATCCCTCTTCAACAAAACAAACCAAAGGAGGAAAAAAAATATGTATACACATAATGTAATGCAAAAAAGAACTCAATAAAGATGAAAAATAGGAATAAAGATATTACCTTAAATAGAAGTGTATATGGATGCTGGAATATAGAACAAGGCTACCGGATGATGTTAAAACTTTCACCGAAAAGAAATTGCAATGCAGATAAAGAGTTCCTGTGAAGGAAGAAAATGAAAGTAGTAGTAAAAGTAAAAATAAATGGATGAAATAACAATACAAAATCCATGGGCCCATAACCTTATTGGGCCCAAGTGCATAAATATTTAAAAACAAGTTTAAAAATTTACATAACTGCTTAAATCTCTTGGAATTTGAGGAATCATGAAATTCAAGATCCTAAATTATTTAATGAGCATCAGTCTTCTCTAAAATGAGATGAAGCTATCTACAAAAGATGAAAAGATGCAGGCTGAGCCATTTGATCTCCATAGCCTTCAACCAGTAATGTGTCTACCAAAATATTACTGGCTTGGGGGCAATATCATCCTAGAAGCCACCCCAAACTCTCAAGCCAACGATGCTTCTTCCAAGCATCATCGGCTTGGGGGCAACTGTTCTGGAGGTTACCCGAACGCTAACCCTTAAGTTGGACTATTTCACCAACTATCTCGGTCACCATAACCACATGTATCCCAGAAAGTATTGTCTTGCTTATCCCAATCAGAGTTTTGTGCTTACCCCGGCACAGCTTGAAAAATGTCTAACAGCAAGGCAAATACCTAATGAGGCACCCAAACGCGCACAACCATGTGTCACATAACCTTAACGGTATTTCCCTCCAAAACACTCAATATAAAGGGCTCTACACCCATCAAGTACACACGCTCTTTCTCATTCTCATTCACTCTTATGCCCCTACTAACTTAAGCATCAGAATCCTTGTAAGTGCCACCATCGAAGACACCATCGGAGACCTTTGCGACCACCATAGGAGCTCACTAGATATTTTTCCTTATATTCACCACACAACACAACCAATTAATTATTTACTGAGTAGTCAACATGAAAGATATATGACCTATTACAAACTATGGATATTAAAAGTTATGAATTTAGCTATTCAATCTTATAAAAACAGGAGAATTACAAAATTTAGATATCATTCCTTTAGTTGTTTTTGATACTATTCTTTAATTAAAATCAAAATTTCACCTTGATAATTCCCGTAATTAAAATTTATATTAAAGGTCAATATAGATTCTCAAATTAAAAATCAAATTCTAATTAAAAAAAAAAAACATCAAATATACCTACATATGAAATTATATCTAAGAAAAAATATTTTGTGCTCTTCTATGACAAACCTTACCTACGAGGGAGTAAGACTAGGAATGAGACCACTTAAACTACCATCTTGCAAGCCCACATTCACATGCACATTAAATTATTTCAACATAAATGTTAGCAGCAACATACTTCTTAGTAAAATTTAATAAAAATCACAAAATTTTGTAAATGTCACTTCATATTTAATGTCATTTATGATTTTATAATATAAATTTTAGTAACCAATAACAAAAAGTGTGTTAAAGAAGGTGTGTATGGAGTCTGTTTGATAATGAGACCTTGGAGCCATTGCAATGACTGAAATATTGAAGAAAACGGCAAAGAACAAGAAGAAGCAAGGAGATGATGGCGTGGGTGTGGAGCGCGGTGGAGGATGACCCAAATTGATTGAGGAATTCGTGGATGACCCAATGAAGGAATTCTTACTATGCTATGCCATTTCAAGTTTGGCACATTCTTCTTTTTTGGTGCATGGGTGATGGTGATGACAGCCTTTGTATAGTTACTGTTACCAGAGACCAGGAATGTGCCAATTGAACAAATGGATAGGGTGTGGAGAGAACCTTTTTTTGGGGGGGAAAAGAATTGTGGGAAGCAAGAGTGAAGGCGCAAAGGTATAGTGGTACCCTGATATATATCACTCCACAAGTTACAAGTATTCAAATACTTTTGATGTTAAGTATGATTAATTACCATATATAATTTGCTTACCAACTTCCTCAAATTTGGAATGATGGGAGAAGAACGAAGAAAAAAGAATCGTCTAAAAAAATTCACTCACGTGCATAAATATATATTTATCTCCATAATTTAATTATTTCAAAGCGAAAGGATCACTTTAAAACAGAAAGTAGAGAATTATATTTGTGGATTAAAAATAAAAAATAAATATTAATAACTTTATAATTTGTAAGATAAATATATTTTTAATTAGTAGTTATAATTCAGTTTTTTCTTTAAATTACACTGCTCAGTTTACCGACTCAAATTCCTTGAACTCATTTTAATATTTTATACAAGGATAAACGAAAAGTCTTACACTGGCAGTGACAAGACTTTAGGAAAATATGGATGGATAATGTTTTGTGAATAGTAAAATGGGACGATAAAAAATTCTCTTCTTTGATTTTTAGGTGTAGTAATTTTTTAATGAATCAAACTTGTATGGTTTTTGTTGTATTGACTCGGTCGTATTAACTATCTAACAGTTTTGATGATCATCAATATGAAGTATATAAGATTTAAAATTTTAATTTTGATTCAATATCTTTGTAACTATCAACCAATTAATAATTATTATAAAAGTCAACAATTTTACTCTATGGTAGTTATAGTTAGATGACAATAAAAAAAATCTTTATGCATTTCAATTAAATTCTTAATTTATGCTTTTGTCTAGATAAATCAATTTTTTTTGTCATTAGATGAACAATTAAAATCATCTTGTCCACTACTGTGTAAATAACTTTTTAAATCAGTTAAAAATAACATTTTAGATCGGTTCTAAAACCGTTTTAGACACATGTAATATAGAAAGTGAGGTGTTTTTAGAATGGATTTTCACCTGATTTAAAAAAAAAAAATAACTCGGTTGTTGGGGAACCGATGTAGAAAGTTCCCTATCCATATGTAACCATGGAAGCACCTTCTCAACTTTTGCACACAACAACCACCGAACCACCATATGCAAGCACCTGAACCATAAACATTGACCACTAACTCACTTCAATATACCATGAATTGTCACCACCATACATCCCAGAGACTTGTTCAACTTTAACAATCGTGACTTTTCACCACTTAAGTCCTAGCAAAGCCGTCAAAACCTGCAAAGCATCACCATCTGAATGTAACAACCAAGACCCATGATGTAGCACATCGAAAAATGAAGAAATAACTAGGAGGTCTCTTAGCTTGTTAGGGTCTTATTTACAACATGTCTGCAATCCAAAGCAAAATTAATAGCATGAAAACCACCAAATAGTAGAACAAACAAATCTCAAATCATTATCATATGAAATGAAAATCGAGTCAAGGTTTGATGACCATCAAATCTCAAATCTGGACAGGGCTAGCTGTACCTTAGCTTTCTCATTCTTCTCACCATACAACTTCAACAATGGCAACACCAAGCAATAATGATGTGAGGAAGAAGATGAGGTGGAGGTGGAGACGAACCTGTAATGGCAAAGGGAAGAAAAGGAGGTGGAGACGAGACAAGCAATAATGTCAGAGGGAAGAATGGCAAAGACGTGGAGGTAGAGGGAAACACGAACAGGAATAGAATGATGTGAATGTGGGTTTTTAAAAGCTTTTTTAAATCAATTGCATGAGAATTGATTTAAAAAATTGCTTTTTAAATCAGTAATAAGTAGAATCGATTTAAAAAGTTATATTTTAAATCAATTCTCATGCAACCAATTTAAATATTTTCACTTATTACAAAAATACCACATATTTTTGTTTAGATCAGACCCAAAAATAAGTTAAATTCCCGTTGTAGAATGTAGATTTTGTAGTAGTGGTCCCAACATATATATATTCAACAAATCTATAAGTATAGCATTGCCACATAAGTAACATTTAACAACATTATTTTGCATAAGCAATATAGTTCAATTGTCATTATTCTACTTTTAAGGATAACTTTTGATATATTTTTCTCACTTATTCTTCATAATATATAACTCTATTTTACTTTTTACTAGTGTAATAACTCAAGCCATACACAGAAGTTAAATTTAAAATTTACAATTTTTTATTATTCTATTTTTTAATGTATTTATTTATCATTTTAATATTTTACAAAAATAAATTTTAGTATATATATATATATATATATATATATATATATATATATATATTATGGATATTGGTATATTCAAATAATTTTATATTTATAAATGTCAATGAATAAAAAAAAGAAATGAATAAAAAATATTTTAAAATGTCTTATATCATTTTAAATTATATAAACATGTCTTTAAAAAAAACTTAATCTTCATAATAACTCTATTTTACTTTTTATCAATCTTAAGCTATCAATTTCCATAACTTTTTATTTTCATTAATCTCTGTAAATTCTTATTATACTTATTTAAATTGGAATGAGAATCTTATGTGGAAGGTATGTTTAAAATTTTATAAATTATAAATAATTAAAATAAATATAAAATACAAAACATTTTTATATATTAAACTAAAATTGCCTGAATATTTATAATTTGTGCAACCAACAACGACATTGATAATACAAGACACAACATTGTCAACTATAGAAGATCAATGACAGATACATATTAAGATACACAAAGATATAATGTGATCTACAAATGTACAATAATAAAAAAAAAAGTTCGGCCAAATTTAACACTTGGAGAAGAGAAAATATCGATAAGGTAGGAACAAACGTAGCATAATAGAATTAGAAGTAGCGATTATGTTCAGCAAAGTCACGTAACCAGATTAATATAAAATATACTAATTACAACTTTATGTTCATATCAGAATTCCAGGCAATTTTATTTGAATGGATACTATTGGTGAAACTTTTAGTTGAAAATTCCTTCACTTCCACTGTTTGGTAATAGAAATTCGACCACACGTGCAACATTCCTGAGCACAATCAAGAATCTGCTGCCCGTGTCAATGTGCCAACTCCTTGGTACAATTGGTCCCATGCACTTGCTTACCACATGATGAAGAAATTATTATATGTTTTATGATCATATGATCTCGATTAATCTGTGTGATACATGAATTATTTTTTTAAATAGAAAAATATGATTACATGTAGAGATGGCCAATGTTACATGGCCCCAGACCATATAATAATTTTTCCATTGCATGCTTTAGTTAGCCAAATTGCACAATTAATAATTTGATGAAAGAAATCACCATTTAAGTCATCAATTTTATCCTAAGCATATGGTTTTATTTACATCTCTGTCACAGTGCATATAGAATGATTCTTCTCCAATTATAAAGGCACTGTAGGTAGTTTGACTTTTCTTGGTAGCAATTTCGTCTCGCTTTGATTTGAAAGAAACACGTCTTAACTCTCAGGTAAGGAAGTCTTTTAGGCCTAATGATCAAAGCTAATTAACTAAATTTTAGTAGTGATACTTATGTTGAAAATTCAAACCAATATACTGTTCTTGCAAGTTTGCACATACTCCACTTGGACTTCATGGCAAGTTGTTGCCACTTGACTGCACAAGTCAAGAAACACTATTTGGTAATCATGATTCATATCTGCAACTTCAAACCCCCTAAGTTTCTACCCGTTTAAGAGTAAACAAAAGACTAATGGCAGTTGGGTTGACTATAACAAGTGAAAGAGGACAAAACAATGTTAAGATAACCCTCTATGCTGTCCTTTCTTGTATGATGGCTACCATGGGAGGCGTCATCTTTGGCTATGACATTGGAATATCAGGTGGGCTGACCTCAATGGAGCCATCTCTGAAGAAGTTCTTCCACGAAGTGTACCTTAAGATCAAAGAGATGTCAAAGTTAGCAACTACGCGTATTTGATAGCCAACTATTGACCTCTTTTACATCCTCTCTTTATGTTGCTGGTCTTGTTACTTCCTTCTTTGCTTCTTATATCACCAAAGCCTTTGGACACAATCCATCATAGCCGGAGGTGCCACATTCCTTGTCAGTAGAGCACTTGAAGGCGCAACTTTTAATGTGCACATGCTCATAGTTGATAGGCTTTCGCTTGGGGTTGGGGTTGGTTTTGCAAACCAGGCAGCTACTTTTACCTTCATGTTTCTATAGCATAACAAGCATTTAAAATATTGTATGGAGCTTAAGATTCAATTGGAAACTAGACAATGCTTGTCTGGCCAACAAAAAAAGTGAACAACAAAAGCCTTATTCCACCAGGTGAGATTGGTTACATGGATCGCAAGATGTCATTCGACTCAGCTAAAGGCCAAATTATCAAAGATATTATTCAACATGTGATCCCCCTTGACAACTTTCTCCAATGTCCTTCCTGGTCTCCTTTGCCCCTTTATTACAAGATTAAAAACCATGCAATCTAGTTTTCTCATTGAAGCATTTAGGATTAACTTCTTTCTTGCAAAGTGCATTTAGACTGTTAAAGACAAAGTTAAAAAGAATAAGCATTGATTATGATTTTTCATTAAAGCATTCTCTTGCATGTATAACCTCTAAGATCACTGCATGATCCAAATTACACAATTCATAAAGGGAAATTGGTAACTCTCATGCTTTCTAGAATAAGCTGAATTGTCTAATGTCCATTATGTTGCCAACTTGCTCCAACCATCTCATAGATATAATTTCTTGGCAAATGTTAACCGGTGTACTAAGGACATTGGTTAAGAAAACAAAAGCAACAAGCTTTAAAGGGAAAAGGAAAAGTATTATTATATCAAGACCACAAAAATTATTAGTTGCCTACTTTTTTTAAGTAATTAGGATCAGTTATCAGATCATATTTAACGCTCCTTAACCACTCCTTTCGGGCTTTCAAATTGTATTCTGTGTTTTTAGGCAGTTCTTCGGTATCTCTCTCTGAAATGGCACTACCGCAACTAAGAGGGGCAATAAACAACAGCCTCCAATTAAGCATTGGTGCTTTATCTGCTAATCTAATCTACTATGGAAAAGAGAAGATGGAAGGTGGTTAATTGAGGTTGGCGCATGTCCCTAGCCATGGCAGCAGTTATAGACTCAGTCCTAACACTGGGTGCACTTGTCTTCCTGAAACTCCAAACAACTTAATCCAACGCAGCTATGACCATCCAAAGGCCAAGCTACTGCTTCAGCAAATTCGAGGCATGGAAGATGTGAAAGCAGAACTTGAGTTCTCCTTCAAAAACCAATAAACAACCATTTAAGATTATTTTGAAAGGAAGATATAGGCCTCAGCTTGTGATGGCAATAGCAATACCATTTTTCCAGCAAGTGACAGGGATCAGTGTGATTGCCTTCTATACCTCTTTACTTTTTAGGACAATTGGGTTAGGAGAAAGTGCATCACTGTGGTCAGCTGTAAAGACTGGGGTTGTAGGTACTGGCTCCACCTTCATATCGATGTTCATAATGGATAAACTTGGAAGGAGAACCTTGTTATGATTGGGGGCATTATAATGTTTGCATCACAGTGTATAGTTGGAGGCATAATGGCATTTCATCTCAAAGATTATGATAGATAAAGCAAAAGGTATGCTTGTGTTGTTTTGGTTATGATATATGTTTCGGTCACACGTCATCTTCAAATGATGGCCTATGATTAGAACATTCAAGAATGTGTGTTCTGTCCTTCTAGAGTTTTTTTGGGGGGCGGACTGCATACCTTCTACCAACGCTACCGGATCCTCCGCGGGCATTATGAGGGAGGTTCCCTAATATCGTGAGAGGAGCGATACTTTGTGGTATTAGGATGGTTAATATCTTAATCTCTAAACGTTTGAGGCTACGTGCCATCCTATTAAGGTATTTGTTTCATCACTGAGCCACAAGACTGCATCTAAAGGACGGTCCTTGACCGAGGATACTAGGAAGACAAGCTTTGAGTCGTAAATTGTGATCACCAGTGTAACATCCCAAATTTTAGGTACTATAAATAAATCACGAGGTAGCTCTTAGTAGGACCTTTTTCATGTGTTATTAGACAAAAAACGCCTTAAGAGTTATTGTTATTAGATCATTTATTATTATTATTATTATTATTATTATTATTAATTTAGTATTAGAAATTAGTAGGAATATTATCATAAAACTCAGAAGAACATCTAAGGCCTAATAAGGGACTAAAGCCCACTAAACCATATATCCACCTACATGTTATAAGAAGATAATAGAGAAGGATTATTAGGTTTAGCCGTCAAAAAAATAGAAGAAGAAAGAAGGTAGAAAGAATGGGGAGAACAAGAAGAAGAAGAGGAAGAGAAAGACAAAGAATAGAAACCAGAGAATCCAAACCCTAGAACTCAGCTTTGCATGCCCATAAAGGTGAGTGCTCTCTCCTATGTCTTTCCTTGTCCTTTATGTTGTTCTTGTTCATCTATCTATCTTTTTCTCTTCTTATACGTAAATTTAGGAATTTGATGGATTTTGAGGGGATTGTGAGGGAGGGAGTGAGAGAATTATAGATTAGGTTAACCAATTATCAATGTAGAAGAGCGATTGAGAATCTAATTATTTATTTTGAAGAATTTAGAAACCAAAGACAATAAGAAAAATAAATTAAAATTAGTACCTCGGATCCGCTCGGTGAGATTAGATAATCGCTGGACGACTTTTCTTCAAAACTGGATTTCGTGTTGGCACTAGGCGTGCAGACCCGCTGGGCGGGTTGGGTCCTGACGCGGACCCACTAGGCGGGGTGCAATACCCGCTGGATGGGTTGGGTTTCGGCATAGACTCGTTGGGCGAGTTTGCTAGACCGCCGGGCGGGACTTCCGTCTTACTGAGCGAAAACGACTTTTGCTATTCTGTTCTTTGTGCTTATGAATTCTGTTTCTTTTATGCCTTGTTGAATTTATAATGTATGATTGTTATTTACCTTGAAAAAACTGAGTGTGATATGAAATTGTGCCAATGTTTCTTGATAAAAGTCTATGAAAAGTTGTAAGCATTATATGTGACCATGCATCATAACATTTGAGTTATGTGATGAGGAAAGTATGTAGGAATCTAGCTGGTGGAAGCCGTGATAGGTTGTCTAACCCTAGCCTTGGGAGTTATCCGGTTGGAAAAACTCCAATGATCCATGCTGATCCCATAGAGCTAGGGCATACTAGCAAAACTAAGTAACCCTGACTAGTCGCTGGGGGATATCATACTAGTTGAGGGTGCGAGAGTCGAAGGCATCAGTACCAATGGCGCTTCTTATGGCTGTGCATTTACTCCTACTTTACTTTCCAACAAGTTTAGGTTGGTACCACATGTGCATGAGTAGAGATTTAGGAACTTAGTATGCATATGCATGTTGCTACAGTGTGATATGTTGAACTGTGCTACGTTGTAATTGTGTGAAGTTTATGTAACCTTGTTCATAAACGAATGATGTAATGTGTACACGTGTGAAAATTTGATTGCGTATTGTGATAAATTGTCAAGATTATGTATATGTGCTCATGTTATGCATGCATGTCATGCTTGTTTGATGAAACAAAACGATGCATATGTCTAGTTATTGGGCAAAAGATGTGAAATAAATTTATGCTTGTAATTAAAATTGTGTTTGCTACCTCAAGGATAAGTGAGAGGCTAGGCCCTAGGATAGTGTTGTAAGGGTTCTAGTTGGATAATAATAGTTGTGAATGAGATAGAGAAAGAGTAAATCCCCACACAACATAATAGAAAGGTATAAGACAAGTAAGAGAGAACAAAATGAAAGTATTAAGGTGAGTGTTAAGGGAGTGTCAAAAGTATTTTAAAATGTCTGTGACCTTAGACTTAACCCTAGAGGATAACTTTAAATATCAAAAGGAAGAAGAGTAAAATCTAAGCATGAAGGGTTTAAATACTACAGAGGGTTTTAGGTAAGAAAATATAAATAATGAGGATGAGTTCTTAGGTTAAGAATGAGATAGTAAACCAATATAATAATTGTGAGAATGATAGAGTAATTAATAGGAAGTATTGACTATTGAAAGGTGTAGACTCGACCATAAGTATGGAAAATTATGAGAAACCTAGTGAGGCTAAGGCCATGAGAGATAAGTGATAAAGGTTCTTCGAGTAGAAGAGTTTAAGCCAGCCGTAGAGTCCTTAGAGCACTCACTGAGACATTATGTCTCACTCCTTTAAGTTTTCCTTTTTTTATAGGACACAAGTGAAGACATATACAAATGAAGCTTGGAGTCACGTGCAAGAAGACGTAGTCTAGTTTATATTTTTTCTTGTATTCCTCTTTGTGTTTTATACGACACCTTCAGGTGATAGAAGAGTTGTATTAGGCGTGTATTTTTCTTATTGTATTGTTCGTATATAATATCTAATTATATTTATGAGTCGCTTTAACATGTTCCTATGCTTTTAAGTCTTTCTTTTTTGTTTTTAGAAATCTAGGCTTAGTTACAATAATACCTTCTAGGGTGTTGCAACCAGAGCTCGGCCAATAACTAGTGTGATACAACATGGGGCTTCACTAACAAAAGGACTAAAACCAAAGTTACTACCATGACAAGTAGTCAGTTGTGTTGTTTGGAGGAAACACAACCTAAGCCTAATAATAGGCGAGAAGAGGCTTATAACCAAGCTGATATCTCGGTTACGGAATTTGGAGGGTACAACAATGATTTTGCATCCACTCATAATTACACTGTACTAAAACCCCTTATAACACATCATCTTGACAAGCTTCACTCTTTATTAATCACCTCAACCTACACTAATTATCAACCAATAACAAAATCCTCCATTTAAAATTTGCATAATATAAAGAGAAAAGCAAAATATATACACTAATTAGTAATTACCATATAAGAACGTACACAATCAATTATCATGTTACATCAACAGTTGCATTTAGCGATTTTTCTATCCACAAAATTCCAACACAAATTCATGGCAATGCCACAATGAATAACACACAAACATATTATTATGTGTAGTTAGTTTGCCTCACGAATGGCATACCAAGTTTGAATAGCAGTGAGCCAAGTGCCTACAATTGCTAAGTAGAACATAAAGAAGTCAAAAGGTTTGTTGAAAAAGGTGTCACGCATACGCACTAACCAAGTGGCTAAACTTTTATTGTTGTATTGCCTCTCAATTTGAGCTCTAACATGAGCATATTTTCCCTTCTCAGGCACCAAGGTAGTGCCTATGGTGTTGAAGAAGTTGGCCACTTCCTCGTCATTCCGTAGTGAATTGAGCAAAATCCCTCGTAATTTCAACTCCTTTACATCATCATGGTGGTCTATAAGTGAGTTCAAGAAGGAATAGTAAGAACAGATCCCATAATCGTTTTCAAAATCATGACACCTCTCGTACGCAGTCAAGTTGAACATAAGATCTACTGTTGTATCATTTACAACTATCTCAGGAAGCATCAATTCTAAATAGTGCTTGTAATGGGAGAAAGATAAGTCTCTTGGATGACATGTCTTGCCTTTTTTCAGTATAATATTTGCTACTTTCAACTCCGTTATGTTCCTGAGTAACATATACATGTATTAATCGAGACACACAAATTATAATAATTTTAGAGTAGGTGATAAGTTTGTGATGCAGAAATTAAAAATATAATTAATATTCTCATTTTTATTAAAATTATCATGTAATATCTTATTATACCTTTTATCATATTATTAAGTAATTTCTTTATCATTTATTATTCTTCATTTCTCTATCTCTTCAATTAATTTCATAATAACTCTGTAAAATAATTACAAATTAGGTAATGTAAAAATATATTTAACAAAATACTAATACTAATATTTAACAAAAAGGAATACTAACATTACATTGGTCTAAGTGAAACTGGAGTCAAATCTCATAAGCAAAGTTTTGATTTCAAATCTTGTGAATGAAGAAAATGTAGTTAAGAGAGGAGACTCTACTACTGATTAAAGGTGGCCAGCTAGTTTACACCAATAACATAATAACTTAAAAAATATATAAAAAGGAATATAACTTAAAAAAAAAAAAAACCAACACTTTAAAAAGAACAAAAGTAGTACTATTTAACAATAACATAATATATATTTATCTATGTCTGTTCAGAATGTTAGCTAACATATTGTATGATTGAATGTATTAATAAATGGTAATAGTAATTATTTTCACAAAATTTAAAATTGATAATAACTAAAACTTAAAAAAAAAAATATTAAAGGATAGTTATAGTATTTATAGGGATAAACACGTACATTTTTAGGGTTTGTGGAATGAATGTTTTAAAATAGCTTAATTAGCGTGGCTCCTGCCTTACCTGTATCTTACTGCCATGTTTCCCTTCCGATAATTTTGAGTCTGATTTGTGTCGACGTCGACAGGAACATGACGGAGGTTATCCTGATACAGGAAGATTGAGCGCTGAAGATCGAGAAGATGAGTAGGTGGATCAGAGAATGTCAGGTCTTCATCTATGGTGGACGACGAAACGCAATCCCGAAGAAACGATTCCATGGTACGGATCAACGTGTACTCGTTGGTGTCTATCCATAGCAGCTCCAGCAATTGGTACGGAAGCTGGTTCTCTAATAAAAACACATCCCGGATCACATGCATCAGATCCTCAATCTTAAGGCCCATAACCTTCTCCTGGTTACTGGTCAAATGGAAGTTGAGTAGAAGGTCTTGATTGGCATTTTGCAAGATATATAGCAGGGCACACCCGTCCACAAACAGCGACCAACTAATCTTTTCGTCCATGTTTCTGAAGCCTTGATCGGAATATTTGGAAAACAGATCGTTATTGGTGAAAAGACCCGCGTCAAACAGGTTCTTCAGGTCTTTTATGTTATCTACAATCTTATTGTGTAGGGTTTGTGGGTCTTGTCCAATGCTGTGGATGTACCTTGCCGCCCACATCTGCTTGTACTGCTCTCCTAGCTGCAGGTTTGGAGCACCATGATGGATGGGACCGAATGACACCAGCTTCGGCGAGTAATGCTCCGCCAAATGCTCTCGATCTCGGAGATAACGTGCTACCCGTTGTATTTTGGGGCCTTCGGATCGTGCTATTTCCTTTGCTTCTTCCAGCTGCCTAAGCCTTTCTTCAATGGTAATGAAGTTTGAATTCCCAGCCATTGCATGTGTAATAATATTATGCTTGAGGGAGGGAATAGGGATCTATTGGTGGGTCTTTGGGTACGTGTAGTTGGCAGAAGCTTGGTGAGTAATAAACCTTTAATTTGCTCCAGTGAATAGATAACATTGTTTTTGGATTATATTATGGATAAGGAAATTGCAGGCTACGAATAAAGATCCTCCCTGTCACTGTTCTATACGTTTTATATAATTAAAAACGAAGCGTCTCACGGGCAGGGATGTCAAAAATACATGTGTCCGCATATATTTGCGAATAAAATCTGTTATGGGTAAAAAATAAGTACTTTAAATAAGTATTTATAGATATTTTAAACGGGTATATCTATTACCTGTTTATTAATGGGGCGGGTACAGGTATCATGGTACCCGTACCCGTGGATATCCGCTACTCACAATTATATATTTACTTAAATACCCTTACATATTAATATAGATAAAATTACATAAATTTATTCAAAATTTTCAAAAAAATTGTTCATTACGAGAGAAATCTTATACACTTATATTACAAGAGAAAAGGAACATAAATTTGTGAGTATTTAAACTATATTTTTTTAGAAAAATTGTTAGAATAATTAAAATTTATGTTCAAAATAATTATTTTAAACAATAACTCTTTAATTTATAAATTTAAATCTATAAATTCAAAGTGATATTTGTAGTATTTTATAATTGTCCACAACATACAAAATAAATTTGTTATTTATTTATTTATATTTTTTAAAATATCAGCAGATATCCACGGATACTCACGAATATTTTTAATATCCAGAGATATCGCTTAACGGATACCCGTGTAGGTAATAGGATAGGTACGGATACGGATTTTATCCAGCGGGACAGCTAACGACCCGCCCCATTGACATCCCTACTCACGGGTGTTTGTGGGGACAAGCCTTTGCACAGGCCATGGAAATGAAAGGCTCGATGATTAGATACACCCAGTCACAGACCCAGAGTTAGATGACTTTATAATAAAAATGGGTACATAGTTTATTATAAACTTTTACAAAAAGGTCCTTTCATAAAAAAACTATTAAACTAAAATAAATTATGTTACTTACTATATTATCTTTTACAACAATATATAACAGCCAATAACCATCAAAGAAATATTTGCTTTACAATTATTAGAAAGTACGAGAATAATAATCTGTGTTGCGGCAACAGTCATTGCCTTGGAATTAAATTTTTGCATACCTCTAGCGCTACATGATATTCGCTTTGTTTTCCCAAAATTTACATAATAAAATGTCTGAAATTGTGCACTCAAAGCCAGAACGATGTTAGAGCCTAAAAATTAATAACAACAACAATAAAGACGAGAGAAAAAAAAGAGAATATACAAAAATAATGATAGAAAAAGAGAATATTTGTTGGCATGTTTAAAGTTTAGATTGTCAATCCCATAAATAATATTTGTAAGTTTATCCCATTTGCAAATATTAATAATAAACAGCCCTTAATTCCTAAATAATTATAATGAGATCAACATAAAGGAAAAACTAACAAAGCCATTTGATTATAAATGCAATCATTTATAACCTTTAAAAAAATAACAACGGATTATAAAAGGAAAAGACTCTTTTTTGAAAGGCTAAACAAATTTTATTAAAGGTTAAACATCCAAGAACAAGGTGTGTTGGTTTAAGAGTAAAGAACAATAATAAAAGGAAAAGACTCGTAAAAAGAATGATACTTAAATATTTTATTTAAATAGAGTTGAGAAAGCAATTATCTTTACAATGAAAATTATAAAAAAGAAAATAAAATATTAGTTTAAAAAGAAAAAAAGTCATTATATTCATAATAAATATTATAAAAAGAGAATAAAATATTTAGTAAAAATATAATAGAAATAAATAAAACTTAAATGCATTATCTCTCTGACTAAACTCCCAAATATAAACAATTATCCTAATATTTAAATATAATACATGTTAAAAATTTAAATTTCAAAAAGTTAGGGGACCAAGGCCCCCTAATAGGCAAAGTAAATCCGTCCCTAGAGACACTAAACTGTAAATCAGAAAATATGATGTAAAGGACTTCATAGCAATTACAAAAGCATTAAATAATTAATATAAAAAAATATTACTTGCTAAGGGTGGGCATAGGTCGGTTCAGTTCAAGTTTACATGATATTCAAATCCAAACCGATCAACGATAATTGTTTTGGATCAGTTCGATTTTCATGACTTTGTTGTCATCAATCGATCATGATCGAGTTGGATCATCGGGTTTATTATAAAAATAAAAAAATAAAAAAAATAGACGGAGAAGACAAGCAAATACCTTTTCAACTTCTTTCACGCATTCCTTCAAACATTTGGTATGCACAAGAAAATAAAACTTATTTTTTCTTTCAAAATACATCATTCTTATATACTTTACAAATCTATCTTATGGTTACAAGTTACAGTAGAAGCCTGAAATAGATATAACATAATAAAAAAAATGCAACAAAACAAATCAACAAATGATAGTGAAAAGGGGGAAATCGTGTTTAGAGAAATGGGCAAAAAAAGAGCTAATTTAATAAATTGAAGAACTATTGAAGAAGGAGGTGTCGTCAAATAAAGAGGTGTTGTCCACCATTGTTACCCATCGACCACAGACGCTGACCTAGGTGCTGTTGAGAAAAGGTGACAAAGATCATGTGATTTGCGCAAAAGATACATAAGCTATGACCTTGTTACTACTGCAAGCACTATGACTGTCATTGTATTGATGTGCAAATTGTAGATCCTGTTATGGACTATGGAGCTAGCAAGAGACCTCAATTTTTCAAATGTCATTTTTGAAATGTAGTAAGACACACCTTCGGCCACCACACGCAGACATAAGATAAGATTAATAATAATTTAAAAAAATAAAGGCATTGGTTTGAATTAGGTTGCTTAGGCTGTGAATAACCAAATCTAATACCTAAACCAATGTCATCGGGTTTTAATATTTTAATTCAAACCAAACCAATGATTCGAAACAACCTGACTTTTCTCCTTTGATTTGATTTGAATTGATCGAGCAATTGGGTTGATTTGGACCCATATTCACCCCTATCTCCTATAACCTTGTCGCAACCGGGGTCAAGACGGGATGGCGAAAATAATATTAAAAACAGAGGAGCCGCCACCATAATTTATTAAGGAAAAACATGGAAAACCCCTAAAAATGGTCTTGAACCAAAGATTGGATTCGGGAGTCCATTAGGCATAGGGAAGGTGTTAGCACCCTATGACGTCTGTTATAAAAACGATTACCTTTTTAACTTGATGTGCAAAAATATTAATTGTCTTATCCTTTTGCTTATAAAATTATTAATCCTATTTTTATTTTTTATTTAAATTATAGATTTATTTTATTTAAAAAAAAAGATTATTATTATTACCATTTTAGTTTTATGGTTTTTGAGATCGACAAGAATGGACTCCTGCTTCTACGTATCCTCTGGTGTAAGGAGGAAATCAGACTCACGTAGTTCTTTAGGTAAAAAAATCGTTTTGTGGGTTGATGTTTTTTAATTATACATTTTTATTTTTTGTTATTTTATTATTATATTTATTATTTTTAATATTATTAAGGATTATTAAAATATTAAATCTTTATAAAGTATTATCCACAACGATAGGTGGCTTAACAGATGTGGAATACTCTTGCAAAGCAAAGTTCTATAAGATCTCATGATATTCAAGTGAGTCCTAGACCCAACATGAAAAATCATTAAAAATCATTTTTAATTTTTATTAAGAAGAAATATCCATTAACAAATTATTAATTAAACTTGATTATACATTTTTTTAAAAAAATAATATTTCAAAAAAAAATGATAACCAAATAAGAAATGCATCTACAATGGTTACCATTAATATTTTAAAACTTTAACAATGTCCAAAGAAGAAGTGTATCCAAGATGGCCATCATTAAATTTAATTATTTATTTAAACAATAAAAACAGAAGCTTAAAAAAATGAAAAAGGGTCATTTTTCTCAATTGCCAACAAATAAATATTTTGATTATTAGACATTCTTCCAAAAAAAAACGTTTTACCAAAAAAAGCTAAAATAAGAAAAGGCCCAAATTGACTTTCATTGTAGTTACGTTAGCAAGTATTTAATCATGCCTTTATTATTTATCTTTTTAACCAAATTCACAAGTATAGGATATAATTATTATAAGTAATTGTTATAAGCCAACAAGAACGTATTGTAAAAAGCTGCTCAAAACGTATAGGCTATGGACACCGTCTCGCAAAGCAATAAAAAAAATTCACAATTTGGCATTGGGCCCAAACCCACTTCACATTTGCTGAATGGATCAGGGGCGCATAGTGCCCTTCCCTGGAGATACGATTTCGAGGGATTAAGGGAACAATAATTTGCACTGTTGTAACGGATGTGGGGCAGTGGAGGAAAATGGAGTAGATAGAGCCGGCAAGGGGTGACAATAGGCAGAGGCTTTTGTCAAAAAGGTGATGGGGTACATAGAGGAAAGATTTTCATCAAAAAAGCTGCAACAACCGTGGAAGCCGGCATCGAAAATGGTACGAAGGAGGCAGGCGGTGAAAACCTACAAAAATGTGGCGGTCAGCGGTGAATTTCTTCGTGGCGGAGTGACGGTGATTGGTGGCGGTGCAAGTGTCAGTTGGTGCACCATGGCAGTGACGCTACTGCAATGGAGGCATGCCATGGATGAATGCAGGACTATTCTTGGCAGAGGCACAGGGTGTCCGTTTTTCTCTTCTTTTTTATTTTTTTATTTTGTATTTTTGCTACTTATCCTGCTCTGTTTTGGCATCATTTTGATGTTGTGGATCCAGTGCCCCAAGAGAAGAAAACAGTGAGCGTGCGTGAACTATTTAGTGTTAGCAAATTGAAATCAACGTCTTACTATGTGAATGCCTAACACTTGTGTTTCGAAAAAAAAAATGAGGAACTGTGGATATGAATTTGAAATTCAATCATCAAAGAAAGCATACACATGATCAAAAGGGATCTAAAGCATCATTCTATCATATGAAAGGATTCACAATACAAAGTAAATGAACATTTGAGCAAACAATAAAGAAATCCAACGAATAACAGAATATAAAAAGAGGATCAAATACCTATACAACCATTCCAACTGGCAGTATCTCCTTGTTTCTTTCTTCAATACCATTCTTTCTTTTCTTTTCTTCTGTCCCCTTTTCTTCAGTCGACCTTTCCTCACGTTTTTTAGCTTCCTCCCCCTCCTTCTCTCTGTAACTCATTTTAAATAGGCATCCAGCGCCCTCACCCCTCCCTCCAATTTTAGTTTTTGTTTTTAATTTTTCATTAAATTTTGAGAAATGGTTTCCATTCTAGATCCTTCCCTTTTTCTTGTATTTCATTTTTTCTTTTTTGTACTAGACCATGGGCCTCCAAGACATGTATGCCCAAGAACAAAACAAAAACTATTTGAGCCCAACATGTTTCTCTTTTTATTATTTATTTAATAAAATTTTATTTTCTCTCTTTTTTTTATTAAACCTCTTTTTTTTAAAATTCAATTAAAAAAACTTTTTAACCAGGATAAAATTGGGTGTTCATAAACCTATCAACCTAGACTGGACCATCAAAGACTATTATGTGCATGTTTGGTAAAATTTGTAAATTTACATTTGAATGAGCTTTATTTTGAAAAACCTTTCCTTTTTTTTCCATTTTCAAACCGGAATTTTAGGCAAAATTCAGTTTATAATCAAACCCAACTAAAGAAGAGGCTTTTTCATTTTTACCTTTTGAATGGACATTGGGGGCCTCTCAACTAGGAGTGTCCATTGGATCAATTTGACTTGATGAACTTGACAATCCAAACCAAATCAATTAAATTAGTTCAAATTGATTCACTTAATTGGTTTTTATACTTCAAATTCGAACCAAACCAATTATAATTGATTCAATTCTTGGAATTATCTTTTTTAACCTAAACCAACTCGATGAGATTGATACAATTTAGAATTTAGAACTTAGACTTTTCTTCTACTCTTGCCTTTTCTTTGTTTTTCATTCATTTTGATTTTATTATAATCTTATTCATTGTTACCAAGTGTCTTAATTTGATCATATTTATTATGTAATTTTTTATTATTTTTTAGTTAAAGAAATTAATCATATATATATATATATATATATATATATATTGATAACTATAGAAAAAACTAAACATTAAATAAAATAAATAATTAGACATTTAAGAATAAGAATTATTTTTACCTTGCATTAATATAAAATTAAATATTTATATAAAATAGACAACAAGTGGAGATAAAAACTTGAAAACTATAATAATTTACTTTTTATCATAACCCAATGAAGCAAACTAAACCAACTAAAACTTAATTAGATTGGTTCGATTAAGATTGACCAATGAACTAAACCAACCCAATTAAATATGATCGGTTCAGATTTGATTTTACCCTAGACCTAACCAATCCAACTAATGAAAATTGTGGAGACAAGCTTGGTGGAAGAAGTCTTAGCGTTGACTTTGATTATTCCTAAGCCTCACTTGATGAAGGTGATGACAAGTTGTAACTTGCTTTAGTTTATGTGTGTGTCTTTGTTAGTCTTTGATAAGTTTAGCTCTTAGGCTACTTTGATGCTTGAAAGATTCTTCAAGAGCTCAATTAACACTTAAGGAATTAAAAGGTGATAAAATGGTTTTTGAAAAATTAAAATCGAACCACGAGCATGTGAGAAAATGCTAAGTTTTGTTTCTAGACTAATAGATTAAAACTTAGGATAACATATTAAATTGATCATGATTTTGAAATTTTTCATTAGGAATAAAATAATCAATTATTCACTTGTGATAATCGAGTATTTTGCTCTATTCTGATTTAAGAAAATTTGCTCTCTATGTAATAATCAATTAAATGGTAATATAGTCAATTATTTGTCATTTAAACAATAGATGTCTTTTGTAATAATCGATTATCTGCTGAAATAATATATTATATTGTTCTTTGTTCAAACCTGAGAATTTGGATGAACAAAATAATTGATTATGTGAAACAAATAATTGATTATTTCAGTTTTTATCTATAAATAATTGTTTCAATGCTCTTGTTTAAAGTGTGACTCCAAAACTACTTTTTAAAAAAATGAAAAAGTGAGAAAAAGCCACGAAAAATGTGACAAAGCATGGACATCAAATCTTTTGTAAGTTTTCATCAAATCAATAGCTCATCATGGAGAAGTCAATCAATATGCCATTGTAGTCATCAGCTAAGTTTTTCATTTTGTGTCAATTTCACAAAATCATGTGATATCTCTTCTTTGCTTCAGTTGTTTGTTGTTCTTGAGAAGTGAGAATTTCTCAAGATTATCCGTAAAGGGTTTGTACATGTGATCAAGGTGTTCTTGAGGATTTTTCAAGAAACCTTGTGTGTGTTAAAGGTCAATTATGTGTGTGATTGTGTGTTTATACAAAACAAGTGATTTTACTGAAGAATCTCAATCGAGTTGGTTAAGGACTAGATGCAGATCACAGTGGTGTGATCAAACTAGGATAAATTGCCTTGTGCTCTTCTCTATCTCTTTAAACTCTTTCTTTTACATTCTTAATCCTGCATTAAAATTAGAACAAGAAACTTGCATGCTTGCATACATGATAGCTTGATCATACAAACTATAATTAGGATTGCATTGATCATTTCTAATCCATCCTTATGTTCTAAGTCAATTGGTGACAAAAGTTTTTGAAGAAATTTTGAAAAGTGTTTTGAAAACCTATTTGGGACCTGTGTATTATTTTTAAAAGATTCAATTCACCCCTTCTTGGATCTTGCCATTTGTCTTCAAGTGGTATTAGAGGATGTTTCTTGTAAATTGCTAAAGATATTGAGATAAATGGCAGGAAGCACCCATTTGTATGGTAAAGGTGCCTCCATTAACAAATCCCTTATTTTTAATGGTGAAGGTTATGCTTGTTGGAAAATTCGTATGAAATTTTTATTAAAGTCATTGGCATAGAAATCTGTGATGCAGCAGAAAATGGTCCATACATACTCATGCATGTTGTAAATAAAAAAAATAAACAAAAGCCAAGAAAAAATTGGACTGATGAACAGAAAAGAAAGAATCAATATAATTTCAAGGCTAAAAGCATAATCACCTCTACATTATCACATGATGATTTGTTTAGGGTACCAAAATGCAATTTGGCTTAGGAAATGTAGGATACCTTACAAGTAACCCATGAAGGAACTTTCGATGTGAAAGGAATTAGGTAACATATACTATAATTCAAGAATATGGGATGTTTAGAATGAAAAAAGGGGGAACAATTTTTGAGGTTCAAAAATGCTTTACATATATTGTTAATCACTTGATAAGTCTAGGTAAACATTTTGATAAAGAAGAACTTGATGTCAAGGTGTTGAAATGCTTGAATAGGCCTTGGCAACCTAAAGTTATTGCGATTACTAAATCCAAAGATCTCACCAAGATGAATCTAGCAACCCTATTTAGAAAGCTGCAAAACCATGAGTTAGAGCTACATTGACTCAACGAACATGAAAAAGTTGACAAGAAAAAGAAGGGTTTGACTCTCAAAGCAAGCCTCTCAAAGGATGATGAAAATGATGACAATAGTTGTGAAGACCAAGAAAATGAAAATCTATCACTATCAGTGAAAAGATTTAACAAGTTTCTTAAGAAGAAAAACAAAGGTGCAAATGCTTCTTAAAATAATATGACAAAGGAAAACAATCTAAATGAAACCGTGTACACATGTTTTGAGTGTAGCAAGCAAGGACACATCAAAGTGGATTATTCCATTTATCAAAAGAAGTAGCAAAGGGGAGAAAGGAAATTCAAAAAGAAAAACAAAGGAAAGAGGGCATACATCGCTTAGAAGGATAATGACTCAAGTTCCTCAAGTGAATCCAAGGATGAAGAAGAAGCCAACCTTTGGGTCTTGGCCAATTGTGAGAATGAAAGCAATGTAAGTGACTTTGATTTTAAAATTGCTTCCAATTATGACTAATTACAAAAATGTGTTTATAGAGATGCATGAGGAAGCTCAAAAGCTAAGTATCCTTAATAAAAGGCAAAAAATTCAAATTAAGATGTATGAATCAAAATTGGTATTGCTTCAAAAAGAACTTGATGATCTTAAGCTGGAAAATGAGACTTTAGATTTTATATATAAAAGTTTTGCATGTAGTTGTGCATCTTTATCTAAAACAAAGACATCCATTATGAATCTTGTGCTAGTCTTAAATCTAAAAATAAATATCTAAAAAGGACTCTAGTTAAATTCACTATAGGAAGGGATAACTTGGGCATGTTGCTCAATAGACAAAGGTATATGAATGATAAAAGTGGATTAGGTTGGTGTTACCAAAAGCAAGAGAAGTCTAGTAAAAAAGCAATACCAACTTAGAAAAATTCTAGGTCCACCCTTCATGTCATGTTTTTACTATAATAGGAAAGGTCACACAACATCTATGTGTTAATATATTAGAAAGTTTGGTGTTCCTAGTGGTAGATATGTGTGCATTACACAAGAATACCTTAAAGGACCCAAAAAGAGTATGTACCTAAAAATCATTTTTGACTTTGTTTTGGAGGTGTGCCTCAAAGCCAAGAGCACTTATTGGCATTTGGATAGTGATTGTTCAAGGCACATGACCGAGGACAAATTAAAGTTCTCCAACCTCTCCCTTAGACAAGAAGGCTATGTCATTTACAGAGACAATAATAAAAAAAAGATCTAGATGTTGGCAAAGTTGATAATCGATCTCAAACTTGCATAGAGAATGTACTGTATGTGTGTAACACCCTTACTTATACCTTATTTAGTAGTTTAGTTAACTTTATTATTAACCTTAATTAATTTAGTATTATAAAGTGACTATAAAAAATTTTTATACTTGTATATCATAACATGCTTACACAACATAGACAAGAGCATCACAAATAACTAAACATACTAATAACATTGCCATACACATCGCATAAATTAGTATCGATAAATGGTCATGCATCGGTAATGTACCAGAAGTTACAACATGTAGGGCCTAACATCCACCAGAATGTATCTCAAAAAGCTAGTTATAGGACTGCATAAAATATATACATATAAACAACAACAAAATTATGACTTGTTACCCAATATAATATAACAAAAGATAACCTCGTTAGAGCAGTCTAACAAGTTATACTACCCAGCCCCACCAAAAGTCAACAGTTATAATCCTAACGGGACTCCTTAGAAGAGTCAATACCATGTCCCTCCTCCAACCAACCATTTGAGCCGTATGGACCAAGGGCAGGTCTAAAGGCCCAACCAAGAAATAGAAAACCAAATTGTGTGCTGGCAAAGTAGAGAGGTAGGGACTGAGGAATCACATCCCTCGAAGTAGATAGAGCCTGCGAGATCTATGCAATCGAAGCCATACAAGTCACCAAGGCTAAATCAAATAGTGGAAGAGAGGTGGATATCCTACATAGATGTAGCCAGGAGCAGGTGGAAACATCAACTACATAAGAAGGTCTAAAGTCGTTGAAGTCACAATCATAGAGGGTCATAGTGGGTAAAAATATAAAGAAATTAAAGGTATCAAACAAGAAGTGGTCATCATGGGACCATTGTCCCTCAGTCAAAGCACATGGTCATCTTCCATACATAGGGGATATACAAAGACCTTGACACTTGCTACCATACATAACCATGCACATACAACACAGACAAGCACAGAAGGAGGTGATATATGTAACATATAAATCTTCTATCACAAGCATGCAGTATTAGGTCTCAAACACAAACAAGCAAAATAATCACTTCTCATGATCTTCTAAGATATGTCATGCAATATGGTATCCTATGGATTCACCTATGTCTAACTGACTTATGCATGTGGGCCCATTGTCTTGATGCTCATCATTAATAGAGGTAATCATAATATACTATCACACATCATTGGAGAGATTTTTATTGGGAGCCCTTTTGTATCCCATCCTGGTACAAAACATAATCATATAAATAAAATAAGTGGCCAACCATTCAAGCTTTGGCTGTTAAGGATAGATACTACTCCCCAATTTACTAGCCTCTAGTCAATAGTTATCGGGGTACTTAAGTTGATATGAAGCTTCTCCCAACTAAGTGTAAATCCAGTTATTGGGATATCCAAACTCAAGTCCAAACACCCAAAGGCTCTTGTGAACCATTGCTTACAATCACAATGTACCGAATTGTTGTCATCCCTTTAATCACATCATCATTTTTTTATACAGTGCACTTAAAGCATGAAATAACTATGACACATGTATTGGACTTTATCCATCATTCATATAATTCTACCAAAAATTCAACAGAGTCTCCTCTATTTATTGGTACATCCCATCATACCTCTTATTAGGTATGGCAACACAAAACACAGGGAGATTAACCTAGCCATTGATTCAGTTTATCCAAGTATGTGTATACTAATCATTTGAAAAGAAGATGTAGGCCTGAGCTTGTGGTGGCAATAACAATACCATTTTTCCAATAAGTAACATGTCACTGCCTTCTATTTAGGACAATTGGGTTAGGAGAAAGTGCATAACTGTTGTCAGCTGTGAACACTAAGGTTGTAGGTGCTGCTGGCTTAACCTTCATATCAATGCTCATAGTGGATAAAATTGGAAGGAGAGCCTTGTTTATGATTAGGGGCATTCACATGTTTGTATCATAGTGTATAGTTGGAGGCATAATGGCACTTCATCTCAAAGATCATGGTGGATTAAGCAAAGGGTACGCTTGTGTTGTTGTGGTTACGATATGTGTTCCATTCACAATTCATCTTCAGATGACAGCCTAAAGATGGCCTATGATCTGAACATTCAAGAGTGTGTATTATACCCCTTGAGATATCATAATTTTGAGGAGAGATGCAAATCACACCAACTTGATAAAGCCAAAGATCATAGATCTCAAAGAACAAAAAGAGGACTTCCATAGAAGTAACTCATTGTATTGATTGAATTGATAAAAGATACAAAGAGAGTGTACAGGTGCTTTATTTATAGAGCTAACAATTATTTCTAATAGACTAATAACAACTAACTAAAATTTCTAACAAACTAACAACTCTTAACACTAGAATTTTTTAGGATGGAATATATACCTTCGATCAATGCTACTGAATCCTTCACAGTCATTGTGAGTGTGGTTTCTTAATATCGTGAAAATAGTGATCCTTCATGATATTAGGATGATTAATATTAATCTTTAATAGTTTGAGGGTACATGCCATCCTATTAAGGTATTTGGTTCATCACTAAATTGTTGGAACCAAAGATGTATGAAGTGTCTAATTCCTCAATTTTGAAGATAACAAATTTATTAAGTTTTTGCTAATTTTTTTTTTTCACAAGCATCCAATGCATGTCTAACAATCAAGATGTCCAACACGCTAGCGTCCAATACACTCGTATATGACGAAGTAAGTCTCTTTTCCATTAACTAAGTGTTTAAAGCTTAGACTTATAAACAAGGTTCGTCCAAGCATAAGTTCTTTTTTTTTAAACAGTCTAAATATTTTAAAACTCATCCAGTCTTTTCACATATCTTGTGACTAATGTTTTACCTATTTTAAGAAATCTAGCGTTCAAATATTTGAGCATTAAATGAAAGATAGATACTTTTTAGTATAAGCACAGTGTTGCAAAAAAAAAGTCAACTTATCAAGCTGCCAAGCTAGATAAAGAATAATGAGAAAAGCAACCCTCCAACGCAGACCTACACTTTTCTTTTTAGTGCAAGAACAAAAAGCTTAGACTCACAATTATTCATATAATCAATTGTTGAAATAATTTAATTTTCACAGCTGTTCCAAACACACCCTTAATGGAAGATTCAAAAAAATTAATTTGTCAATGTTTCGTACTTATAATGATTTTGGAGTAGCTAATAAGTTTGTGATAGAGAAATTAAAAAAAATTCAAAAAATTTAAAATTGATAATAACTAAAATTAAAAAAATTAAAGGATAGTTATAATATATATTTATAGGGACAAACACAATTTTAAGACTTGTGGAATGTTTGTTTTAAAATAGCTTAGCGTGGCTCTTGCCTACCTGTATATTACGATGTTTCCATGTGGGTCATTTTGAGTCTGATTTGCGGGGTGAAGAATGCGTTTATGCTGATGCACGATGATTGAGCGCTGAAGATCAAGAAGATGAGCAAGAGGAATTTGAAGATCTTTCAATTGGCGGATGGGTGGTGCATCTATGGTCGACCAAACGCGAAACAAAAGAAACAATGCCATGGATTCGATCAAGTTGTCCTTGTCGCTTACTAGCAGCATCAGCAATAGGAATGAAAGCTGGTTCTCTAACAAAAGCACGTCCCGCAGTCACATGAATCAGATCCTCAACCTTAACACTCATTGTGTATGGTTCGTTAAGATCGGCTTTTTCCAAGATATGTAGCAAGGCACACCCATCCACAAACAGTGTCTAACTAATCTTTTCGTCCATGTTTCTGAAGCCTTGATCGGAATATTTGGAAAACAGATCATTACTGGTAAAAACATTCGCGTCAAACAGCTCTTTCAGTTTTTCAATATCAACTAAATTCCTATTGTGTAGAGTTTGTGGGTCTTGTCCAAAGCTGTCCACGTACCTTGCCGCCCACATCTGCTTGTACTGCTCTCCTAGCTTCAGTTTTGGAGCACCATGATGGATGGGACTGAACGACACCAGCTTCGGCGAGTAATGCTCCGCCATCTCGGAGATAATGTGCTACCCGTTGTATTTCAGGGCCTTCAGATCGTGCTATTTGCTTTGCTTCTTCCAGCTGCCTAAGCCTTTCTTCAATGGTAATGAAGTTTGAATTCCCAGCCATTGTGTAATAATATTATGCTTGAGGAAGGTAATAGGGATCGATTGGTGGGTCTTTGGGTAGGTGTAGTTGGCAGAAGCTTGTGAGTAATAAACCTTTAATTTGTTCCAGTGAATAGATAAAATTGTTTATGGATTATATTAACATTTATTTTAATATTAAATAATTTTAACTTATAAAAAATATAAAAATATGCAATGGAGAGTAGGGATGGCAATGGGTAGGGTCTGGGTAGGGTATTATGGTACCCGTCCCCATACCCGCGTTCGAAAAAAATCTCCATACCCGCCCCCATACCCGCGCGGGTAGCAACTTTAATCCCCATCCCCGTATCTGTTGGATACCTATATACCCATACCCGTACCCGCTACCCGCACTTTACTTAAGTGTAGTGCCATGAAAAAAAATTGTAGCCTTAGGCGAAATTCAAAATTTAATTTAATACAGTTTGACAAATCTCATTTTATTTTTGTAGCAATTATGAAAGTATTGATCAAATTTTTATAATTAAGTTTTTTTAATATTTCACTTTCAATATATAAAGGAAAATTCATTTAATCCATCATTTACACATAGTTATTAACTAATAAAACTTGAATAATCTTACTTTTAAAAAATCTACATTTAACGATAAGAATAATTACAAGTATTTCAATAATATTTAGAAGCATGTGTACATTTGAAAAAGAATATAATCTTTTCATATAATTTATTTTTAAAGGAGTATAAATTATTTTTGATATTTAATTTATATACAATTGTAGTGCAAAACATTTTTACAAAGACATTTAATAAAATTTAATTATTTCATCATATTATCTCATTTATTAATATGATGCAGCAGTATAGTGAATTTCTAGCTTACATATATGTAAAAAAAATTTACAATAACAATGCATATAAATTAAACTCTTATTTTTGTTTATATTTCTTGCAATGTCTTTCTATTTAATGAATCAAGATTTTTAATATTTTAATACTCACTAGAACTTATTTTTTTAGTATATTATATGAGATATATATATATATATATATATATATATATATATATATATATATATATTTGTGTGTGTGTGTGTGCGGGTATGGGGCGGGTTGGGTACTATAGTACCCATACCCGCACCCATTCTCATTAAATTTTGCGGGTAAATCCCTGCCCCCGCCCCCGCCCCCATTCCCATTAAGCGAGTATTTACCCTACCCATTACGGATATTTTTTGCAGGTACCCATAAGGTCTGGGTAGAATTGTCAATGGAAAGTGAGATCTATTCAATTGCACACTCTCCAGTTTTTTATAATTAAAAAGCATCCATGTCTCCCATGTGGGTGCCCGAATTCAAATCTTTATACTTATAAAAGTGGCTGAGTTGGGATTTCTTATACATCCATTTTTCCCGCCCAAATACAGGGTATATTGGTAATCTTGCATTTTTTGTTTAATTAAAAAAAATAAAAAGAAATACATATTTTGTTGCTTCGTTTTCTGCTGTTAGAATTGAATGTAAACGATAAGAACTGAACAGCCATTCTCAGTGGAAACTATGAGAGGTGTAATTGTGTATTTAAATACCGCCTACCCAGAGGAAACAATTTTTTCTGTAAATTGGGCAAACTTCAGGTTAGAACTTCTCCTAAAATCCCTAATCCTTCTACGTTATTTTCTGTCCCGTTTTCTTTTTCTACTCTCTAATATATCGTTTCTCTGTATACATGCCAAGATTAAGTTCATTTTCGGTTTTCTTCTTCTTTTTGTAGCTCATTGGTGTTACTCAAACTATTCCAAAGGCGTTCATAGGCTACAATTGGACGAGCTGAAAGATGATATACATTCGATTTTTAGTTTATTTGTTTCCTTAATCGGGATTTGCATTTCTGGAACCCTAAATGGGTTTTGCATGTTTTATTCTATTATTTTCTATTTCGACCGAATAATAATGTATTATTTCTTTGAATACTTGGGAAGATTAACTTCGTTTTTGGTTTTTTTTTGTTCTGTTTGTAGTTCATTGGTGTTGCTCAAAGGTGTTTGAAAGTCATTTGTCAGGTACAATTGCTCAAACTATTACTTTCAGTTTGCATGTGAATGGATAGGTTTAGATGCTTAGTGCTAACATATATTTTTATGCATCTCCACGGGATTGTATTGCTTTAGCTTACCATCTTCTAGTGCCTGTCGTGAATATGTCGGTGCGTGTGGGGTACGGGGTTGCTTAAATACCAAAGCCAATAATGAATTTGAGGACTAAAATCAATATTTACAAAAGTTAAATATATATTTTACCCTACAAGTGATTATTTACTTTGAGGAATTACTCATTTCGCTTTCAATGCAAAATTGCAAATGGAGTTTTGAGCTTGGAATTTATTTTGTTCTGTGTAGTTCTGTGTTGGACCGAGACTATAGTTTCACCTTAATGATGTGTCGAAGACTAATGCCATTCATTCTATTTTCATTTTTTGGTCCAACTGTTCATACTTTTACTATATAAATTCCTTTTTGTTGAAATAATTCTGCATAGTTTATAAGGCAGTGCCTACTTTTGATTTTTTTATTACATCCAAGGTACGTTACTTCTGTTTTTTATTTCTTCTCTGTTTGTAGTACTTTTGGCCTGCTGAAAGTTTCCAAATATAATTTGGAAGGTAATGATTTCTTCTGAGTGCATTATTATAATGAAATTTGCTTTGTTTCCATACCTCTTACGTAATGATTTCAAAAAAAATTTTCACTGCTTGACATATTTAGCAACAATAATGAATTTGAGGACCAAAATCAGTATTTACAAAAGTTAAACATATATTTTACCCTACAAGTGATTATTTACTTTGAGGAATTATTCACTTCGCTTCCAATGCAAAATTGCAAATGGAGTTCTGAGCTTGGAATTTATTTTGTTCAATCTAGGACCGAGACTATAGTTTCAACTTAATGGTGGGTCAGAGACTAATGCCATTCATTCTATTTTCATTTTTAGGTCCAACTGTTCATGCTTTTACTATATAAATTCCGTTATGTTGAAATAATTCTGCATAGTTTATAAGGTAGCCCCTGCTTTTGATTACTTTATTACATAAGAGGTACATTACTTCCATTTTTTATTTCTTCTCTGTTTTTACTACTTTTGGCCTGCTGAAAGTTTCCGAATATAATATGGAAGGTAATGATTTCTTCTTTGAGTGCATTATAATGAAACTTGTTTTGTTTCGATACCTCCTATGTAATGATTTGAAAATTTGTTTTCACTGCTTGACATATTTGTAATCTGAAATATTTGTGTTGGTAGGATACGTAGCAACAATAATTTATCTTATTGGTTCAGGACATTTTGTACTAGATTTAATCCACAAAAGGTACATTACTACATTCATATCTGTTTGTATGTGGTCTTATTTTATGTCCATTTCTGTGACATGTACATGCTTTTTTTATAATGTTTAGGATATTATGAGGATTGGGCATACTTTTTTTTCATATCATCGACATGCGTTATTGAGTGGTGAAGCACGGGGTATGGATCCAAATGGAAATCTAATTGACTTAGAGGTTTCTGCCAAGGTTGATAAACCTCATTTTAAGAACGGTGGTTTAAAGATTAGGGAGTTTTATTCTTTGAATGCGCCTCATCGGGTATTCATGCACTATATGGGAGACAATGTTTTCGTTTTAGAATTTTTGATATGAGCTGTCATGAAATAGACTATCCGGTTCCAAAAAAGCATCTCAGATCTATTCCCCCCATGTTTGTAGAGGATTTTTTTAGAAGCGTGAAGACAACTCTTAATCCTAATGTGGTATATAGTTTTTTTTGTGTGTAAAAAAATGGTGTTCCAATTAATGTTGATATGTAATCTAACCTGTTAATTTGTGGCTTATTGTAGGATTTTATGGAGCTTGGTTCTCTTTTAGTTACTTTTGGAAAGAGAAGTTTTTGGTTGGTGATGCAGAATTGAGTGATCTAGAAGGCAAAATATTTGCTGTCCACATATCTGAAAGGGAAGATGGTATGGTTATTTTTTATTCTGGTATGTCAAAGGTGGCTACTTTTTACCAACTAATCACAGATCATGAGGTTTGCTGGCATTATAAAGGAGAGAACCAGTTTGAAATGAAGTTGTTTTCCGTTGATAATATTGAAGTAGTTTACCCAGTTCTTCTTGATGACTCTAATATCGCTTTTGAAAGTGAAGGTGATGAATTAAATGAGGTTGTTCCAAATGAGCGGGAGGATGTTGTTAACAATGAGATTTATAAGAGTTGGCCTCAAATGTTGTCTGAAGCTGATATCTATAGGACACAAACCATGGTATAGAATATACTATGATTTCAATTTAAATTGCAATTTTTTTATCTGTGTGCAGTTAACTTAAGAAATTGATATCTGTTGTAGGTTATCCCTGCCAGGATTGTTAAAGATTTCATCCCCAAGAGACAAAAAGATATTTTTGTGCAACATTATGGAGGGCAGTTGTATACATGTACCCTTAGGGGTGGTGCAAGAAGAGTTACTGAGTGTTATCTTGCTAATGGTTGGTATGATTTTATAAGATGTAACAATTTGCACCCCGGAGATGTTCTCAATTTTTGGTTTGAAGAGGATCCAAAAGTGTTGTTTGTTAGGATCAATTAAGCATTGGTGGGGAATTAACTCTTCATGCAACATGGAGATGTTTTGAAGTCTAAATTATTATTTTGATCCGTATTAGTATCACATATATATATATATATATATATATATATATATGGTGGCTTTTATTTATAAATTTCAGAACAACGTGTGGATCGTTTAAAGGTTTTTATTATTGTTTTTTTTGGGTACTGCTGTAAAGTTTGCTCATGTTTATGGAATTAGAGTTGGGTACCAATTTACGTTTGTTTTTTCTATGAGATTGCAAGTTAAAAGTTTTAATATATCTGCTTAGAGTTATATGTTGTAGCCATGCTGTATAGTTGAACGAATTGAAATACATGGAACTTGGTCTATAAGTAATTTAAAACATATTGTTTAAAGAAAAAAAAATATATCCAACATAGTATTTTTCCTATATCCATGCTGAATGAGGCGTATGAACTTTCTAGGATATAAATTCATTAGTATTTATAAAATATTTTTTTAACTATAGTTAAAATTTTTTAAACGGAGTGTTTGTGCAAAAATTATTTTTCTTAATAGAAATATCTTTATATATATATATACTTCATGTATTTTGAAAAAAATATTGTTTATAAAAGAAAAAATGCATGCAATAAATTAATTTAGTGCTAAATTAAGAAAGAAATTATTTTAGTAATATTATTTTATACTTAATAACTCTAATACATCAACTACATATGAAATTAGAGTAATAAGGTAAAGTCGTAAGTTTAATTAAAGATAATTTGTAGAATGATTTCAATTGTTGATTGTGTTATCTCTTTTAATATCCAGCTGATATAAATTAAAGTAGAACAAAATAAAAATTAAGTGTTTCAAAAGTTTAGAAAAATATTATATGTTTGAATGTAGTGTAAGACGTGTATGGTTAATATATATTGTTTTAAAATGAAATATAATTTTATAAATTTAATTATTCAAACACAATCACTTGATTGTGTTTTAATTAATCAACTTTTAATTAATTATATGTTATAAAAAATAAAAATAAAACAATTTATAAATTGAATGGTTTAAAATGCATTATACATTAACAAAAGGATTAGTTAATTAAAAGGTCATTATTAATTGATTTTTTTATTAATTTTATTTAAAAGGATGTATGCTTATATATATTTTGTTTGTCCTTTCATCTTCTAAACTGTTTCTATTTTGTGTCCATTTAATTAATGTTATAAATATTTAAAAATTAAGGCAATTTAAAAATTGAATGGTTTAAAATAAATTATATACATTAATAAAAGGATTAGTTTAAAAAAATATATTTATAAAAGAAAAAATATCTCATGCAATAAATTTATTTTCTGATTTAAAATTACTTTAAAAGTAGCTTTTATGCATAACCTATTTATTTCTTAATTTACTGTTTTCAATTTGGTTTAAATTCATAAGTTCAATTAAGGATAACTTTTAAAATGAATTCAATTATTTAGTGTGTTATGTTTTTTAAATCCAGCTGATATAAATTTAAGTATAATAAAATAAAAACTAAATGTTTGACCTTTCATCTTTTAAACTGTTCCTATTCTGTCTCCAGCTCATACAAATTAAAGTAGAATAAAATTAAATTAAATGTTTGAACGATTTAAGTAATATTTAAAATTAAGATAAATTATAAATTGAATAGTTAAAATGTTCATTTATAAAGTTAAGACAAATTAAAAATTGAACGGTTTAAATAATATTTTAAAATTAAGACAAAATATAAATTGAACGGGTTAAAATATATTATACATTAATAAAACGATTACTTCATTAACAGGTCATTATTAATTGATCTTTTTAATAATTTTATTTAAGAAGATGTATGCTTATATATATATATATTGTTTGTCTTTTCATCTTCTAAACTGTTTCTATGCTGTGACCATTTAATTAGTTTATACGTTCGGAATTTGTTCATCAATTATATGGATAGTGTAGATATAAAATGCTTGACACCTGTTTCATAGGAATTGGGATAAAAAAACGGACAATCAATTTTCAAAAAAACTGATTAATAGTAACAATAGTTGTTAGTTTATAAATATATATTTGTGATTTGTCTTTTTATCTTCCTAACTGTTTGTATCCTATCTGACAGATATATTATGGGTTGGGAATATGTCATTTCATTTATATGCATGCTAAAAATTAATCAATAATAATTAATGCACATATAATCAATTTTTTTTTTACTTTGACAGTCAGCCTCTTGCATTATATTTAAAGATACAACCTCATTCTTCATTCCTTCACGCTATCTCTTTAAATCCAATTACCTACTGATCTCTAATAACATTAAAGGTGGTAAGTTTTCTATATGTTCTACTTTCGTACTCCTGTCTACTTTTTCTATTAATTATCAACAACTAATGTTTGATCATTTCTATCTTTCTTTCTTTTTTTGGCAGTAAGATGGCTCCAAGAATTTCCTTCATTGAAAAAATTGTTCCTGGAACTATCGACTAGAGGTTAAGAGTTCGAATTATCCGGCTTTGGAATCAAACTAAGTACAACAATCCTATGCAAATTAAAAGTATTGAACTCATACTTCTTGATGAAAAGGTAACTAATTATGATTTGTGTTTTTAACATTGGTGTATTGCCTATCTAATATGCATTCCTCTTATGAAGAGTTTTTTTTCTCTCTTTATATGGGGAATAAGTTGTTTAAGTTCTGTATATATGCTTTAATTTTTCTCAATAATGGGATATCAGTGAATAAGTTGTTCAAGCTCTGTAAATATGACTTAATTTTTTGTTTGCTATGGTTGTAAAGTATTTCGGGTATAAAGATATGCTTCATGTACGATTACTATCTTTTAATGAAACTTTCTTAATCTGTTTCTTAATTTGTTTGCTATGGTTGTAAGGTGTTTAGGGTGTAAAGATATGCTAATATACTTTCATTTATGTCATATCTAAAAGGATTTTTATTTTTCAATTTATTAATTTTGAGTCAAATATATATTAGCATTTTGTATGTGTGATATAATTTCATTAATTAAAATATATTTGTGTTTAATTGATTTATAATGTGATTATAATGTTATACTTTCCTTCTTTTTTACTGTTGCAAATTACACTGCATGAATTCAAGCTACTATCAAAAGAAGTTTGATTGAACAATTTCAAACTACTATAGAAGAAGGTTCTACTTATTTGATTGAAAATCTGTTGGTGGCTGAAACAAATCCCAAGTTTAAGGCAACTAAGCACAAGTATAAATTGAGTTTTATGAAGAGCACAAAATGTACAAAGTTTGAGATTGATAGTATACCAAAAACATGTTTTGATTTCCTTCCATTCAGAAAGATACTTGAAGGATTCGATGAAGGTTTTTTGTTTGGTATGTATTTTTTTAAAGTTAAAATGCTGATTTTAAATTGTTTCTGTGGTAAGTTAGTTGCCTTACATTTTTTTATTTCATCTATTTTATAGATGTCATAGATCATGTAGTTGAGAAGGACAACATGAAAGAGATGCAAACAAAAAGTGGAAAGAAGAAACTAATGGATATCATACTAGAAGATTTAGAGTAATAATCAGAAAAAATAAAATTGTTATAAGTTTTAAATCTGTATATTATTTATATTTTATTGTGTTATTCATACAGTATTTTAATCCATTAAAATTTCTTATTTTACTTCATTAGAAGTAATAGGGTTGTGTGCACTTTGTGGGATCAATTTGCTGAATTGATGGATTCTTATCTCATCAAAAACAATACAGGTGGTTCAGTTATAATTATTTCGCAATTGTGTAAGTTGAAGAGTTTTAATGGTAAGTATTCATTTCAGATATCCTTATTAATATTTTTATAATATTATTATAAATTATTTAAATAATGAAAACTTATATTATTTTTTAATGTCAGGTATGATGGGCATATCTAATGCTTTTCATGGCACAAAATTGTCATCAATGTTGAACTAAAGGACGTTTCAGATTACAAAGATAGGTACATCATGATTGTAAATTAATAATTTTTTATTTTGTGCTTGCATAAGATAATTTATGTATGTTTTTGTTGATTTATAGGTTCGAAAATGGAAATATCTCGTCTTCTCAAGTTATTAGTCTGATGTCAGGTCACAGTGCTATATCTTTGGGGGATGACCTATTGCAAACCCAGCGACTCACAGTCTCGGATGTCATTGAAACTACCGAGGTCTTACGTATATTTTAAAAAAAAAAACATTGTTTTAATCTTATTATATATTGGGAATAATCATTTATTTTTTGTGTCAACCTTGTAGAATTGTTTTTGTACTGTTCTTACTAAAATTGATAATGTTGAAATGGATAAAGGATGGTATTATCAGTCATGCAGCAAGTGTCTTAAGAAGGTGGTAGCAGTTGGAAGTAAATATTATTGTGAAAAATGTGATAGCATGGTGGTTGGAGTGCCTAGGTATTATTTAGATAATAATTTAATTGAAACTATCTTGGAATCGTGTGCACTGATTTATATTTTTCATTATTTAGGTTCAAATTACATGTCAATGTCATTGATAGTACACGATCAGTAACTTTTGTACTCTTTGATCATGTTGTATCACAATTTTTTTGGAAATTCTGCTATTGATATGATTCATGCTATCTGTAAGGTATATTATTAATGCGTGTTATAAAATTGAGTATTTATTTTTTCCAACAAGAAATTTTTATCGATAACTGATTGTAATTTTTTTTTACGTTTTAACAAAATGAGCCGGTGGATTATCTTCCACAAATTGACCTGCTTTTGGACAAGGTTTTTCTGTTCAAGGTAGAAATCAATATAGGACAAAGCTAGCAGAATATTACAGTGAAGAAGATGTCAGATGAAATTGATTTGATTGCTCAATTTAAGACCATTCATTTGATTGAGGTGGTTGAAAAATTTACATATCAATTACTTAATTTCCTGTGACATATTTTTGTTTGTATTTTTCTCATTTATGAATATATTATTTTAATAATAATCTCATGTTTAGGATAACAATGAGAATGAAGCTGATACAAAAAAGGAACTGTCAACACAGGTGGATGACAATATTGAGGTCAGATCTATACTTCATGAAGTAATGAAATTATGCTACTTAATTTTTTAATCAATTATCAAGCATTTAACATCTTTTTTCATTTTTTACTAGGTCAATTTAGAAGACATTGAAATAACTGCAAAAGCAAATTGGTCAAAAGATGAAGAGACTAATGTTAGGACTCTTTTTTAACAATATTTAAATTTATCAAATTAATAACTACTGATACTTCTAAATATTTTTATGATTATATTTTAATTTATTTAAAATCTTATTGCATACAGGTATGTATGATTTTGTCTGACAGTCCTTCAAGCAAAAGTAGTGGAAAAAGATCAACAAATGACTTGGACAAGTCATCTCTGTTTGAAGATAGTGAAACACAAGCTTCAACCACAAAAATTGCCAAAGTTGCTGCTATTAAAATGGAACCAGTTGATTGAATTTATGTTTAGTTTCTATGCTAAAATTGTTCTACTTTTACTTTGGCAAATCCCCTATAAACCTTCTCATAGGGACTTGGTTTTATTTTATGGATTTGTAGTTTTTGTTTTTTCATATGTAGAAAACAACACTTTAGGTTTTTTGTCTTAATTGTTAGCTGACATCTTTTGAGTAATATTGTTATGAATTAAAAAAAAAAATTGCTCTTGAGCAAATACAAAATAGTATGACCTATTTAATAATGATGGTAATAGGTAAAAAGTTTATTATTTAAGATTTTGAAAAGATGTGAATAACTCATGAAATGTATTTTAAAAATTTTAATATTTAATCAATGTAAGTATTTAAAGGTAAAATATATTCGTTATATTATTTACACAGTTAACTTAATCAAAATGGTCATTATATATACAATCATATTTATCATTGCTGGCACATAGAGCATAGATGGGCTTATGCAGAGAATACTAACATGTAGTCATCCTATTTTATACAAAATAAAATGATATAATAAGCTTATTTGTGAAGAGGTTTTAAAAGTAATATGCAAAATAAAAAAATATTCAAAGTAATATAACAGAATTTTATATTTATAATAAAATATCCTATCATATTAATTTATATATATTTTTTCATTATTATTAATTTATTTATTTTAATAAATGTTAAATTTGTCCAAATCAGAGTTAGTAGAAAAATGTGATTCAAGGTAACTTAGTTGGTCATTTTATTGTATTGCTTTTTTGATATCATAAGTATTTTTTTAAATATAATTTCTAAATTTTAACACCCGTTAAATTGGTCAAAAATAAAATTAGTAAGAAAATCCATTTTAAGTAAACTTGGTGAATGAATTTATTTTATATTTCTTTAATTTTATATCTATAATATTTATAATAAAATATCTTATCATATTAATGTATATATATTTTTTCATAATTGTTAATTTATTTATTTTGATAAATGTTTAATGTGAGCAAATCAAACTTAGTAGAAAAATGTGATTCAAGGTAACTTAGTTAGTCAATTTATTGTATTACTTTTTTAATGTTATAAGTATTTTTTAAATATAATTTCTAAATCTTAACACATCTAAAATTTGTCGAAAAGAGAATTAGTATGAAAATCGGTTTTACTTTAACAAAAAACATGAGGCTTCAATGTAGGTCTTCAGATGAGGAGGTTCATCAGTTGAAGAATTTTTCACAATGGGTTTTGGGTATTGGAAATAGAACTATTGGTCAAATAAACAATGAAGATCTTATGACTAAAATACCGGCTGATATGCTCATTGAAAATTCATGTGATCCTATTACTACTATTGTTAACAATACCTACCCGTCTCTTTTGGAAAATATGAGAGAGTCGTCTTTTTTTCAACATAGAGCTGTCTTAACACTGAGAAATGATGTTGTTAATGAGTCGAATGACCACATAATGTCATTGTTACCTAGAGAGACTAAGACTTACTTAAGTTTTGATAGCTCATGTTTAGTTAATGGAAATGTTGACAGATTGGATGATGTGCACACTCCTGAATTTTTGAACACAATTACTACATCTAGACTTCCTAATCATCAGTTAAAGCTAAAGATTAGTGTTCTCATCATGTTATTAAGAAATTTAGATCAGTCTTCTGGGCTGTGTAATGGCACTCAGCTCATAGTCACGCAAATGGGCAATCATGTTTTGGAAAAAAAAAAGTAATTTCTGGCAGTAAAATTGGGGAAAAAGTATTTATCCCTAGGTTATCATTGATTCCATCTGATTCAAGAATTCCTTTTAAATTGCAACGAAAACAATTTCCAGTGGTTATTTCTTTTGCAATGACTATAAATAAAAGTCAAGGTCAATCTCTTAAACATGTGGGCATCTATCTTCCTCGATCAGTTTTTTCACATGGTCAATTGTATGTTGCATTATCAAGAGTTACAACAAGAAGTGGATTGAAGATACTTATATGCAACGACGAGGGTCACATTACAAACATGACTTCAAATGTTGTTTACAAAGAAGTGTTTCAAAATTTGAATTAGGTACTGTATATTTGAAAATTATATATTTAAATGTGTATGTTTTACTCCTCATTTTGGTTAGAATTATACTTAATTTGATTAAAGTTTAATCATATGTTTCATTGTCAAATGCTTGACTAATTTACTTTTTATTTCTTAGGAGAAAGGTGGCTATTTTTATAGAATTCTTTATTTTGTGAGCCAGCTTTGGAGTTGTCTAAATTGTTTGAAAGATTTCTAGTCCATTTATAAATCCCAAAGCAAAATTTCAAGTCCCCCTATTTAAAGTAAAAGATGAGATCTATCAGCACACCTCTTAGTGGCAGTCTTCAATGGTAAATTATATTATCACTCTGCAATTGTCTTTCCCAACCACTACTTTCCTGTAATATAAATATGACTTATAATACAAAAAATTGTACACTGAATTCAGATTGCTTATTTTTTCTTCAAATTTCAGTTTCTCATGCAATTTTGGACTTTTCTTATCTGTTTGAAGGATTCTTCATGGTGTTTATTAGTTTAATGCTGTCAATGCTTCTCAAAGGTTCAATATGTTTAAATTTAAAAGAAGATTTTTGCAATATGTGCATAAAGAAATGGAGGTTTGAGGTCCACAATTACATTTGTCTATCTAGAGTTCAAGTTCTTTTTAGTTTCATAATAACAGCTTTATTATTGGTAGCAAAAGTCAGACTTCTATTACTAATAGTTTTTCAAGGTTCTGATGGATTTTCAGTTATGTGATTTTTGCTTTTATATATTCATTTCTATCATCATTTTTTTATAATTCTTATTTTATCATTTTTTTGTATAAGATGCATGATTGTTTATAAACTAATTACATAGTGTTTCTTTTGGCTGATATAAATGAGTTTATATGAAAAATCATGATTTTATAAGAAAAATTATTATTAGTATCTATCCATAACTGAATCATGTCAGATTAAATATTTGCACTATAATGTGTGATTTCTTATATGCTTATAATCCAGAAGAAATATGAGACAAATTGTCAAGGATTATGGTCAGATGGATATATAAAAATATAAGCAAACATGACACAAATTTGAGAAACATGTTCTGCAAGTCACATACTCATATAATGAATCTGTTATAGCAATAACGAGTAGGCACTTGCTGATATAAGATTTTTGGCTTTACAAAAAAAAATCACTAAATGATTAAATATGATGCAGATAATAGCTTGCATTTCTTAGATGGGTTGAATTTTGATTAATTATATATATCATGCTTCTTTACAAATACAAATAATCAATGATGTATGGTTTAAAAAATTTATTTACTAAATTCAGATTTCTTTTTTTTTCATTCAAATTGTAGTTTCTTAATGAATTTTGGAGTTGTCTGATAAGTTAGGTATAACAAACTTCTCAGAGGTTCACTTGATTTTAAATTAATTGAAGATTTCACAAAGATGGACGGATATAATTGTAGCTTTGTGATCCACAATTTGATTCATTTTTGCTCAGTCAAAGTCCTTTTTAGTTTCACCTAACTCAAATATTAGAAGCAGCACCTATTATAGTCGTAACACTAGCACATTCTAATCCCTTTTGTGCTGTATTATTTCCTGTTTTTAAATATCCATACTTGTCACACTTTTTTGTAATTGATATTTTCTTATTGTTCTCATATAAGATGCATGTCTTAATGCGGTTGTATGTTCTCTAACACACTCTGTTTACCCCGTGCAACGCACAAGGTCAAAAACTAGTTCAAACAAAACTTAGAGTTGGCCATGAAGTGGTCCAAAATTTCAAGTTACGATAAAAGCTCACAACTCAAAGAAAAAGACAAAGGGACAGCGAGGTGGCCATTCTGCTTATGTTTATTATCTGCTTCCAACCCACGCCTTTGCATCTGGCTAAAAAACCAAGGCCATGGAAATAAAAGGCTTAATGATAAGATCAAAGATTTGAGTTAGTGGGGCAATCATATATATACATATTACCTACTATAAACTATACCTAGATTGGACAATCCATCATGGACTATTATGTGCATATTCGAATTAAAGTTTGTAATTTATGTTTGAATGAACTTCATTTTGAGCAATCTTTCCTTTTCTTCTATTTTCAAATTGAGTATAAGGTAAAATTAAGAAAAAAAAATCAGCTTATAATAAGACCTAACTAAACAAGAGGCTTTTTTAGTTTTACTTTTCGAAAGGATGTTGGGGGCCTCTGAATTAGGTGTGTTCACCATATTAGATTGGTTTTTACATTTCAAACTTGACAATTTAAATCAAATCAACTAATTGGTTCAAATTGATTCAGTTAATTGGTTTTTACACTTCAAATCCAAACCAAACCATTATAATTGATTTCGTTCTCAAAATTATCTTTTTTCAACATAAACCAACCCCGATGAAATAATACATTTTAGACTTTAAATCTTAATTTTTGTTCTTCTACTTTTGTCTTTTCTTTATTTTTCATTCATTTTGATCCTCTTATAATTTTATTTCACTAACTATCTCGATTTGGTCATATTTATTACGTTTTTTTTATTATATTTTGGGTAAAGAACTTAATGATATATATAAGTTGATAACTATTGAAAAAATTACATTTAAATAAAATAAATAATTAGTCATTAAAGAATAAGGAATATTTTTACCTAGTAAATATTTATATAAGATAGACAATAAGTGAAGATAAAAACTTAAAAACTATAATAATTTATTTTTTATCATAACTCGTGACACGAACCAAACAAACTCGATCTTAATTAGATTTGTTTCAACCTCAAGTCTGTTGGCATCATTAGGGTTGCAGCATCTGAGGTATTATCTGCTTTGGCACTTAGTGGGTCATCATGGTTCTATCCTGAAAAGGCATCTCAATGGGGTAAAGAGAGGAGGGTGTTTATGAACTACCCTTGGCCTCGATTCCTAAACAACTTTTTCGTCAATACCAGAACAAGGCCCCCAATTGAGGACTAAGGGGCAAGAGTGGTCTCCTAACACCAATGTTTTGACCTCAAGTCCGCTATCATCATTAAGGTCACCGCATCCTATGTATTGTCCACTTTGGCGCGTAGTGGGTCATCACGTTTTATCTTGAAAAGGCACCTCGACAGGTTAAGGGAGGAGTGTGTTTGTAAACTATCCTTGGCATCAATTCTTAAGTGTTATGGGACTTTTTGGAGCACCATGATGGATGGGACCGAATGACATCAGCTTTAGCGGGTAATGCTCCACTAGATGCTTTCAATCTAGGAATGGTGTGCCACCCGCTATATTTTGCATTGTGTTTGGGGCCTTCAAATTGTGCTTTTCCTTTGCTTTCTACAACTACCTAAGCCTTTCTACAATGCTAGTGAGGGTTGAATTCCTAGCCATTGGCTCGCATGTGTAATAATATTATGCTTGACTTGAGGAATTTGTGGGTGTTTAGGTGTAGTTAGAATAAATCTTTAATTTTCTATGTAAATAGATAAGATTTGTGGATTATGTTATAGGCTTGGTGTACTTTCGCACCTGAATAAACTTTATTCCTCATGCACGATAATTAAATTGCACGCAAGGAATAAAGATCCTCACTTTCCCTATTCTACATGTTTGGTAAGGTATTTCAGTTAGCTTTTAGCTTTTTTTACTAATTTTACAAAAAAAAAAATTAGTAGTTAGCAACGTTTTTTAAAATGCTACGTCAAGTAGCGTTTTTTAAAATGTTAGCTTTTTATATTTATTCCCCTTTACTCTTAAAATATTTATTAAGTTTTTTTATCAATTTTAAATAAGGTAAGATTTTATTATTTATTTGGTTTCTTTTCTTTCACTAATTTACTTTATTTTAAACTTGATTGAAAATATTTTAAGATATAGTATAAAATTAATAATAGAATACACTATATGAAGAAAATATAATAATTGAAACTAAAAATGTAATTAAAATAATTGATCTAAAAATAAAAAATTACAAGAGTTTAAAATTAATTAAAAAACTAAAATTAAAAATATCCCAAAATATATTTTAATAAATAAAATAAATTAATATTGATATAAAAATATCATACCAACATGTCCATTTTTTTTATTTTATATTTATTAGCTATTTCAACATATAGTTTTACCAAACACTTATAATTTCATATGCTAGCTTAATAGTTTTCAGCTATGAGTGACCAGCTAGCTTTTCAGCTTTCGACTTGCTTTTTAGCTAGTTTTGCCCAACATAGTCTTTGTTGTAAGGGGTGTTTGTGAAATAGGTTGGGACAAGTTATTCTATGTTCTTTTGTGACCCGAAATTTTGACAAAATTAATTTTTTGAATCTAAATTTGACCTAATTAAAACCCAACAAGACATGAGACATGACAAAGTCAACCGTGTTCGCATAACATATTAATCTTAACATATTATATATAAGTCGTAGAATAAAATAAGTATATAACTACAATATAGGGTTGTCTAATTTACCCTAAGTGAAAATGGAGTTAAACAACCCTATTCAAAATGGTTGGTGCAATTAATACATGCAACCAACCATCTTAAAGTACATCAAAGAATTTAATCAATCATTTTGGATGTGATTGTTTAACCTTATTTTTACTTAAGGTAAGTTAGACAACCCCCTACAATTAAGGTATATTTTACAATATATATTTTAAGATAGATAACATCAATATAAATATAATATCACATTAGACTAAACATTATTTATTAAGTCAAGAAGTTATATTGTTAATACATAATTATTTAAAAATGAGAAAATAGACTATGCACTGACAGCGTAAAGCAGTTTTACATTATCACCTAATCACAAATTGTCAATTATAATAAGTTTGTTGACTTTTACAATAGTTACCTTAAAAGTCATATCAATGGTGATTTATAATTGGTTAATAGTATAAAACTTTTACACTAACAATATATAGTCATTAAACTCTTTAAAAAATTGAACTTTTTAAAATAATATATGACATTGGATTGGGTTGGAATGACCCAACATATAACCTTAGTCCGTCCTTAAAACATATTAGGTCTAACTTTTTAAACCTAAGCCCATCAAAAATCCTTTTAAGCCAGACCGGACTAATAGGACAGAATGGATAACATGAACCAGTTACAAAGTGCTCCAGGATGACTTTAATACAACCATTGAAATATATTAATTATTTAATGAGTAGTCAACATGAAAGACATATGACTTGCTATAGACTAGGGATATTAAAAGTTATGAATTTAGCTATTCAATCCTTATAGAAACACAGGAATTAAAAAATTTAGATATCGTTCCTTTAGTTGTTTTTGGTATTATTCTTTAATTAAAATCAGAATTTTCCCTTGATAATTCATGTAATAAATTTTTTTATTAAAGGTTAATATAGATTCTCAAATTAAAAATCAAATTCTAATTAAAAAAATAACATCAAATACACCTATATATGAAATTATATCTAAATTTTGTTTATAGGAAAAAAATATTTTGTGCTCTTCTATGACAAACCTTAACTATGAGAGAGTAAGACACAGAACGAGACGACTAAAACTACCATCTTGCAAACTCTCATTCACATGCACATTAAACCATTTCAACATGAATGTTAGCAACATACCTCTTAATAAAAAATTTTGAACATATTTTTTACTCTTAGTAAAATTTAATAAAAAAATAAATAAAATTGTAAATGTCACTTTGTATTTAATGTCATTCATGATGTTGTAATATAAATTTTAGTAATCAATAACAAAGGGTGTGTTAAAGAATGTGTGTTTGAGTCAGTGTTTAAAAGTGAGACCTTGGAGCCATTGCAATGACTGAAATGTTGAAGAAAACGGTGGAGAACAAGAAGAAGCAAGGAGATAATGGTGTGGGTGTCGAGTTCGGTGCAAGATGACCCAAATTGATTGAGGAATTTGTGGATGAAGGATTGAATAGCTTAAGTTGGAGTCAGAGAGATGGCCGTGAAGTGGCTGAAGATTTGAATAAAAGCTCACAACTCGAAGAAGACAAATGGACGCAGCTAATCTAAATAGTTGTTCTGCTCATGTTTATTATCCGCTTCCAACCTAAGCCTCTGCATCTGGCTAAAAAATCAAGGCCATGGAAATAAAAAGCTCAGTGATCGAAAACACTAAACTGTAAAATCCATGATGTAGAGGTCTTCATAGCAATTACAAAAGCATAAAAAAAATGCCATAACCTGTCAACCTAGACTAGACCATCATGGACTATTTTGGACTTAAAATGTGCAATTTTACATTTGAATGAACTTCATTTTGAGCAATTTTTTCTTTCCTTTCATTTTCAAACTGAGTCTAAGGCAAAATTCAGCTTAATTAGGTTTAATTACTAATTTTGTCATTTAATTTATTTATTTTATTCAATTGGGTTCCTCTTTTATTAAAAGGTTCAATTAGGTTTCATTATTTTTAAAAATGTTGCAATGTTGCCCTTTCTGTCCAAAATGACATCTTTTTAGATGAAGTTTTTTACGTTGTTTAGTGTAAAATTAAACGAAAAATAATGTCATTTTAGACAGAAAGACAAAATTGGAGTATTTTTTTAAATTATGAGACCTAATTGAATCTTTTAATAATAGAGGGACCCAATTGAATAAAATAAATAAATTAAGGGATCAAATAGTAATTAAACCGCTTAATTAAAACTAGACCTAACTAAAAACTAAATAAGAGGCTTTTTCAGTTACTTTTGAATGGATGTTGAGGGCCTCCCAATTAGGCGTGTTTGTCATATCAGATTGATTCGATGAACTCAATAATTCAAACCAAATCAACTAAATTAGTTTAGATTGATTTAGTTAATTAGCTTTTACACTTCAAGTCCAAACCAAACCAATTAATTATCTTTTTCAACTTGAACCAACTCGATGAGATTAATACATTTTAGACTTTAGAACTTAAATTTTTCTTCCACTTTTGTCTTTTCTTTATTTCTTATTCAATTTTGATTTTATTACAAAAAGTATTTAGTTTACCTAGTGTCTTAATTTGGTCTTGTTTATTATGTAATTCTTTTTATTATATTTTGGATAAAGAAATTAATGATATATATAGAAAAATTAAACATTAAATAAAATAAATAATTAGTTATTAAAGAATAAGAAATATTTTTTATCTTACATTAATGTAAAATTAAATATTTATATAAATAGACAATAAGTGGAGGTAAAAACTTGAAAATTGTAATAATTTGTGTTTTTATCATAACTCGATGATACAAACCAAATCAATTCGATCTTAACCAAATTGGTTTGACACATTGACCAAAAAAAATTTTAAAACCCAAACCAAACTAACCCAATTAAATATGATCAATTCGGTTTAATTTTACCCAAATCAATCCAAGATGTGAACACCCCTACTCCCAACTAAAAAAAATTATAGCCTACAAAACTTTGATTTCTTGCAAATTTTACCTACAAGAAACTTTCTTGTGAATTTTTTTGCACGAAATTTCTTAAAAACACCCTCACCTACAAAAAAATTCTACAGATATTTATGTATTTTCTACAAAATAAATTCACCTGAAGATTCTTGAAAACACCCCCTCTTGCAAAATAATTTTGCAGATATTTATGTATTTTTGCAAAATAAATTCATAGAAAATTTCTTGTAGATCTTTGAATTTGCAAGAAATTTGTTATCAACAAAAGAGTCTTCTGTAGACCAGAATCCACAGAAAACATGTTTTTTGCGGATTTTTTGGTAAAATCCACACATAATAAGAGAAATTATAGTTAAAAAGAAAAATAACTTAAGAGCCAAACATAAGGCAAAATTTCTAGTAAAAGGTAAACATAAATATGGATTGTATTCAGTAAAAGATACATTTTTACTTTTAAATTGTACCATAAAGCTGCTATCTAGCGTTAAGTTAAGTTTATATTTCTCTTTCATTCTATAAAAACTTATTCTGAAAGCATTTACCAATTATCATAATATTATTGTTATATTCTATGAATTTTCATTTCTACTAATCTCTTAACAATATACTAATTTCGTAACTAAATATAAAACTCTTTTAACTAATTCATACCTAGTAAGAAAGTTGATTAATTTAGTTAGCAGTATTAATCTGTTAACAAATTGTATTATTTTTTCAAATTTACCCTCAAAATTATTAGGACTCATCATCTCACTCTTTTCACTTAATTACTTTCCATCCATCTAATTAATTAATGTGCGCTAGTTATCTTCTTCATTCCTCATAAGAGAGAGAGAATGGATTTATCTTATTAATTTATAGCATTTATTGTAAAATAATTAAGAATATTTTGGTGAAAAAATAATTAATGCAAGAAACAATTTGAAAAGAGTCTTATAAAAAGAGAAAACTAAATTTCAAAAAAGAGTATTTATTTATTTGTCCACCCTAGGCATAGTAATGAGGCGAGACAGGAATAGGTTTTTCTCTTCCCACCCCTGCTCTCGCAAAAGATAGGACAAGTTTGGGTTCAAGTTTATAGAAGGTGAGGACAAAAAAATAAAACCCAACCACATCCCCATCTAGTTTTATCAAGTTCAAGGCAACCTGTAGGGAACCCATCTCACAATTTTTTAAAATTTAATTTGATCATATATTTTTAAATAAATCATAGATTAAGTTATTAATTATATTTTAATGCAAACAATATGTAAAACAATAATAAATAATAAAAAGGTTAAAAAGAATTTAAGAATTAAATTATATTTTTAGTTAAATGTATAATTTTAACTTTGTTATTTAATAATAATAATAATAATAATAATTATTATTATTATTATTATTATTATTTAATTATTAAAATAATTTACTTATATTTTATTATTATAAAAAATAAAAGTTTAAAAACAATTACATAATTATATAATTAATAATTATATATAATAAATAATATTAGAATTATATATATATATATATATATATATATAACGGTGTGTGTATGGGGGTGGGGGTTACATATGTGATCTCGAACCCGACTCCGCTTTCTCAAGTTGGGGAAAACCCAACTCTGACTCTGTTCAAAGTGGGTTTTTCCCATCAAAGTCGGAACAGAGTCGAACGTTATTTACGGGTTCAGGTTTTTTGCCATGACTAGTCCATGCTATGCGTAGTAACCAAGAGTCTTAAGTATTTCTTTAAGAAGGTGGAGAAAAGATATATGTGGCTTCACTAACATCTACAAATATATAATAAAAAAGGTTCTGCCAAATTTAACATTTAGAGAATAGAAAAGATTGAATAGGTAGGAGCAACCGTAGCATAATAGAATTAGAAGTAGCGGTTATGTTCAGCAAAGTCACGTAACCAGATCAATTAATATAAAATATACTGATTAGTGATTACAACTTTATGTTCATATAAGAATTCCTGACAGTTTTATTTGAATTGATACAATTGGTGAGATTTTCAGTCAAAGATACCACCCTTCACTTCCACTCTTATCTTGGTTATAGAAATTCAACAACACGTGCAATGCTCCTAAGCACAATTAAGAATCCGCTGCACGTGTCAATGTGCTGACTCCTTGGTACTATTGGTCCCATGCACTTGCCAACCACAAGCTGTAGTTTGCCAAATTGCACAATTATTATTTTGAGGAAAGAAATCACCATTTATGTTGTCGATTTTGTCCTTAAGTATATGGTTAGAGACACATCTCTGTCACAGCGCATATAAAATGATTCTTCTCCAATTATAGAGGCAATGCAGGTATGCAAGTTTGACTTTTCTAGGTAGCAAGTTTGTCTCACTTTGACTTGAAAGAAACACGTCTCAACTCTAGTAAGGAAGTCTTTTAAGCCTTAAGATCTAAGCTAACCAAATTTCAATAGTGACACATGATTTCCAAGTGAACTCAAGATATTTTTCAGCTGAAAGTTAAGAATTAATCTCTCGAAATATTGAAATTCATTTAAGAAGTTGACTTCTCAACAAATGTTCTTTTATATATACAAACTTAGAGATCGAACTCCTAATCATATGTTTAAATGGTATGGTTATGTGTCGACCATACCGCACCATTTCATGTAATGACACTTATGTTGAAAATTCAAACCAATATACTGTTTTGCAAGCTTGCACATACCCGGCGTATACTTCAAGTAAATGCTGCCACTTGACTTTACGAGTCAAGAAACACTATTTGCTTATTGTGCTCCATATCTGCAACCTCAAACTCTCTAAGTTTCTACCTGTGTAAGCAGAAAGAAAAGGCAAATGGCAGTTGGGTTGGCTATAACGAGCGAAAGTGGACGAAACAGTGGTAAGATAACCCTCTATGTTGTCCTGTCTTGTATGATGGCTGCCATGGGAGGTGTCATCTTTGGCTATGACATTGGAATAACAGGTGGGGTGACCTCAATGGAGCCATTTCTGAAGAAGTTCTTCCACAAAGTGTACCTTAAGATGAAAGCAGTTGACAAAGTCAGCAACTACTGTGTATTTGACAGCCAACTATTGACCTCTTTTACATCCTCTCTGTATGTTGCTGGTCTTGTTACTTCCTTCTTTGCTTCTTATATCACCAAAGCCTTTGGACGCAAGCCATCGATCCTAGCCGGCGGTGCTGCATTCCTTGCCGGTACAGTACTTGGGGGTGCAGCTTTTAATGTGTACATGCTCATAGTTGGTAGACTTTTGCTAGGAGTTGGGGTTGGTTTTGCAAACCAGGTTGCTGCTCTCTCTCTTTCACCCCTTTTCCTTCATGTTTCTATAGCATAACAAGCATTTCAAATATTGTGTAGATCTCAAGACTCAATTGGAAACTAGACATTGCCGGTCTTGCCAACAAAAAACAGAACTTGATTTTTAGGATATATGACTTCTTTATTGCAATGTGCATTTAGACCGTTAAAGATAAAAGGAAAAACCGTTGATTGTGATTTTGTGTTAAACTATTCTCATGCTGGTATAGCTTCTAGGATCACTGCATGACCCAAATTACACATTCATACAGGGGCAATTGGTAATTCTCATGCTTTCTGGAATAAGCAGGACTTGTCTAATGTCTACTATATTGCCAACTTGCTCCAACCATCTCATAGATAGACATAATTTCTTCTCAAATGCTAACCAATGTCCAAGATCATTGGTTAAGAAAACAAAAAGAATAGATTTTTCTGGGATAAAAAGTATTATTATATTAAAAACAGAAAAATTATTCGTTGCTTACTTTTTTAAGTAATTTGAATTACGTATTTAATGCTCCTTAACCAATGCCTTTTGGGTCCTCAATAATAAGGATTTGAATCCTCTGAAGTGAACAATTCATTTTAGAGAGTAAAGTAAATAATATTAGTCATTGATGAGAAAATCATTAATCAATATTATGTGCACATACACACATAACAAATACATGAATATGTTAGAATATCAACCATTTTTCTCATCAACGACTGAGATTACTTACTTATTGCTTATTTTAGAGGAGCCAGAACCCAATAACAAGACACTAATTTCTTTCAAATTGTGTACTGGTTTTGCAGGCAGTTCCTTTGTATCTCTCTGAAATGGCACTGCCGCGACTAAGAGGGGCAATTAACAACGGCTTCCAATTAAGCATTGGCATTGGTGCTTTGTCTGCTAATCTAATCAACTATGGAACAGAGAAGATTGAAGGTGGTTGGGGTTGGCGCATGTCCCTAGCTATGGCAGCAGTTCCAGCCTCAGTCCTAACACTAGGTGCACTTTTCCTGCCTGAAACTCCCAACAGCTTAATCCAACGCAGCCACAACCATCAAAAGGCCAAGCTACTGCTTCAGCGAATTCGAGGCACGGAAGATGTGCAAGCAGAACTTGATGACCTTATTAAAGCAAGTTCTCCTTCAAAAACCAACAACCAACAATCATGTAAGATCCTTTGGAAAGGAAGATATAGGCCTCAGCTTGTGATGGCAATAGCAATACCATTTTTCCAGCAAGTGACAGGGATCAATGTCATTGCCTTCTATGCCCCTTTACTTTTTAGGACAATTGGGTTAGGAGAAAGTGCATCACTGTTGTCAGCTGTGATGACTGGGGTTGTAGGAACTGGCTCAACCTTCATATCAATGCTCATAGTGGATAAACTTGGAAGGAGAACCTTGTTTATGATTGGGGGCATTCAAATGTTTGCATCACAGTGTATAGTTGGAGGCATAATGGCACTTCATCTCAAAGATCATGGTGGATTAAGCAAAGGGTATGCTTTTGTGGTTTTGGTTATGATATGCATATATGTTGCTGGGTTTGGATGGTCATGGGGGCCACTAGGTTGGTTAGTACCAAGTGAGATTTTTCCTTTGGAAATTAGATCAGCAGGGCAAAGCATCACAGTGGCGGTGAGCTTTCTCTTCACTTTCATTGTTGCTCAGACTTTTCTGTACATGCTTTGCCACTTCAGGTCTGGAATTTTCTTCTTCTTTGGGGGATGGGTGGTGGTGATGACTATGTTTGTGTACTATTTCCTGCCAGAGACCAAAAATGTGCCACTTGAACAGATGGAGAAAGTGTGGCAAGAACATTGGTTTTGGAAGAGAATAGTGGGTGAAATGAGTGATAGACAGCATAAAGATGAGATATGAATATGATACTTCAAGGAAGATCTAAATCAAATGTTCTACGGATGTTAGCACTTAGCACAAACATTTGTCTATATGTCATTACCTTGACCGTAAAAGCAATGAAATTGTTTTCTGTTTGAAAAACTAGGTTTTAAATATATAAGCTGATAAGCAGTATTTGGGGAGAGAGGAAAATCGACCATCGGAAAACTAGAGTTTATGAACAAAGTGCCAAAGAGCATGACGTAAATAGGAACAAATTATCACTCTAGAACTTGAATGCATCTTGACTTGAAAAGCAAAATATTCAAGATATCAAATAGCCATATCCACCATCCTAATCCTTATCTGTTAAAATTTGGTCATTTTATTTGAGAGTAGCTTAGTTTCTTATTTTACTTTTGTATTGGACTTGCCTATGTGAAAAAATCAAGTAAAATAACATAGAGACATGGTAAATATGGTGAATGCTAGTTTGCCATTGCAGTTAATAGTACCTTTGTTCATATGGTTGTTTTCAAATATAGATACAGTACATGTCAGAATTTTTTTAGTCCTGGGTAATTTTCTTTCTATTTCACGAAAACCAAACAAAAATGCTACAGTATCTTGAATCGATATTTAGCACACAAAAGGTGGAAGAAATAATTCAAGTACTTGATAGTTTTCACCTTTCTTTAATTTTCCTCTTCTAGACAGAAGAGATGTTGGCAACTGTCATAAATGGAAAGATCGGGTTCAAACATGAAAGTATCGTGTGTTGAGAAAGTATTGCTGGGTTATCTTAGAAATAAGGTGGTTTTTAAATCAGTCATGATATTTCTTTTTCCTTAGATTAGTTTATTGGAAAAAATGACGATTATTTGATATTTGCTTAAATAAGAGATTTATTCTGCTTGCATTTGCAGAGATCCATCTTAATCAATATCTGTATGCATGATGCAATAAACAAGCTTATGCCATAGTTGTAGCCATTTAATCTCGGGACAGAAAGGGTGGAAAACTAAAAAAATTCCAATGCGGTGGAGACATGTCCATCCACATTGAATTCAATCACTCTATCCCTTGTGCATTATCACAATCACAAAAATAACATTAAGGTGTTGTAAGAGTCGTTATTATTCTTACTTCTTAGGCAGACAACTTTGAAATCCTGTTGTCTGAAATCTTCGTGCAAGCATTGATATTGTAAACAATCTTGCAGAATCAATGTTAATTGCTCAGTTAATATCAGAAGCCAGGATAATATTACAATATAAGCACATTTACGTGCCATACAATTTTCCTCAACCAACCAAATTAGCATGCTGATTTGAATTTAATTGTCGGAAGACACTCATTTCTTGAACAGTCTCTCTCTCTCTCATGGTAGCACAGTAAAAACTTCCACATCTTTCATTGAAGGGCTCCTAACTGAGTATTTAAATGTCCAACCATGGCAGGCACCAGCATGTTCCCCCTTTTTATTGAGGGCAACAACAGCTCCCAAAAAATCTGGAAATTTTCTTGCTATTCGTGCTATTGCATCTTTAGCAGCAAGTTTGGGTTCCATTCCCAACCTCATACTTTCCACAACTTGATAGCTGAAATTGAATAGAAGTGTTAATCTTGATATTCATAAGAGAAAACAAGTAAGGATAGGTAACTAAAGTTGTAACTATACAAGAGCAAGACTGCTTGAAACTACCATCAAAGTAAAGAAAGTGTTTTTTCAGGTCAATGCTGTAAGAAAAAAAATTAAGTTTGGATACGCTACAGTTACAAAAGGATTACCATTTGCTATCAACCAAGAAAACATTACATGATGGATCAGGTATGTTCACCCCAAACAGCAGTCACTCCTCAAGATTAACAAGCTTTAACAAGCATCAAATACACAATCAACTGAATCAAGTCATAGCAGTAGAATGATCATATATTTAATACAAAACTGTCTGTGCGCAGATGCATTATACATAATAACTAATCTTTTTCTTGTTCTTTCTTGTCATTGTGGACATTGGAGTTATTTCACTATGCAGTTTTTATGCTCTTGCTGGGGTTCAAATTTTAAGATCGGGTAAAGCAACCGCAGAGCAGAATCTAGGCGCCATAAAATTACATCTACCCTATATTCTGTGCTCTTTTTTTATTCTCTCTCTATAATTTAGTTTAACAAGCAAGACTTAATCGAGTCACAAGGTTCATGCAAATGTTATTAAATTGTAGCATCATTTGGATTCAAGCCAATTTAGAAACATCAAAAAATTAGTTCCTTTATGAATATTTATGTACCTCTGATACCCCTCCCCAAATTTACATTGAAAAGATTAGGTGTTGCTTGCTATAGATGTCAGCGACATAATTGTTAGGACCAATACCACCATACAAATTTGATACTAAAAGGTCGAGACAATCAAACAAAAAGCAACTCAGAATGTAAAGTAGAGAAACTAGAGAATTCCCAAGCTACCATGGAAGGAAGCGCATCATGATGTCACCATCCCCAGTTGCACAACATGCACCAACTTCATCAACAGCATATGCTGAGGATCCAGCTATGGGACCATCACCTACCCTGTAATCAACGGAAAAAATTTAAAGAAAACTTAATTGTAAAAAGCATCAAGAGAACAGACTAATATGCTCCATTAACAGGATGTGCTGTATATATGTCTGAGTATATGTACTTGGGAATTGACAGAAGCAATTTGCCATGGCCTAAATGCAACCAATCCTACCAGTGAGATATAAAGACAGGACACTCTAATTGCTAAAGCCATCCCATCCCATGCTAAGTATAACAGTCATGAGAGTTAATGTGTATTTGTCACAATGAAGATTAAATAAAATAATTGCATGTGGCTTCTGTATAATTAAGATAAAAATTGCTTGAAATTGAAAAGAAAGAAAACTTCGGCCATTCAAGAAATGAAAAGATCTGTCCAATTCTAATGCTGGCACTGGCACCCACAAGGTTACCTGCCAGGAATCTTGAATGTTGCTCCATTAGTTGATGTGCCAACTGCAATGTGTCCCATCTATGCCAAAAAAAAAGTGTTATTTGCATTGATAATATGATGCATACAAATTTGTTTTATGTTAAATCTTACCCTGTCAATAACAGCCATTGATATAGTATCATGGCTATGAAGACCAACATGAAGTAATCCAGAATTACTAGTTAGCATCTGACCAGTACTGGAGCATGTTTCATCAGAATGCCCCAGATAATTTGTTGCATGATAAGGACCACAACTATTTGCAGGTAATACATTTTTCCTGAAATTTGGTTGGCAGCGACTATCTTTCCATTTGGCCCACATCTCCATAGACTCTGGTGAACTCAAGTTTGTGGGTCCCAGAAGACCCATGGAAATAGCAAATTCTGATGCTTTCTCTCCTGCCAGCAAAGTGTGTTCAGTGTGTTGTATCACTAACCTGGCAGCCTTGATTCCATCCTTTACATATCTCATGGCCGCAACAGCTCCTACTTCCATTGTCACCTATGTATCCCCTTAGCAGAAGATGGGACCAAAAATCATGCCAATGCAAGAAAAAGTATAATGCAATGCACAAAATAATTAGCAGATACAGAACATGGTAATTGGTAGTTACCCCATCCATAATCAGAGCATCAATTGTAGTTTCTCCATTCTCATCTGGACTTCCACCTGGACCAACTGTTTAGAATAAGATATTCAAAAGGCACGCATAAGTGTACTTTTCATGAACAAAGAACCCCAAAAGGACCAAATAAACAAAAACAGCACCAAAATTCCATCTGAACCAGGGGTAAAAATAAAATAAAGAGAAATTTATACAACTCTCCTCTTCCTACCAAGCAAGCTTTACTACCAATATCAATCTTCCAGGTACATTACTTACATAAACCACAACAAAACAAGTCACAGTTGAACAGTAATTTCAATAAGTTGCAAAGTATGTATAAGTTGCTTGTAACACTAAAGCATATCAATAATATAGCAAGCTCCATAACATAAAGTCCAGTAAATATTTTTTTGTGAAGCCAGGGCTAGAATCATTCCAACAAGCACTCAGCAAGAATGGAAGAAGCTGTTAGTGAAAATCAATTATCAAATATTTCAAAATCGCAACATGGAAAGATAAGTTCACAATTGTTTCCAACACATCCTCACATTCTAGAATTAGCATATTATCCTCCCCCCACCCCCACCAACACACGCAAAACCCTAAACACACACACAGTTGTTAGACCTAGTTTGGATAATCTTCTCAATAAACACCTATAGGAGAAGAAAATAAAAACAAAATGAATCAACCTTCTTTCATAAGTTAAAATCAACTTACAAACCTCAGTTTTTGAAAAAGTTGGATAAAAGAGCTTATGTAGAAGTCGTGGTGCATAAGTTGATTTTAACTTACGGAAAGAGTTTAATTCATTTTATTTCCTTATGTTCTTCTTCTATAAGTACTAATTGAGAAATTTATCCAAACTGGGACTTATTCAAAATAAATTATCAAATACTTCAAAATCACAATATGGAGAGATAAGTTCACACACACACTTACACACAATTTACAGTTTCCAATCAATAAAAGATAAAATAAGTGCAAACATTCACATTGAAAAATCCTTGTTATGTTCCAAACATTCAAGTTCCAACCTGTTCCATCACATCTCAGTTCCTCACAGGCAGAGCAACCTTCAACCACGGAATCAACAGCTGAAGCGCCACCATCAGCAGCACTCCATGCAGCTCTAACAGCCTCAACAAACGGCCACGTGCTCACAACCAACGGGTACTGTTCCAATTCCACAGCTTCGTGCCCCGCCACCTGATTACAAACAACACCCATCGCATCATAACTTACCTAAAGAGGAAAAAAAATTAAGACTTTGGCACAGGTTGGTGAATTTTTTGAGTGTTGGAAAATTCAAAAATGTTCATTTTGTACTCTGATTAGGGAGGGAGGGAAAAATGAATTGAGAGTGAGAGAAGAGTGTGTTGGGTACCAAAGAGAGTAGAGGGAGGAGGAAGATAATGTTGAAGAGTGGGGTGGTCTTGGCAGGTGGTGACGGAGGAATGAAGAAGGGTTTTGCAGCCATGGAGATGAAGCTTCTACCACTGTTCCCTTCTTCAAGGCCCCCGAGGCCCGAACGGAGCGCAACCGAAATAAAAGTAAGAATAAGATAAAGCATATACACATACACCTTATGTAAGCTGGGTTCGGTCGGGTTTATTCTAATTTAATATTTAACTCAATTAAATATAGTTGAATAGGGTTAGGATTGTGTTTTTTTGTAAAGCGATCTAACTCCAAGCAACATGACCTTAATTGAGTTGGGTTGGATTGAATAATCGAATTAGGTGATTAAAAGCTATCTATCGTATATATTAAATAAAAACAATTATTTTAATTAGGAGTATTCTTACTTATTATTTTTTAATAAAAACGTTTTTAGCTATCATTTTTTAATAAAAACGTTTTTAGGAATTTTTTAACCTCTTATCTCTTTCAATCTATCATTTTTAATATTTTTAGTTTTAAATTAAATTTCAAAATTTTTTAAAAGAAATTGTCAATAATTAAAATTAACATTGTATTACAATAATTATTTATTATAAATTTAAAATATAATCTATATGTTCAAAAACATTTATTTATTACAAATTTTAATTATAATATAATTTATATATTCAGAAATATTTGTTTATTATAAATTTAAGTTATATAAAATAAATATTTTTCTGTATAATGCATAGATTAAAATATTAGTATTAATATATTTATGGAAATTTGATAAAATTCAGAAAAAAAATTCAAAAAAATAAGAAAAATGAAACACTTAACTCATCTAGTGCATGTCCAATTTAAAATACAACTCTAACCGTCCAAATCCAACACTCACGAGAAAAATATAATACATGTCCCAAATGACATAATACATTACATATCCTAAACAATACTAACAATTACTTGAATTACATGATAAAAATGAACTAAAACTCAAGAGGTGACTATCAAATATGTAATGATAAGTTTTAACTTTTAAGTGATATTAAAAATTAAAAATTAGAGTAAGTTAATAAGTATATTATTTTATTATTAATATTATATTAGATCTAGTTAGGTTGGGTTCATCTGGTTGAGAAGTCATCAATACAATACTCAACCTAATTATATTTGAGTCACTTAAAATAAATTCAACCCAACCCAACCCACTGACCCAACTCAATTGAAATGTAGTTGAGTTAGGTTGGATTGGTCGAATTTACCAGTCGATCATGACCCGCTTACACCCATACACCCTAGAATGCAACATTGAGTTAGAAAAGAAAGACATAGAAAGAAAATAAAAAATAATAATGGTAAAATTGATAAATGATGTGATGAGATAAAACAAAACCGAAAAGATAAAAGTAAAATAAAAAAATGGTTATATAATTATAATTTTCTCGAACTAATGGTATGTTGAAAGAAAATGGATTAGTGAGGAAAAAAATATACATACATTTTTTATTTGGTGTTGAAGAGAATGAAGAGAGGAAAATTGATTTTTATAAATAAAAATATAGTTTTTTATTTTTTATAAATTTAAATTAATCTTTTCCCTTATTTTTTATTTAAATTAAACAAAGTATAAGTATAAAGATTTTTATATTATCAATTAATTAAAAATTATTTTTGAATATATTTTTTAAGTAATTATTATAGAAGTCAATAATTTTACCATGTATGATAGTTTATCATTTGATGATAATGTAAAAATTCCTTATACCATCAATATATTCTAATTAAATTCTAAAATAAATTTATCATTATATTATTTGAATAATTTAACAATAAAATAAGGAAAAATTGATTACATCTTACACTCTAAATTGGAAAGAAAATAAAACAGAAATATTAAATTGATAGGGATAAAAATATATTTTATCATATTACTTCATTCTATAACTTAAAAAAATTAAAACAGTGAAAACCGTAGTAAAAAATGGAATTAGAAAAGAAATTTCTATCTATGAAATATCACATTTTATGATATCATTCAAGTAAGTTTATGTAATGAATTTTTAATTTATTTTTTTTTGTACAATGAGAAAAATGTGTAATGAATTAGTATTGCTAAACTCGTGTGACGTGAATTATTATAGATATATCTAATCAAATATATGATTTTATTTTTTTTTGTGAAATGAAATATATCTAATGAAATATATGATTGCTAAAAAATTTCAACATATAAAGAATTATTACACAAACGGTGAAAAAGTACTACGCAGTTCATGTGATTTTTTAAATAATTCTTTTTAATTAGAAGATTCATTTTATTTTTTTATAGAAGTGCCTGTTTTTCAAAATTGAAATAAGATTGAAGAGTGATTTTTTTCCCACATATATGACTTTAAAAACTGTGAATTTTTTGAAATAATTTATACTATTTGAATTCTTAAATTATTAAAAATATATCGTTAATATAGTTCTTTAATAGTATTTTAATATAATTTTAATAGTAAATTTAAGAATAGAAATGTATACAAGTAATGTGTGTATATATTTGTTAACGTACATCTACTTATATTAATAAACTACACTTTAGATGTATTTTAAGACAATTAAAATTATAACTTACCCAAATATTCCTAAAAAATAAGTGAGTTACTTTTTTATATATATATTCAACTTACTTTTCCTACTTTTCTTTTCTAAAAATTGCATATAGTTATTACTCTGCAACTAAATGGACCCATTTATCATGAAAAAACAAAGGTCCAAAATCATTTCCAACTTTTTACCCTTCTAAAAACATTATGAACTATGCTCAAATGAGAGAGTCTACAAGTAAGAACACAAGAAAATTATTTCCAACAATGGAGAACCTAAAGACAATGTTCCAAGCATGCCGTGACACTGCATCATTGAGCCCTGAAATGAAGAAGGAAATGTGTTAGGGGGGGTTTGGCAATGGTGCAATACTTTTGAGTCAAGACTGCTGAACATTAGAGGCCCTTAACGGACCTTAACATATAGCATCCTGATAATGTGTTAAAGGAACATGTACTGTTGCACAACAAAATCTAGAAACAAGTGCTAATAAATTTCCATGGTCTTTTCTTTTTTCTATTTGTTTTTTATGTGGAGAGGCAGAAGGGGGAAACATTAGTGTAAAAAAGTAGCAGCTAATTAATGGCAATAATTTAAAATGGAAATGGCACACAGCAAGAAGTTTATCTCTTAACAAATAACCAAAATAACTTAGTAGAGTTGAATGAACGACAGTGTTAGTCGATGCATTCCAGATAAATTTCATAGTCATCTAGGTACTATATCAGAAGAAAAAATGCTTTGTATTAATTTCACAGAACAGACACTTGATTAAACTTGCAAAGATATTGTAAATGAGAAAAGTAAAAACAGGCAAGAATTTGGGTTCAAATGTAAGTGGGTGACTGGGTGTGGTAGTGTATGGAAAAATGTGTCAATGTCTGCAGACAATTTAGCTGTCATAGCATTGTTTTGAAAGGTTAAAGCTCCTTAAGGAATTTATTTGGACTATGATACTTAACAGGGTGAACACTAATGATTTGTTGTAACTGCACCGGCCTAACAGGGGCCTTCTTGCATAGTGTAGTAGCTAGGCAGAAGTGTACTGAGTTGTTTGGGCATTTAGACATGTCCACTAACCACCTTCTCCAAGGTTTTATGAAGTACAAGCGAGAATATGGTTCAGTGTGCTCTTGTACATTTCAATGGACCACAGTTCATGAATTTCTGATCATCCATCTTTGTACTTCTTTTCCCTCTTATGCTTTGTTTGGTTGAGTGGAGAAGAGAGGAGAGAAGAAGAAGTTTTTGAATTTTTAAAAATTTAGGTAGTTTGTTGAGTGAAAGTAAGTGAGAAATTTTTAAATTTTTTGGTGGGTTCCACTGGGTCTCACTATTTATTTTCACTCTATTTCTCACTTACTTTCATTTACCTCTCTATTTCTCTCATATTTCTAATCTATTTCTCTCCTACCAAATAATTTAAAATTTCAAATTATTTCTTATCTACTTCCCACCTCTTAACTTATTTCTTAACTATTTCTTTCCTATCTATTTCTCTCCTCTCTACCAAACAAAAATTTAATGAATTCTCTTCAGCCGCTAAAAACTAAAGTAAATTCTGCAGACAACTAAGCCAGCCCTCCCAACTAATTTAAATCCAGCAAAGGTAGATACCACCTCCAATGTATAAGCCAAGGCAGTGCAACAGTAAGAAAAATTGCCCTCCATTAATATAAACCTATCCAACTTGCAACCTACCTCTATTGAAAACATTAACAACATGCGAAGCAAAATTCCTAGCCCTGGACAGAAAACTAAAAGGTAGCACAAAAAATGCCAGCTATACTCTTTGTCACTTATTTTTTTAACACTTTCTCTACTATTAGGTGAAATCTCATGCCAACACTACAAAATAACCTAAGTCCACTCTATTAACAAGATCAGCAATAAATTCCACTCAATAATAAAGAGAATATCAAAAAGTGTGCTGACAACTTTCCAATGATCCCTTCAAGTTGAAAGAGCTAAACTAATGAATAAATATAAATCCTCCTACTAATCTTCCTATTTGCTTTGTATGGCAAGTATTGAATTTTTTTATGTTTCCAAAACATTAAATGTATTTACTTTTTATTTAATACCTTCTTTATAAAGCATTAAGAAGATTTGTTGGAGGACATAGCATTACTCTAAACTATATAAACTCATTAATTCCATAGGAAGCCCAATCAGCAATTCTCCACACAAGGATTTTGTGATCAAGGAAGAGGAATGCTAGCAAATAGCAATACATTCTTTGTTACTTCTTTTTAGTCTCTTTTCTAGACTCTATACTCCCTATTAATAATCCAAGCCCACTTTCTATTACCAGGACCAGCATAAAATTTCACACAACAATAAGGTTTTAGATTGCAGCTGTGGTCGCAGTTTCCTCACAAGTCACAATCCTTGATATTGCAAAAAGTTGTGGACCAATGCAGCTGATGTGGCCACAGAGACTCCAAAAACCTATAAACCTTGACACTGCTGCCTTAATTGCGCACTGTTTTTTTAAATCCTTGCTCAATAATAAAAAATATGTTAGAGTGTCAAAGAGTATTGCAAAACACAACAATTACAACAATTGCTCCATGTTAGGACACACAAATAATTGACTCAACTCAAATGCATGCAAATTAAACTGTGATTACCATCATCACTATTGCAAAGGTTTCGAATTGCACCCGCTGTTGCAATTTCGTCACAATCCTTAATATTGCAAAACAATGCAGACAAATGCCGCTAATGGGGCCTGCAATGTGGTCCTAGAGACCCCAAAAACCTAAAAAGCTTGACATTGCCACCGCACTTTCAGTTGCGGACCGTTTTTTAAATCCTTCCTCAATAATAAAAAACTGTAATCACATAGACTACAAAAACTTTGACTTTGTGGCCACAATTGTAGTTGCAGACCTTCTTTTAAAACCTTGCACTCAATACTAAAAGGACTTTAATTTCGATACACAGTTAATATAAAATTATTTTATACAACAATTTGTTATTAGATGACAATGTAAATAATCTATACATCACTGCATAGCATAGACTATTAACTCTGCTAAAAATGTGTAAAAAAAATTGCAATGTCAACCATGTGCATTGCATAACACACCAATTACAATGATTCCTCCAAGTTAGGACACAAAACTTAGATGCAATTTCTCATGTACTTTTTATATTGTTTTCTAATTAGAATTGGAATTTCATCTCAATAATCTGCATAATCAAAGTTTGCATTAAATGTGAACATAATTAAACAAAGGTTTAATTACTCATTTGATCCCTATAGTTACAAAAACTTTCCCTTTTAGTCCCTATATTTAAAAACATCCCCTTTAGTCTCTACTCATATCATTTCAATCCTTTTAGTCCCTATGATGAGGACTAAAAGGAATTAAAAACGGTATGTGTAGGGACTAAAAGGAGATGTTTTTAAGTACAGGAACTAAAAAGAAAATTTTATTTTTGTAACTATAGAGACCAAATAAATATTTAAACCTTAAACATGATAAAACTTCAATTCTGATTGATGAACAACACGAAAATCACTTAAAGTTTTAAGTTTGAAGCCAATAATGTGATTACCCTCATCATCATCGCGAAGAACCGAGAGCCATGAGCAAGTTCTGTCCCCCGGGCAAGTACGACACGTTGGGCGACTTCGCCAGCGTGGCCGCCACTTCCCTGGAGGCCTCAATCCTCCGGAGCTCGATCAGCCCCATCCCGGAGGACGCGGTGGCGTCCGAAATCAGCTTGGCGGCGTCGCTCTCCCCCTCGGCGCGGATGATCGCGGCGCGGCGCTCCTGCTCGGCCTTCATGACGACGAACTTGGAGCGCTCGGCCTCCTGCTGCGCCACCTGCTTCTGCTCGACGGCGCGCGAGAACTCGGCGCCGTAGGAGAGGTGAGTGATGGCGACGTCGTCGAGGACGATGTTGAAGTCCCTGGCGCGGCGGATGAGGCTGTCGCGGACGAGGGCGGAGACCTGGGAGCGGTCGGTGAGGAGCTGGTCGGCGTTGAACTGGGCGACGACGGCCTTGAGGACCTCGTTGCCGATGGAGGGGAGGACCTTCTCGTCGTACTCGAGGCCGAGGTTCTGGACGATGAGGGGGAGCTTGTCGGTGTCCGGGCGGGAGAGGACGCGGAGCGTGAGGTTCACCATCTGGAGGTCCTTGGTGCCGGACACGGAGGAGAACGTGTGGGGCCGCGTGCGGATGTCGAAGATGTAGGGCTTCTGAACCCAGGGGACCAGGAAGTGGGTGCCCTCGCCGACCGTGGCGTCCAGGATGCCGCGGAAGCGGTCGAAGAGGACGGCCCGCTGCCCGCCGTCCACGGTGTAGAGGGAGGAGGAGAGGACCGTGGCCGCCGCGCCGAGGCCGAAGGCCGTGCGGGCGAGGCTCGTCAGCAAGGATGCGGCGGCTTGGCTGCTTCCCATCTGGAGAGGAGGAGGAGGAGGAGGAGAATTGGGGGTTAGGTAGGGTTTAAGACTGGGAGAGGGAGGGTTTTAGGCTGCTACTCTTGCTCGTTTGGGGTTTTTTTGGGCTGTGTTAATTAAAGGGTTTGAGCTTGAGTTTAAAAGGGTTGCTCTTAGCTTAGCTTGCTTGCTCAGGGGACAATATTTTTCTTTTTTTTGGCTACCGGGAATGGAGGCAAATTGTCAGCAAGCGATGTGAAGGGATGTATGTCCTTGGATAACGCATTTTAGTTGACTTTTTCAAATGTTTAATTATATATAAAATATGTTTTTTATTCAAAATTATATATGAAATATATGAATGTAATTTGGTGGGTGGGAGCAAAATTATATGGAAACTATTATGAGTAAACTCAAATTTTTTTTTGAGTTTTGCACCTGTCTTCTCTTCTAAAGGTAATATTGTTCGAAGAACGGTTAGATATTAAATGTAAACACTTCTCTTAAAGAGATTCGAACATTGGTTTATCACGTTGTAAAAGACTAGTATCTTCCACTAGACTAACTCCTGTTGGTATGAGTAAACTCAATTTACAATTATTATCTTCTCTCTTAAATAGTCTCTAAAGTAATGAAATTATATAAATAATTCTTAAAGTATAAAATATTTATTAATTTAATTTTTATATTAATGTATTTTATTAATGTCTAGAGATTAATTTGAAGAATTTTTCAATATTTAGAGGATTATTTAGTATAGTTTTTAATAATTGAGAGATTACTTATATAATTTGTTTATTTTAAAGATTATTTATGAGAGAGTAATACTTGAAAGATGAAATTGATGGTTTCTTCAATTATTATTTATACATGTGGTGTTGCTGCTTGTTATGACCACATTTGTAGTCGGTCAAGACACTGATTCAAGGTTCAATAGTTCAACCGTGATCGAATCGATATTAATAAAATAATAATAATATATAAAACAATATTAAATAAATACAATATCATAACTTTATAACAGTAAAAACTAAATTAAAATATCATTTTATACTTATTTACAATCCTTACTAAAAATGTTTTTTATTTATCTTAAAAAAAATAGATTAAATTTAAAAAATAATTAAAAAATTTGAAAAGCATATGTTCAAACCAGTTTTCTACATTAGTTTTCTACCAGTTTGACTAGTTCTGGACCGATTCACACTAGTTCTAAAATGGTTTGATTTTTTAGAGTTAATGGACCGATCATCTTGATCAATTCCCAATCAGGCCGGTCGAACTGGCCAATCTAGTTTGGTTTTCAAAACTATGGTAATACTCCTCTCATGTGGTCATTTATTTATAGAGTAAATAGTGTATGTATTTATATTGGAAAGATATTTTATACTGTCATCTAATTACAAAGTATCATGTATAATAAGTTTGTTGATTTTTATAATAATTATTTTGAAAATTATACCTGTTATAATTTATGGTTAATTGACGAAAATTTATAGGGTAGACTGCTAGGGAAAATGGTTCATGGTGGATAACTATGTCATGACCTTGGATATATTGTTATAAGATTCAATGGTTGTAATCACTTACCTGTAACTTTTTGAGAACAAATTTTTTTTTAAAATTTAATTGTAGTGAACAAAATTGCCCGTGTATTGGGGATCAGGTGGTGTCGTCTCCGCACTTCGTCTCCTTCATAATCAGCGGCCACCGACGATGTTGGCACCACCGTCCTCACTGGCGACTTCCCTTCCGGCGGCCACTAGCGCTGCTAATGTAGTGGTGGTGGTGATTAAGTTGTGGTCCTTTTATCTCACAACTAACTAACCCATCCCCAAACTTTGATCCACCTAAGACCGAACCCCACACCAAAACCAAAACCCACCACCAAATCAAAGCCCACAACAACAAACACACCTCAACCTTATCCCACGCAAAACCAGCAAGCCCCACCATGAACTGCCTTCTTCCTCACCTCCGCAAAACCGAGAACCACCATGCTAAGCCTTCACTAACCTTCGTCTTCATTGTCGGTTCCTCTGTTGCAAACCATCACCGCTGCACCACACCAATGTCGTCACATCACCCCAAAATCATCACGCGAAAGCACCTCGATGTCACTGTAGGCCACCTCCATCTGCCACTCGTCGTTCTCTCTCGTTTTCACTTCTCCTTTTTTGCAATTGCGTTTAGTCATAGTCTGCAGTGTTTGTTTGTGGAGGACCATTACTTAGGTCGAAGTCTCGCGGTGTACCGTTGGGAACAAGGGTTACGACGATGGAGGGAGCAGGGTGAGGTTGAACCAGGAGGGAGAAGGAGAAACATGGATGATTATTGAAAAAGGACATTACTGTAACTTCAATTTTTGAAAAAAACTAATTGTTTTTGAAAAAAAAAACCCTAATATATCAAGTAAAATAAGGTAGTCCATTGTGAATCATATTTGCGCCTTCTCCACCGTAGAATCCGTCTTAAATGACAATGTAAATAAATTTAATATAGAAATTAAATTCTTGTTTGTATGTTAATATGGACATTGCATGAATTTTTAGATTTGAAGTTAATTTTTGTTGTATTTGTGTTGTGCTCTTAGGTTATGTTTAGTTTAAAGTTACAGAAGAATTTTTGCAAATTTCAATGTAAAAATGCACATTCTAATGCATAAAATGAGAAAGAAAAATTTGTTACTTTGAGAGTAAAAGTATTTTTAAACTCTTCTAACTCTAATCCAAACATTGTGGTCTTACATTGTTCTGCATGTTCATATCTTTTGCAATTCTTATGTTTATGTCGTGAGATTTATAAACTTGTTTTTCCGTCATTGCAACTATAATTGGCCCAAAAGGTAGACTGTCGGTGACGATAGCATCTTATGCTTTCATATTATCTATAATTGTAACTGTTGAATCTAATGCAAGATTTCAAAAGCCTAGTAACCATGATAATTTAATTTAGAAATGCTAATCTCATTGCAAACTTTTCTTTCTTTCTTTCTTTTTCATCCGGGAAATGGAGGAAAATTGCGAGCTAGTGAAGTGGCATAATTACGTGTGTTGTTGGATAACACATTTGTTTGACTTCTTCAAATGTTTAATCGTGCAAAATGAATGTAATTTGGTGGGTGGCAGCAAAATTAGATGCAAATTGTTATTTATACATTTGATATTATATATAGTTGGAATTGTTATTAATGTCATGCAAGATTTCAATATCCTAATAGCCATGGCAATTTCTTTTTACCTCGGTATTGACTTAGTAGATTGTAACTATGAAAATATTTGTATATTAGCAATTGAAGAAAAAGGACATCATGGACTACCCAAAAATTGCATGAGCATCCTTACCAACTTACTCATCTATTTCGAAAAAAACCAAAAACAACAAAACTTACTCATCTACAGTAGGGAATAGATATATAGAATGATTTTACAAATTGAAAAAAAATTATGTAGAAACTAAATTAAAATTTTGAATTACATACAGTGACACATGTTTAATTTGATGCAACTATTTAAATTCACATTATAGCTATATCATAATTAGTTAGTCACATAGAATAAATGGTTTAGAGAATTACAACCATGATAAAAACTAGGAATTTATGTGATTTTTTATTTTTTTTTGTGTAAGGACTAAAAAAAAATCATATAAGAACTAGATTGAAAATGAGCATTGTGTATAAGAAGCGGGAAGAGTTTTAGTTTTGCTTGGGGTTTTTGGTTCTGATGTTAATTAAATGCTTTAAGTTTGAAGGCTTGCTTAGCTTGGCTTGCTCAAGGGGTAATCTATTCTCTTTCTTTTTTGGCCCCCGGGAATGGAGGAAATTGTTAGCAAGTGAAGTGCAATTATTTGTGTTGTTGGATAAAACATTTTATTTGACTTTTTCAAATGTTTAATCGAGCAAAATGAATGTAATTTGGTGGGCGGGAGCCAAATTAGATGAAAATTATTATGGTTTAGGCTTCATTGTACTTTTTGTTCACAAAGTTTTACAATTTCATAAATTTTGCTTTTGAATAATTTTTTTTGCAAATTTTGCTTTCTAATTTATAAAATATGGCAAATTTTGCCCCACATAGAAAACTTGTCACAATTAAGACAATTCTGTAACGATTTTTCTATTAAATCATCATGATTTTCTACATGGAAGCAAGATTTGCGATCTTTTGTAAATTAGGAGGCAAAATTTTGCCAAAACAAAATTATTTTGGGACAAAATTTATCAAATTGTAAAATTTTGGAGGCAAACAGTACAATTAAGTCTAAAACACATCAATAGGTCTATGAACTTTTTGCGAATTTTTAATTAGATCTCTAAACTAAAAAAATTATAATTGTGTCATTGATCTTTTACAATTTTTGTAATTGGGTGAAGTTAGTTTATGGTAACTTAAAATTGCCAGAAAAATAATAATTTGTGGCGATTTTACTAATTCTAGGGACCCGATTGCAAAAATTGTAAAAGATCAATAATTCAATTACAATTTTTTAATTTATGGACTTAATTAAAAATCCTCAAAAAATTTAGGAACCTACTAATGTATTAAACCAATTATTTATTATATATACAGTCAAAAATAATCCAAAAGAGGAAAGCTCCATGTGTGTTAACCTCTGGAGCAATTCTATACAGATTCTCATCCTATTTGGCAACACAAGAGCGTTTCTCTCATTTTTTTTGCTTACATGTTAACCCCATGTTTATTTGCATAAAAATTAATTTATTGGTAATTATGACACAATTTATAAACAATTAATATACGAAATATTAGAGAATCAAAATAAATATTTATATGATAAAAATGGTAATTGCACAACATTACTATAAATATAAATTAATTTTTTTAAGGAAACATTACAAAATCAAGATGAAAATTAATATAAATCATAACTATCCAATTTTTAAAAATTAATATAAATCAACATTATAACAATAAATATTATATAAATCTTGAGCACGTGTTGTCCATTATATAAAATCAACATTATATGAATATTATATAAGTCAACATTATTATATATAGTAATATTTTAAGGAATAATTATTATTATATACGATAAAAATGATAACTACCCATTTTTTAAAATCAATATAAATCAACATTATTTTTTGTGAGCACAGTTGTAAAATTTAAACGTGATTAAAATCAAGATGAGTTTAAAATTTGATAAAGAAATGGGTAATTTTAAAATAAGCAGTTTTAAAATCAAAATGAGTTTTAAAATATTAGAAAGAAATTGTTAGTTTTAAAATGTGCGGTATTTAAATAAAAATGAGCTTTAAAATTAGCAAATATCTAAAATCTAATTGTGTGATAAACACAAATTTTATCAAACAATTAATTTAATTGCTATTTAATTTCGTTAACCTATTTATTAAAATCATGATATGTGTGATAGTTTAATTGCCATTAAATTTCAAAATAAAATGACACCTCTACAATTATTTTATAATAATCTACAAAAGGAAAGCTCCACCTGTGAGCAATTTTAGAATAAATTAATTACTCTATTTTTTAAGTAAATAATTTAGATTAAATTTGATATTTGATTACACTTAAAATTACATATTAATAAGAGATACCATTACGTTACAAATATTTTATATCTATAATCTATCTATAATTTATACAAAGTAAAATGTTTTTAAATAGGAAAATTTCACAAGTTACTCTCTAGAGCAATTTCACATGGAATCTTATCCTTCTTGGCAACACCAGAATGTTTTCCTCTTTCTTTTTTGCTAATGTGTCAGCCTCATTTTCTTTTGCATACAAATTAATTTATGGATAATTATGACACACAATTATTTTGCACAAAAAATAATGAAATTTATGACGCACAAAATTAGGAAATTAATTTTTATTGAATATTCTGATTCAACCCAACTTCACAATCACTCTTATACACAATCACAAAATTATTGGTACCCTAATGTTTCTATTTTGAAATTCAAATAAAGTTGGAGAATAAAAGGCAACCAAAGAAAGAAAAAATAAGAAAAGGACGCATATTCAAAAGAGATCCAAACTTTCCTCTCATTTCTCTAGTGATAGTATTTTTGTTTTTTGTTACATGTTCTGAACAGTCAATCACATTACGTTGATTCCTTCTGTTGTGTTTGTCTTCTTCATGTCTTTTGTTAAGGTGAGAAAATATATTGCCAAATTGAGATGCATATATGTTAGGTAATTTTTCTCTTTTTCTTTTCTGATTTTGCATTTTCTCCATCTAAGAAACTTCTATTTTATTTTTTTCACTTTTATGTTTTATTATCCCCCTTTCATTTGTTTGCTTATTTTGTTTTCGCTTAGTTTATAGTCTAGAATGGATGGTCAGGATAATGGCATTAAAGATGGAGGCGAAGATGGTGCTCAAGATCCGAACTTGCTATCAACTTTCTCTTTCTTTGAGTTTTTATCGTTTTGTTTCTTTATTGTTTTGACTTTGATATGTGAAGATTTTTATTCCTTTCATATGTACAAATTCAAAAAAAAAAAATGAGAGTATGGATGAAGAGGATATTCTAAACTGAGCTTTAAAGCAAATGTTGTCATTCGCATGTGATTTTATTCAATAAATTAGATTTTGCGTCATCAATTGGTTGTCATTTGATTTAGTACTAATGTAATTATTAAATATATATAGATTAAAATTAAAATAATTACATGTAATTGTTATATATAATTTATATAATTGGAATGTCCATTTTAAATATATTCATATTAAGTTATCATTTATTAGCACATTATTTATTTCTTTATTTAAAACAATTTAATAACATTTTAATGGACAAAAATTTAAAATGGACAATTAATTTAAAATCAATGATTAATTTTACCTAAATATGCAATATTCATTTATTTAAATGGAAATAAAACAAAAATTTTCGTTGACTTTTTTTTATAAATAGCATTTTAAATAGAAATAAATTAATTATTCCTTCAAATTCACCAAAATTAATATCCTTGTCCATTTAAATAATTATAATAATTAAGATAATTTTGAACTCTGTGTGTGTGTACATACACACACACACACACACACACACACACACACACATATATATATTCCAATTTGAATTAATTAAGATAATTGTGACATATATATTTAAAAAAAAAAGGAAAATAAGATTATTTTAAATTAGAGTAAACATATTATGTTAAAATGTATAATTAAGGTAATTAATGTAATTAGTAGATATATATAGTTAAGGTAATTGTCCGTAATTAGAAATATGCTAATTTATTAACATTTAATTATATTTAATATTGATCTAAGAAACTTAAACATTTGAATACAAAAGTAAAAATCTTCCTTATTTGAATAATAAATTAGGGAAAAAAATAAATTTAATTTGATTTAATGTGAAAATTCATGATACGTATAATAAAATGAGAGGTGCATGACATGTATTCTACATAAATTGGTTTTTTATTTAATGTATTATTAAATCTGCTTGAAATTTTTATTGATATAATTAAAGTAATTAATATAATTACTAAATATATATAATTAAGATAATTATATGTAATTGTTATATGTAATTAATTTTTTATGAAATATAATTATTAAATATTGCTAAAAAATACTATTTTTATATGTTAAAATACATAATTCTATTAATTATGGTAATTACGAGTGATATATATTATGATATTAAATAATCAAGGTAATTATAATCAGATATATTTTAATTCAGGTAATAAAAATTATTTTCAATAATGGTATTTAGATAATTTAAATTTATTAATATAATTTTAAATTTTAAAAAGACAATTAATTTAAAAGTACCATTTAAATTGATTATCTCTTTAATTCTATTTCTTTCTTAAAAATAAAAAATACCACTAATTAAAGAAAGGTAACTGCGACTCAAAGAGATCATGAACACTACGTATAGTGCAATTACCTTTTCTTAATTAGTAGCTTTTTTATTTTTATTTTGGAAAATGTATTAAATTAAGAAAAAATGACCGTCAAAGATGCAAGAAAGAAAAGATAATAAAATTTTAGAAAGGGAAGAAAATAACAAAATTAAAGAGATGCAAGAAAAAAAAAACAAAATTAAAGATGAAAGAGAAATAACTTTTTTTTATTATAGAAAGGAAATTAAAGAGGTGGATCAAAAAGAACAGGAATTAAAGATGAGAGAGAAACAAGGTTTCTTTTTAAAAAAAAAATAGATGTTAATATTACTATAATCTCCCTAAAATGAATTATTTACAACAAAAGAGATGGTTGAGTTTTTTGTTATAGATTTTTAATGTAGCTTGATAATGTACTCTAACTAAAAAAATGTTAGTACATTAGAAATTCTCATATATATATATATAGGGAACGTTTCAACTGAGAAACTTTTACAATGAGAAAATGAGAACTTTCAATGATAGCCTTTGAATCATAATTAAAACATATTTGCGGCTGAGATTAAAACTCAATTAATCACATCTTATGAGACCATCATTGTCACTACTTCCACCGCCACCGCCATTTCATCGTGGTGGTGGTGGCGGCGGCGGCAATGGCAGTGGCAGCGACAGTAGTGCAGTGATAGTGGTGGTTGTAATGGTGACAGTGGTGGTGGTGGCAACAACAGTGGTGACGGTGGCAGTGGTGGTGGCAGTGACAATAGCGATGGTGGTGGCGGCTGCAGGGGCAATGGTAGTGGTGACGACAATGGTGGTGATGATGATAGTGGTAGTGGTAGCGGTGACGGTAGTGACAACAATGGTGGTGGTAGTGGCAGCGGTTATGGAGGCAGAGATAATGGCGGTCTCATAAGAGGTGTTTAATTGAGTTTTAATCTCAACCGTTCATTGTTTTTAATTGTAATCCAATGACTACTATTAATTGTTCTCATTTCTCATTTTAAGAAGTTTCTCATTTGAAACGCCCCCTATATATATATATTTACGAGTGTGGCAACTTTAATGACGCGAGGAATTGTTTAAAATTTTTGTACTGTTAGGTTTGTTCCTATGAGGAGATAAAGAAGTAATTGTGTAAGGCTTATTTGTAAAGTCCATTGGGGTATTGTAATGAATTTGAGGACAAGTGCCAGGGTGGACCACTTACGTATATCATGTATTGTGGACCACTTGTGCCAACCTGATATAAGTGGGTTTTTTTTTTGTAATTTTTTTTAATATTTTGTGACATTTATGCCCTTTTTTATAACATATGAAAGAAAAAAAAATGCTAGCGAATTAAATAACAAAAATACTCAATTACCCTAATTTTGTTTTCCGTTTGTCACTTTCCCATTGTACAAAACCCTTCTCAAGTTGCTTGAAGATCGATTTGGTGGAGTTGGATGTTGCTGACCGATTTTGTACTCTGTCATTGATAGAAATCATGATTGTTCTTAATTTATTAAGAGGTATGTTTGTTCCATGCTCTGTTGTTTTGCTGTGATTAACCGTAGGTAGTAAGAGTTGTGTTGCATACTTAGTTGATAAGTTGAAAAACTTCAATCAGTTCGCTTTCTACGTTTAACTATGTGTTAGTTTGTGTGACCATGTCAACGGCAGTCACCAAAATGCTGAGAGCAAGTATTTGTCGCGGTGGGTTAGACATATAATGTAACTTTACCTTTGTCAATTATGTGCGTCCTTGACAAATTGATTGCGTAGAGTTTGTTAAGGTGACCCACATGACTTCCCATTAGTTGTTGTTGCAATTGGCGATGAGTATAGGCAAAGGGGTAATGAGATGAAAATGAAGTATGGGATTTATTGTCTGTTGTTCAATATGTAGCATACCCATTATTGGGACCTAAAGTTAATAATGTAGGTTGTAATGTTTGCTTAGCAAATGTTAGCATTATGTTTTGGTAGATTCAAAATTACAAATGTGTTAATGTTTTTAACAAATTAGTGTTGTGTTACAGTGGAAATAAAATGATTTGAAATTGTTAGCATTTTTCAGTTTTTTTGCATATATTTGGTAATAAGTTGGTTTGAAATTATTTTATTTTTATTTTTGGAAGACATGTTATTTTGAGGTGTGTGGTTATGTGAGATATTATGGTAAAATTAATTAAGACCGTTTATGGTTACATTTTGCAGTGCAATAACACTTAATGTGTTTTTTTGGTTTATTGTATTATGTAGGTATGAAGATGGTTGTAGAAGAGTGTGATGTAGTGGCTTTAACCGGAGAAAGCCATACAAATTGCAATGTAAGGTGTGTATATTGATTAATGTGTGAGTATTGTGTTTTAAATAATGTGAGTTTTGGTGATTAATCATGTACAATTTTTGACAGGTTGTGGATGAGTCAAGAATTGAATTAGGAGACAATGGTCGCAAGAGTAGAGAAGAAGACAACAATGTTGATATTGATATGGAAGAAGTTGGTGGTTTGGAAGGTGTAACTGGGGAAGAAGAAGGTGATGGAATAAATATAAATGGTTTGGTGGATACATTAAACATTGACATGAAGGATATTAATAGCGATGATGTAGGAAGGTATGATTTTAATGATCTTCATGTGGCATACTTGTTTTATTGTTGGTATGTTAGAATTAATGGATTTTGTATGAGGAAAAGCAAAGTTATTAAAAGCTGCAAAGGTGAAAAATTACACTAGAGGTTTGTTTGCTCAAGACAAGGCTACAAAGAAGATAGGGATATCACTATAGAAACACGAAAGCATGAAGAAAAAAATGAGACTAGGTGTGGTTCTAAGGCTAAATTTCAAGTTCATGTTAACTCACAAATTGGGCGATGGTATGGAACATTGTTTCCTGATGAACACAATCATGAGTTACTAGAAGAAACATACTATGCTTTGTTACCAACACATAGAAAGTTAACTGAGTCTAATATTTTGCAAATTGATAATTTTTGAAGAGTTAGTATTAGACCTCATTAGATTTATGGATCATTTGCAAATGGTTCAGGGGGATATCACATGATTGGATTTAGGAGGAAAGATATTTATAATCAAATTGGACGTTAAAGAAGACAACAATTCTCTAATGTGAATGGAGTTCTAAAGTATTTGGAAGGTTTATGTACAAAAGACTCGTTAATGTTTGTAAGACACATTTGACAATGAAGGGAGATTGCAACATTTGTTTTGGTGTGATGGAGAGAGCGAGTTGAACTATGAAGTGTTTGGTGATGTTGTGGCATTTGATGTGACCTATAGGAAAAACAAGTATCTATGTCCATTTGTTATCTTTTCAGGTGTAAACCACCACAATCAAACAACAATTTTTGCAACGGCTTTTGTTTCTAACTAGACAAACGTATGTGTGGTTGTTGGAGCAGCTTATGGATGTTATGAAAGGTAAAGAGCCAATTTCAGTGATAACAAATGGTGACTTAGCCATAAAAAAAATGCAATAAAAAGGGTTTTTCCTGAGGCTCATCATAGGCTTTGTGCTTGGCATTTGCTTTGTAATGCAACATCTAATGTAGGGATTCTAGAATTCATGCCATGCTTAAAGTGATGCATGTTAGGTGATTTTGATGTCATAAAATTTGAAGTACTGTGGGACAAAATGGTTAAGGATTTTAAATTGGAGGAACATAGATGAATTAATTATAAAACACAAGAAGGGGGATTGAATTGTGTTATTGAAAATTTTTCGCAAAACCTTTCCAAGGAGATGTTTTCGACTGAAGGATAAATTTTTGAAAGATATTTTTGAAAACAAGGATAAGCAAAACGAGAGAAGCACAAAATTTTATATTAGTTCGTCTCATCCTAGAGACTCATCCAATTCTTGATATACTACCAAGTCTCACTATAACTTAAACAAAGTTACAAGTATTCTTTTATCCAAACATCTTCAAGCTCAACCCAAGTAGTCTTTCACTTGCCTCTCTAAGTAAATACCCAAGTATTCTTTGATACAAAGCCCTTTAGGCTTCAACCAATTTCATAGAGAAATGGTTAAGGGTAAGTTATCACACTAAGCTAGCGTTTTATCAGACAAATATACAATGAAGTTCAGAAAAGTGTTACAAGAGAAAAATTGTTCAAGATTACAAATTGAAAGATAAGAAGTTTGCCAAGAGTTCCGTGCAAGTGACAATGATCTTCTTTCTATTTATAGGATTCTCCCAAAAATGTTCGTTGTGAGTGCTTTTAAAGACACCTTCGTCTGGCGTTGCAAAACAAAGAAAATAGTTGTTAGAGCATTAAGTGCTATATTTAATGCTTTTCACCAACGGTCACTCTGATAAGATAAAACAATTTGCTTATCTAGCCTTTCTCACACTCAATATTGTTGCAGTGGACATATTTGCTTTCCGTATGGTCATCTATACACAAATTCCTTCTTTCAAGCGAAAAGCTAAACCTTTTTAGAGATAGGTACATAAATGTCTTCTTTTTCAAGAGAGTATGCGATTTCCAAAACTAAAAGAATTCTTAAGAAACAGAGCTCTCTGAATAAATACAAAGTTCAACATATATATCGTCTAAAGGAGTTAGTTGGCATAATATTTTTATTTTAGAGAAAATGCGTAAGCAGACGATAATGAGAAACGTAGAACCGTGTGAAGACGATTAAGCATAATACTGTTTGTTATTATCAAAGTGAAGCGAGGGTCATAAATTTGTACTTTGTCTTAACATTAATGATCTATATGAGAAGAGGACTACGTGGGCTACGTCTCACATTAGGGGAAATTTTTTTGCAGGCATAAGAATGACTTCTAAATGTGAAGCTTTTTCTAGTCATTTAGGAAAATTTGTCAACTTAAGGAAATGTTTGTTTAATTTTGTTGAACAATTTCAAAGATGTCTAACATATTTTTGTTTTAAAGAAGTTGAACCTAATTTTGAATCTGATTATGGTGATGTTGTGTTGCAAACGAGTTATCATTTATTGAAGAGGTCCACATCTAGGCAACTAATGAAGGAGATATTTCTATTTTTTAGACCTATTTTAGTAAGAGCAACATTACTAAGGGTAACAAAATGTCATAAGATGCCATCATTTTCAATTTATTTTGTTATGAAGTATCGTGGATCTGGTTTAGTGTGTCATGTTTGTTTTTGTTCGTCGTTTGTTGAGTTTCGGTATTCTTGTTTAAGGATGGAATCATTTGGACTACCTTGTGAGCACATTGTTGCTTTATTATTTTATCTAGAGTTTGGTGACCTTCCTAAGTATTTAGTGTTAGGTTGGTGGACAAAGGGTGCAAAAGAATCAATTCGAGGTAGATACGTAAATGGTTTTATGTATTGGGATTCACATATAATTGCATGTCATGCCCATCTACATTACTTGTTTAGGGAAGTTGTTGAACTTGCTCATCGTGATGATGATGACTATAATCATATTGTGCATGTGCTTGGGGGAGAACTTAATGAACTAAGGTTAAAACATGGAAACCAAGGTGATGATACTAGTGTTGAGACATTGAGTGTGAATGAGACAATACAAGATCCTTTTGTGAGATGGACTAAAGGATGTGCTTGCACAAGGAACATCAGCAAGGGAACATCTAGACAAAACCACCAGTGCCAAATATGTAAAGTAATTGGACACAATAGACAATCTTATGTGTCTAGGAGAAAAATCAGTGGATAATATACATGCATAGGTGATGTTGAGTCCAACGATAAAATGGTTAGTTTTATTTTTATGAGATGATAATTATTTATTTTTAGATTGACAAGCTACCAACTATTTGATTTGTATAGAAATATGCATCTATCATGTTCGGATTATATGTATTCATATGATAAAACAAACATTTTTTATCTGACATTTAAAATTTTTTGTTTGTTCAGGAGTTAGAAACAATGATTGGTTCTATTAGTGGTGCTGGTACTAAAACTACTGAGACAACATCACTTGGTTAGTTAACAACTTGTGGGAATGGCCCAATGATGTGTGGTATGTTGAGATACAATCATTATATTGTTTTAGTAAATTGTGGAACCTCATTTTTCACTTATCGCCTTTAGGCCCTTTTTTTTGTTATTATTGTCCAATAGTTGGTAATTATGATTTAGTGTTATGTTATATTCGCGGACCTTTTATTGTAGTTTAATGGGTTTTGATATATCACTATTTATGGTGATATTATGTGGCTGATATCCATGTGTTCCAGACACTCTTGTGCAACCCATCAAGTAATGTTAATATTTTTGGTCTCAGTAGTAGTCGTTGTTCTTAGATTTTGAATAATAAGGTTTATATTTGGCAATGTACTCTTAGTAGTAATGTTAAAACCATTGATCGTGTAACAACACAGGTTCGTTTATGCATGCGTGTTCGTAATGGTGATGAGTAGTTATTGTCCTTGTCTATTACACCATGTCAGGGGTAATAAATTTGTGTAATATTGCACACCTATTTCACACCAGCACAATAGGGTATATGTGACTTACAAAAATGGTTGTTAAAATGACTTTATATATTGCACCATGTTAAATGTTTTCCTTTAAACATGGGCTACGTGTGTGGCTTTTTTTATTAAATGTGTGCCACGCTGAATGATGGTGGTGGGTTTAATGCATGATGATATAGGCCCACTTGTTCTATCTGTATCCTTTTGAGATGAATGCATATCTTTTTTGTAAAGGCCCAACATGCCTACTAAAGCCGATGGATACGATAAAGTAGTGTCATATCCAATATGAATGCCTTTTCATTAGTTATGGTATATATCCACGTGTTTCAATGTTAAATTTTTTGGTTATGTAATGACCACCTTAGGTAAATGATTACATGCTTATTATTAAAATTTTATATACTTATGTATTCATTAAATACGATATAGGGACTAAATATACAATATTCAAGTTACATCTATGTAGTTAGATTCTATTATTGATCATTGATATAACACATTATACCACCTTATAATTCCTAAGAGAACTTCTACTACACCCTTGGGCTTCTAATTTACATTAAGTCGCCTCTTTGTACTTCCTAAAGAGTTTGACCCCCTTGCTTCATTAATAGGATTAAATCACTCCACCACCCTTCTTATTTTCTTCAATTCCTAATACTCCTACACTTAACCCCCTCCACTGTCTGATTCACATTCTGTATACCACCTTACCTCCTTATCTGTATCATGTAGACCCCCCCCCCCAAACATGGTAGGAGTAATTATGGCTCAATTAAGTATCGTTGAAATTCATTTATTTATTATTATTATTAGAAAATACATGAAATTCATTATAATTCATACCCATTGAGAGAGAAAATTAGTGGTGGATGTGTAATCTATAAAACTTAACGTTTAATTAAATGAAAAGCATGGTTTGCTTGCTTTCCTAGTTGAATGGTTGCACACTAATTTTTTATAATTAATTTTAAATGCGTGTGTTGGACTATTCCTTGTCATACTTAATAAAACTCCTATTCGACTTTTATATAAGTTGAATTATACTTGTGCAAGTAAAAGTTCATGCATATAAGGAATTTCATATTACATTTATAGAATGAACATTCAACCTTTTTTTTTAATTCTTTCTTCCAACATATACAATTTAATATAATTATATAATAAGTGTTACTAACATTTTGCTTTAATATTACCGTTCAACACGTAGTTTGTATGACGTGTTTCTTTGCTATCCTCTTCTAACCCAACATTAACTTACAGAAGCACATGGACGATTCCAGTTTTTTTGTTCATTTTTTTCTGGTTAAACATGTAACCTTGTATGAAGCAAAAGGCCATCATACATGTTTGGCTTTTGTGCATATACTTGCACCACTGTGGATATTTGGGAAGTATGTCATGTGTATCAATCAATGGGCCACATCACCCATATTTGGTTTTTGACAACTTTTGTACATTACATGACCCATGTCAATCCTCATAATATTATAGTACTTTACACACTTGTTTGACATTGAGGTCCATCTTTATCTTGTAAGACATTATATAGTACACATACACGAATCATATTAGGTATGGTTGTGCAAAGTAAAATTAAAAAAATATTAAATATGATGGTTAAAATTGTCATAATTTGATAAGTTAGGTTGGCTAGCTTAACATAAAAATTGACTTGCATGTATAAAACTAAGAATTAATGAAAATCATTTTGAGTTTAATGAAATCAATATTGTATCTTTTTTTTTAGATTAAGTATTCAAATGTAACTATTCTACTTTGATTATTATGAAATATAATGTTTTAACTAGAATCCCATACGCATTATTTAATTATATGAATTTAATAAAATGAAGTTGTCATAGGTTGCTACCAAGTTAGACATTGGTATTTAAACAAAATCTCCATTAAGGTTTACATAGTGTAGAAAATTTTAAATAACCTCATAATGCAAACAGACTATGATCAAACAAACCCAACACAACATAAGGTGTTAACATAGGTAACCCAAATTCAGATTGTCATCTTAAAAAATGCAAAATAAAGACTGGGCTTTCATACATGTTAAAAATAAACCAACATAGTACTTAAACCAATGAGCTTTAAAAAATTTCCAATAAAGTATGGCTTTAAGGCATCATTAAGTGACTATGGACTTGCCATCTTAGACCAACGATTCTGAGCATTAAGCATGGTTGTAGCCTTCCATTTATTATGTCCCCCATCAACAACGACATTGCTATAGTCATGCGCACAAGCTTGACATTCATCTATCAATTAAATTAACACAATAAGAAGATTGTATTAGTAAATCAGAAAAATGAATATATAGAAGATATGTAAAGCTGCATGCAACACTTCATAATTGAAAATGCTAACCACACCAATAAGGTTAGTGACAAACGAGTGTTCCTTATTCATCCAGTTAAGGATCCATAATCCAGACTTGTCACTATAAACATGAATAATATGTTAACGACGTGCCAATCAAGTAGTATTTAACGTGAGAAAAAGTTTGGCAAAGAATTTGTATGCCATACTAAAAATAATGGACAAACTAACCTATTTTTGCAATTTGGAATACCTTTAGGTTTAGCCACATCCAAACACTCTAATTGTGCTGTGAAGGGGTTTTTGCACTTGTTCATTATAAATAAGAGACATTATCGCATCTAGTGCTTCACATTATGAGAGTGATGAATAAGGTTTGCTTATTTTTCAGTGATATATATATATATATATATATATATATATATATATGTAACACAAACACATTGATGTTATTTGTGAAAAAAAAAATTATAATTAACTTACCACCCTATGTATAGTATCTCATCTCACAGGAAGGTGATGTTCAGTTATAAGTGAATCAAAATGGTACACTTTTTTGTCCTTCAAAGATATAACCATCAAGTACCATTGGATATCGTGTTGAATAGGCATATAGATCTTACAAAAAAAAGGTGTTATTTCATTAGAAAAAGTTACAAAATATTGCTTAAATTTTTAGATTAAAATAGATGTTATTAATGTTAATATCATGAAATAATTGTATCCATTTATACGTATATTACAAGCGAAAGTTGCTTAATGGAGGGCATCCACTCCTTGGTATATGTCTTGCACAAATAGTCAATGCTCATTTCATTCATTAAGTCAAATTGATACAAATGTGAAACAAGTTAGGATAGTTAGTTAACATAACTTAGGGTTTTTTTTTGTTTAAAGAAATATTTTTGTATATAAATCATATCGCAAAATAAGGAGTCAAACACCATAGTGTTTTAATTGTCTTTCTTGCTTGTGACCAGTCAATTTTCACAGCCAACATATGAATAATCTATTTATCAAACAATAAATCAGTTTATCGCATGAATATCATAAATAAAAAATATATATTGCTGAAATTAGTTTGTGCAGTTGAAAATATACCTCTCGTGATATGAGCCTGATGGGGCAAAGGCTTTGAAAGTCCATCCTTGTTCCCATGTGACTACCGATTAGAAAAAGCACTTCACTGAATTGTATAATATGGAATCATTAGTGTTCTGTATTAGTAAGTGTGTATGAATGTAGGATCAAGGAATACTATTTGTTTGAAATGACTTACATTTGTGGCTTAAGCATATTGAAAACATAAGCGCATACTTAAACTTCATCTTTAGTTAACCTTATATCAGGTGTAGGATAGAAAATGCACATGACATCTTAACAAAAAATAAAAATAATTAAGATTAAAAATGACAAATAAAAGTAAAAAAATGTTGATGAACTATCTTTATTTAAAAAACACGTAAACACAATAGAGGTGTAAGGTGCCTTTAGAATCTCTTGACTGTCATCTTCCCATTTTTGATGTCTCAGCTTTATGCTTAGATTTTCCCTTACCAGCTTTAGTACTTGGTGACTTCCTTTTTGATGCCATCTTTGATTATTTATGCACGTTAGACGAAGATTTCTTCTTTTTAGCATTGTTATCCTTATCAGTTGGTGAAGTTTGATACGATAGTCTCCTTCTAAGGTTTAGTGTCTTCTCATCACATCGTGTTGCCTCACTAAGTTTCTAAACATATAAATAAATCATGTCGTAAACATATTTGACAATGCATGAGGTCGCCAACTTAATAAATGGGTCAAAGTCCTGTCATTACCTTTAGAGTTACTCCATGGTTGTGGGTTATTAATGTTGTACTCTTACACATGGATTCGTCATGTTCAGCTATGGTAATAGGAGATTTACCCTTGTTAGTTGATTTGGTTTGTTTTTTTGCCTTACTTCTTTTAAACGGTGAGTTCAGACCATCTCCTTGTTTAACATGTGTGTTATCATCATCAAAATCATCTAGGCAAATGGTATCTAGGTTGCCAACAGACTAGTATGTCTTGCACCTTTCACATTGGTATTTGTTTTCTGACTGTGTTGAATGGTATCATGTAAAGATGGGCTACCATCTTGTTCCACTAGAGATGATGCACTGCCAACTAAATTACAATGAGGTTGTTGTGGTGTTAACCAATCCACATTAGTGTCCTTACAAACCAATCTTAAGCATTTCAGTATCGAAGTATTGCAGCTGTCCATGCTTTGGACTGCAAAAGTAAGTTTCGCAATATCACATTTCATCACCTATTTTTTTTAAGTTGTCAATACAACATGTAGTGTTAGTAATTGCTAATATATAAATGATACATATAGTGTTTTTGTTATAACATTATAAGGTTTCTCATTTGTGTATTTTAGTATCCTTATCTACTAATGAGCTTTATTAAGCATGCATGGGTGCTAAATATACATGTTGGAATGGCAAAGGAAAATGATGTTAATAATTGATCTAAATGAAAAAAAACATTTACGAACAGTTAATGTTGCATAAATTTTGATGTAAAATACACCTCTATGGGCTCAAGAACATGAGGCAGACTGATTAAGCTATCTCTAGATGATGATCCCAAAGTGTATCCTCATTCACAAATGCTTGTGTTTTTGTTACTTGCTAATACATAACGGAACATGAGAGAAATATCAACATAAATATTGTGCTAATAGTTCAATGACTTCTATAATGATAGGTGTTTAAGAAAGTAGTCACCGTACATTTGTGTTTGATAATTTAGGATCAGCCACAGCCGAATGAAGGCTTCCTGCCTCATAGACGCTGTATTTGTGACATACAAATTGTTGTTAACGGTTACCTTCCATGTGCATTGATAATACAAATAAGGGGTAAATGACAAACTTTGAAAGTTCAGACTGGCTTATCGTGAGCATTCAGTAGGCACAATATCAACATTTTTCTCTAATGGAATCAAATGGACCTCCATCTTCTAAAACTTCAGAAAGATGTGATGCTCTTGGTGAACTAGCTTGAATTTATAGCATGTAATATCGACTACCCCACGAAAGACAAGTACGGTGTGGTGCTTACTTGTTGAATCACATTTAATGCATTTTGCAGGTTAAGAAAAACTTTATGTAGAGCCCTACTGGCAAATCAAGAACATGGAGGGAAAAATTCATATTTGGCGTGTAGAGTACACTTTATAGGGCTTACCTCGTAAAACAATGGTTGATGTAGCATCCTGAATAAAATAAAATATTTTAATATTAAACTCACTTCAATTGCATGCCTTATATTAGCTACACATTTGGAAATGAGCCTAATACAATTATCATCATTAACAAATATGACAATGTGTTATTAACACGCTGTTAATATAGGAATAAAATACATTTGTTGTCCACATGTAAATCAACCACTTCATTCATTGTGAAACATAACTATTTGAAGTTAGATTGAAGGCTTAATTATGTTAATTATCTAGGCTTTTGTCCATATCGTCAAAATTAGAATTCATTTTTTTATACATGATATCATTCTAGGTTGTGCTTTTCAATTTGATCTCCTAACACATGCAGCATCGATGCTTCATGGAAACCTTGCCATGGATTTAAACTTTGTCAATGTACGTGTTTCTAATAAAGAACTCTTTATGTGACGCTATTCACTCATCTTGCCTTAAATAAAAGAAAATAATGACTTCACAATGCTATTAATTGGTTTTATAACATTAAAATGACTTGGGTCTTATACTTATTCAGCATATATGTCATATTAAAATATATTAATTTATATTTATACTAAATCATTAAATAAAATATTATTTACTAGTTTGAACAATATACTTATTGCCATTATAACTAATAAATAATTTAATTGAGCTTTTATTTAATTTTAAAATAAGGTAATCTTGGCTTATATGGATGCCTCAAAGAATCTGAAGTCTAAGTAGAAAATTTGTCCATCAAATATGTTGCACCTTATTAATCTGATAGATCCGTAATTTAGTTGTTCATTGCATCATTTAACAACCCTCACAATTAATGACATCCTTTAGGTAATATAATGGACATTTAGAATATGTTTATAGTTCATGAGTAATCATGACACGTTGAAGCAAGTAATACAACAACTTTGTGCATGGAACTTGAACAAATTTGATAATGCTTCATTGATCAACGAGCGATAAACATAGGTTCGTTGTAAATTTAAAACTAGGGCAATCACTAGGTAAATGAAACAATGCATACTCAAAAACAAATATGACACATCTAAACGACAGCAACAAGCAAAACATAAACTACCCTTCTTCAAACAACTCCTTTTAAGATTGTCTTTTTAAAGATCCCTTCTCAAGTTGGCCTTCATTTTTTACATTTGCTTGGATAAAAATACAACTTTCATGTCTAACACTAATTTGTCATCCATTACTTTCTGGAGTTCTTCCTCAAGATTCTTGACATTGTAGTAATTGAAATCATGAATTGACTTACTAGTGACTTTCAACAAATAACGAATAAGCCCGATAGCGACGTCCTCTTAAGCATTGTAATTAGTTTGTGCAAAATTTCCCAAAGTAACATGCTGATTCACAATCTCACAACCAACAAGTGTTCTAAAATACCTCGACACTAGACTCCATTTACATATTTAACCTCTTGCAGTGAGTAAGTTGATGGTGGAATATTAAGGATCGTACATATTTGGACCAATACATATTGCATACTATGTTGAAGTACAAATATTGAGCTACTTGTGTTTTCTGCATAGTTTGTTGATGTGCTACCTGAGTATGAATAAAAGAAGGAAAAAAGTGAAAAAGATTAAATTTGGTGCACATCAATAATCTTTTCAGAATAAAGATATATTAACACCAACTTTAAGAGGGATAACATGATACGATGACCTTCTCCAGTGTAGAAAAACCTGTAGTGTGTATTAATCCATTCCTCTTGTGTTTAAGCATATGGTTTTTGTTACTCACGCCCATGGTTATTACAAAACTGCATCCACGCAAACAAGGCCTCCTCATACGTCCTATACAACTTGTGGCAGTTACCACTAAAGCCATTTACTCGCGCATCACATTCAGTCCAAGACAGGTACATGCCTGGCTCGCAACCCACAAACACAACATAAAAATTTTCTTGCTTCCTTGGTTGGCTCATTTTAGTGAACAAAGTTGATAACGACTGTTATAATGCAAAAACTATATCACGGAAAGCATATATATAGCCATATAGCATCAATAAATATCATTTAAAATTGTGGTTGGTCATCTAGTTTAGTGGTTGCAACCTATTTATTTGTGTGTTCATTTAGCTTTAACTCCATTCTAGTCACAAGTACACATGTTCAGGTCAACAATCGATGTTAGAAATGGTTACAATAAATAAATAAATAAATAAAATAAGATTTACTTTTCATTTGTATGGTCTTCGTTATTCAAGTTTCGTTCATGCGAATAACAAACTATATATATATATATATATATGACATGTGACCATGGAAAGGGTCAGTCTTACTACATCACAATAGTAAAATATATGATTGAGATGCAATTGTATGACCAAAATAATATTTGAATAGTTAATAACAAAAGGGAACAATGTTTTTGTATAAAAAAAAATTAAAAAAAACCTGTATTACAGTCTGATTTACTAAGAATATACAAATATTTCACACAAGATTTAAAAAAGAAAAAAAATGAATATTATACATCTAGTATATCATCAGATACCTAATGATAAGTGTTAATTGTATATTCAAAAATACATAATAGTGTTTTTGCTAACCTCTACGTTTTAAACCAATGAAAAAGTCAATTTAGTCACAATTAAGCAAACCAGTTTATTAAAAAATAGTATTGTTCAAAATGTGTCGAAGTACATATAAAAGGTTGTCAATATAAGGGATAAAAAGTTGAAATTGAATCTAAAACACATATTACTAAGAAGCGTTTGTGTTAATAGATGAATAAAACATATAGCTGTCACATGGTTTGTTTGGCAACTATCAATTTTAACAAATGAATAAAGTAATAAAAAAATATTCTAATAAAATTAAGACAAAACCCTATGCGTTGTTAGATATCCAAAGCAACATAGGAAGCTACTCTTGTTTACCATTCAGATGTAACAATTCATAATAGATTGCACTACCTCACGACATTTCAGGCTTTACATCACATCATTGAGTTGTAAAGCAATGACAAATGTCATATCTTATATCTAAATTACTGCCATAGAACCTACTTTGGGCATGTTAGTTGTACTACACTAACTGTAAAGTTAAATGATACAGTGCACACATACATATTGTAACAAGCTGCTAGCGCTACTATACCACTCTACCATACTCTAGCAACTCATGTAAACATAAATATATAAACATACATATACACGTCCTAAGAGATCCATCCATCTCTCCTATAGCCAACATACATGTCTTTACAACATATAAAGAACACAAGAACCAGGGGGATTACTTCAAGGCCAATGTAAATAAATATACATCAAAAGGGGAGAGGGGTACAAAATGCACTCCCAAAGTGGGTCACACTATAAAAGAATGAAATAGAAAACAGAACATCCAAAAAGCACTCCTGCTAGCGGCTACACCTTTAGCTCTGAGCAGCCGAATCCACCGAGGGCTCGCCGTCTGCTCCCACGCCCAACGATATGATCATCACAGTCACACCAACAAATCAACAATAATAGCAACAATTACAACACAAAAGCAAGGCAAGGGTAAGCTTACTAAACCAATGACATAACATATATAATTGAAGAAATCATCCACAGTTCTTGACATTCACTCGCATATATATAGCATACAATCATATAGTAAGGAGTTCTCTACTTAAAACCCCATGATACAACAAGTCCACCATAACTATGTCAATGCATGATGACACGACTCTTGAGAGATTCACAACAATTCGAGCAATTAGCCAAGTCTCATCCCCTAACATGGCCCACTCTCTGTCATTTAGGGATTGTCAAACTCTAACCTACGGATAGGATTTAGTGGTGTGTCAGGATAAGTGTATGTGGGTGGTGGCTCACCACGACTCAAGGTTTGTATTACCTCGATCCTTTGCAAAATTGCTCATCCACTCATCCCTGAAGGCCCATCTTTAAGACCCCACGTCTTATCTAGGCACTAGGTTAGAGGCCCGTCTGAGCCGCAGCTCTTGTTAACCAGCCAACTTACATGCTTACTCGCACCACGGCTTGAGGCCCACACAACCTCAGTTAACAATATATGTATGAAATGTATGTATCACACCACAACATCACCTCAACATCAACAAGTCAATATACATATATAAGGCAGCACACAACACGTGGCCCATTCAGTACCACCTGTGGTCCGACAACTATTATCAACCCCGTGTGGGCCTAAATCTAGCCCTATGCATGGTCATCAGGTAGGGTCCTATCCAAGCAGCCCACAACCCATGAGTAAAAACCCAAGCAACAACATTTACAACAAGTGGAGGTCCTATTCAAGCAACCTTCCACTCCTCCTACATTCTTAACAATTCTCAAATGTTTGATACAATTCAACTCTCGATTAAAATAGCATCAGCTACCCATCTCGCTCAGCGGTCCGTATGCTCGCCCAGCAAAGATCTTCCTTACAAAGGCCCTACTTTCCCCTACGAAGGTTCTCGCTCAACAACCAAAAGTCCTGCTCAGCGAACATCCTGTCTCTAGAGTCTTTCGCTTAATAGCAACCGGGGTTGCTCAACGAATTCATTCCAAGTACTTACTCCAAATCTCTATCAATAGCAATTCGCTCAGCTATTAGCCACTCCAGAGAACAGCTAGAGCCTACACATTCCTCATTCACCCAGGGAAACACTCGCCACAGAAGGCAATAACTCTCTAGGGCCCTAATTCACTCAGCGAGCTCAGTCCTCGCTTAGCGAATTACTCCTAGATATTCTGGAACGCCCATACTCACTCAACGAGCCTCATACTCGCTTAATGAACATTCTTCTGGAAAATTTCTAGATCTTCATGAACACTCGCTTAGCGAACTAGACTTCGCTGAGCGAATTCCTCTTGCTCTTGAACCACACTACAACTCAAGAACAATCACTCAGCGACATGATGGGTCACTCACCGAACTACAACTCGATAGTCTCACTTCACTCCCAAGGGCATTCTCGCTTAATGAAAGCCCTAGTCACTCAATGACTATCAGATGACAGAACTAGCAACTCTCATCGAAAAACCCAAAAACCCAAGCTTTACACTCATCCACACTCTAAACCAACCCTACAAAAGTCAAATGGCAACATACAACAATCCACAATAACATACTCAACAGGTATAACAATCCATACGACATTCCAGCAGAAATCAATCACGAAACTAATAAACCCATTCTTAGCAACATTTCAACACACCTCAGTCAAATTACATTTTCTAGTTCAATCCAAGACGACATACACACACTACCACACTCATACTGTAACGACCCAACTGTCGCTACTAATCAACCCTACTAAACATACAACACATGCATACTATCAAGTGAATAAATTCATATAATATCTATATATAAATTTATACACATCAACTGAGAGATCCACTTATTTCTCCTGGTACTATACATGCATATCTGTATATCTGTCATCAACATATCACACACAACAATGGGATAACACCAGCCCATATCAACAAATCAAAAAGTATATACATCATCGGGGAAACAGGATACAAAACTCACTCCCTATAGCTAGTCAATCTATACAATCCTATCAAAAGAATGTAAAGAAACTAAACCATAACTAAAGCAACGAAACTTGGTTTCCCAAGCCAAACATCCCCAGCTCTCGGCTCCATCCTCAGGTCCGAGTCACCAGACCCATGGAAGCCTTGCTATCTGCTCCCACACTATAAGACGTGATCATCACAGGCACATCAGCACAACAGCAACAACAGGACAACCAACAATAATAAAACATGGCAAGGGTAAGCTTACTACAACAATGGCATAGCATATGATTATGGAAATCATCAACAATTCACAACATTCAATCACAAGTATATGGCACACCATCATATATCCAAAGATCTCAACATCTACATACAGATGTACATGTATAAAGTAATCATTTGCATGGTAAAGAGTTCTCAATCCAAAACTCTATATCACAACCAATCCGTCACAACTATGTCAATGCATGATGACACAACTCTCGAGAGATTTACAACATATTGGGCGATCAGCCAGGTCTCACCCCCTATTGTGGCCTATCTAAGCACCATTCAGGGATTGTCAAACTCTGATCTGCAAATAAGCTTAGTGGTTTGTCAAGATAAGTGTATGTGGATGGTGGCTTACCGCAACACAAGGCTTGCATCATCTTGGCCTCCTGCAGAGTCGCCCATCCACTCATTCCCGAAGGCCTATCGTTAGTTACCCCACGTCTTATCCAACACTAGGTTGGAGGCCCATCTAAGTTCCAACTTTGGTCACCATCCAACTTATGTGCCTACTCGCACCACGGCATGAGGTCCATTGTCAACTACCTCAGCCGCCAACTATGCATGAATTCATGTACTACACACCACCAACTACTCAACCACAACCAATAAACATACAAGATATATATGTATATCAATATAACTAGTGGCAAAGAGGTCCATCGTTAGCTACTTCACATGACCACTCACATCCATTAACACCATACCGACCCCAATTATAATCAACAGGTAAGGCCCCATCCAAGCGGCCTACCTCGTGAGAAACCTTATGCAATGATATCATACACAACAAGCGGAGGTCTTATCTAAGCAGCCTTATACTTCAAAGACATATCCAACAATCAATTCATAATTTAAAACCAAGATCCTCTTTGAAAACCATTTGGAAGATAGGTAAATTTGGAAATTTACAAAAACCTTTGAAACAATTCGCCTTTTTAAATTAAATAAAATCATATTCCAACTTGACAACTCTCCATTTTTCTCAAATAGAGCTTTTGAAAATGTATAATGTTCTTTTTATATGTGTATATACAAAATACTTTGCATTTTGAAATGAAAATTATGAAATCTTAAATGGTACATTCAGTTCTGAAATAACATATTATGTACTGCAGTAACAGATTTTGTACTGTAGTAAAAATGCATCAGAATTCATTTTTCAGCAGGGATATTCGATTATGGGTCTCCATAATCGATTATTACAGAACCAAAATCGATAGAAAATTTTTTGAAACCCAGATAATCGATTATCAGATGCCCATAATCGATTGTTGCCAAGCCAAATTCAAGAAAACTGATCCTGAAGCTCTAGATAATCGATTATCAACTTCCATAATAGATTATCAGTGATAAGATTGTCGAAAAACATGGTTTTCTACAGCAAAAACTTGAACTTCCATCATCCAAACTCAAATTTTCGAATCAATGAGTTTTCAATATCATCAATCCACCTCAACCAAGCTGATATGCAACAGATTTCACCACAAATTCAACATTTCATCACACAAATCATGGTTTCTCCTCAAAAATTCAGATTTCTCCCCAAAACCCCTTTTCTTTCAAAATCTTACGACAACCAACATATAATATGGATTTAGACCAACCCAAAGTGATATTCACACACAGTCATGTTCATACATCACAAATCTAGCAAGAGTAAGCTTCCCTTACCTCTTAGAGCTTCCGAATCTGAGCCTGGGGAAGGGAAAACGTGAGATGTGCAGAACCTTAAGCCAAACTCTGTGAAAGCAAGGCAATAACAGCCCTCCCACACCTAAAAATGTGATTCGTCACTGGATTTAGGTTTCACACTTCAAAAATCTCAGCAAGAGTTAGGGAGAAATGGAGAGAATGGAAGAAAAGAGTGAGAGAGAGACGGGAGGATGAGAGAAATGAGAAGGGAAGGGGTTTTTAAAACTCTCCCAGGCCTCACAAAGGCTTCAGGCCCACTAAAGCTCAGGGTCCATCCATTTACTCTCCAAAACTCACGACTGGCTCCACTCTATTGTTTTTCCCTCAAAACTCAAACAACACCAACAACACTCTCAATTTGGCTCAAGTACATTTGTCTCAGCTCCCTAAACTCAAATAAGAATTCCAAGCTAACAACATACAACTAACACCACACAACAACAATCTATTTATTTATTTGTTTTAAATACCATAATCACATGTTAATCTCCACTTTTTAGTTATTAAACCACTAAATCATGCATTAAGAAAAACACGGCATTACACATACAACAATCATTCAATACACACAAGCTTCCTTTACCTCTTGAAGTTTCCAAAATCGAATTTAGGGAAGAGGAGAATGTGGACTCTTGAGCCAAATCCTTTGAAGAGACAATCCTCCTCACTACAAGTGAATGGAACGGGTCTGGGAATCCTTGTTTTTCTCTTGGTGGATTTGAGAGAGCTTGAGAGAATGAGAGAGAGGGACTATGGTTTGGTCAAGAATAGGAAATAAGAGGGAATGGGGTATCTTAAACTCTCCAAGGCCTTACAAGACTTTAGGCCCATTAAAGCCCACGGTCCATTTAACCATTCCTCAAGACTCACAACTAGCTCAACACCATTGTTCCCTCAACAACATAGATAAACACAACCATACACCCATTTGACTCAAGTACATTTTTCCTCAAATTCCCTAAATTCAAACTGAAAATTCCACGGTAACAATCACAAAACAATAATCAAACAATAATAACTTATTTATTCGTTTTAATCACCAAGATCATATTAATTTCCACTTTTTAGTTATTAAAGCACTTAATCATACATTAAGAAACACACAAGTGTTACACATATGACAAACATTGTTCCATAATTACTTCATATTCATAACTTGTTCAGTTTTCTATTTAGCTTGTGACAAGTTTAGGGGTATAACTACCCTGCTTGGTTAGCATTTACCTGTGTTTAAGAACCAATCCAATTCAAAAATAAAAAGATTTGGGTTTATGTTTTTTTTTCTTTGAGTAACTTAACCAAACTTGAGCTTAATCAGATCGGGCAATCAGGTTCCACAATTTTTAATTTAAAATATAAGTCTAGTCACACAAATTTCATACTAAAAAAAATACAACATATGTGAATATTATAATATTTTAAATTTTAATTAATAAATTAATAGGTCAATTGAGTCCAAGATCAGTATTGCGATTTTTATGGCCTAGGACGACACCTTAAATGTGATATCTAAATTTATAAATATTTCCTATCAATAGAATTGTTTACATGAATTTTAAAAACTAGATCTCTTTTCTCCTACTACAATATTATAATCTTGTATGTTTTGTTAAATTTATATAATTTTGATTTTCGTGACATATAGTCAATTATTATATTTTTTTTAGTTATTAGTTAAATTTAATATATTAATTTTAAAATTATAATTAACTTTAGTTTCTATATTTGGCCCCGTAAAAAAAAATATCTTCTACCATTTTTCTGATTAGGCGATTTTAGTCTATGTAGAACTAGAATTAGAACCCATGACCTTGCCTTTCTTTTTCATCGCCTAAACAAACCATTTGACTTATTTGCAGGCATGGCAAACAAACCTGGACCCGTGGGTACCTGTCCAACCTCGCCTTGACTTTGATGGAAAAAGTCTGCTTTGATCGAGGTTGGGGGCGAGTTTTCTTCAAATGCTAAAGTCAAGGAGATGGGCGAGGATAGGGATGCTGATACCTACCCCGCCCCCTCCTTGAACCCGATCCCGCCCCGATACTAATAAAATATGTAACTAGTATCATTTGTTTTAATTTATTACTTTTTTATTTTAAATTTTAGGATATGTTAAATTAAAGGCGAGAATGATTTTTGTAAGAATCACAATATTTACATACTAAATATTTATCTATTAGCATCACTTTATTCATGTTTTTTAACCAAAAAAGACAAAAAAATATAACAAAAAAAATACTAGGGGCGGGGTGGGGAAACCCAATCCCCACCGGGGGTGAGGATGGGCACCCATTTTCTAGTCCCAGAGGGGATCGAGGGCGTGGGTGTGGGCGTGGATGATTTAGGGAGTCAGGGGCGAGGGCAGGGACGACGAAACCCGTTGTCAAGCCTACTTATTTAAGTTGTAATATAAATAGTATATCACATATAACATTGTTACATGAGTTAATTGCATTTTTTAAATATTTATTTAATTTTAAATCTAGATTAAAAAGAATAAATAATAAATTTATACAATAAAAATAAAAAATAAATTATATAATTTATAATTTAATATATTTTTTCGTACCCTAAATATAAACATATAATGACTTTTGTCTTTCATCTCCTTTTTTACCCCATTTTCTTGTCTTTTTTTACCACATCACTAAAAATATATTATTTATTTTAATATTATAATATTTATATTATTTAATATATTAAAATAATATACTATATTATTTATTTTAATGTTATTTTAATATGGTATTAGTGATATGTTTAAAAAGAATAGAAAGATGGGAAGAAAAAAGTGGCTGTATGTTTATATTTATTATATGAAAAAAATTAAGTGGATAAATTTATTGATTAAAATTTTCTATTATAAATATATTTTTAATATTACTACATGGGTTAATTACACTTTTTTGTCTACTACCATTAGGGGAATTTAATTTTTATTTAATATTCAATGTTTATTATTTTAAGGTAAAAAATTATTAAATAATATCAATATTATAATATTAAAAAAAATTATATAAATTTAGTGATGTAGTAGAAAAAAAAGATGAGAATAAAATGTGGTGAAAATAAAAAGGAGACGTAAACACAAAAGTGATTGTATGTTTGCATATATTGGATGAAAAAATATATTTGATAATAAATTATATAAATTATTTATTATTTTTATTATATAAATTTATTAATTATTATTTTCAAACTAGATTTAACATTAAATAAGCATTTTAAAAATGCACCACGACCAGCACCAAGCACCACACCAGAGCACCAAGTACTGAGCTGAGCACCAAGTTAAGTACTGAACACCAAGCCATGTACCAACATTTCTTAGGATAATTGAGGACATGATGATTAATACTTTATGGATAAAAATTCACCATCAGATAGGATATACTAGTGTTACTTGACATTCGTTGCCAACAATCTATGTTTTCGTATAATGGTTACAAAGATATTCTCCATCCTTTAGTGTTCCCATTATCCTCTATTGGCCCAAACTAGGTTTCCACTCATTAGGCACATTTTAGTTTTCTATCAGTAGCCTAATGGACTAACTAATAAAGATAACTTATATTAAGATAATTAAAATTGTAATTAGCTATCATTATATAAATGTTACAATATGTATCCCATATTAATTAATCAGAAATTATAAAATTCCTAACAAACGAGTCCAAAACAATTAATGTTTCTTTTCTAAACCATTCTTCATAGGTGACGATTCCATACATGAAATACCACAATTGCATGTAGTTATAACCTTTAACTTATCCTTTATAATATTATTGATGAGATTTCCATTTGGGTAATCTTTAGGTATTGTAGTTGCTTCAGTTATCATTCGTGTTAATACCACGGCAAGTGTACCAGTTGTATAAGTAATAAAGTGAAAGTATGAGTTATCGTCTCCACAGGGATTGTGGTTTAATAACAACTCAACCAATTAATTGCTTATAAAGTCAAGAATTAAAGAAAGAATTAGAGATTTTTGGATTCTTTTTTGGATTAATAAAAATAAAGAATAAAGAATGTAATTTAAAGTTGTTTAGAAATTTGATAAGCAAAAGCTGTTAGGTTTCAGAATCCTTAGTGATTTCCCCCAATGTAATTTTCTTTCCCTTATAAACTCGTTCCTATTAGGCAATTTACTTTCAATTTCTCTAAATTAATTCAATCCCAATTCCGTAGGCGGTAAACTCTTTGTTCCTAATTTCACTTTAATCCCTTGAGTGAGCAAACTTAGTCACAAGCATTAAGAACAAGAAATTAATGCGAAGGCATACAACCTCTCTTCCTATCCCTAGGTTCAAGAATTATATGGTTGCTAAAATGGAACGGTTCAAACCCCAATTTTCCAATTGCAAGGTTTGAATTACAAATCAATTTCTAATGGTTGTCACGCATAGAAAAAGCATTAAGTAAACAAAATAACAACTAAATTGCATTAATAATCAAGATTTAGAAGGAAAAACAAATTACAAAGAATTCCAATCACGGTTCATCCTAACCTAAGCCTAAAGGTGTTTAGAAACTCATAGAGGAATTAAACACACAAAGAAAATAATAAAAAAGATAGAAAGAAAACCATGGATCTTAACAATTAAATCCCAATTCTTTAAGATCCAAAGCTAGAGATGAATCTTCAAGCTCTTCCTCGCTTCGATCCTTAGATGAGTCAAAGAATGCCCCAAACATGTAATTTTAGACTTTTTATAATGAGTTTGGGTATTTTGGACCATAGAAATGCACGAAGCCCAAGTATGGATCAAAGCTCGAAAAGCTAAAAATACTCTGGCAGTGGGCACCAACCTCAACTAGGCACGACGTTGGGAGCCCCTTTCTTCAGAAATTGATCAACGTGCTGGCGTTGGGTGCCATGATGGGCGTCGACCTCCATTGGGCACCAATGTTGACTTGATTTTTTTGTTGTACTTAAGTTGAAAATTGACTCTCTAAGCATCCTAACTCTGTCCATTTTCTTTGTTTAAGTTTCCTACATTGATAGACTCAAATAACCAAGTAAAATCATGCCATTTTTAATAAAAATCTCAGTAACGCATATTACATGACATTTTATATAATTGGGTTATTTTCCTCATAAATTTTCGTTGAACAAGAGCCAAAAATCATGTGAATTAGCTCTATAAATCTACATAATATGTAGATTTATTATTCCATACTAGCAATAACTCAATGCAAGTGAGGTTATGGTGTTATTTTAATATAGAGAACATGATATCTACATTGGCATCTACTCTTGGGGTTTCAACCCCGTATATGGAAAACAATTGTCAAACCACCAATATATGGCATCGTTAAGAAGATGACCCACTTACATTGCTAGCAGCAATGGTAACATTACTATAGTTAGTTTGCATAATGAATCGAGTGTGAAGCTTCTCTCAATAATAGAATGACATTGTCTCATCAATGAAAATGTTGCCCCTTCATGACTTGTATTAATCCTATCATCGTTTTAATAAACAAAACCAAAGACTGCTGATTATCTCATACTTATGGTATGGGGTTAGGGCAACAATTTAGATCTGTAAGTCAACAACTTTGTTTGATGTTTATGAATATTTTTCGCACAACCAAAGATAAGGGAATATGATAGTACAGTGGGAGATTTTATAGTAGATAACTCTTAACTAATTTAGTCTCTATACATGTCGTGAATTCTTATTTTGATCCTTATACATAAAAGCATACTTAGTCCCTAAATGTGAAAACGTTACCGGTTTAGTCCCTACCATCATGACGTTGTTTATGAATTCTTAATTTGGTCCCTATACATGTAGTGCATTCTTAATTGTCTTTATATTCATGTAGAGCATTCTAAATTTTGCCTCTATAAGAATAAACAATGCGCTACACGTATGGGGACCAAAATAAGAATGCGCTACACGTATAGGGACCAAATTAAGAATGTGTTACACGTTTCTCTTACCAAATTAAGAATGCATAATCGGCATTACAACAACATGGCCTAAATTTGTATACTACAACTGGGTATACAAGTCACCCCGTTTGTTTAGGCCCGACACGCAAAATCCTGCAAATAAACATGGCAGGGCGACCCAGGTTGGAAGATAAATGATCTTGATTATTATGTCCTGTGTCCACACCACATAGCATACGAGTTAACGGGCAAATCTGCTTCCACAAATTCAAACATGAACAAAAGTTTCAAAAATTCAAAAAAAACCTAAAAATAAAAATAAATAACAAATAAACCAATACAATAAATACTACTAGCATATTTAAAGTCTTACATGCTAAATAAACCAAATATGAAACAATTCAATCACAATTTTAAAGTTTTATACTTTACTCTTATATTTTAGTTGCGTAATGCGCAAGAGGAAGATGTAAAAAAATCTCAAGATAAGACCAAGTCATTTAAGAGTTAACATCTATCTTATTTTATTTTTTAAAAAATTGATATTAAAAGCTGCAATCTGGCTCGCGAATCCACGCATAAATCTGTTTAAACTGTAGACTAAACAGACCTGACTAAAATGCTTGCAATCATAAATGGGTCACATAGTTTAGAATCGTAGCTAGTGCGGGCTATGGATTAAACATGTGGCCTATGGGCATTGGACCATATGCCCAGTTCTATTGGTAACATTTTATATGTATAGGGACTGACTTATTATGGTGTTAATGTCGGAACCACATCAAGATTCTATAACACATATAAGGACAAAATTTTGTGTTTACCCTTAAAAAAATATTATCGATTAAGTCAACTATCATTTTATACTACCAAATTAATTATTCAAATCTTAATGACTATTTAAACATCTTCATTAATTACATTACAATAAAATAATAACTACTTAATCGGTAAATATAACTAAAGAATACTCTGTATGTAACCAATTTTAATGACATAATCTAATCACTTTTGATATAGAAGAATGAATGATATTTATGTAAATAACTTTAGCTACATGTATAAGAAATAATGATATAACAAAATTTATATTTACACATATATATAAAATTTCTAAGTATGGGCTCTAGTATATGAAATTGCCACCGATTACTATTGCATGGTAATTTGTAGCTATAGACATTTGGGCCCATTTACTTATTCAATTTTTTTTCTTACACCACACGCTGATTTCATTCATGTAACTCAGAACACTTTATCTCACCAACAAAACGGGTCACACAATAACAACCAATGGGCCAATGAATCACCAAACAAACACATAGTATACCCACCTTAAAAATGGTTCGTCAAACTCCACAGATTCTCATAACTTAGGCTTCCTTAAGTTGATCCAACCATTATGTGACATATCCAATATGGAAATCATAACAATGGATAATTTGTAGTCGAAAAGTCACACAATCGCTCATCATTAAATCCAAACCATTCCTAGAATTTGTCCCAACATATATCGTCATTGATCAACTGGAATTGATTGGTGATTATAAAAATTATTTTTAAATACTCATTACTTAAAAAAAAATAAAATCGAAGAAATAGTTTTCATCAGGCAAACATATAAGTCTTTATTAAATGGATTACAAGATGGCATTCATAACTATCATATAAAGTCTTTGAACATGTCTTGTTTTCAATAAACCATTCCACCATATACCTTAATCAGTTACATGCATGCCCCATGATTAGTTTCATTTATAATTTCATCATAGGATTCATACTGGTAGCATCAAAGTGTTTACAAAGGCATGTTGTGAGATTATCGTGGAATGCAAATTAAAAGAGGGGATACCAATACATAAAAAAGAATTCTTGTTTGATATATTGATTATAAAAAATAAATTCAACTGGATTAATGGTCAATCTTGATCCTCATCAATTTTGTTGCAACCTTTAATGATTATGGAGTTTTCATCACGGTATAATGATAACAATTGGCGATTGCACCTACCATAGTTTTTTTGCTATTCAAATTAACTATATTTTTTTGCAATATGAAAATTTAGTATCAAATAACAACCGCACTACAATTTAAAACTTTGTTCGATAGTAAGCATAAGCTACAACAAAGTTAATAGTTAGCAATAGATTACAAGGTTTATGCAATACATGATTTTGCTATAACTTTAACATGACTCTGTATTGCTGACTGTTCTCTAATAAATAATGGGGTAGGACTTACTTTCACTTGTTGGACTTATTAAGTCAAGCCAGCTTATTTTCTTCTTAAACCTTCGATTAATACTAGCCATTTGGATTGGGTAACACATTTGACTAAATTTAATTAATGGATGCTCCCGTGATCATTTTTTGCTTAACCGTCACACAAGAATTCTACAACATTAGCTTTACCATAAACAACAACAATGGTCACCTATCCAATTGCAAGACATGGTAAAATTTCTGCACCTAACCATGTTGGCATTCACACCACCTTCTTGCAACAACAAACAAATAATTCATTGATAAAAATATAAACATTGACAAATAAAAAGACAAAAACAAAAAGATCAATCACAACAAACAATGGAAATTCAACTAAACAACCTTTTTCTTTTAAAAAAGCTAAACATTATGGATAAGGCTACAAAGACAACTTGTTTTCAATTGACTGATAAACACTCCCTCATTTTCTTCATTCGAGTGTCAAAGAATGAACCAAAAGTATTGTACCAATTCACAATACACAATTGAACCATGTCAAGAACAACTTGTCAAAAAAATTTATCTTCTAAAAAACACAAGTTAATTTTTCTCAAGAAATTACGAATTTGTATCAACTAAACAACTAAATACACACAATATTTCACTTAATCGCTAAACTAACAGTACCAAAACCCTTCTTTAGCCATCTTTCCAAATCCTACACCCTAGTTCAATTAATTACACAAATTGCATCTTAAAATTCTAGATTAACACTTCTCCAAACTTCAAGTACACACACAAAAATAGTTTCACACAAAAATTTAATCACATGTTATAATATGTTTGATGCCTTCTACTATAAGTAAATTGAACTGCAACCAATACAAAAACTCTAAAATTGACCACAAAAAAATTACAAGTAATACTTACTGAGGTCAATGCTTGTGATCATAGCAACTCATAAGTTACAACATCCATGAGACTGCCCTTCACTCTGGTAATACCTATCAAAAGCATAACAACCATTATTATTAACATTATTCAGCTGATATCAATTTTCCCCCATGTGCTTAATCAAGTTTGAATTAAAAGTTATCGTGAACGATAATGTACTCGTAATTTAGATGATGCCACCGACAGAACACTAGGTCATCGACGAACCAATCATCAAGATGACGCAACAACTGAATCACAAAATGAGCACACTCAATAACTGCATCCCAAATACGTGACCATTTGAGCCATCATCAAGACCATGCCACTACTGGAAAAATCAACAAACCAACGTCACCAATGAAATCCTAAATCAACACTTAAATTTAATTGAAAGAAGGGCTAATGTTGTAAAACTACAAAGGATATTTGGGTAAATGACAAATACATTTAAAAATAAATAAATAAATAGTCTCCCACGATTACAAGTGAAAAATCTCATATGTTGAATATTCTATAATATATCTAATGATCAACACTTGATGGACCATAGTGGACCACTTTCTTTAGTGGTCCACCCTAGAATTTGTTGAATTTGAAATGGACAAATTTTGTTTATTTGTGGTCAGTAAATTTCACTGAGAAAGAGGGTTTGGATTGTGTTTAATTTCTTAACTTTATAATGAATTGTGGCGGTCAAAAATTGTTAGAAACTATAAGGTAACTGTTCAACATTTGCCTATATCAGCAAAATCTTTAATGATGTCAACTTGGAGGACTAAAATGAACTATTTTTAAATTATTGGGACTAAAATGATGAATTTTTTATTTGGAGGACCAAAAAAAAATAGGCCCAAATTTAAAGGATCAAAAACATATTTAAGCCACACACACACAAAGAGAGGATTTGTTAACATACACACTTGTTTTTAGTTGGAGTGCATTAGCAAGTTCACTGTAAGTGTATTTTAAAACACATTGTAATTATAGTTTACTAACGTACTCTAACTAAAAAACAAGTGCGTGTACGTTAGCAAATCCCACAAGCATTTATTAAAGTACACACACTAATTTTTTAGTTGGAGTAAGTTAGCAAACTACACTATGAGTGTATTTTAGGATACATTGTAGTTATAATTTGCTAACATACTCTAACTAAAAAATAAGTGTGTGTACGTTAACAAATCCATATATATATATATATATATATATATATTGAGTACTACCTAATCCTATGGCAAATTGTTTGTGTGTTCATCAAATTTCCAAAGTAATTATTTTCGATGAAAAATTTTCATTTATATTTTGATAAGGGGGTTAGGGTTTTAAAATGAGGAGTGGAAGAGAGTGGTTTAAAAAAATGGAGGGTTGGAGTTTTGAGACGAGAAAGTAGGATGGAAAAAAATAAGGAATGATTAACTTTTTTTAAAAGTTTTTAATTTAAAATAACTTTTTAATGATTAATCTATTGTGGCAAATGGTTAAATTTTATTGGATGTTAGTGTAAGAAGGTTTTACATTGACAATGCATATCCAATTTTATCTTATCTTAAAATTATTTTTAGAGTTTAACTAGTATGTTGACCTATGCACTCAAACGGGGTCATGTTTGTCTTTATACATATAGTAAAATGACATGTAAATAAAATAATAAGTTAACAAATAACAAATTCATTTATATAAATCATGAGTATCCATTTGTCTATAGAGAAATGATATTTGTACAACAAATTTTATAACAAAGAGAAAGAAAGAGGAAAAGGAGAGAGAAGTTTAAAATATAATAAATGATGTAATAGAGAAAGATGACACAAAAAATATTGTAAGAATTGTATGTATATTACATCTCTTATTTATATATTAAAACAATGTCTTCAAGCTGTGTTATTGTGTTTTTTTATTAATATTTTGTAGTAAAGATATTAGAAACTTTTTTAAAAAAATTACTAAAATATTTATCCTTTTGACAAAAATACAGAATTAAAAACATAGAATAAATGAAAATAAAAAAATAATCAAATAAAAATGTGTATTGTAGAAAAATGAAGGTTGCAAAATGTATAAAACATGTATATAAGAAGTGCAGATGTGCAAAGAGAAAAGGTTAAGTTTCTCGTAATTAGAATGCATGTCTTTTTTTTTTTTTTTTTTTTACCTTTAAACAAAAATTGTAATTCAATTAGAACCCATCTAATATTTTTATTCCATATGTTCATTGACCCCAACCACTTTTAAATCGTAGGGTTTATCTAATCAAATGCCTATTATTCATATATATCAAAGTTCCAATTTTGGTTTTATTTCCTGTCTTCGTTAAGTGCATAACATGTTATGCTATTTCATGTCTTGCACTTAAGATATATTGTCACCATTTGAGAGATGCTTTTGGGTGAAAAATGAAAAATAGGAGGAAGCGACACATGTCAAAGTGATATTCTTTTAATATTTATAAAATATTAAGAAAAAATTGAAGAAAGGTTGTAACCTATCATAGGTTCAACACTTTAGCTTTGAACACAAAACAAAATTGGCACCATTTACAAATGGTTTTATTTTAAAATGTTCTAAATGTAATTTTTTTATTTGACACTTGTTAGTATTTTTTAATTTTTGTTTCAAGTAATCTTAATATATGTTTTATTTAATTTATTTTAGAAAAATAATTATTTTTAAATTTTTTAAGAGAACTTTAAAAAATGAATGATTATTTATTTAAATTTACATTGAATCAAGCATGTTAATAATTATTAATTTTGATTTTGATTTTGATTTTTAATTTATTTTTATTTTATGTAAATAATATAAATTTAATGATTATAAGAATTTAATTAAAATACATTGATAGTATAATGATTTTATACATTATATTGTAAGTTTGTAGACTGTTATATTAACTACTTTAAAAGTTATATCTAAAATAAATTTTGATTAATTGATAGTATAAAAAAATTATATAAAAAACTATTTTATTTTAAATATCCAATTCAAAATTTAAACTTATTTTGTATAAATAAAGTTAGTTAGATGTTACAATAAGTTTTAATTGCAATCAATTGCTTTGATAAAACTCGTTAATTAGTTCTCTTAAAAAATTTAACTGAAAATATTAATTGTTTGAAATAAATTTCTATATTTTCTTGTCTTTATATTTTTTATTTTTAATATCATATACAATTTTATAAAAAAATATTAACTACAATTGAATATTTTAATAAAATAATTTTATTAAAAAGTTAAATAGTGATTGTAATTTATTTATATATTTATGTGAGATATTAATAGATAAAATATTGTTAAAATATTTAATATTTATTAATTTTATAAAATAATTTATATTTATTAATTTTGTAAAAAAATAATATTCTTCAATAAAATATATTTTAAATGATATTAAATGTAAAGTGTTTGCACAATTCTTGCAAAGAAATTTATTTTTGTCCATTTCAAAGAAAATCATTTGGATATTTTGATATCATATATATTTTAAATAATCTTTTATTTACTTTCCCCCTTTTGATCAGCAAAAAATATTGCCTATGTGTGTCTGTAAAAAGGGACAAGCAGGAAATTTTTCTCGGAAGAGATGACAAGTATAACCATGTAATGAAAAAGTCAGTTACGTACCATAAACAAAATAAGTTAAGAAGAATAAATTGGCGGGAATCAAGATGATGTCACATGTCTAGTTCATAATACTATTATATATTATAGTAAATAGATGACTATGTCTTGTTAATATAAAATTATTTTACATGGCCAACCAATTAAATTTCTTTATTTTGCCATATCAAATTCTATTATTTTAATTAAATTAAAATAAAAAACCTAAAAAGTAGGGAGTAGGTTTTGAGATAGAAAAGTAGGGCAGAAGAGGGTGGTTGGAAAAATGGGGAGGTTGAGTTTTGAAATAGGGAAGTGAGGTGGAAAAGAGTGGAAAAAAATGGGAGTTAGGGTTTTGAGATGAGGGAGTGGGGCGGAGGAGGGTGACAAAAAAAACAAGGAGTTGAAGCTTTGAGATGGAAGAGTGGGGTGGATGAGAGTGGTTAAAAAAAATGGGGGTTGGAGTTTTGAGATGGGGAGTGAGCTGGAGGAAAGTAGCCAAAAAAATGAAGGGTTTGGATTTGAGACAAGGAAAAGTGGTAGGGCCGAGCTAACATATTTTTAGGCCCAAAGCAAACTTTGAGGTAAGACTTTTTTCTAAAATTAACAAAGGTAACAAAAAAATTATGGGCCTTACAAAAACAAAAAATGTTTTTTCTTTTGGGAGGGTTCAAACCTTTTTTACAAAAAAAAAAAACCCTAATTATTACTAAACTAAACCAACTAATAGTAAACTTAGATAAATACCAATACTAAATAACTTTTTTTTGGGAGGCTAAAGTAAGGGCTTAACCCGGTTTATGCTTGGGCCAATCTTGGAAAGTGAGGCAAAGGTGATAAAAAATAAAAAATAAAAAATGGAGGGTTTGAGTTTTGAGTCAAGGTAGTGAGGCAAAGGAAGGTGGTTAGAAAAAATGAGAGTTGGAGTTTTGAGATGAAGGAATGAGGAGGAAGATTGTCGAAAAAAATGAAGGTTAAGATTTTGAGATGAGAGTGGAGCCAAAAAGAGTGGTCAGAAAAATGAAGAGTTGATTAACTTTTTTTTTATAATTTTTTAATTTTAAATAATTTTTTTAGTGATTAATCTGATATGGCTAAATAATTAAATTTTATTAAATATCAATATAAAAAGATTTTATACCTGAAAGTACATATCTCATTTTCTCTATTTTTACAAAGAGTCATTTGTACTAAACTATAAATTAATAAAATCTTCATTTTATAACATATATTTTACACAATTAATTTTTTTTTTAATATTCAAATAAATCGGGGTGCAACACTAACTAGATACTAGATCTGATGTCACTTATACAAAAATATGTGAATGACATTAACAGTGTAAAATTATTTTACACTGTCAATACATGACTTATTTTTTTTATTTTTATTTTTATTCACAAGGTGATATAATTACCAAAACGGCAAAAGCATACCTTTTTTTGTACAGTAAAAATTTGCAAGAAAAGTAATAACCATTCACATTTCCAAGGCAATCTTTGGTAAGAGAATATTCACTTCAATTTTGGTGTCAAATTTTGTGGTCAATCACTGGCTTGCGCTAAATCGAGTCAATGCTTCTGCCCACAGGTTGTGTTGGGGGCAGAACACCAAACAAAACCATAATAAAAGATTTTCCCTTGCACCTTCCTTGCACTTTCCAGACGCTACAAACTCGAACCTTTTTCACCTGGTTGAAGCCACTTTCAACCTTTCCAGAACTCTGAAATTTTAATTTTCGGGTAAAACATATCATCTCGTTTCCTTGACTCTTCTTCCGTTGTGAATGGAGAGAGAAGGAAACGATTGTGTTGTGGGAGACACATATCTCACAGCTTCACCTTTTGATGGTGAAGCTTCCATTTTGAGCTCGACCCTTTTGTTGGATCACGTTGGGGAGGTCACCCTCACCTTCCACTCAGATGGGTTGTCTTGGAAATTGGTGCAGCCATCGGAGAATGTAAGTCCCATTTGATTGCCTTTAACATGTTTGTGAAAATTCCTGGCTTGTCTTGCGGTTTTGGTCAAATGCGGTGGATGGTTGATTTCACCCCAAGTTTAGATTATGGATGTGGTGATTGAGTTGAATCATAGTTACAGAATTCTCTCAATAACCCTGCGATATGTGTATCGAATTCACCATATCACATACCACATACTGGGTTCTCTTTAAAGAAAGTCTTGTAATAATAATGTAAAAAGTGACTAACCATGTACCTACAGGTACTGCGTACCAGTACCCGTACCATGTACGTGGTAACTATGAGTTGAATGTTGCTTTTGCCTCTGAATTTGCCTGTGACTGCGTTTGATGTAGTTGTCATGTTTGATAAAATGCATTCATGATGGATGGGGTGTGAGCTTTGAAGGTAGAGCTTGAGTGAGGAGCCAAATCTGAGATAAGGGATGGATTTGTTGGCTGTTTTCATGAAATGCAAGTTTGAGTTTAAGCTACCATGTAGCTTTAGGAACCACTAAGGGAGCATTTCATGCAATGGGATAATACTAGGAGGGACTAAATGCAGCATCCAAAATTAGTTTTGGGAACAGTTAATGTAAGATCATCCATGTTCAAGACAACACATACGTCGAAAAACTATGCACTATGCAGCTCTCAAAATACATAGTTCCAACCACTTTCATGATCAGAATTTTTATAGCTCTTTAGACAAGACAAAATGTGAACAAAACAACCATGAACATGCTGAGAATCACGAAAATACATTCTTCTTTCTCTGCTGCAAACTAATACCTTAATCTGTAAAAAATGATGGAACAAATACATTCCATATGAGTGGTGATCTCAATAGATAGCCAAATGCTCCCAAAGATTCATATCTAGTCATAAACAAATTATATAACATGTAATTCTCATTAAAATAGAACAACTGCCATGGAGTTTGGTATATAATATAAAATAGGACATCATTATAGTCACGTTATATTAGATTTGACCATGTGTAAATTTTTACTACAACCAAACAGCCACACTCTTTGCTGCAGAACAGAATGGAATAGTACCATTGTCAAGTAATAGCTATATATTTTTCTATAAAAAGAATTTTCCCAATCATTTCTGTATCCAAATAAAAAATGATTGAGTTTCCCTCGTCTTTAAATTTCTTATAGCATTTCATCACTGTCATGGCTTGTTTGATTATTATTATTATTTTTTTTAATCTCATATATACATTTATAATAAGTTGCCTTACTGTGACCTTATAGACTATGAGATAGTTCTTAAACTGATAATTACTAAAATGAGCATATAGTTTGGGTTTCATCTAATACTATATTTCTTAAATGTTCAATGGAACAGGATGCTTCAACTTGTTTAGGCATTAAATATTTTACTAAGGTTGCTACCAAAATCAAATTTTCTGACATATATGCTGTTGAGTTAAACGATTGTGGTTCAATTCACATATCAAATCTCCCTCCTGCAGCTGAATGTCTACTTTTGGGTCAAGACATAAAGGTTTGTTCTTGTTATTGGTTAGGCAATTTTGTTCCTTTATAGGTTTATAATGTTTCATTGTATTTATCTTACAATTATGCAGATGTACCGCTTTACTGTGCATGGTTTTGTAAGGAGCAAGAATCAACCTTCTCAGTGGAACCTGGCTGAATATACTTTTGGTCATAAAAATTTGCAAACATGTCAGATGTGGGTAAATCAACTTAATGCTTCCTTGAAACATGAAGTTGGAAGACCAAAGAATCTTTTGGTATGCTTACTTTTGGTCAAACATTTATAATTTTGCTTTTTACTTTTATTGATTAATTAAAATGAACTTTTCCCAGAGATTATTTCTGATTCGCTAGGTTTTTGTTCATCCAAGGAGTGGGAAAGGTAATGGCTGTAGAACCTGGGAAGCTGTGGCTCCTATATTCTCTCGTGCTAAAGTAGAAACAAAGGTGACATTTTAGCATCTCTAGTGATTTCCTAATGTTATGTTTATGTATGTTTAAGTTGCTTAAGAAGCTCATACCAAGTCTTCAAATGGGCCATCAACTCCTTGCTCAATAGCTTTTAAAATCTTATTTTTGGACTGTGGCCAGCAGTTGCAAGTTTTAACAGAAATAACTCCATTTCCATTAATTTCATGCAGTTGACTTATGGAGTTTAATAAATTATCCTTTTTCCTACTTTCTGAAGTTCACAAGGATGAATATTCTAATTTTCTATTAATTTTTAGAATAATATATTGCTTTTTCTGTTGTACTTGTCTTGGCCAGTCAATCCTACTGCTTATGGCTAGTGCCATTAACAAATAAAACTACTAATGATCTATTTGAGCTTGTCTTATTAAAAGTTGAGTTATAATTGCATTTTATAAATGTTTAAAAAACAAGTATATGTATCTTTGTAGATGTTGATTGAGAACATGGTCAATTTAGATGCTTGATTAAACAGAGGCTGGTTTGTTATGTATATTTAAGAATTAAGAATATAAATAACAAAAATAACATATTTTGCTGATAATTAACAAAAAGAACTTTATTAGATGAAAATATGTATTAATATTTTGGAGGAGAGGTGAGAGTGAAGTAATGAGTAATTTTGTGTGCGTTTGTTTTTTCACATGAGCTTACTGGCTTGCGCTGTATCTGTTTAAGCACAAGAAAGATTGATATTTTATGTTTGAGCTTTTGCTCAAGATTGATATATTTTGCTTGAATTAGCTTGAGGTGATTGGTTTTTAACTTTGCTCAGCTTAGTTACCGCCCCTTCTTTTGGATCTGCAAGTATATGTGTAACATAAATCTATTCACATCACAACTGAAGTTTTCGTTTGCTTTGATACTGCAAATTAGAGCGGGAGAACTTAGCTTTGTGATATTATTAAGTGGTAACTGATAATCAAATAAGATTATGATATGTAAATATAAATAAGAAAAGAATGGTAGTTGGTTAGTTAGGCAGCTATTGTTAGTTAGGTTTACTGTAAGCTGTTGGGTAGCTGCCTATAAATAAAGCATGTCTGTTGTACATTTTAGACAGACTGAAATGATAATCAAGAAGTGTAGTGCGCAGTGTCTCTGATCTCTATTTCTGTTCTCTCTCTCTCTCTCTATCCTCTCTGTTCTGTTATTCTTCTCTCTTCCCCTCTTTCTTTCTTGGTCTTTCTGTTTCTTTCTCTTTTCTACCTAAATTCTATATCAGATTATTGATCAGTATCTTGCTTTTCTTTGCTAGGTGATTGTGACAGAGAGAGCAGGACAGGCATTTGATGTGATGTCTTCTATATCAAATATGGAGCTTAACTCATATGATGGTGTTGTAGCCGTTGTAAGAACTTAATTCCCTTCTTTTACACTCTGATAGAACTGGACCAGAAATAGCTGAGTAATACTGTATTATACTGAAATTTTGATGCTGCTAACACTCAGTATGATATACTTGAGACCAGAGGAAATGATTGAAAAAATATGTATATTTCTGATTGATTAAACTGTAGAAAGGATACATGAATGGAGGTAAATCTAAAGATACGATGATATGATAAATATGATCCTAATCACAAAATGTACAAAAAATCTCCTAAAACTAGGCTATCTACATAAATACAAATCAAATCTGATATAAGTAGGAACAAAGTCAGCTAAATCAAATTTGTATCATATCTCCTAAAACATCTCTGAAATCTACATATATCTCGACACTCTCCCTCAACCTGGAACATATAGGTTGTATGCATCAAGCTTGCGACATATGTAAGCTATTCTCAGTCCTTAAAGAGACTTGGTGAAAATATTTGCTAACTGCTCATTAGAACCAACAAACAAAGTAGTAATTTCTCTAGACATAACCTTCTTATGAATAAAATGACAATCAATCTCAATATGCTTAGTTCGCTCAAAAAGACTGGATTGAAGGCAATGTGCAGGGTTGCTTAGTTATTAACCTCTCAATGCTTCATAGAAATGCAATTCCTAGAGAAGGTGTTTCAGCCATATGAGTTCACATGTGGTGAGACCCGTAGCTTGATACACGGTCTTTGCATTGGATCTGGCAATAACATTTTGCTTCTTACTCTTCTATGGACACAATATTCTAATGTGGATCGTCTGTCGGTCAGGCAACTTGCCCAATCTGCATTTGTGTATGCAACAATATCATAATGACCTCTATTTATGTTACTAAACCTCTTCTAAGGGATCCTTTAATGTATCTCAAAATCATAAGCACAACATCCCTGTGACTATCACAAAAATTAAGGAACTGATTGACAACATTTACAACGAATGTAATATCTAGCCTCGTCATGGTCAAGTGATTCAACTTCCTAATTAACCTCCAATACCTTCCAGGATTTGAAAAGGACTCCCCCTAATAAGGTAGAAGCTTTTTTTTTTTTTTTTTCTTCTGTTATATAGCAATTCTTGCCTTTGAGTGAGCTACCTTAATTCCAAGGAGGTATCGCATCCGACCTAGATCTTTTTTTTTGAAAATGGCAGACTAAGTGTTGTTTTAGTCCTACTATCCCATCATGATCATCACTTGTAATGACTATATCATCAATATAGACAACCAGATAAATATATCGAATAGAGGAGTATCTATAAAACACGGAGTGGTTTGCTTTAGTCCAAATCATGCCAAGCTGTTGGATAACTCATAAATGTACTAAATCTCCCAAACCATGCTTGAGGGAACTATTTGAGACCATATAAAACCTTGAGAAGGCAACATACATTCTACTCCTTATACACTTCTTCCAAGTCTCCATGAAGAAAGGCTTACTTGATGTCTAACTGGTGCAATGGCCAATACTGCATGACTGCCATAGAGAAAAGAGATAGAGGCCATTTTTGCCACAGGGGAGAAAGTATAATTGTAATCAAGGCCAAACACTTATTTATATCCTGTAGCCACCAAGCGAGCTTTCAACCTATCAATCTACTTGTCTAGAGACTCTGGACCAACTTTGATAGTATGGATCCAACAACATCCAACAATAGATTTTCTAGGAGGGGAAGGACCAAGGGTCTATGTCTAGTTAGATTCTAAAGTTGTCATCTTATCAATCACAGCCTATTGCTTACCTAGGTAAGAAAGAGCTTCTTGTGGAGACTTAGGAATAGTGATAGAAGAAAGAATAGAGACAGAGGTGTAAATGGTGATAATTGAGGAAATTATAAATAGGATGAGGATTGGGTGTAGAATGTATACCTTTACGAAGTGCAATGGGAAGTTTTGATGACTTAGGAGGATTTGGAGTAGGAGAAGGAACTGGGACAAGGGATGAGACACTTGAACTTTTTGCAGGAGGTGTGTCGATGGAGATATGACGCAAACAATGCTGATAAGTTTTTAGGGGACGAGAACTAGGAGACCTTGATGGAGATAATGGACTTGACTTGTTTGGGATAGAAGTAGATGGAACTACAAGGGTGAGACAAGGAATAGGTAGTACCTAAGAAACAGACTCTGACTCCAGTAGTGATGTAAAGAAATGTTTATCTTCAAAAAATGACATTTGCTAACATGTAGAAATGATGCAGGGAGGGACAATAACATCGATATCCCTTCTGAACTCTTGAATGCCTGAAGAAAACACACTTCACGACATGAACATAGAGTTTATCAAGTCTTGGAGTAAGATCATGAACAAAGCAAATGGAGTAGTAAAGTTGAGGAAGAATGTGAAACAAGGGTTCATTAGGAAACAATATGAAACAAGGCACCTTATCTTGAATAGAAAAAGACGGCATTCTATTTATTGAAAAACCTGCAGTAAAGACAACAACCCCCCAAAATTTTAAAGGAATAAAATATGGGCTGTTTCCATAATATGATGGTGTTTATGTTCAGTAATACCTTTTTGTTGACTGGTTTGAGGACAAGAAGATTGATGTATTACCCCATTATTAGCCACAATTAAAAGGAGTAGAGAAATATTCTTTTGCATTACCATTACGTCGAATATGAATAGAACAACCAAACTAATTTTGAATTTCTTTAAAGAATTTTGAAACACACTGATAGAATCCCCAAAAAAGGGTTCCAGTTTCACAATATTATTTAACAGGAAATTGAGCTACTAAGGCTCTTACAGTGACAGTAAATGATAAACCAGAGCCTGTGGCTCCTGCCCAGAGAGGTTAGGTCCAGCATTTGATCCAATTCTTGCCCATTATCAGAACTGGGCCCGAGGGCCCTATCACACACCAAATAATTTTGATCTTTCTTTAAGCAAGAAAATCCACATACATCTGGAAAACTCATCTTCATATGTCCCAAAACAGAAGTAATGTGACTAGTAGGACCCCATACATTAGAAAATGAATAACAGCAAAAGAAGCGTGAGCTTGTGATTGGACACTGCAGAGGAAAGAAGAGGGGACATGTTTTCCATGTTGACAGGATTCACATTCCAAGAACTATAAATGAGACAAATAAGGAACCATTTTCTTTAAGTTTTTAAGACTAGGATTCTTAACTGACAATGAAGCAGACTTGGAGACTCTGTAATGGTGCATGCAACTGAGGACTAAGACTGAAGGTAATAAGGCCCACGTGACTTATATCATGTACCAATTGTCTGCCTCGTACTTTGGTCTTGTATAAAAAAAGAATCAAAAGCAAAGGTTATAGAACAATTTACACTACAAGTTAGACGACTAACAAAAGTCAAATTGAAAGGGTAATTAGAGACATGATCAAAATTAAGAGATAAAGATGGAAGAGGAGTGGCTGCCAAGGGCCTAAGACAACCCTCCTCCTTTATCTGGGTTGGGACTGGATATGAAACCATAGGTGGAGTTTAACATAGTATGATTAAGATGGTCGCCTTTTGCTGACAGTGAGCACTTCAATGTTTGAAGTTGTTTTTTTGTTAGGTGTCTGACAGTTAATATGTGTTAGTGAGAGAGTTAGTTAGCGTCACTTGAATACCCTAAGTACTACCGTAATTCATCTTTGGCTGTATTACCAGAGAGTTGTACTAGAGAATAATACACCTTTCATTCTTCATTTATTTTCTCTACTTTCTCCTTGTCCTGATCCAATTCTATCTCTTTTCTGTTTCTGTCTTACCTCTACAATTGTAAAAATAAAAATAAAACAAATAAAATCAATTGAAGGAAAAGCCTCTTCTTTTGTTTGTTGTCTAAACTATGAAACCATAAATGAATATGAGAAACTTAGCTTTCAGATCTGATATACTCTACCAAATGATGCAGTGTCATAAGATGTTTTCTTTGATAAAATGAGCATGTGTAATATTAAGATTGGCATTTGGATTTGATATTCATTATAATGTCTTGCACAACATTGCAATTTCCAAGAACATTATATGCATATTCTTGTTATGAATCTAATTCCTTGATCATTCTTTTGATGTTTATGAGACTTTATGCTTATCAAGTTTCAAGCCTTGATATTTTAGATGCATCCATTTAATCTCTTTTCAAGTTCCATTGTTTCTTTCAAGTAGTTTTGTTCAGTTCTTTTCAATTATTGTATTCTAATTGTGGTGGTTCCAGGGTGGTGATGGATTTTTCAATGAAATCCTTAATGGGTTTCTTTCACCCAGGTTTAAAGCTCCCTACCCACCAACTCCATCAGATTTTGTTCATTTGGTTAAAGATAATGGTGATTCCTTGGTTCTTGAAGAAAATGAAATAGTGGACGAGACTTCTAGTCAAAATGAAGAGCAGTTTCCTCTGATTTCAAGTCCAAAACAATCTGGGTCTAGAATCTCAAATTTGAGTGAGTTCAGTTTATCTGTACTTCATTATTTTCCAAACAATTGCTTTCTACTTTTGATCACTAGCTGACTCGTTTATTTATATATTTTCTTGGTTATTGGATGCCTTTGAAACTGAGTTGTGAAATGTGAAAATATATTAAGAGAGACTTGAGGATAAATTAAGAAAGTAATTTGTGAATTGCTTGACTGATTTGAACTTAGCATGTTTGTAGTTATATACAGGAAAGAATAAATACAACTTGTATTTACAAAGACAGTAAATAAGCATTAATGTTTCCAATGCTACATCAACTCCTAATATTTCCAATGTCCCTAATATTTTCAATTCTGCATTAACTCATAGTATTTCTAATGCTGCATTAATTACAGTCATCGTTCCAACACTTCGTTAATTGCATTGTAACATTTCAATCAATAAATACGTTAGTTTTTCCATACTTTAGTGACTACTGTGAAATGTTAGTTTCTGCAACCACCATCTCCCCCCCCCCCCCCCCCCCCCTCCTTACATCTCTAGTGTATTTTATAGAAATACAAGGCCACAATTAATAGAAAAATGAAAAAAGAAATGACAAATTAATGCTTGATTATTGCATGGCTTTTGAAGGTTCTGAAGATAAGGCTGCTGAATTTCCTGTTCCCAATGAATGGTTTAGATTTGGGATCATTCCTGCAGGTTCCACTGATGCCATTGTAATCTGGTAACTTTTTTCCTTCCTACTTTCCATTCTGTACAAGAGATGGTATATGTGTCATATCTGAAATCAATTTATAGAAACTGTATTTTTGCAGTATAATCTGCTCTGATTTTCATGCATTAAAAACCAAACCATTTCTGCAAAATCTTCTACAAATTCTTTCTGCCATGTTCTGCATAAATTATATTTATTTGTTACAATTATATTTTTAACAGATGTATGCAGAAATTAAGTGTCACAATCACACACAGGGAGCTGAATATATATTAATCATATAATAAATTCAAGCTATAATGAAGGGGGCCTAATTATGGTCACTAAATGAAAGGGATTGACTACTGACTACATGCATTGAACCTTGACATCATTTTTTCATTAGAGGATAATGGATCTATTGGGTATTCATGCTTTTTTGGGTTACCTCTCTAAAGCACTAGCTACCATGTTGAAAGAGAAAAAATGGAGACAAATGCAAAACTAGTGTCTCAATCACACACAGGGAGCTGAATATATATCAATATATACCAGCAATAATCAAGGGTGCCTAATTACGATAACCAAATCTAAGGGATTGACTACTCACTACATAGTACGTACATTGAACGTAGACATTAACTTAGCCTATGTTTCCATCAATACTATCTTTTTCTGGTTTGCTAGCAAATAAAAATGCCCACGTAACTATTCATGATGCTGTTCCTTGATGGTGCACTGATTACACATGCCTGTAACAGCATATTGATGTTATGTGATGATCTATCTATAAAGTAGCATACTGTTGAAATTATAAAGTTTAGATAAGGAAGGAGGAAAGAAAGAAAGGACTATCTGAATAGTGATGTTAGATTGATATGGCATTGTAATGATATGATACAAGTCACTAGATATTGTCTTAGTGGTCCTATATATGCTAATATAATAATTAGGTTCAGTTGATAGAAACTGGATCATATTGTAGATGGAAATGATCTTTATTGATGGAAAACAGTGTTACATTCCAGGTATTCAAATGACCTGGTCCTCTCCCAAACATTTCCCAAATCCAAAGACAACCCTCTCCCTCTCAACCCCTCTTTGTAGGCAACTCCTAACTAACTAATGGGTAACTAACCTATCATACATAATTGCTACCTAACACAAGCACTAGTGTAGTATTACTAAAACAAGCCCAAGCCTATCAATACAATAAGACTACTAATCCTAATTAAAGGAGGTATTAAATAAGAAACATTATAAAATTAGGAAATTATTTTATACCTTAATTAGATAACTTCCTCAATTAGATAACTAATTTATTCCTCAATATATTCTAAAGATCTTTTAAGATATTCTAAAATATTTTAAGATACACTAAAGATATTCTAGGTTTTTTGTAGATATTCTAATATATACTTTTGCAAATTACATGCTATTTAAATTTGTGTGAGAATGATATGACAGAGAGAGAGAGAGAGAGAGAGAGAGAGTAGAAACTGAAATGAAAGTGTTTTATTGAAATTGAGTAGAAAGGTTACATGAGCTCTTTGTATAGAGCAGATCACAAAACTAACTGTAACTGAAAAACTAACTAACTTTGTACATGATAGCTATCACAAGAATGATAAGTGTAACTAACTAATTCACTCTGAGTTATATTCCTATAGTCTAACATTCCCCCCTACAAGCTCAGGGGATTGGTGAACACTGAAGACCTTTAGTTTGTCTCTGAGATAAGTGAATCTGAGCTTGGATAAGGGCTTTGTGAGCACATTTGCAAGTTGGTCCTGTGCTGGAACATGGCTGACAACAAGAGACTGAGCTAAGACTTTTTCCCTTACTAAGAAAATGTCTAGCTCCATGTGCTTGGTTCAAGAATGCAGAACTAGATTGTAGCTGAGAGCAACTGTGCTTTGATTATCTCAATAGATAGTTGGGGTAGAGCTGGGCACCTGCAGTTCCTTGAGTAAGGATTGAACCCAAAGAACCTCAGATGTTGTTAAGGCAAGGCTTCTATATTCTGCCTCTACATTGGACTTAGCTATCAGGGTTGTTTCTTAGACCACCAAGAAATCAAGTTAGGTCTAAGAAAAACAGCAGCTCTAGAGGTTGACCTGCGATCATCAACATCTGACCCCCAATTAGCATCACAAAATGCATACAGAGTATACGGTTACCTCTATACACTAGGATGAAGGATGAAACCATAGTCTAAGGTGCCCTTTAGATGATGTAGAATGTGTTTAACAGCATCAAGGGCTGTCCCATAAACTGACTGACCTTATTGACACTATAGCTTAGTTCAGGCCTAGTTACTGTGATGTATTGCAGAGCGCCAACAATGGATCTGTGGAGTGTGGGATCTTCCATATAGTCATTGCCAAACTTGGAGAGTTTGAGACCACTAGGGAGGGGAGTGGAGATACCCTTGGCTTCAACCATATTTGCCTTGTTCAATAGATCACAAATGTATTTTCCCTGTGAGAGAAGTAAGGAACCATTGGTATGGTAAGGTGTTTAACCTCAATACCAAGAAAATAATCCAACTAGCCAAGTTGTTTGAGAGGAAAAACAGAATGCAATTTGGTGATAAGTTGTTGAATTAGTTGCCAGTGATGATTATATCATCCACATAAATCAGAATATAGATGCAGTGAGTGGCACCATGATGAATTAGGAGAGAAGGATCACACCTGCTTTGCACAAAGCCAAAACTGATAAGAGTTTTAGCGAGCCTTTCATACTAGGCCCTAGGTGCCTGTTTGAGGCCATAAATTGCCTTGTGAAGTTTGAAAACCAGATTAGGATTTGAGGACTCAAACCCTTGAGGCTGGGTCATATACACATCTTCTGTCAAAATATCATTCAGGAATGCATTATTAATGTCTATTTGCTATGTAGTCCACTGATGAGATAGTGCTAGAGTAAGAAGAACTCTAATAGTGATCAGCTTGACCACCGGGGACAAGGATTCAGAAAAGTTAGTTCTAGGAACTTGAAGGAAACCTTTGGCAACAAGCCTCACTTTGTATTTATTAACAGTGCCATCAGGATTTTCTTTAATCCGAAAAATCCACTTACATCCAATGACAGTCCTTCCTTGAGGAAGGGGAACAAGAGTCCAAGTTCTATTTGCCATAAGAGCATCATATTCTTGTTGCATAGCCATCTTCCACTGAGCAAAACTAAGGGCTTGTTATTTTTGGTTCAGTGGTGGTGAGAAAGAGAGTGGGATTTAGTCTCAGTTTGGTAATGCCGGATTTGGAGCGAGTTTGCATAGGATGAATGGATTGAGAGGTTGGGATTTTGATAGGAGGGGTAGGTTCATTTGTGGAGGTAGAAGATGAGGAAGGTGAAGTGAATGAGGAGGAAGTAGTGGTGGGAGAGGGAAGACTATCTTGAGGAGAAGGATTTGGTGGATAAGATGTAGTAGGTAGGGTACTAGACACTGTGGGAAGAACACTAAGAGGAAGAAGTTTGGTGGAAAGAGTAGGAGAAGGAGAAGTGAAAGATGACTCTAAAAAGAGAAACCTGTTTTAATTAAACATGACATCTTTGGAAATGAAAAGTCGCCCATTGGCATCTAGACATTTATATCCTTTATGTTGAGAGGAATATCCCAAAATTGTACTCTCTGCTGACCTGTACTGCAGTTTATGTTTAAGGTAAGGTCTTAAAAGGGGAAAGCAAGCACATCCAAACACTTTCAGATAAGTGTAATTTGGTTGTTTGTTAAAAAGCGTTGTTAAAGCAATTTTGTGTCTATTGAAGATAGAAGGTAGTCTATTAAAAAGAAAATTTGCAGTGTGAAATGCATGGTCCCACAATTTAATTGGTAAAGAGGCTTGAGACAATAAAGTGAGGCCCATCTCAATAATGTGTCTGTGCTTGCGTTTCACCACACCATTTTGATAGGGTGTGTGTGGGCAAATAAGTCTATGCTGAATACCCGGATTTTGTAAAAATTGAGTAAAGGGATGGAATTCACCACCCCAATCAGTTTGAACCACTTTAACTTGTTTATTTACTTGTAATTCAACCATAGTTTTGAATTGTTAAAAATTTTCCAAAGTGTCAGATTTTTGTTTTATAAAATAGATCTATGTGTACTGGCTAAAAGCATCAACAAAACATAGTATTTATATCCCAAAGATGATTCTACTGGGGTAGTACCCCAAAGATCACAAAATATTAGTTGAAGCGGTTCATTGTAAACAGTAAGTGAAGGATGTGAAGGTATTCTGTGAGTTTTGCCCATACAACATGCCCCACAAAATGGTGGGTTTTGTTTATTTGATATTGAAACCTTGTAGTATTTCAATACATTAGAGAGAACAACAGAATGGGGATGTCGCAGTCTATTATGCCAAAGAGAAACTAAAGGTGTAGTGTGTGTGCTTACAGTGTTATCTGAAGTTGTTACAGAAACATTTGAACCTAAAACATTACTACTAATACTATTTATAGTGGGAACAACTGAGATATTTGAAGAACTTGCTTGAGTTAAAAGATTGGGAAATTGATAGAGGCTATTTGAAGTGAGATAACCTTGGAGTAGCACTTTGTGGTTAACTTGGGATTTGACAAAATAAGCATTAGAGTGAAACTCGAAATAGACATTATTGTCCTTTGCAAATTTGCTTACACTAAGTTTTTGGTTATTGAAGGAACAAGAAGCAAATTGTTTTGATACAATTTGATACTAGGAAAGGATGAAGGTGTAAAGAAGTAGAATCGATGGATGTGATTCGCAAACTTGGTCCGTTGCCAAGGAAAACATGGTCATTTGAGGGTGTGGTAGTGTCCTGCATCAAATTCTAAAGTAGTCACATGATGAGTAGCCCCAGAGTCTATGTACCAATTCTGCAACTATTGTGGGGGCATAGCTTTGGAGAAGTAAGCCTGAGGAGTATAGGGCATGGTAGGTGCCTAAGGAGGCATGAAACATGGTGGACGTCTGCCAAATTGAGCAGAATACCGAGCTCCATAATTGGGATCATAATGGTGGAAGCATGTAGCTGTAGTGTGCCCAATCTTGTTGCACAGTTGGCATTGAACATTTCCACATCTAGAGCCACCACAACCACTGCGTTTACCACCACCGCCTCCTCTACTACCACGATCTCCACCAGAGGAAGGGCGAAATCCCTGTGATTGAGTCTGAGGACCATTGCTGCCACCATTTGTCTGCGTGTAATGGACTTGAGGAGTACCATTTGAAGCTGACGTCTTTGATTCAGCCTTTGTAGTGGATTGCACCATATTGAGTGCAAACTGGTTGGTTGATTGATTCATCCATTCAATGCGCAACTCTTGAGCTACAACTAGGGATTCAATCTCTTCAAAAGTGAGGAGTTCAGGCTTACTGTTGACAACTGATATTAGAGATACATATTCAATCGAAAGTCCATCGAGCAATGCATCAAGCTGTTCTTGATCAGAAACAAGATCACCAATGGATTTGAGGCATGTGGCGATGGCTTTGATGTGTAAGAGGAACTCTGATACAAATCTGTCCCCTTTCTTGACATTGCGAAGCTGAGTGCGAAGCTGTTGAGCTTGTGCCTTTGTGTGTGTGTTGAAATGGCTATGAATCCTGTTCCATAGCTGATGCGAATGCGTGCAACCGATTACACGAGTGAGAATCGGTGCAGAAAGAGAAGATTGTAGCCAAGTGAGAAGAAGCTGGTCTTGCAATTCCCAAGCTTGATACAGTTGGTTTTCTAACCCAAAGTCACGATCCTCATCAGAGAGAAATTGGATCGAAATTTCTAGTTGAGTTAGGAATCGATGGAGACGATGCGCTTTAAGAATCGGTTCAACTTGTTGTTTCCACACAAGGAAATTGGAATTGTCAAGTTTTTCACTAATCAAGTAGGAGAAATTGACTGGAGTAGACATTGGAAGCAAATTCATCGGTGGAGGAGGAGGAGGCGCACTTGATGCAGTAGGGCTCTGTAGAGGATCGACAGCCATGAAAATTAGGCTGTAATAGCTCTTGATACCATGTTAGAATGGTATGACAGAGAGAAAGAGAGAGAGAAATTAGAAACTGAAAATGTAAGTGTTTTATTGAAATTGAGTAGAAAGGTTACAAGAGCTCTTTATATAGAGCAGATCACAAAACTAATTGTAACTGAAAAACTAACTCTGTACACAACAGTGACAGGTGTAACTAACTAATACACTCTAAGTTATATTCCTATACTAACAATATGTGTATCCAATATTTTTCAGTGTATCCTTATAGTTTTCTGATGCAATTCACACGGGTTATGTGAAATTCTGAATACAACACTCTTTATTTTGTAGTACAACTGGAACTCGAGATCCTATTACTTCTGCATTGCATATTGTCCTTGGTAAAAGGGTGCACCTTGACATAGCTCAAGTTGTACGGTGGAAAACAACTCCTAGATCTGAGATGGAACCTAATGTGCGCTATGCAGCTTCCTTTTCAGGGTAATTTCTATTTGTTATATTACCTGTTGAAAGCAAATTATGTGTTCTTTAATTATCAAAAAAGAATACAATCCAAACTCTTGCTTTTTAAGCTTACTTTAGTTACAAATCTGCCAGCCTCATTGCATTGTTACATCTTGAATGGCATTTTTGCTTTGATAACTAATCAAAGGTTTGTCTATATTCATCTTTAAATGTGCATCATTTGCCTACTCACTTTGCCAACATTCAAGGTTCTTTTGACATTACGAACAAAGATGTAAATGTGACACTTTTTCTGCCTTTGCTTTGTACTTTTAAGCCTATAATAATTGGGATTTTTCATGATCCGTCAAGAAATTCTGATTTCAATTTATACATGAGACATGCACTGGCATAGTCATCTTGCATATTCTACATATTAACTCTTAATTATTATATAGATTTCTTCAGTAATCTTATATCCTACATTATTGATCTCAGGTATGGATTTTATGGTGATGTCATCACAGAGAGTGAGAAGTGTCGCTGGATGGGTCCCAAACGTTATGATTATGCTGGAACAATGGTATTTTTAAGGCACAGGTAATCTCTAAGTGGATGTGATATCATGCTATGATTATCTCAGCTTTAAATGTCCTTTCTTGAATTCCATACTTCTCTTATTTTACACTTCTCTTATTCCGTTACATGGTGGACTATGTTATGTGAATGCTTTCTTAGTTTTGAACCACTATCAGAGATGCCATTTTCATAATTTAGAGTATCTTAGGTTTTCTCTTAGGATTAGTTTCGTTATTTCATTACAATCTCTTAGGTAAAGTATGCACAGTTTCCTTATCTCTTAGGATATAAAATTGTAACCATGAAATCATTTTTTGTATCCATTACTAGCACTGGTTTGACCCAAATTGACATTTTTTGTATGCATAACTAATGGTTGTGTTACTTATTTCAATTATTGACACTTAACATCTTGCTCATTTAACTTGGCCTTTCTTTTGCATGAATATCATTCAGGTCATATGAGGCAGAAATAGCATACGTAGATGTTGAATCAGATGAAACCAATTTGACTTCCAAAAGGGATCATCAGGGTAATCTGTTACGGGCAGTAAGATCTCCACACATATCAGAAAGATGTATCTGCCGAATTAATTGCAAAGTCTGTAATGAAAAGCCAAATCATGCATCCGTTGGAGTTTGCAGCCTCACACCTCATCTGTATTCAGAAAAAACAAGATGGGCAAGATCCAAAGGACGCTTTCTTAGTGTAGGAGCTGCTGTAATCTCTTGCAGAAATGAAAAAGCACCAGATGGATTGGTGGCTGATGCACACCTGTCAGATGGTTTCCTTCATCTTATATTGATTAGAGACTGTCCTCATGCATCTTATTTATGGTAAACACTGCCTGTCTTATCAAAGCCAATAAGTCTCTTGAAAATCTTGCATCTAGCTTATGTTGGAAATCCTACATGGCAATGCAATATCATATGAATCTGTTGGACACTTGGATTTGTCTACATGTAGGGTCTGGTGGAAAATTTGAAATGAAAATCATTTTACATTGCATGGTGTAACAAACATATAAGATGGAAAATAATATGCAATTCATTTGCTTGTAACTTTGAGCCAACCATGAATTATATTACTATTGTACACTACTTTTTATATAATCTGAGTCTGAAATAACTTTTCTTTCTACAGTAAGTGTACTTCGTTGCATTTGCAAGGGCAAAGTGGTCATTATATTTTCCAGTTTTCCGCTTTCATTCCTACCAAAGCAAGAGGGAATAAAATCCACCTTCTATGGTTTCATTGCTGAACCAAATAACTAAGCAAAAACCGAAACCTTAAGTATCTCTCTCCATTTTCAGCCTGTCCTCTATTTTCTGTCTACTTAATCAAGCATAGCCTGAAGCGTTTACTACATGGATTGAGCATTTAATATAAAGGCTTGCATCTGGCTTTGTAGTAGGGATATTTTGCCCTCAGTTTAGTATTCCCATTTCTTACAAATCCTCTAGAAATCTGTTATTAGAAATCTTCCTTAAAACAAATAGAATAATGATTTGTTTGTTCAGCCATCCGAGGAGTTTGTGAAGACTAAATCCACTAAGAAGGTTGTTGAAGAGTGAGGAACTGGCTTTTCTAATTAATGTCATTCCTCTGACGATCTTTTGTATGGAACCTTTATTTATTTTAAAAAAATTCTTATGCCCTTCTCTCATATTTGTTACGTAGTTTAATTGATTGTGTTTTGATATGCTTGTCTCGTTTTTTCACACGACTCAAATATAGCTTACACATTTAGTAATAATACCCTTTTTGGTTTGCTTACTGAATGATACAGGCACCTGACTCAACTTACAAGAAGAGGTGGAAGCCCCTTGAATTTTAAGTTTGTTGAACATCATAAGGTTAGTTTCTCCCTAATCCACACCATCTTATCCAAGGACCATGGATAATTTACTAATTTTATTTAGCATTTGCAGACCCCAGCATTCACTTTTACTTCTTCGGGCAATGAGAGTGTATGGAATGTGGATGGAGAGATCTTTCAGGCACACCAACTCTCAGCTCAAGTGTTTAGAGGCCTTGTATGCATGTTTGCATCTGGTCCTGAAGTTTAATTGTTGACATAGCTATTGGCTTCAAATTATTTTGGCTATGCCATTAACAGAAACCATGATGAAGCTTATTTAGCACCAAGGACTTGTATATATAATATATTTATCTATTTAGCAATGCCTGACTACCATTAAGTGGAAGGTTTGGGACTTGTAACCATGGAGGGAAATTTTTGCTACATTTGAATATATATCTTTTTATGCTTAGTTCATGATTTTCTATAGCCGACCCTTCGAAGTGGAAAAAAGGCTTGATTGCTGTAGATCATGATTTTCTATATTGATAGCGGGAATCCTTATACCATGAACACCAAATACGGGTTACTTTAAATATTGTCATTGTTCAGTAAGAGGATGTGGTCTTGTATGGATGTTGTAGTTATTTTTTACAGGGCCGGCCCTGGCCTAGTCCAGAGCTGCAATGGCCCAGGGTCCATGGCTAGGAGAGGTTTAAAAAATAAAACATAAAAGGTTATATAATTGTGTGATAATTTTTTTATATTATTTTATGTTATTTTTATAAATAAATTGAAATTACTATCATTTATCAAGTCTCTATTTTTGTATCTAAATAAAAATGTGACATGATTATAAAGTATTATTTTCTTTATTGTTAATTTATTTTATAATGTATTACATTCATAAGTTTATGTTAAATGAATTTTTAGCTCATTGTGATAAATAAACATGTAGTAAATATAAGATAATGCGTAAACTTAAAGTTTTTGTTTTTTCAACAATATAAAAAACACAAACAAAAACTCAAATTATAAAAGAATATATTCTTACACATTATTTCAAAATTCCTTACTTGGATAGTATAGTCTCTTCTTTTTCAATTAGAGATTTTTAACACCTTTCGTTGAAAGGTACATTTCATACATTTTTCACAATTAGACAAAAAATATATCTTTCAATCATTTCAAACCACCTTCCATTTATCTCTATATATATATATATATATATGTTTGATTTTCTTAATCACCTATTCATTTTAATTTAAAAATAACATTATATCACAATTTAAATTATTTATCATAAATATAAAACATAATTTATATATTTAAAAATATTTATTTATTACGAATTATAATTATAGTTATATAAAAATAAATATTTAACTTGTATAATGCATAGGTTAAAATACTAGATAAAACTAAAAGTTAGTATATTAATAAAGAGCAAAAATACATGTAAAATTTAATTTAAGACGATAATATTTTGTCGATGATAGACAATAGTGTATAAGTAAATTGAATAAAAAATGTGATAAAATATATCATTTTCAATTAAATTATGTGTCTATTTTTTAGGTTATATATGTTTACGTTTTTAAATACTTATACATAAAGAGTCCTTATTTATTATTTTGCTCAGGGCCCATAAAATCTTAGGATCGGCCCTGATTTTATATATGTAGTAAAGTCATTAATGTCGTTGATGCTATACTTTTAATGAATAGATATAAGCGATGATAAGAATAGTGATAGTAAATCTACGGACAGAATTGTATAATTTAGCCTGTGGTTTAATTACCTTTTTGTCCCTATAGTTGTGCAAACTTTATCTTTTGGTCTCTATAGTTAAAAATAATCCATTTTAATTCTTATACATACATTTTCGATATCGGTTTAGTTTCTGTCATCAAGTGTGTCTTAATTCCATGAAATACAACCGTCATAAAATAAAAATTGACGGTATAAAACTAACACAAATTTTTTTACTGTTTTTTTATTCAATTTGTGATGATTTAAAATGATAAGAACTAAACCAATATCAAAAATATATATATATAAGAACTAAATTAGATTATTTTTAACTATAAAAACCAAAAAATAAAATTTACGCAATTATAGAAACTAAAAAAGATAATTAAATCTTTAGCCTGTCATGGCCATTTTGGATCTTGAATTATCCACCTGTTCGTTAATATATGTAGGTAAAATGTTGGCTTATACAATTGACACATTTTATTTTGTTTTATTAACTACACCGCTCATTCTTTTTGCAGCTTCATCGTCCAAAATATCTTCTCTTCTTTAAACACTCCCTCACCCCCTTCGTCTTCTCTCTCTTCTAGAAACCTCACTCTTGCACACGTCCCTTACTCTCTGCCTCACTCTCACCACCTTTGAATTTGTCATCCCTTTCTCTCACTGCTGTTTCTTCTCTTCATGGTCTGAGGTTGTTTCGTCTCCCTCATTAATTTCTTTTTTCTGGTTTTGTATGTGTTTAGGAATTTTATTTCGGGAATTGATTTGCTACTCAAACACAATTCCAAAATTGTTTTCTGTATGTCAAGCATAATTCTGGAAATAAGATTTTGGAATTGTACGTGTATTGTTCCGGAAGAACGAGAATGATTTCTGGAATTTAAGTTTCGACAGTATGTAAGAACAGTTTCAAAAATTAATTTTCGGAAATATTCTTACATACTTTTGAAATTAAAATTATCGAAACAATAAAACCAAATTTATGTATAGGGCATTATTTAATTATATGTTGACAAAAAAATTCGGGGGAGAGGGGGGTGAATAGCAAAAAAGGAGGTGCACAAAATAATTGCGTACAAAGTTCTGTCATTTAATAATTTAAAGCCCAATCTTTGATGGACACAATACGGTTAAATTTTTGAAAGATCAATTTAGTTTTCCAGATAAATCTACTCAACATATATAATGACCAACCAAAATATGTTGTTGGTCATGTCAATTTTAAATTTCAATCTCAATTTGTTTTTGAATTAATTGATGGGGCAAGTAGCAACCATGATTATTAGTTATTAGAGAAAAAGAGGCACTTTGTACTTTCTATACTTATTTAATAAATAAAAGTAAAACTTGAATATGTTTTTAATTTTTATAAAACGAGTGAGTTTTAATTTTAGTTCTTGTAAAAAATTTTATTTTTTATCTTTCTAAAATTTGAAATCATCATTTTTGGTCACCTATAATGGGTAAATTTTGGTTTTGTTTTTTATAAAATATTTTTTTTTGATTTTCATCCCTCCAAAATATGAAATCATTATTTTTTGATCCATAATGTTCATTTTAAGGTAAATAAAAGACATTTATTTTAGGGGTCTAAAAATTTTTTAGAAGTATCACATACTGACATGGTATTACAAATACTGGTGGGTGTTGCTTGAGATGATCGCTTGACCCATTAAATACATAATCTGTTAATGAGTCACATAACAATAGGGACAAAAAATAATGATTTCAACTTTTTGATTAATGAAAACCAAAAAAAACAAAAATTATGAGGACTTAAATTAAAACTTATTCATTTTACAGAAATTAAAAACATATTTAAGCTTAAAAGTAAAACAAAAGAGAGAGATGATTGACTTTATATGTAGTTAGTAGTATGGATTTTTTATATGCAGTTAAAAGTTAAAACACAATAATGGTGTAATTTATAATGTTAGTTAAGGGATAGAATAGTCCACAAAATATGGAGATGAAAAGTGATAATCATTATTAGAATATAGATAATAATTTGAATTTGATTAATCAATATATTTGACATCATATATGTAAATAAATATACACAGAATCAGACAATAGAATCAAATTTATCTACACTTAAAAATCACTCTCCCTAAACTAACCAACAGCGTACTTGGGAAGGTACAACTACAAACAAAATCTGTATCCAAGACACTGTTACATATCATACCCACTGAACTTTCTAGCCACCCTACATCAGAGAAATCATTGGTCTCAAAATCAACATGGAGAAAGATAATGCCTAATATCATGATTCTCTGGACTTCCACTCCAAAATTGCTGACAGAAGTGTGTAATTAGGAATTAGATGCTTATGAGGTAAAGCCATGTTTGTCATTGGTGATTTGTCATTCTCTTCAAGCCACTTTTCAATTGCTTTGCGATCATACGTATATCCATCCGCAGCAACACAAGGATCATCCATCACATCCTGCATCAAACAAAGTATAACAAACATCTTCAAGAACATTGACAAGATAGTTGGAAAGCAAAATATTGCTCAAGCCATGATGTTAACTAGTTAATATGGACAGAAAGTTTGTTATATTTTTACCAAGGCTATTTCCAGAATCTAACAGAGACCGAGAATAACTATAGGCAAAATCATGAAAAAAGGATTCTTAGGTTAATGGTTTGTTATCAGACGTGATTTACAATAGAACATAATGACATTGTTTGATTTACATAGCCGACCTCACCAAGTGGAACAAGGCTTGGTTGTTATTGTTGTTATTACTAGAATCTAAAATATCTTTACCCAAAAGGATAGGTTATCCATTTTTCATTTTTTTTTGTGGCATAGAAAATCAATATATTACCACAATGGAGTATTAATTACCTGAAGTATTGGACAGATAAAGTGATTAGGAGGTTTGGATTTAATAGTAACAATTGAAGCAGAATTTTGGGCCCTATCAGCAACTTCTTTCAATCTCTCTAGTTTTGGAAGTACATGATCTTTTAAATCGGGCCGGTCTCTACGCCGAAGTTCTGCACAGCTCAGTCCTAACAAAGCCATGTCTAGTGTCTCTTGAAATGGCCAAGCCCCTGCCTCTAGATCCAATATATCTGTTAAACTCCCGCCATCAATGGCTGTTTCAACCTTATGAGCAAGTGCCATTGCTGGTTTTGCGGTCAATAACTGTAAGATCACCATTCCAAAAGCATAAACATCAGATTTTGGAGAGATTGACCCAGTCCTTTGGTACTCAGGATCTATGTAGCAGAGTGTCCCAACAGGCGCCGTGTCCTTATACATGGTAGACAAATTATCTGAATGGAGCACTGTAGAAAGGCCGATGTCACCAATTTTGCTGACAAGGTTACGACCAAGCAAGATGTTTGCCGGTTTCAAGTCACGATGAATGATAGGTTCTGGCTTTGAGCTATGAAGAAAGGCAAGAGCTGATGCAACTTCCCAAGCTATTCGAAACCTCTCAAACCATGGGATTGGGGCAGTGTTGTTTTTTCGTAGTAGTCTGTCCTCCAAGTTACCATTCTCCATATATTCATACACAAGGCATCCATGATCAGAACACGCACCAAGAAGAAGCAGCAAGTTTGGATGTCGAATTCTGCTCAATATCTCTAACTGGGAGCAAAGAAAAGATATAAATTAGTCCTGTTGTCTGGTTCAATTCCAGTCTCATACTCATTATTAGATGTACCTTGTCATTAACCACTATCATTATTATTATTATTATTATTATTGTTATTACTATTACTACTACAACTGCTACTATTATTATTATTATTATTTGCAATAATCATCATTAAAGTTTGTTCAAGTAAAGTTATGGCCTTATGGGATGCCAGCGCTAGAAATAAGAAAAAGCATGAAAGCTTACAATGTCTCTGTTGCATTTATATTAGTCAATTTAACAAGAAACCATTATGTTTGAATTAGGATTATAAACTTTGATATATCAATGAGAAAATAAAAACTTACCATTGAAAATGCTAGAAATATCTTCAGCAATAAAGCACTATATACTTATTTTTCTGTCTATTCTGCATATCCATTTTATTTATATAACTTTCATACCTCCTGCTGGAATTGCTTGCTTTTGCGGTTTTCATTAGTGTTGAGAACTTTAACAGCAACAGTTGTGTGATACAAACTGCACTTATACACTATTCCATATGCTCCCATTCCAATTTTCAGATCTTCAGAGAAAGATGAAGTAGCTGAGACTATTTCATCCCATGTAAACTTCCGGTACTGGGGCATGGTACCACTTAGAGCATCCTCCAGCTTTTCTTTCTCTTTTGCAGCACGAATGGCTTTCAACTCCGTTTCTTTCCTTTCTGCAGCTTCTCTTTCTGCACTTTCTTTCAAATATGCAGCTTCTCTTGATGCATCTTGATATTTCTCTTTTTCTAGTTTTGCTAATTCTTTTGCCTTCTCCTCCTTAGCAATAATCTCCTTCATTTTCATGGTTTCTTCTGATCGTCTTTTGCTTAGGTCATTCAGCTGTTCAAAGCAATAAAGGATGTTACTCCATTTGACAATACCAGCAAAAGAATTCAATTGCAGGCATATGGAAGGTGAATTCATCCTCCAATTGCTATTATAGGATAATGTATCTTTATGGAAGCTAAAGGAAGGAAGAGAACCTAACAAGGAATAAACTAGAGACAGGACAGGGGTTCCTTAAAATTATTGTACTTATTAGGTAGCAGAAAGTGTAGAGAAAGAGTAGCTAGAAAGTGATTCTGGCCATAAGAAAATAGATATTACCTTTCGGGATGCTTCAATTTTCTCACTTTGAGCTACTGCATGCAGTCCTTGGGCATGTCTTAGTTCAATTCTCAACTTTTCCAGCTCAAGGTTTAATTTTGCCTGATCAAATAAATGACCACAAAGAAAGTTCACTTACAAATGGGAGTTGTATCTAGCTGGAATTTGCAGAAGCAATAGCTGTTTTAAAAACTACATATAGTTTGCTATGAAGGATTTCATATTAATCAAAAGTAGGCCTTGTGCACAACAAACATATTTGTAATTTTGCATTTGCATGAAACAGGAGTGGCACAATGATTCTAGTCAAGATGAAAATTTTATTGCATTGTTTGAGTCTTGTCAAATTTATGATACAAAGAAAACCAAAAAAGATATGAATTCTTTACCCCCAAGGTTAACTCATATCACAAGTATATATGACTATGTTTTCCAAGAGGGCACCATCACCTGATGTATGAGTTGGAAATAAGCACCATTTCAGCAAGCCAAAAAGAAATTTCAATTACCTGCCTATTAGGTGACGGAAGTGCAGTTGCTAGTGGCACATCCTTGCTAGAATTTTGATCATAAATCCAAGATTCAGTATCGGAAATAACGCTTTTGCAACTAGAGGCCCGACTTAAAGCATGATCAATGTCTGAGTTTCTGGCAGAAGTTGTAGCAGTATTTTCTCTCCCAAGATCTATAGATTGGCCTCTAGAATGGTTACTGTCAATTAAACTAGGAGTTGTGCTTAGAAGGGCATGATTTATACTTGAAAGAGCTTGAAATCGTTGTGTTGTTAGAGAAGACGAGTGTAAACCAGCATATGATGAAATTGAGGCAGATTCTGTATGCATCCAAAAACAATAATCATTATACTCTACAGGGTAGTAAATTTTGATGTTTTCCATGATGCAACACAAGCTAAAATTTACAGAGAAAAGGTAAACAGATCTTTGAAACCAAGCATACCAGAGTGTTTACCTTTATTAGCAATCTAAGTGAGTAATATGAACATTATGAATTGTAGTAGAACTTGTAAATATACAGTGTCATAATTTAAGTGTAGATGACTTTTTTCTATATTTCCTTATTTCTGATAGCCCAGAGGGAAGTGCTTTGGAAACTATGAATTGAAGAATACATATGAAAGTCTACCATTTACAGGAGTATGAGCAGGTGCCTATCTTTGTACTAACAATGCTGCAACACAAGAATGTTGAATTAGAAAATTTCAGGTATTGGATAAGTACATGTGCTGATGTGATGATACCAATGGTAGTTTGTACACAATTTCTATAGTCTAAGTAAGATATTTGGAAAACATTAATTTAAGAATTTGCATATGCTTTTGACCTTATTTAGGGTTTACAATTTTCTAAACCATAGTATTGCCGAAGTTACAATTAGTAGTATACCTGTTTGAGAGGTGGAAGTGTAGTTTGATGAGCTGCTGGAGGATAAACTGGTTTCACTAGCATCATCTATAATGATTCCATCAATTGGCGTGTCTGATGGCCGTATGGACAATTTTCCCTTTGAAACAGCATAAATTGTACAAAATCTCGGAGTGCATACTGAGATTTTCTTAGACATACCCTTATGTTTACTGAAAACAATACATTATTAAAAAGGGGGAATATAATCAGATAGAGACCACAACAAAAAAGCTTTGGTTGTTGTTTGAAATGAAATAATATATAATTGACACTATTACAAACTGCAAAATATTCCAGGCTTATAATTAATTTCTGTTTAAAAATCCATAAATATATAATGATCCATATGTTCATATATTGACCAATTCAGACTAAAACCTCAAAGTATTTAGGGAGGCCCAGAAATGGTTTTTATTTATCATGAATATTCTCAATTAAGTTGAAGTTCTGGTTCAAGTATTACGAACTCCTCAAGTCGAAGTCATCAGGGTATATTACCAAAAAACAAGAAGGAAGGACTTTTCTGAATCATGTTTGTCAACAAAGTCAAAATATAGTTAACAAAATGTTTCATCCTCAGTTAGAATTTGCAACAAATTTTTTATCATTGAAGTTTTTAATGAAATGTCTGTTGCTCACATGCCTTGTCATATTATGTACAAAGATTGGTGGAAGTACTAACTTTTAGGTTGTGTTACAATTTACTTAGTCAATAAGCCATCTTACAGTACACCAAAAAAAGAAAAAGAAAAAGAAAGTCATCCTACAGATAGTCTGCAAGGTTGTCCTTTTGCACAACCTTGAACACAGATAAGAAACTTCCTCCAGCTGGCTCATTTTAGCAGCCATATTCTTGAAACTGTCTCACTTCATCTCGTATGATGTCATGACAGTATTAGAAGATCAAAACTTTAGGGGAAATTTTAATTTATAACTTTGTTACCATGAAGTATTCACTACACATTTTTGCACTGAAACTTTAGTTCATCATAATCAGTCTTCTTGATTGCATTATTGTTGAAATGAAAAATAAAGGCTTAATGTGCAAGGATGAGATTAAAGATTACCGTGCCAAGAAGTTTAAGGAACAAATCACTTTCTAGCATGGAGTATTTCACCTCCATCCTAAAATGGCTAGGAAAGATTTCATTCTCTCAACTTTTTATAACAACCTCAGGTGTTCCCATCATATATCAGAGGAGGAGTATTCGCAACACACTTTTTAACATACTCTTTATTTTTTTATTAAATTTTTTGGAAATCACAAAATCATGAATGAAACTCATTCAATATTGATAATCAACTGTTTTCTAATCAACTATGACAGTGATATAGGTCCACAAAATGAAGCGTAGGTCTTTTCATGTTTAAAAAGAAAATAGAAAAAATAAAAAAACAAATGAAGTACCATTTTTGATAAGCCAACAAATAGTAATAGTAAAAATAATGGTCCTCCTAAATCCCAATATCCAATTCCGCGACTTCATGGGTGATTACTGATTAGTTCTGTAGTGTGGTGCCTAGAATATATGATTTTTCCCAAAATGAATCATCTGTCAAGGTAAAAGGTAGATTGATTTTGTTTTCATTAGATAAGTACTTTCTTTTAATAATTAAACAAAGGTCCTTACGAACCAGTACCTTGTTGATTTATACATCATCATTCAATAAATACCTTTTAAATATGCCACGAGATGAAGCTCCAACAACAAGTTTGGTTATAGCACCCTTAGCTACTTCCTCTGCTACTGCAGTTGCCACATCATCTGATTCAATCACTACAACATCTACATGCACCTGCACCAACAACATAAGAATATAAATCCTATATTGCATTAATTATTCTAATTAATCTCCATGAGCAATAATATCTGACCTTTCTTTGCTCACACATTCTCTTGAAAGGTAGAAGCATTTGATTTATTTGCCACTCCACGTCCTTTTTGAAAGCAGTTGCTACATCATTACGCACTTGTGAAAGAGGGATCACATTTCCCACTGGAAGTACAAAAATGTTATATTACCCTAATGAAATAATCTTAAACATTCTTGCTAATTCATAATCACATCCTACCAGTTGTCACATATGTTTGGATAAGCTTATCCAAAAGAACTTATAGGAAAAGAACTTATCTAAAAGCTCATTGTGAAAAGCTCTGTTTAGATAAGCTAATTTGGTGTTTGGATGATACATACTTTGCTTCTCTATAAGCTCTATAAGTGACAGAAGCTTTTGAAATTTCACTTCTTCTAAGAGCTTCTGGAAAAGTTAAAAATAAATAAAGGTTATGCATCCAAACACCACTTCTAAGTAATAAAGACTTATGCCAGTAGATAAGCTCTCAAAAGCTTTTCTGGCTTGTATCCAAACAGGCCTGCCACATATGTTACCAACCTACTCATGCTGGTAACTTTCAAATATTAAAAAGAAAACAAAAGATACATGACCGAAAATTATGTTCTAAAGTTTTGTCATGTTAGCAAAAGTATTGCAGAAATAAAAATTCCCTAACTTCAATCAAGACACAATGCAAGACTGCTAATTGATAGTCCTTGAACATTTTACAAATAGATCCAACATCATAAGCCAACTTCTTCAGGATACAAGTATAATTGTTGCAGTTATCATTATTACATTTAGAAATAGAAGTTTCTAAATCTAATAAGAAAATTTTTGCAAATTTTAAATGCATATTGTTGCTTTATTGAACATAATAAACATAAAAATATATTACTTGGTGTTGGAACTCCTTTTATACCAGCATGGACATGTATCAGCTTGAAGATAATCATTCCCTCAGGAACAAACTTATTAAGTGCCCACTGTACCACATATTTGCTTTTCTTGTTACCCTTGATGGCCAGAGCAACAACTGAAGACGAGGAACGCTGAGATGTATTATTCGCATCTGCCCCCTGAATCCTATCCATCTCCCTTCCCTACAAAGAAGAAAGCAAATTATCTTAACAGTTGAAAAAAAAAAAATTCAAAAAAGGAATGTTCTTCCAGAATATCAAGTTACTTGCAGGCACTAAAAATAACAAAGCTCCAGCTGTGTAATAACAACATCACATTAAAACACTTGCAACACAATTTCTCAAACCAAACTCTTATACCACATATACATCATTACAAAAGCAGAAATACATAGAAGACTAAGAAACATATGAAGAAATGAGTATTATACTAAGCTTTTTTATTTATTTATTTTTAAAAAAAGAGAAAAATAAATCCCAGCTGACTGGACAAATAACCAGTTAAATCAAGGACAAGGGTTTCAAGCTTCAAATTCAATTAATTGAATTCCTGAATTTCATGAGGACAAGAATGCATGAGCCAAAAAAACCTAATCCCCAGAAAGAGAAAAGGCACCTTTTTTCCCCCCCAATTCCCTTTTTATGCATAACAATTCCCAGAAAGAACCTAGTGTACAATTATCAACTTTAAAAGAGAAAGGGAAATTTCAAAGATCCAACTACATGGACACATGGACAGAGTGAGAAAAATTCAGAAACCCATATGCTCAAAATCCCAAACAAAACATACAAACTCACAAACAAAACAAAACAAAAACAACCACCATAACAGGTTTTTAACTAACCAATCAAACACCAGCTTAGTTGAATGTTGAAACTATGAAGTGCCTCAAATCCTGGCCGGAAAATAAGATACTCCCACCACTCTTCTCCAATATGAAACCATTTCCAAGTTTCAAACAAAATCACCAGCTGGGTACTCCAAAATTTCTGAGAACTTTTTTGGCTTACACGTAAAAGAACAACAAGCAACGTGAAACACAGCAATTCATGGTCCCATCACGCTTTCTATTAAATTAAATTTAAATGCATCAACCTAACCATGCCTTCAGGCAATGTCCACCTTAAAAAGGATACTGTCACTATCAAATTGAGGTTTCTGTTCATGCAATTAAACATTCAATAATTTCCTATAATATAAAATGAGGGCAACCACTTTTAATTTTTTAGAGCATTTTCCAATTTTGAACGAATGCTATGACATGTCGACTTAGTCAAAGCTCTAGCCGCCTTCAGACATGTTGTTTTAGTTTACGATAAGTCTATGTTAGTGAAAAGAAAGGAGAGGTAGGTACTGAAAAAAACTAAAAATGATAGATGTGATACTTTGTGTAAATAATAGAATAATTTTGGGTGTTGTGTTGATTAACTGCCAAAACTGTTAGATGTGCAAATGGAATATTCGGAATCATATAGGAAATGAATCATTAAAATTATAAGTCAATTAGCCTTTAATCTTATAAAAAATAAGTAACTTTAGTTTCAGACTTTTATAATTATCAATTAATTTCGCTTTTGAAATTGACCTCACTATGCACTAGTTGATTTAGTCATTAACATTGCAAAATCAGTTAAATTAATGCTTGAATTTGTTAAGTATTACGAAGGGATTAAATTAATTGATGCAGATGCACTAAAATTGGAGATCAAGAGAAAATAGGTTATGCACTATCATTAAATTTATTAAGAGAAAATGGGTTATGTACTAATAGTGTAAAGTTGTTTTATATTGTTATTTAATCACAAATTAATCACAAACCATCATGTATGGTAAGTTTGTTGACTTTTACAATAATTATTTTAAAAATCATAATAATAGTAATTTTTAATTGGTTGACAGTATAAAACTTTTTATACTGACAGTGTACAACTATTAAACTCTTAAGAGAAAATATGTCATGCATTAATAGTGTAAAATTGTTTTATATTATCATCCAATTAAAAACTAATCTCAAACCATCATGTATGCTAAGTTTGTTGACTTTTACAATAATTATCTTAAAAGTCATAATAATGGTAATTTTTGATTGGTTGACAGTATAAAACTTTTTACAGTAACAATACATAGTTATTAAACTCTTAAATTCATTGATACTCATTAAAGTTTGAAATGATAATTATTGATAATTGTTAAAGTAAGGGATGAAATGAATTTATTCTTTAACATAGGGGACTGATTTTTTTTGGTCGAGAGACCTCTGTAGGATTTTGTGTGATACTTTGGGTAAATAATAGAATAATTTTGTGTGTTGTGCCAATTAACTGCAAAAACTATTATATTTGTCAATGGAATATTCGGAATCATATAGGAAATGAATCATTAAAATTATAAGTCAATTAGTATTTAATATTATAAAAATAAGTAAATTTAGTTTTAGACTTTTATAATTATCAATTAATTTAGCTTTGGAAATTGACATCACTATTCACTGGTTGGTTTATTCATTAACATTGCAAAATCAGTTAAATTAATTCTTGAATTTGATAAGTATTTACGAAGTTAGTCTCTAAATTTTATAAGCTTCCGTCATTTAATCCTTGACACAAGGGATTAAATTGATCGATGTACAATAAAAAAAATCTGAGATTAAATTAACCGATTCACATTAAAGTTAGAAATGAAAATGACTGAATATCTGTTTGGAACTGTGTCCACAAAAAATAAATGTGTGTCCAATTCAACTTCACACATTGTAACTCCAGCTTTGACGTAGGTGAACGTGGATGTTTGACGTAACTCCAAACATAGATAATTATTAGTAAAGGATCAAATGAACAAATTCTTAACTAAAGAGACTAAAGTAACTTACAATTGTTAATTTTAAAACTATTTTTTTCATAATTTCAAAAACTAAAATAACAAGTGATTGCAATTTCAAAAACTAGTTGAATGATTTATTCAAAGTATTCGTGTTTGAATTTTATTATCTTTTTTGTCGAAGGACCTCTGTAGGGTTTTTCGCAACTTATTCAAGTGGTGGCCGTTAAAAAAATTCTTAAGTAAATTTAATTGTAAAATACATCTATTTTTAAAAGTATTTTCTAAAAATAAATTCAAACTAAATAATAAAAAATACATATGAAAGTAACTTTTGTTAGTTCGTAATTTTTATAAAATTTTAAATTTATAGTTTTTGTTATTTAGTATGTAATTTTTATTACTTAATATTTAACATAAAGTGTATAATTTTGAAAAGGGTAGCACAGAATAGACCCGAACTTTAATGATTAAATTTTAAATCAAGAAACAAGTACAAAAATAAATGTGTGGCAATTTGGTTTAGTTCTAGAAGAAGGATTATTGTTTTTTTTTTTCTTGGTGGGATCTACCTTTGGTCAACTTAACTTCTTGGTCTTCCATGTGTGATTTGGCGTGGGGAAAATAGCGTAAAAATAAATGTAAAACATGACCAACTTGGGTAGTTAGGTTGACATTAATACTACAAAATTCCAATAGAATAGAATGCATCTACATGTGCTTGCGTAACTTTGGAACTTTCTACGATCAAATAAATAGATAAAAAGAAATCAGCAACTTTTCTGTAGTTTTGACTTTTGACCGTTAGCAGCAGTATCCTTGTTATGAAAAGTATTTGTTATGAAAAGAAAAGTGAAAAGAACTATTTTTTTTTAATTTAAAAATATATTTTTTTAAATTTTTTTTAACAACTAATATAAAAGAACTAGTTAACAACATCTTATGTTTTTCATAAAATTAAAAAAAAATATATATGGTGTACAAGTAATTTCATGTTGGACTGACACGAAATTATAGTATTAATTCCAATTTGCTTGTTCAACAAAAAAAAAGAGTGTAAATTGCAATTTGGGCCTGTTTCATGTAACTTAAGCCGAACGAATAAGATTGTGTGAAGCAATGATGAATACATAACAATAATTTTGGGAAATCTAAAATATATGAAAAATAATATTATATGCTTACTTTATTAAAGAAAAGCAAAGAAAGAAAGGAAAAAAAAATACATGGGAGACGAGAGTCGGTGGTATGAAGACCATGATCGCAAGCTGCTCCAAGTTTAGCCATGAAGCCTGCATTATGATTACCCTCTCTAAGAGCGTGCAAAAGTTTGACAAGCCACTCATTAAGGAGAAGATCCCTAATGTGGTGAATAAGAGAAGAATAAATATTTCAAGCACATAAATATTTCAATCCCAATCAATGAAACAAAAAAAGTTTGAAAATTATTGTTTAAAAAATTATAAAAATAAATAAATAATATCTCCTGTACTAAATTATTTTCTCTTTTCTCTCTTCTTTAATAATAATAATAATAATGATAATAATAATAATAAGGCATTAGTAAGAGTTTTGTAGACATAAATATGTCATCAAGCAATTTAACATAGTATACGCTAAGTTTTTATTCGATGAATAAAGTAAATGTACTCTAGCTTCAACATTTTTTTTTTGGTGATCACTCTAGCTTCAACATTCCACAATAAAAAGTAATTAAAAAAATACTCTAAACTATCAATCCACGGTACATTGTATGTGTGTGACACGTGACACTGTCTCTACACATGAAGAGTGAGAAATATTGTAAATAAGTTTCATTTGGTGAATGCAAATAGAATTGTGGTTTAAAATTATAATTCCTATATAAAGAATTAAGAATAAAATTATAATTATAAATTAGATTTCAGTTCCATTTTAACATCTTTAGTTATGGATAGGATAGTCATAAATAAGACTAGTTGGTTTTAGTAATAAAAATCTGTTTACACGTGGTGGTGACAATAATGGGCTGACGGACAGTAAAGATGATGATAGTAATTGGTGACAGTATGACAGCGGTTGATAATGATAAATGGTGATGGTGATAATAACAATAATAATGGGTGAGGTAAGGACTGGTGGTGATAGCAATAATGACGGACAATTAGCGGGGGTGACAATAATAGTTGTGATAATGACAGGAGCAACAAAAAGAAAGAGAATAATTACATAATGTGCAAGAATTGCAATTTAGAAAATAAAGTTAGGAGCTGATAAAGGTTAGTTTTAGTTATATAGAATTTCATGGAATTGGAACTTAGAATTGTATTTCCAATTCTAAATGTACTTTCAAATTTCATAATTATAATTCGAAAGTCCAATTCTAATTCAACTAATTCTACATCCATATTTGTGCGTCAAACGGACACTAAGTGATACTAATTTGAAACTTGGACCATGTGTAATAAGGGATGGATTCTAGTTAAATAATTACTAAACCCTGTACACTTGTTGAAGTAGGGATGGATGATGAACGTAATTAAGATACATAGTCCTTAAAATGTTCGTTACAAAATTTAAGATAGACGAAGTACATAGGAGGCTCATGGTTCAGGCAGTGGTAACTTAAGAACCTCAACTCATGTTAAACGATTCACTACATCAGAACATTTACTGTTTTGTGGTTTTCATGGCATAACATATACCAATTACTTAAATAAAAATTACAAAAAAAGAGGCTCATACATATATAGACAAATCGTGTTACTGAACTCATCCATTTAAACGATAACTTCTTCCACGGAAAGCAATTCCATCACCCTGACTCTGCTGTTGAGGGGAGGAAGTGTTCCCTTCAGTTTGCTCTGCAGTGCTTCTTGTTGTTGATCGTGTCCCTCCAAGACGATGGCTTCTTCCTCTGAATACAATTCCGGCTGATGGATTAGATTGCACAGGGGCATTTATTTGTGTACCCTCTCCCCAATATGCCACTATTTTGTGACTGATGTGGTACATAATTAAGGATTATAAGAATGCATCAATCTAAAATAAACTATAGTACATGATATGTACCAAAAAAAGAACTTGGTCAGTAAATGATGTCCAATTTTTGCTCCCTCTCCCTCTCTCGCTCTAGTTTTGAATCATGATGCATTGAATCTATAGGTTATATTATAACTCAACAATAGAGGAGACTCATTAATATAAAGTCTGTACTATATTCAAGGTTTTGAAAAATGGTCTGTGACCGCAACGTCGAGGTTTTTGGACTCATTGTGATTGTATCGGCTACATTTACCTGCAATTTCAAGGATCACAGAAACTGCGACCTTGACCGCAATTTAAAACCTTGGTTATATCCTTGGCGAAGAGGAGATTAGATTTTAAGTCCTTTATTTTTATTAGATTACAATGCTTACAACTTGGAGGAGATGTAAATCGTGTGATCCTTGCCGCACAAATGTGTTTTGAATGATAACATCATGGTGGCATTTTGAAATGGAATGTGACAAGTGATAAAATAACAGCAATTTGATATAATCATAGCGGCCATAGGAAACTGATAAAGAAAAGGATACACCCAGAGAGGAGTCTTGAATTTGAACTTTCCCCCAGCAAGAGGGTGAAGCACTGTTAAGAAGTAATATAGGTGTCCTGCAAGCATACCTGCAATGTCTGGCTTTATAGAATTTCCAAATATTAAATCCAGAGCTAGCAAAGCCCATGGAAGGTAAAACCCCTGCAGAGCAAAAAGGATTAATAAAAGTTGAACAGTTCCAGTGTTCCACTTATGAATGGTTAAAGTATTATAATTCTAATACAAAGTACTCATAATATGACTGACTTTACTTACCAAAGTCACTGAAATCCATGAGTATTATTAATATGTTAAAAGTATTAATATAAGCTAATTTGTAAAAAAGAACAAAAAAAGAAAAGCTACTTCAATTTATTTTACCGAACTACTCTAAAATTGTGCTGAGGAAAAGAAAACACACACACACAAAAACAAAGTTAGGCAGACACTAGCAAACTCAGGAACAAATTGTATTTACAATAAACTCAGTTGTTATTCTATCAATCTCAAACCAAACAAAAGGAACAACCTTTACACTTTGTTTGGATAGGAAGCGAAATAGAAAGGAAAGAATTAGATAGAAAAGAAATAAAAAAGATATTAATAAAAGTGATTTTTGGGTGAAAATTTATATTGTTTGGATTGATGAAATTAGGAAAGAATGATATAGAGTAATTTATTTTCATTTGTTTGGTTAGGTGAGAAAGTGGAAGAAAAGAAATGAGAAATATTATGAAAAGACAATTTTACTCATATAATTAAGTTCAATTTTAAATCAAATACAATTTTAAATATAATTTTAATTCAATAATCTAATAAAATATCCATGAAAATTGTTATATATTTAAATAAGGTTTTAATTAAAATATATTAAAATAAATAATTAAAAAAGCAATTATTTCAAACCAAATTATTTCCATGTTTACTCTCATTTTTTAAAATTAAATTCAACCGCAATATTGTTTTTAATATAAATAACGTTTCCCAGCACTATGCCCACCTTATAAAAAAAAATGAAACAAGTATATCAATAATGAAACAATTTCCAAAAAAGAAATGAAACAGTTATATAATAAAGAATTTAATAGTTATATAATGTCAATGTAAAAAGTTTTACATTATCAATCAATTAGAAATCACTGTTGATATAATTTTTAAAATATTTATTATAAAATTTAACAAACTTATAATAAATAATAATTTGTGATTAAATAACAGTGTAAAACTACTTTACACTCTCGACTGGTTTTCTCTAAAATAAAACCAGTGGCAACAGGGCTCTTCCACAAATTTCCACTGAAAATCACGGTTGTAGAGGAAGAAAATGAAATATGATGGGGCCCACAAATTTTCATCACTTTTCCTTCCTAATTTCCCATCAAATAAACAAAAGAAAATTTAATCTCTCTCTTAAATCTCTCCCTTCTAAATCTCTCCCTCTCAAATCACCCAACACAAACAAAGGCTTAGTAAAGCATACTGCCTACCTAAAACGTGCACTGAAGTTGATAAATTAGTGTAAAATACTGAGCATAAGCTCGTGAAAAGTAAATTATAATTAATGGCATTCCTAAATTTATTAAGCATATGTGGATTTCCAAATACGTAATTGTTAACTTTATCTTAAAAATGTGTTGTGTTCTACAACAGAGATAAGTTGGAAAACAAATATGCCAGTAACCTGAAGTATCAATTTTGTGATGATATTATCAAAATAAAGAAGCAACATTAGCAAAGAAAATTCATTGGAATTTATACCTTCAATGAGACGACACCATAGATGTTGATTCGTGCATTTGGAAACTCGCGGCTCCAAACATAGACGATCATGAAAACTAAAGAAATTCCCATGAATGGGTACCATAAAAATGGCACAGCAGCAATCACCTTAGAGGAAGATAAAACTGTCAGTCCCTAAATATGTTCAAGCAGTAGTGAACTGTTCATATTAATGTTGTTCATTAATTAACACCCCAAAATTGATGTCAATTTATGCTTGATTGTATATTTTTTTTTCTTTAATTACATTTGCGCTTAATTGTTTTATTTGAAGATAAACTAATTATAAATTATTCCTGAAGAAACAGAGACAAGCTTTGTGCGGAGATTGAGGATGAAAAGTCGTGACTCGTAATGGAGCCTTTGTATTATGAATTTCCAAGTTTTATGTTATCCCTAAGTAGATATGTACATTTTTATTGGCGTATATCCCAAAAATCTTCTTCCATTTCATTTTTTTCCTTCCTTCCTTCCTTCTCCTTTTCACTTGATGTGGCATAAAATTTTTAACACTTGTTTGGAATACATCCATTTATTTTATGTTACCCACTAAGAAAATCAATTGGGCTTATTCTTCTTTCTTAAACATATATAGTTTAAATTGCATTATTAGCAAGTTCTGTTCATTTTGCCAATTAAAACTTGTTACCCCGGACAACTTGTTCATTTAAGAAGTGAGCCTAAATAACATCCAAAGTCAGTTCTATTGGATCTCAATTTTTTGTTGATTTTAATTTTTATAAATTTGAATTATCTTTAAAATGGTCTCTATCACTATTTTATTAATGATGTGACATGTATTTATAATTAAATGCATGTTACATTATCATTAAGTGGTAACATGAGTCATTTAAAAAAAATTACAATATACAAAGATCAAAATTAATGAAAAAGATTTTGAAGAACTAAAACTAAATTTAATTTTATAAGTGAAATATGTTTTTGATCCCTCTAAAATTTCTTAAATTCGGTTTTAGTTTTTCTAAAGTTTTTCGTCCTATTGGTCTCTCTAATTTGAAAATGTACCACTTTTGATCTTGAAAGTGGTTTAAATAATGTTTTATAACTGCTATTAAATGTTACTTTGAGATAATGCCTTATAACCGCTATTGAATATTATTTTGAGAGCAAAAAGTGGTAATTTTTAAATTAGAGAGATCAAAATAGGACAAAAGATTTTAAAAGGACTAAAACTGAATTTAGGAAATTTTAGAATAACCAAAAACATATTTTACCCTAATTTTATTTATAAGAACTAAAAACATATTTAAGTTTTATGTGTTTATGATCAAACCTTAAATTGGGCTGTGAAAGTGATTTTTGCTAAAACAAGAGAGGAACAAACAGATTGTGTAAAGGAAGTGGGAACAAAGTAAACTCATTAAGTATGTTTCACTTCTTCAACTGAAAGTCAACAGATAAAAATTTATATAAACAGTAACTCTTCACACATACCAGAAGTGAGAGTGCACCAAATGTGAACATCCAAACGTAATCCGCAGTTCTCTTGTCAAAGGGCCCTCTTTCCAATGAAACACCATATTTTGCTCTACGTAGTTCAATATTCAAACAATTATAAACAACGGAAAAATTGAAACTATCTTACACTGAGGGATTAAAGAGGATATAACATCGCTGTGATCATTATTTCTCAAAAGGCAGCAGAATCAGATGTAAGTTTCATAATCTGTTTACATCATTATCAGATGGATTGCAAATGGTACTGAAAACGGGCCTAGAAAGAAGAAATTTGTGATAAGCCTCCAAACCTACAACATATATAAACAAACATGATAAAGAAATTTCTTAAGAAATTTATCTAAACTCACTCTTATATATTCTTCTTTATTTGACCAACCATATGTGCTTAAAACTAAAAATTCAATCAAGGAGGTAAAATATGATAAATCAAACTCCTTTAAGTTAAAATTAGCTTACATATCTCAATTTTTCCAAAACATCCTTTAACTCCTTCATAAGTTGAGGTGTACAAATTAATTTTAACTTATAGGAGAAGTTTAATACATTTTACCTCTTTTATTTTCTTCTCTTGTGATTAATGAGAATGAGTAAATTATCTTACATATCTAGAATGAGTCTAAAATGATATGGATTAATGCATAAATATCAATGGTTACGGATATCAGAATTCAGAACAATTTTTGGGTTACAAACTTGAAGGCGCTTAAACACTAGGCCATAATCAAGTGCTATGTTCCATGCATCATAGAGTTGTAGATAATATGCAGCAGTGGTCATCAAACAGGCCACTCCGTAGGTCTTGCTCACAGGTGGTAGAGATCGGTAGTATCTGAAACATATAGAGAGAATTTTAATTATTTGTCTGGGAAAACTCAGAGAAACTCATTTAATTTACTCAGAAATATTTGGTACCCATGTTAGTATTATAATCTAGAACTAAGCTCTAATTTCTCTCTAACGTAATAATTTTATTAGTTACACCCATCCCAAACCCCGCACATAACCATCATGAAGAAGAAATCACTACGTACAAGATATGGGAAGGAAAATTTATGCATATTGCATAATTAAGATGATTATGATGAAATTTTAAGTATCTGAATAATAGCTCAATAAAAAAAGCATAGTAGTTGACCATATATTATATGCATATATAAAAGGAAATTCTATATGTAAGTTATGTGATCAGTGTTGCCATTTTTAATTCTTCATGTTTGTGTTAGGAGAAAGAGAAATTGAGAGAGTGAGGGAGAGGGAGAGAGAGTGTACTCTGCTGGCGTAGACATGTTGAACGAAATGGGTATTACAATGCAAGAGTTTAACTCCTAACAGATTAAAGGAAGTTACATTTAAATATTTTGGAAACTCCAAAGAGTAAAGTGGCCATTATAAAACGCATTAGGGAAACAAGAGATTTTGGGAGTATTGACCATTCGAAGTCTAGCACCAAATGAGACTCCAACTTGTTTTTCATGAAGTAGCTGGCAGAGCGCAGAATTGACTTATTGACTTCGTCGTCTTCTGATAGTCTTTCACGCCGGTGATTCCCCATCATTTAGTTTGGAGAAATTTTATTTTTATTCATATGTTTTACATTTTTATAATTAATAGGGACTGAGAGAGGTAAAAAAGAGAAAAAAGAAAACATATGTGTAACAAGATCAGTGATATAATAGAGAAAAATAAAGAAAAGTGAATTATAAAATATTATAAAAATAAAATAACTCTCTGTGTCATCAATTACAGATTGTCACGATTGCCATTGGGGTTGAGCAAGTCTATTGATACTAATACTAAGTCGAATGCTTTATATATTATTTTGCGTTTTTGTAGAATATACTTTTCTATTTTTCATACAGCTGTTTTGAGCTTTACAATTTTTGGTAGAAACCCGGTGTCTTTTTCGAGAAGTAATTTTATTCGAACCGAATAAGATCATTATGAACGATAAAGTTTTTTGTTTAAATATTTAATGCAATTATTACATTTATTACATAAATAATAATAACAGTTTTATTATTTAAACATAAAAATTAATAACATTTATTACATTACATATAATTATTTTATCTTTAATTTCTTCTTTTTTATCTAAACTCATCTTTAAAATATGCTTCAAGATTAAAAAAGACAACCTTTATTATTTCATTTTTGTTTTTCACCCACAACATTTCCCTAGTAATAATATCCAGATTTACAAGACAAATATATTATTTTAGTCAGGATTGGCGTGCAGGTTCCGTAACTTTGATTGACGCACAAACTGCGAAGGAAGAGTAGTTAAAAAAAATAAATAAATTATACTGACACAAATTTTTTTAATTACACATAATATTTTTTCTTTGTTTGTCTCTATATTAATTTTTTTAATTATTTAAAAAATATTATACTAACACTTCTTATACATTATATCAGTTTTTTTAATTGTTTGAAAAATATTATATCATGTATTGTTATATAGTAGGTTATTGTAAACGTTAAAAAAAATAAAACATAAAAATTATATGTTATCTGAAACCAGTGTATAAATATCATGGAAAGATATACAATTGAAAAGAATAAATATCATGGAAAGTCAAAAAGGAATAACGTTATTCTCTAATTTCAGAAACATTTAATAAATCAGAGCCTTTCATCAGCTAACAATGAATGTAAGAATTTTATACTTATGTGATTTATCGCTTCGGTAACAATAAGTCAAACAATCAGTCCCTCGATTTAGTAGTGGAGAGATAGGATAGTTTAAATAAAATCTTAAATTCATTTTCTTTTTTTACTATTGTAAAAAATATATATAAGACAACAATACGGCCAATTTTTATTAATTAAGTGCGGTTATTGATTCAATCATTGTACGGTGGACGGTTCGTAGTATGTGAATTTATCGCTTCGGTAACAATAAGTCAACTATCTGGCCAATTTTTATCAATTAAGTGGGATTATTGATTCAATCGTCGTTCGGCGCTGTTTCTTTTGATTGATTTAATTTATTTATTTTTTTATTTTGATTGATTTTTTAACACCTATCATACCTACCCTGTTCTCCTAAAAAAAATAAAATCATACTTGCCCTGTTATCTTTAAATTTGTGCTTGGATTCATTGTGAAAATCTCCTATCTTATCCGAGCTTAACCGATACGTGCTCTAGAACCGTGGTTATTAAATTCTAGTTTTCTAAATTTCCCTAAATTTTTTAACTTGAGTTTTCTCCAAAGGATGCCTTCAAATTATATCTTTTAATACATTTTCAAATTCTCAAATTAACCAAGTCTCCATCTAAAAAAACAGTAATAATTATAGGTTATTCCAGATTTTTTCCTTCCAACTCATTTAGGAGGGGTTTAAAAGGATGGAGTTCTTAAGATTAGTATGGATTAAACGAGCTTCATAAACATGATTTCAATATTTTAGGTTTCATCATGTTAGCTTAGAACAAGCAAAATGAAGATAATTTATTTGGTTATCGTGTGGTAACCATTGACCAGAAGAGGTCCTATTCTACCTTTAGCAAGCTACCTAACATCCACAACAGTGTAATAACTTGTGTATTGTATGAGTATTAGGTTTATAATCTATACATTTTTCTATAATAATAATAATAATTAAATCTATTTTAAAAGAAAATGATTGAATATTTAGTCATAAATATCATTAATTGAAATCATGATCATATTAAAATCATTAAAAAGAATAATGAATTAAATTCATAACAAGGTTATAATTATTTTAATTATGTATTTTAAAATAATATAATTTTCATACACTACTTCATTGTAATTGATATTGTTTAATTGTGAACTAATGTTATATAACCATCCTATAATACTTCATTGCAATTGTGTGTGTCTGAGTGATATGGGAGGAAGAAGAGTAAATTTAGACCATACAATCATTCATTGATGGATGATCAATATTTAATGTCATGTGACCATTTAAAAAAGTTATATAACTTTATAAAAGAATTCACATGACTTGTGTGTTTTAATCTTAACCATTCACAATAAAATTTAATTGTTAATATTTACTCCTTTCACTTCACAAAAAATTATTATCTCAATAGATATATCTCATAGACAACACAAACACACACACACACACACACACACACACACAATTTGGATGATATTTTAAATAAAAAAAATACACAAATTTCAAATTGCTTTATCTTTTTTTTTTAAATATAGCAAAACATACAAATGATGAAAATATTTTGGTAAGTGCTAAAAAAGTAAGAACTTTAAATCTAGAACACACAACTATACATAAATGGTCAAGAATAAAATTTAGTTAATGGTCACATGACCACTTAAAAAGTCATGCGTATTTTTCTTTTAATCTTAACTATTCAAATATGATTTTATTAGTTTATATTATAGTTCTTGTTTCTTACAATAAGAAGTATTCTCATTTGATACGTTAGATAGATAGATAGATAAGATTAGTTAGCACCAGGTGTCAAACTTTTACACCTACACCACTTAATAACTTCTTGTAAAATATACAATTTACCGATCTAACTATTGAATCATTTGATATTGTCTTCTTGATCATGTATATTAAATTTTACATAAATTCAACACATGTTGGTATGTTATCTAGCAATGAATATTTACTTATATTTTAAATAATTATTATTCGTCAAAATAAAGTAGTGCGATAAAATATCAATTATTTTTTGATTTCACAAAATTTTATAAACATAATCTATATATAAAACGGTTAGATTGATTAATTTCATATTTTCTATATATATAGGGAGGGATCAAATAACACCAGTGTAACTTACACCAACTATTACACAATTCAATAACTTGATATAGAATGTGATTTTTATCGATCCAATTGTTGAATTATAATTTCATATTACCAAGATTGTTTGTGTCAAATTTTGTCAAAATTGAATAATAATAATAATAAGGTAATCAAATGACTCATGTTTTACTATATTTTGAAAAGTATATATTACGTCCATTTTGATCTATATGAATAAGGTATCAAATAATTTTAGATTAGTATAAAATTTTGTACATATAATCTATGTTAAAGAAACTTTTAATCTAACGATAGGTTTTAAGATAAAATTATCTAATTAAAAGTTGTTGAATAGTACAATAGTAACTCTTGGTAGAGTTACTTTACTCAATAACTCTTGATATGTATTAAAATTCAACGATCCAACCGTTGAATATTTTGATATTATGTCAATGATCATGCATACCAAATTTCAGGTAAATTAAATATTTGTAGTTAGTTAATCTTATAGTCGAGATTTACTTATAATTAAAAAAGTATATTATACATCAATTTGTATCTATTTAATGAAGTATCAATAGTTTTCAAACTTTATAAAAATTTGTAGACTTTATCTACTCAATATAATTTTTTAATTAAATGGTTGGATCATTGAAATTTAATATATATCAAGAATTATTGAGTGAAGTAACTCTGTCAAGAGATACTCTTCGAGTAACTTGATTCCCACCCTATATATATATATATATATATATATATATATATATATATATATATATATATATATATATATATATATATATATATATATATATATATATATATATATATATATATATATATATATATATATATATATATATATATATATATATATATATATATATATATATATATATATATATCTGTGTGTGTGTAACTTTCCTATGATATTTAATTGTCCTATAATATATGTACAATATTATTTTAGTTGTAATTGATATTGTTTCTATGGTATTATTTCAAGAGATAGAACTGTGTTGCTTAAAGAATGTTGGATAACTTCTAAGAAGTATATTGTGCTTTTCTAAAATTTATTTCAAAAATTTAATACATTTTTATAAATTTAAAATTAAATGTGTAAGATATAGTTTTATTTTTGTTTTTGAATCATTTATTAGAAGATAATTGTACCTTTATGAATGATTGATTTATAAGTACATATTTCATAATTTCTTTATATTTTTTTAGAAAATTAAGTTATATTCTTAGGGTGCATTTGATACACAATAAGGTACAATACAAGAAGAACAATACAGGACAAACACTTAAGTTACAGGACAATTTTTAATCTTGTACATTATTTGGTAGACAATGGACAGTACAAGTAAAATAGTGTGAAATTTACTGTAATATCCTTTTTAATAATTATTATCTTAATATGACGACAATGGTGGCAAAGGCAGAAGTGGCAGCTGCAATGGCGATGAGGGTATTGGGGGGACGATGGTGGTGGTGGCAAGCGATGGCGGTGACGATAACGACAGTGGTGGTTGATGTGACAACATGGTGGTGGTGGTGGTGACAATTGAAATAGCACGAGATGCACAAGAAGGGGGGTTTGAATTAGTGCGTTTCAATAAACTTTTTCAAAATAAACACAAATTAGAAAGCGTTATAGAGCTAAGGATAAAGAAGACAAGCTCACAGAGAGTTTTATACTGGTTCGCTCACCTTAAGCTACGTCCAGTCCCTTCACCATGAAGGTATCCACTAACCAACCTTGGTTACAAGTATTCTTCACAGGCCTTTTCAGGCTTTACAATGCAATCACCCGAGATTGCTTTACCAACCCAAGTATTCTTTGTTCACTAAACCTCTCCAGGCTTTCACAACAAAATAGTTGTTTACAAACAGATTCAACTCACACAGTGAGGATATAGAAGATTAAGCACAATACAGTAATATATTAAAAATCTATAAACTATCGTCTAGTGGATGCGTAAGAAAGCAATCAGCGTTTTTATGTTTGTGCTTAATTCTTCATTGTTCTCTACTGCTTTGCTTCTTCTTCTTTCTTGGTATATATAGTCTTTAGCGGAAAAAAGTAGTTGAAGAAGACTTGATTTGATTTCACTTCTTCAAAAGAAAGGTGCATGTATCAAGCTTTTAGTCATATCAGAAAAGACAGCTTTGAACTTGCACTAAAACGAAAAGAGAAGCTCTGTGTTGGAGGTTTACTTTTCTAAACATTCTTCATTTGGTATGACAGCTTAAAGAGTTGACTTGCTTTTTCTGTCTTGCTACGCTTTTGCACTAGAATGTTTCTGTCTACTATTTAATGCTCGAAATATTTGAACTGTTAAATCTTAAAAAGCTAAGGCATTAGTCATGATATATAAAAGAAGGACGCAAGGGTTGGATGGAAAAGACTTAGCCGTTTAATAGCTTGTGTCTGGACGCGTCTAGTGTGGTTGTTTAAAGTTTTAAAACACTAAGTCCATAAAAGAGACTTACACTTGGATGATCATCATAAATGAGTCCATTGGACGCTCGTTTGAGATTGGACGCTGTAAATCTGTTAGATAAAAAAAGACTTATACATTAATAAGTTTGTTATCTTCAAAATTTGAGGATTTAGACACTTTAACGTCTTTGGTTCCAACAACAATAATGGTGGCAGTGGCGATGGTGGTGGTGGGGAAGGTAACGATAATGGTGGTGGCAGCAACAACAGTGGTGGTGGTGACAGTGGTGGCAGTGGTAATGGCGATGACGATGGTGGGTATTTTTGTCTTTTAAGTAGTTTGTACTTGGGACAAAAAGTTGTCTCATGATTTGTTAAGTAACAAAAAATTGAGTTTTTGTCCTGTCCATCATCACTTGAGTTGTGATGTCCCATGATCCTTTTTCAAATCAAACGTGGAACAATTATTTTTGTGTTGTCCAGTACTATAATTTTTAACAAATCAAATGGAACTTTAGGGTTTAATAGACATGTATTGTCAGTATAAAAGTTTTTACACTGCTAATGAATTAAAAATCATCTTTGATCTGACTTTTAAAGTAGTCATTATGAAACTTAATAAACTTATCATACATGGTGATTTATGAATGAATGATAGTGTAAAACACCTTTTACAATGTAAGTGCATATATTATTAATCATATTCCTAATAACATTTATCTTTAATTAAACATATAGTCTAATTTTTATATAGCGTCAGTGACTTAGTGTAATGTTTTTTACATTGTCAAACTATTAAAAATTACCATAAGAATGACTTCGAAAGTAGTTGTTATAAAGGTCAATTATTGTTAGGACAAAGGACGATTATAGAATACTCATTTTATTTTGATTATGCCAAATAGACTAATGTTTTTAAGATCGTTTGAACGCTCACTTTTGAAATACATAAAAATTGTGTTGTTATTTACATCTGATGAAAGCTATCTAAAACTATTGGCTTAAGTCTTTACTTCGATATGTTTTACACAAGTTTTGAACCTTGTCTAGGAATTCACGTACCTACTTTATCGAAAAAGTGGATGTCAACATACCTAATTTTGAAAAGGTATAACTATCTGCCAAAAGAAGGAACATCAGTGTACTTGATAGTACTAAAAAACAAAACATGTCTACTACAACGAGATTCAGTACGAGAAAGACAAGATAACCTAGACTGCTTTATCTTATCACTGTGACCGGTTGGTGAAAGGCATTTAATGCTCCAACAAACATTTTTTTCTCTTAACATGACATCAGACAAAGTATGCTTCTGAAAAATTCACAAGGGATATTTTCTCTTGGAGCATTATAAATAGAAGAGAAGACTCGTGCAGACATGCATACACAAGTTGTATTTTCTAATCTATTTTCTAAAGTGCTTAAAACTCAAAAGAACTCTTTTGTACAAAGTGACTTAGTCACAATTTGTTAGACTTTAAGCTTCAATGCATACTCATCTAATAAGACACAACCTAGTTTGCAAGAACTTACCTTTAATCATCTCTTTATGAAGTTGGTAGAAGCCTAAAGAGACTTTGTTTCAAAGAATATTTGAGTTTTTGCTTGGAGAGGCAAGTGAAATACTACTTGGGATAAGCTTGAAGAGGTTTGGATAAAAGAATACTTATAACTTTGTTAAAGTTATAGTGGGACTTGGTGGTATGTCAAGAACTGACGTAGTCTCTAGGGTAAGACAAACTAGTATAAAATTTTTGGTGTCTCTATCTCTCTAATATGTCTCATAAGTTTATTTGTCCTTAAAAAGGTTTTGGTTATAACTTCTGTAAAAGTGGTTGTCTTCTAAAAAAGATCTTTTAAAATTGGTTTTTAACAATTTTTTTCTTTCATCTTATATTTAGACAATACCTATTTGCAAAAAAGATTTGCAATAGATTTTGAAAACACAATTCAACTCCTAATCTTGTGTTTTCCTGTGGTTTATAGTTTGGTATCAGAGGTCAATCTCTAAGGGCTAAGTACTTTAACAAGTGATAGAGGACAAAGATCATTATGGTAAATCTTGAAGGATGATTCATTCTTGAAGGAGCCTCCTTGTTAAGGCCTCCAGCCTTCAATAGAGAAGACTATGCCTACTAGAGAGATAGAATGAAGATGTACATTAAGTTCTCTCATTACAACATTTGGAGAATCATTGCACACGAAGATCCCATCATCATTAAGCTTGAAAGCGAATACAATCAAGATGATTTCAACATGCTCCAACTAAATGCTAAAGCAAGGTATATCATTACTTGTGCTTTATCTAAAACTGAATATAATAAATTTTGCAGCTATAAAACAGTAAAGGAAATGTGAGATGCTATTCACATAACACATGAAGGTACTAAAGATGTTCAATTAAGAAGAGTTGCAACTTTTCAAAGACATTATGAAATGTTCACCATGAAGGAAACAAAAATTATTGATAAAATGTTTGGAAGATTTCAAACAATCATCAACGGTCTTCAAATTCTTGGTGTTGAGTTTACCAAAGCTCAAAACAATCTTAAGATTTTGGACAATCTTACCAAAGTGTGGGAACCAAATGCTACAACTATAGTAGAAGCTAGAGATATGAAAACTCCAACTCTTGATGAGCTGCTAGGAGCTTTAAGAGTTCATGAGATTCATCTCTTCAAAAGAGACAAGATCAAAAGCAACGATCTTATAACCTTAAAGACTAGTGAAACTAGTCGAAAGGCAAAAGAAAATACTGAAGTCAAGGTAAAAGACAAAGCTCTTAAGGTTTAGTCTGACAAGTCAGAAAGCTTAGACGAAAGTTCAAGTTGTTCAATAGATGATGAAATTTCACTGATGACCAAAAAGTTCAAAAAGATGCTAAAAAAAAAGAAGATTCAAGCACTCTTCCAGGTGAAAGGACAATAGATTCAAAAAGCCACTTCAGGAGGAAAGCAATGAAATCATTTGCTTTGAATGCAAGAAACTTGGACATATGAAGGCAGAATGCTATAAGTTGAAAAAAAGATGGAGCTCGAAGAAAAAGAACTTTTTAGCAACATGGGAAGATTTGGATAGTAGCAGTAGCAGTTTAGACGAAGAAAAAACTAATATTTGTTGTATGACAAATACAGACGACATAATACTTGAGGTAAACTTCGTTCATAAGTCTAGTTCAAATTTGTCTAATAGTTGTGAATTTGAGTCTGATGATGAAGAAGATATGTCTTATGATACCCTTTTTGCAAATTCTCACATGATCTTCTTAAGTATAAGAAATACAAAGAAAATTACAAAGAAGCTATTTTAGAAAATGAGAAACTCAGGAAAGATATAGAGAACTTGTCTAGAAGTCAAGCCTTAGATCATGAAAAGATTATTCTTTCATCTGAAGTCAACAGATTGAAGAAGGAAATCATTAGTCTTAAGTAAGATTTGGTCAAATTTGTAGATGGTTCATCAAAACTACAATTGATTTTAAAACATAGAAGACCTCCATTTGACAAATCTGACATAGGCTTTGATAAAGAAAAAAGATTCTAAACCATCATCTTTTAAGTCTTATTCATCCTTTTGCAACTTTTGTAGCAAATTTGGACACTTAACTCAAAAGTGTCAATACAAAAGAAAACAAAAATCAAATAAGACCAATGGGACTAAAATGAAAGGATCCAAGAGTATTTGGGTACCAAAGTCTCAAATTATTCCTATTGCAAATATCCTTAATGGGAAGAAGGAAGGATTCGTTTTGGTATTTGGATAGTGGATACTAACGTCACATGATGGGAGAAAGGTCTATGTTCCTAGACCTATAACCACATGAAGGAATTATTTCCTTTGGAGGAGATAGAAGAGGAAAAATAATTGGTATAGGTAAAGTGGGTAAGCCACCTTTTTCTACTATTGATAATGTTTTGTATATTGGGATTTGAAGTATAACCTATTTAGCATAAGTCAATTTTGTGATAGTGGGTTTATCGTCTTCTTCAATAAAGATTCATGCATAGTTAGGCACAGTGATGAATCTGTTCTCTTTATTGTTAAAAGACATAGCAACTTTATAATTAATATGAATTGTATTAAGTTAATTGATATTAAGAAAGGTAATGCAGTAAATTTTACAATATTTTGCTTGTGTTGTCCATATCTACTAAATAATGCACAAGATAAAAACTTGTTCTATAACTTAAGCATTTATCCTGTGTTCTTTTTCTTGTGTTGTACCTTAGTATATATCAAACGCACCCATTAGATATATCTTCTAACATTTATTTAATTAAATTGTTATGCCTAAATAAAAAATATTCATTTTTTTTAGGTTAAAAAAAATTCATATTAGTTATATGATGATGATAAATATATTAATTAATTGATATTTGCATGAATTATATTAATTAATATTTTTAAAAGATATAACAATTAAAATACATTTGAATACATATTAATTGTTTAATTTTGTCTAATTTTTATGGATATTTTTTCATGGAAAATAAATAAAATTGTAAAAATAGAAAAAGGAGAAAAAACTCATATGTATAATGAAAAAAAATGTTTGATTTAACTAAAAAATTGATAGTTAGTGTTTTTTATTAAATACATTTTGCAACTAAATATTCAACGTATCGATTAATCATTAATCAAATACCATTAACATAGTCAAATGAATCCAATTAAGAAAACTAAATACTCAATATACAAATCAATTAATTCGAAATCAAATGTAATAAGCATGCAAATTAATATTTAATAGTACATTTATAACTAACAATTTAAGGCTAATTGACCAAAGTGGGTCAGTTTTACAAACTAATTACCAAAGTAGGATTGTTTTGAAATACAATACTAAAGTGGGGTGGTCAACGCTGGAAAACACTAGTCGAACTAGCGTTTTCAGTGCCATGTCAGCTTTATTATTATTATTTTTTAATTTTATTCCGAAAATGCCAAGTGACTGTCACGTGTGATACCCTACTGTCAGTAGCATTTTTAGAAAACGATACTGATAGTGGGATATCCCACGTGATAGCCCCTTAACATACAATTGACAGTGTTGGTGAACACGTGTGGAATACGCTAGTACTACTAGCGTTTTTTGTTTTTTATTTTTTTAAAATAAACAAAAAGGTGACGGTATAAAATATGCTAGTACTATTAGTGTTTTTAATTTTTAATTTATTTATTTTTTAAAAACAAAAAACGCAAGTAGTACTAGCTTTTTTCATTTTAAATAAACAAATAAAACATTGAAAACGCTTGAACGTATTCCATTTAAAGTGAGTTGGAATGATGGCTATCAAATCCTTTACAGCAGAAATGGTCTCTCTTTTTTTTCTCTTTTTTCATTTCTCTTTGCTTGCTCGCCGATCAGATAATAGTACCACTTGGTATTTCAAATTCTTCCATTTGTTCAGTTTCATGAATTAATACTGAACTAACTAGGCCTTTGTAATAATATAATATACATACACCACGTTTCTCTATGGAAAACGCTAGATGAAATAGCGTTTTCCATTTTAAACAAATAAATAAAGAATTAAAAACGCTAATAGGATTAGTATTTTTTATTTTAAAAAATAAATAAATTAAAAATTAAAAACTAGCATTTTTCTATTTTTTTTTTTAAAAAAAAGTGAAAACGCTAGTAGTATTAGTATATTCTATATGTGTCACCTTTTTGGTTCATTTTGAAAAAATAAAAAATAAAAAATGCTAGTAGTACTAGCGTTTTTACTTTTTTTTTTTAAAATAAAAAAGTGAAAAGACTAGTAATAATAACATATTCTACATGTGTCCACCTGTGTGCCAAATGGCTACCACGTGAGATACCCCACTGTCAGTAGTGTTTTTAGAAAACACTACTGATAGTGGGGTATCCCACATGGCAGTCACTTGGCATTTTTGAAATAAAATTAAAAAATAATAATAAAAAAGCTAACGTGGCACTGAAAATGCTAGTTTGACTAGTGTTTTTTAGCGTTGATCACTTCATTCTGGTAATATGTTTTAAAACAACCCTACTTTGGTAAGTAGTTTGTAAAACTGATCCACTTTGGTCAATTAGCCAACAATTTAACCCTTTAATTCAATGAAACATATTTAAAGCATTTATCAATAAAATAGAATTGTAATACACTAATAGTGTAAAGATTTTTGTATTGCCATTTAGTTATAAATTTCATGTATGGTAAGATTATTAATTTTAAGTGAATATAAATTATTTATTGTAAATTCATTTTTCATAATATTGTTAATTAATTGATTAGATATATTTTTTAAGATTTAGTTAATTAAATGGTACTATATAAATAAAAAATATTTATATTAATTATATGAAATTGATAATTATATTAGTTGATTGATATTTGTATTGATTATTTTAATTAAGATTTTTAAAAGTTATAACAATTAATATACATCTTTTAATTAGAATAAATATTGATTGTATAATTTTGTCAAATTTTTTATGGATAATTTTTGTTGGAAAGTAAATAAAAGTGAAAAATAGAGAAAAAAAACCACATGTAGAATAAAAGAAAACTTCTATTTGATTGAATTAAATTATAAAAGTGATAGTTAATGTCTTTTATTGAATAAATTTGGGAACTAAATATATTCAATGAATCAATTAATTATTAATCAAACGCCATTAACCTAGTCAAATGAATATAATAAAGAAAACTAAATATTTAATACATCAATTTGCAATCAAATATAATTAACATGAAAATTAATATTTAATGGTATATTTATACTTGGTACTAATTTTCAATTTTGAATCTATTGTAGACACAAATGGTCAAAATGAATGAAATGCCTGAAAACTATGAATTATAATATTGTTATCAAATAGCTAATTTATATTTTACAATTTGAACATCAAATATTTACAATTGAAGAAAAGTGATATATATCATAATACACTATCAAATTATGCATTTGAATGAATTAGTTCTAATTTGATGTTAATTTTTGTATTGTTTAAGTTAGTTAAAATTAAAATTTGATAAAAATTAGTAAATATTGATTAATTTTTTTGGTATTTTTCACAATTTATTGTTATTTTTATTTTATTAATTATATTTATTTTATTTATATGAAAACTTTAATTTAAATGTGATGTTTTGACTTTTGAGTATAAATTAATATGATTTGAATTTAATTTTATTTCAACCAAAATATTATTTATTATTTATTGTCATGCCTCAAAATGATAATAAATAAATAAAATAAGAAATACTACAGATAAAAAACAAAACAAAACAAAAAACGAATTGAATAAGAATGAAAGATAATATATATATATAAACAAACTATCGTAAGGCCCATTGAATAAATTATTTATAATGCTAATAAAACTTTTTTAAAAAGAAAATTTGAATGTTCAAATCACAAACATCAGTAATTATAAAAATTTTTCATAAAATTTAATAAATTGATTACTGTATAATTCATATAACATTTAATGATTTAATTAATTGATTTGATTGAAATATATACTCATCATAATCACCTTAATTATCATAATTATGTATTTCTTATGAATTAAAAAATGAAATAAATATTTTAGCAAAATTTCGGTGAAAAAAAAAATGTACTGCTACCACGTGACATTTGCGTATATGACAAAACCTTCATTTATAATATAAATATAATAATTGATAATTGATTGATATAATTAACTGATTAAACATGTGTTATCAATTTTTTGAGAGAATTTTTAACAAAAAGAATTTGCCTTTTTGTAAAATAATCTATTCTTAAACACTTATTAGATTTATTTTTAGTTTCGATAATTAATGTAACTTTAATTAGTTAAATCATCATATTTACAAAGTTTAACATTATTTCAATCAATAATTTATAGTTTAAGTTTATGATTTACTTATTTAATAATTTTACTTTTAATATTATTATGTAATCATTTACAGAATAAGATTTTTAGTTACTTTTTATATTTATAATAAATTATATGATTTATTTATTTTCTTTTTAAAAATAAAAACTTAAAAACGAACGTGAGTAACCCATGTCGTCATCGACAAAATAAGAAAATTATTAATTTAAAGGGAGCGAGTTTTCACCTCAAATCCACGAAATTCCGTCCCGAATAGCCTTAACCTTAACCGATCCAAATATGAACGCATGAAAATGAAACCTGAAAGAGCGTGAAGATGACATTAAAAGGAGGAGACACGAGTTCTCATTTTCCGTTCCCGCGACGCTGAAGGCATTAAAAACAAAACATAACTTATAGCCCTCTCAATTAATTTCCTTGGCTCGGAGTATCCAACGTTGGTGTTCGTTTCTTATCACTTTCCAACGAAGGTGAATCCTCATCCCAATTTCCTTAGATCTTAAACTGCGCAGTTATGTTTATGTTTCTCTCTGTTTATCGCACAAGCATTTTCCTCTGATCCATCGTTCTTTGTTGGTTCGTTTGATTTGTGAGATTAGATGGAGGAAAGGAAACAATCGCGTTACGTGAAGCTGACCAAAGATCAGGTTCCTTTGGAAGATGTCACACCTGGTGAACTGAATCAGCCAATTAAGGTTCCGCAGGATTGGATTGGATTCATACCCACCTTGCTTTTTCTTTAATTTCATTGATGATTTTTCTTTGGATGCTGGGTTGTTGTCTGATTTCTAGAATGGACAACATCAAAGTTTTAAATTAAGGTTGCGTCATGGTTTTGTCGCGATCCTTGACACCGCAGGACATTATGGACAAAGTCAGCCAAGATTTTAAATTGTGGTTGTGGTTTCGTCACGATTTTTGACATTGCAAGAAATTGCGACCAATGTGGCTGCAATTGCGGTTGTGGAGAGTCCAGAAACCTTGACATTGCACCGAAATCATGGTTGTGGACTGGTTTTTAAAGCCTTGAATGTGGCAATAAATGCAGTTGCGATGAGGTCATAGAGACCCCAAAAACCTTGATATTGTGGCCAAAATTGCGGTCACGGATCCTTTTTTAAGAAAGGAAACCTTGTTGAAGTGTTTCTGGGTGCTATCTGAACCTAGTTTTACTTGTTCATGCATTCTAGTTGTGTAATTGAAGAAAGCAACAGAGTGGTCCAATGTTGTTCGTATTTGCATTTGTGGAGATGGAGACATAGAAGGTGAATTTGGGTGGGGAGATCAGGTTGTAGATTGCTTGAATGCTTGGTTGAAATGTCTTATAATCAGTTAACATCCTCTTCACTGATAATGTTGCAATGTTATGTTTTGGTTCATTAAATGTCTGTAACAAGGTGGAAACGTGAGGTCTGAAGTAAATTGGCATACAATTTGTCCTACGTATGTATTTGTGTGTTTTGAATCATTGATTTGGGACTTCTGTTATCCATATCAAAATCAGAGCAAGGCCCTAAGCAAAAATCTAAAATTGGGACTGTATATCGGCTTGAAGTTCTGAATTTTACAATTCCAAATGGCTAACTTTTCCTTTTCCATCTTCCCCTTCAATCTTCCTCATCCCTCTTTCAAGCAAACTCTAATACTTTATAGATAGTAACTTACAGGAATTTGTTGTAATATTTTCATTTGTACAATAAAGAAATTCAGCAACGAAACAACTAAGCCTTATTTCACAAGGTTGTGTTTGGAAGTTGGCAGCCAATGTGCAACCTTGTCAAATCTTTTGTAACATTGCAAGAGAAAACAAAATGAAAATTTGAAAAGCTTGTGCTTGTGCTTCATTTGGTGAGTTTTAATACAAGTTAGTAGATAGCTATTTGCTTATGGTTTTTAATCCTTTGCAGTTTGCTGTTCCTAAGTGCATGGAATGTGGGCAGCCATTACCTGAAAGCTATACACCTCCTTCTGATGAACCTTGGGTGACTGGGATCTTTGGATGTGCTGAAGATAGGGAAAATTGTAAGTTAATGCATGACCAAGCTGTCAAATTTTGCTAGAGTCAGGGTGTTATCTATTATCTATATTGGACTAGTCAATTGTCTTGAGAGTGAGACTAATAATCTAATATTATATGATTCCTCTGACCATTAATCCTTACTATCAAAATCTCTTCATATGTTAAATTATGGATGAACGTGCTGAGCACTAGAATATGAAGGAATTATTTAAAGGGCTATATTAGAAGTATTCACAGTTGCAATGATTAGGACAAAATTGCTTGGTTTTTATACTGTTTCACCTTAATTGCAGGCTTGACAGGACTGTTTTGTCCTTGTGTATTATTTGGGCGCAATGTAGAAAGCTTGCATGAGGACACTCCTTGGACTGGACCATGCATTTGTCATGCCATTTTTATTGAGGGTGGCATTGCTCTGGCAACCGCAACTGCAGTCTTTAATGGTTTCATTGACCCAGGGACATCATTTCTCATTTTTGAGGGCTTATTTTTTACTTGGTGGATGTGTGGCATTTACACTGGTCAGGTTCGGCAAAACTTACAGAAGAAGTATCACTTAGAGGTATGTGTTGAATATCTTTTCCACTTGGACTAGTAAACTTTAAAGATGGAATAGTATGTATCAAATATTCATCTGCTGAGAAATATTCATTCTGCTTATTGCAGATGTGTAATGCAGAATTCATTAGATGTTTAAAACAATTTCCTTTCTGTAGGAGTCTGTTCTATTACCAAGCCTTGCCTGAGTGAACAAAATTATATGATGACATAAGACCTTTTTTACTGGAACAGTGCATGCATATTATGAACAACTTTAATTGACAGAGAAACAAAGACGTACTTGATGGTCTGTAATCTAACAATGAAAACCTGATAAATGATTGTATGGACTTGATTCTAATGTTATTCTTGGTGAATTGTAGTACGGACTTTCACTAAGTCTGGTGTCAAAATGTCAACAATTTTAAACCAACCTCAGTTTGAGAAATGATGTTTTCTTACAAGATAGATTTTTAGTGATTGGAAAACTGCAACCATTATTGTGACTCATCTTATTATGATTATAAAGTTAAATTTATACACCAGACTACTAGTCTGGTAATGAGAATAAAAGAACTCCAGAACATTTTCCTTATTAGGAAAGGATCTTTAGTTTGAAGCAATAACACACAATAAGTATTCCCTTAAAACTTATCAAATTTACTTAAACTTTGATGTTATCATCTCTTTTTCAATGTAGTAAAAGGAAAGGCACCCTTAAAATGCTAAGTGGCTTTAACTGACTTGGGGCCAGAGGTACCAAAAGTACATGCTAAGCATTTTAGTAGAAAAAGACATCTTATAACCTGGAAAAAAAGAAAAGAAAAGACATTAGTGTTAGAAAAAGAAAATAGAAATATATTTGACTATTTTTCATTGATTGTTTGTAAAATTAACTACTCAAACATTGTATCCGTATTATAAATAAAAGATTATGATCTTCAATTTACGAAATCCTAAGCTGCTTGCTGCTGCTAAAAGTCCTAAAAACCAATAACAGTTATTCTTTTTACATTCTGGCCATCTTACTTTCTTTAGTGTCTCATTCACCTAGCTAGATGACTGGGCTTTTTAGATATTTTTCACTAATACTGATAAGATGCCGGAGATGTGCCTCACCTTAGCCAGTGGCAGGTGCATTGCCTTGCTTTGGTGCCTTTGTCTACACCGCATTGTTTTGCTTCTCATCTTTACTCTTGTCTAGTATCATTGACAGTTTCCTTATTTATTTATTTATTTAAAATAAATCCTTGATAGTCTCTAACTGGATAGACAGTTTCATAATGCACATCAGTTTGTGAGAACGGGGCTATCTATTCTTTCCTAGAGGTATTTTGCTCCAAAAGGTGGAGGGATTTGGGTTCTGACCCTTAACATGGGACAAGAACCCTGCTCAATTCAAGGTCACCATAGGGCCAAAGGCTTAATAGCTGCTTTATAATTTCATGGAGTGATCAAATTTTATATATACAAAGCATTTGTTTTACTTTTGTGTTACCTAGCAACATGTAGTGTATGCTTGGAAAAGATTAATTCCAGGCAAATAATCATTTTTGGTTTCTCAAAATGTCTCATTAAGTTGGCGAAAAGAAGACATTTTTTTTTGCTCCAAAATAAGTTAAACCAAACACACGTGATATTTTAATAACTTTTCCTCCTTGAGCTTTTATAGTTTACCAAGAGCATAAACCTTGTTTTGCTTTTAAGATTTTCTCACTTATTCTTTTGATGACTGCAGGACTCACCTTGTGATCCATGTGGTGTACACTGCTGCATGCACTGGTGTGCCTTGTGTCAAGAGCACAGGGAGATGAGGGGACGGCTCTCTGACAACACTTTGTTAGAGACAACCATTGTAAATGCACCTCCCATTCAAGAGATGAAGTCTAGTGATGACAAGGAAAATCCTGAAACCTCTTCTGCTAATGACAATGAGCATACTGGTTTGGAATTGCAGACTGTATAGGGTATTACTATTGTTAATATCGAAAAGAATGACATGTATTTTGAAATTTTGCTTGATAGAGAATAACTTTCTTCGACCTTTGGGTTGAGTTCCCTTAGTTACATTGGACATGTAGATCACACACAGACAACACTTCTGCTTTCAAGTGCCAACTTAAATTGAATTCATATATATACATTCTTTTAAAATTAAATTATTCTTGGCTTCTTCAATTTGTTGACTCCATATATCTTCTACTATTTTTTTGGTATTTTCATTTAATTTTAAAATGAGCATGTAAATTTATTTATTTATTAATTTAACATAAATTTATTGAAAGATGATGCTCTATTTTTACAAATTAGTTGGAGAAAACCCACAAATCCAATGACTTTCGCCGTCTTTTCTTGCATATTGCTTGTAAAATTTCGGGCCTTTAAACTAGAGTAAATGATAATCCTCCACGAAGCAAAGTGGCGGCAAGTTTTCGTCTTAGGCATGTTTGGGTAAATAATTTAATTAAGGATTTATTGAATAAGTATTTATGTATAAGTTATTTTTATAATCGAAGAAGAAATATTATTAAACTGTTTTCATATAAGTTGTAAGTTATTTTCATAAGTTATCATAGAGAGCTTATTGAAATAAATTGAAAATAGTTTATTGACGCATCATAATTTATTTTTATAAGTTCTCGTAAATAATTACACAAGTACTTATGTTGGACTAAATAAGTTACAAATAAGTCTCTCCAAACAAACTTAGCATTTTAGTATTCCCTTCAATTGTAAATATTTAACACTTACGTATTGATGATATTTATGAGGAAACATTAATATTAAATTTTAAAGATTTAGATTATGAATTTAAATATTTTTTGTAAACTGATAAAAATAAAATTGAACATATTTTATTTCTAATTTCTAGAATGTTATTATTTTATTTGCTCTTAATAAGTTTAATTTTTATTAATTTTTCTATCATATGTGTTTTGTAGTGTATTGTTAGTATTTCTCTTTGTAATATTAGGTGCAATTTTGGAGATTTTAAACTGATTAGTAATAAAACTTAAGGCCATCTCTAACTGTGGTTCCTAGAACTACAAACTTGTTTTTATGAGTTTTTACCATTAGGAGTTTGCTAACATGGCTGCCAAGTGTAGAACTGATTCTTATATAAGAATTGAGTTTTTACATAAAAATTGAGTTTTTAACATAAAAAAATTATTTTGCTTGTCAAAACCAACCCAAAAATATAAAGATGTGGGGTTCATTATGAAACACATTTTAAGTTCTTAAGGATTTTACCATTGGAGTGAAAATTTATTAAAGTTTTTAAATCTTACATGGTAGTGTAAGGTCCACTAAAATATGTTAAGAGCCCATGAATGAGTTTCCCATTATGGGGTCATGGGGATTTTCGTAGAACCATAGGACTGTCAAGGTCAACTTTGAGCCTTTATCCTTTTACCATAGTCTTAGATGTGCACATTGAGCATATCCAAGAGCCAAGGCCACAATGCATGTTTTTTGTAAATGATATAATTCTAATGGGAGAGTTAAGAGAGTTAAAGGACGGGATAGTAGAGATGTTGAGACGAGTTTTCAAAGATCACAACTTTCGCATAAGTAAGACAGTATATGAAGTGTAAGTTTAGTGAGAGGTGCAAAAACTCCTGCTTAGAGGTATTTAAAACTTATAGAGAATTTACTTTGCCTCAAGTCACGTGATCTAAGTATCTTGGGTCTGTCATACAAAAAACTAGAAAATAGAGAGATGTGAACCATAGGATTTAAGCAAGATGGAGGAAATGGAGGAGTATGACTGTATGAGCCTTAGGGGTTAACTTTAATGAAAAGGCCCCACTCAAGCTTAAAAGAAAATTTCATCATATAGTTATAAGACCTGATATGTTGTATATTGAACATTAGGTGGTAAAAAGCTAACTAGAAAAAAAAAAAAAAAAAAGAACTCAATGTATCATATATGAGTATGATGTGTTGGATAAGTATTCGTATTAAATAAAATAGAATTAGAAATGATTGGATTAGAGAAAAGTTGATATAGCACCTATTGCTAAAAATAAAATAAAATAAAAAATAAAGATAGTAGAAATTCGCCTAAGTTGGTTTGGGCATGGGTGGAGGTGACTTGTAACCTCAATAAAAGAGTAGATCAAGTGAAGGGTATCTCAATTGCTAGGAGCAGAGGGAGACTAAAAAAAAAAAAACACTATAGGTGAAACAATTAATAAGAAGGAATTATAGGTTAATAATTTGTTTATAGACATGATTTTTGACTAAACATTATAGTGTTGTTTGATTCATGTAACTGACCTAATTAATGAAAAAAATATTTGGTTGTTATTATTGTTGTTGTAACATAATAATCCCTTAATAACTCAATACTACTTTAGATTAACTTCTCAACAATTATTTATATATATAAAAAATAAAATAAATGAATGATGTAAAATGAATTAAACTTTTCACACAAGTTAAAATTAATTTATGTACCTCAACTTTTTTAGAAGTTTCTTCATCTAACTTGTTCATAAATACCTATAAACTTATACATTTTTTTAATTAGTAAAAAAAAAATATTTATCTTAGTAGAAAAGTTTCCATAAAGTAGGAACTAATCCAAATAGGGCCTAATTATCCTTACAATTTGTCCATTCTGCATCATAGTGATTTTCTACTTTAGTCATGAGGTTTTGCCTTTGTTAATGCTTATACAAGTGTTACTTCTCTTGGTTTTGCCTTTGTTAATGCTTATACATTTAAGGATGTGAGGAGCATATGGTTGCCGTTGACAAAACCAGCTAGTAAGTGAACAATTAAGGCACGTAGAAAAGAAAACACTTTAGTCATGAGGTTTCTTAATAAATCTGTTTGGCACCGAATATTAAATTATCAAGCAGTGGAAGAGAGAAAATTGAGTGGCCCTATCTGAACTATTTGGTTTTTAGTAAAAACCTAACAATTAGGTTAAGCAGAATTTTCCTGTGAATATAACATTAGCCTTTCTCCATCAGTTTCATCTTTGGAAACGGAAGGGAATGTTTCAAAATTAATATTGTCAACATCATAATTAACTTCATGTAACAAAAGTGGTGTGTGCATGCCCGTTATTTAGTCACAAAATTGTAGCACTGTTGAAAAAGTTCATATTGTTACAAAATATTGGTACCTTTTTTTTATTAATAGAAAATATTGGTCCCTGAATATGTGCAATGAGATCTCATTTCGAATACTGAAAAAGATCTTCCCCAATTACATGAAAACTGGATGCAATCTTTGTCTTTAATTAATTTTAATATTTAATAAATTTAATACATAAAAGATAAAAAAATCATGCATTGAATGGTGAGGATTAAAAACTGCACACTTTCCGATTTTTCTTAACTGGATAAGATTAAAAATCATTGAGCAATGCTACAGAGATAGCTGCCGGTATTGGACTTCATCGTTGTTTGGATAAGATGCACTCGAATGCTTTTCTCATTCTCCTGTTAGTGTATGGAAACAACGAAAATTATTATTTAATGTTCTAACACTAAAAAGATTAAATTTGACATAAGAACTTAAAAAAAAAAAATTGACTAAATTTTCATAAATTAAACATTATTTACATGATAAATTTAAGTTCTTCTTAAATGTTAGAACTTTGTTATACTTTTTTATTTTCTCGTGCAAATAGTGTTAGCATTATTTAGTATTTATTTATTTTTTAAATATTTTAATAAATCTAATTATTAATTATTTTTAAACTTTTTATCATAAGATTTTTTCCTCAAATATCAAGTTTAATTACTTTTAAATTTTTTATATTAAAATGTTCATTTTGTTTTCAATTCTCAAATACTTATATTACTAAATTATTTATCCCAATTTTTTTTAAAAGCTTTCAATTTATTTGTTTGAATTAATTATACATGTTTTTGTTATAATTTAAATATTCTTTATTTGTATTCATTATAATATTACTTAAATTAAAAAATACACATGAAATACTTACTAGTAAATTATTACACGCGTGATTATGCTTGAATAAAAAGACATTGTTTAGCCCAAACATATATGGATTTGGCTCTTCTAGATTAAGCGACTTATCTTAGAGGATAAATTAAATAATTTTAATTGTTAATGAGAAAATCTACAATCTATATTACGTTTATATGCATAACAAATCATGGATTGGTGGAATATAAATTGTTGATTTTCTCATCAATAACTAATATTATTCACTTTACTTTTATTTGTTATAGAGGAGTCAAATCCAAAAAATATACATTTTACTTTAATAATCATTTACTTTATTTTCTTTCTATAAAAAAATATAACATAGTCTACTTCTTTTTTCATTTAATAATAATAATACTAATAAATAAATAAATAAATAGTTTATTTTGGTTTTACAATGATACAACGTCATCAATTTGATCAATCAATAATAAATACATAAAAATCATATTTTATTGATCAAGCGTTTACAACAAACATTTTCTACCACTGTCCCACATTTTAACAGAAGATTTCATTGCTTTGATTAGCTTGAATCGAAAGCTAAAATGAGAATAAATTCTTAATTCATCTAATCTTTTTTTTTTTTTTTTTGGTGTATGTACAACATTGCTAACAACAAGGTTTGAACCTAAAACCTTGTGTAAACTACTTCAACCCCAGGACCCACAACCAGCCTGACCCTCATCTAATCTTTGTTTTTATTATAATTACTCTTAATTTTAAGTTCTTAAATTTGTAATTGACAAAATATTAAGAAAAGTAGGATCACTTTGTTTTTTTGAGAGAGAAAAGGAGGTTGCAAGGCTCACCAATGAAGTAGCAATAACTGGAACAAGCCCCAGAAGTTCTTGTAAGTACTCTTGTTCCTGTTTTAATGTGGTGGTTAGTTCTGTAATTTGATAAAGAATCCTTTCCACCTGCTGAAATAACAGAAGCCCTATCATTAATTCGTCAATCACGTTACGTAATGCATAAAATATTTGTCATAACAACAATTAATAATTAATATTATCATTAATGCTTCTCAAGTTAATTTTACCCAATTGATAGATAAATTACACCCCCTAATTTTTTTTTTCTGTAAATTTGTTTTGACATTTAGGAGAATAAAGCTACATCGATAATTGGTTTCTTTTTTTTTGGGGGGGGGGGGGGGGGGGGGGGGGGGTTGAATAGAAATTAAGCCGAAAATATTGAAAGAAAATAAAAAAAACACCTGTGTCTGGTATTTCGCGATTAATGGTTCAATACTCTCATTTCTTTATGGCTATATTCAGGGCTTCAGAGACAGATCCGTGTCTACCTGTGAAGAGAATTAAATAGGAAGAAAGTGATAAGCTACAGGATTACGATGAATACAACATAAAAGTAGAACATGTTTGGTTGTTTTTTAAATAATTTTGATTTTTTTTAAAGTTGATTAAAAAGAAGTAACCTAACATGCTCTACATGACGAAAAGTTTATTTCATCCGTTGCAAAATCTCTTTCACTGCATGACGACGAAGTCTGGGGCAACATAATATAAAGGGGATTCTATTAAATAGGTCAATTATTTTTGTTTTTATAATTAAAAATATATAATACCTACATGATTTATTAAATATTATTAATATATATATATATATATATATATATATATATATTATAGATATATATATATATATATATAGTTTCATAAGTTATTTAAATTTAATTTTATATTGTAAGACATTAAATAAGATTTTAGGTAATGTAAATCTTTTATGATTTAGGACTTGTTTGGTAAATTTTTTTGTAAACAGTTATAAGAAAAAAATAAAAAACTTTTTTCATAAACTAAAATTAACTTATACATAAGTTAAAAATTAAATTTTGGAAAAACTAAATATGAGAGAATTTCTACAAATTAACTGATTTTTAACTTATACATAATTTAAGTTTAGCTAATGAAAACATTTTTTTTTCTATTAATATTTATGAAGAAGTAACGCAATGAATACCTTAACAGCGTCACTTAAAGGCAGTATAGTTGACAATGCTGACAACTTTCTTGTCAATCTGGCAACGGATTCTTGATTTCTCCTCTCCAATTGTGCCCATTCTCTAAGAAGGTGGAGTTGTCCATTTAGAATTTGATAAAGCTTGATCCCATGTTTGACCTTTTGCAATTCGATTCTTTTTTGTATTGTTATCTTTCTCAACATGCGGATTCTACGCCATACCGAAAACAACTGTACCTGAAATTACGAAGAGAGGGAGAAAAAAAAAAAAAAACACAGATAGAATAGTTAGTTAGGTATCATCTACCATGAACCTTGCAGCTTAGGCATCATTATAAAAAGCAAAGGGTGAGGCGTACGCTAAATACGTGTTTTTGTGTATGTACACAAGGGTTGTTAATATATTACCATTTAAAAAAAAAAATGAGCTATCATTTCCTTTTAAAATGTATCACTATAAAAAATTATTTATTAATGATTTGACATTGAATTAACATTAATTAGTATAATACTTGCCTGATAAAAGTTAAATTGACAATATAAATATTGTAGATCAACACTAATAATATGATCGATACATTATATTAATAAATAATGTCGATATAAAAATTAATATATATTATCAATATATTAAATTTTAGTGTAATATATCATAATATTATTATACACTCACAATATTTATATTTATTGTTTAATTTTTGTTAGACAAATATTATACAATCAGAAAAAGTCCTAACAAACAATTAAGTTACGTGTGAACTTGCATAGAAAAAAATTAACAAAAAAATGATAGGAGATTGCACAAAACCATGCACTCATATATAATTATAAATACACAAGGGCCCAATTATTTGCACACCCTCCTTTTTAAGCACACTCCTCCTGTATTTTGGAAATTAATTTTTGAAATGTATAAAATAATTCTAAAAACTAGTTTTCAGAAAATTAGTTTTCAAAATTGAAAGAAAAAAATTAAGGAGATGTGCAGTTAGGAAAAAAAAAGGTGCAAAAAACTCCAATACACAAGGAAGAGGCCCAAATCATATTGCCCATGTGGGCACAAAAAAAAGTAGCTAGCATTCCCTCTAAATTTATGAAACAAGGCAGAATACATAATGCACTCAAATTTCATACCCATTTTACACATGTTAATATAACCTCTTAATCTCGTATTATTTAGTTAATGAATTAGTACTTAATTATTATTAAAAAATAATAATCGGGTAATAGTTTGTGAACTAAAAGGATACACGTGTGTTAACTCAAAATTTGTATACGATTATCCAGTGTAAAATGGATGTAAAAATTGAGAATATTTATAAGGTTAAATTACATTTTTGGTTCTCCTATTTTTTTCAATATGCAATTTTGGTCCTCTTATTTTTTTTAGAAACATTTAGTTTCCTTATTTTTAAAAATCTACATTTTGGTTCCTCCGTCAAATTTCTTGCATTGACCATTGGTAATTTAATGTTGATTCTGACGTATCAATACTTAAATGACATGTTAAAGTTAAAGTCAACATTGACACGTCAAAATTAACGTTAAACCACTAATGATCAATTCAAGAAATTTGACGAAGGGACTAAAATTGTGGATTTTTAAAAATAGGAGGACTAAATATCTCTAAAAAAAATAGGGGGACCAAAATTACGGATTTTTAAAAATAAGAGGACTAAATGTCTCTAAAAAAAAGTAATGGGACCAAAATTGCGGATTAAGAAAAATAGGAGGACCAAAAATATAATTTAGGCTATTTATAACCAACAAGCTCCATTTGAGCCATGCAATCTCCATTTTGATGGCCAAAAACAAAAAAGTTAAAGAAAGAAAGAACATACCTCGGCTATATTCTTAACATTAGCCATGACAACTTCAGCTCTAGCATTAATAAATCTCCACTGCAAAAGTCTATTGTGCAAAATCTTAAATCGATGGTACTCCTCTTCTTGTAAGGACGACACTTTCCTTTGCTTGAAGTACTTCAAGACTTGAGTAACACCACCACCAGCACTACCACCAGCACTATCATTGACTTTTGTCGGGAGATGAGACCCAATCGGAGAGCTGAGGGGCCACCTTCCAGGTGAAAGTGCCCATGCTGAAGGCGGCTTCGGGGTTGATGTGGTCCTCTTTGAAGCCCCAACATTATTGTCAGGGCTAACACCACGTTGCAAGAACTTGCCAAAGCTATCATCTCTACTCTTCTTCTCTTGAACCATGTTATTGGTTGGCTTGCTTGAAATGGACGTTATGAATGTGGGATTTAGGTTAATATTATTGTTCCTTTCGATGTTGGTTGTTCTTGTTCTAGATGTTGACTTTGAACGTTGGACATTGGTGAATCTTTCGCTAGAGCTGGACCTAAGTGAACTTCTCTTGGTGAATCTTTCACTAGAGCTGGACCTAATTCTCTCTGGGGTTCTCCCGCTTCGGCTACGGACAAGCCGTGGTGGCGGCGGCACCACCGTGAGGTGGTTGCTGCCGGAGAGAGTGCGAGCAGTTTTGTCCATAGATGGTTTTGTGTTTTTCTTTTGGGATTGATCAAATTCAATAGATATATGTATATGGAGAGAGAGAGAGAGAGAGAGAGAGATTAGAAGTTGAAAGCACGTTGAGTACCAAAAACGTTGAATACATGTCCCCAAGCCATGCAAAAATGCTTGCACGTCTATGCTGGAAGTTCAAAGGGACCTTTCTTGCCTTAATATACTTTTGAAGTGCGGCAAGGATAATTGATAAATTAATAAACAATCACTAGTTTGTTTCTTTAATACAGTCAAATTGAAACTTTTAATTTTTTGATTCATGCAGTCAAATTGAAACTGATTTTTCAAAAGTTTATTAATGATTTAATAATTAAAGCGCGTATATTTTTAAAATAAATTATGACATGAGGTGGGGTAGATGCATAGTATTATTTTTATTCCATTACAAATTTACAACGCGCGGTTGACTTTCTAACAAATGCCTCTTTTTGTTTGCCTTGAAAAATATGCGGCTACTAATTACGCATTGGTGTTCAGCTCACATTTTTCCAATGAATGTACGTTACTTCATGGGGCCGTCTCGCGATAATGACGTGAATATGATCCAATTGGCTGTAATTAATTGTGGCTATGCTAATATTGTCCAAAAAAACACTATATTAGAGCCTAGGAACGCTGAAAATGGTAAAGCAAGTAGGTAATTAAGGTCCCACTCGGGAGGTGGTTTCAAAATACAAAATCGAAAACAAAACTTGTTCGGATAGAATAGGATTGAGTTGTGTTTTTTCATGATTTTTAAAACACTGTCCCTTGTTTTGATAACAATAAAAAAAAGGTTTTTTAATTGTTGTTTTTAGTTTCCTTCCTTCACATTATCTATCACTTGTTCTTCAATTGTAGTTTCGTCTTCCACCACCTTCCCCTAAACAATGCACCCTTCCTCGAAGCTGCGCCACTGCCATGTTTGAGTCTATACAAGCCCCATCTCTGGGGTCTCTACTGAAGGACCCCAATCATGAGATCCGAACCTACATTCTCGTTGTTTTTTCAATTCTTCAAAAACTTTTCCTAACTAAATTCACGTTAAAATACATAAACATAAAATTTAATTTTTCTTTTTTCGATTAAAAGTCGTGGGTAAACAAAAAAAAATAAATCAAAAGTTTGATCCGTTTTTAGCGAATTGAACTGCGTGTTCAATTGGGTTGTCAAGTTTAAGGTAGAAGAATCGTGCAGGGTGATTGAGGAATTTCAGTTTTGTTGTTGTACATCGGTGATGATTGACAAGAATTCTACATCTTAGCAATGACATTGGCTTGATGGTCTTCGAATCGAGTTTTCTAGACATATTTAGATGGTACTATTTTCTAGCCCCTGCAACTTCAACATTTTCCAATGTCTCACCCTTTTGAATGCTCTCAAGATTTTGAAGGGAAAAGTTGATCTTAGGCTTTTGAACACCGAGAGGTAGTGCCACGAGAAAGCGAAGGAAAATCTTGAAAAAAAAAGTTTTGAACATGACTTGCAAAGAAGGGAGGGAGGGTAGAAAAAAGAAGACGATGAACAATTTAAAAACTGAAAAATAAAAAATTGAAATTGAAAATTTAAGGGTATGTTTGTGTGGTAGCGGCAAAGGTAGCGGTAGTGGTGGTAGTGATGACGACAATGACAGTGGTGGCGGCGTTGATGGTTGTGGTGTTGATGGTGGTAATGGTAGCAGCGACGACGGTAACGGTGGCGACAGTGTTAGTGGTGGTGGTGAGAAGAACCATTATCAAATGTAGTGATGTGTACTTTTTAAAAAACTAAAAACTAAATTTACAAAACCTTTTTTCTTGGTTGTGAAAATGAATATAAAAATGTTTTAAAATTAAGTTAAAAACCATTTCAGCTCGATTTTAGTCAAACGCGTTTTATTTTGAAATTTGGATTTGAAAACCAAAAACGCGCAACCATCCCAAATATGCCCTAAAAGTAAAATTGGGGTTGGCTTTTAAAAATTTCAACACTTAAAACTAAAAACCATCCCGAACAAGACATAATTTAAGTAAACGTAATTTTAAAATCCTTTGAATTGTAATTATAAAATAGGTTTAATTATACTTTTAGTCCCTTTAGTTTTGAATACATTTGATTTTGGTCTTCAAGTTTTTTTTGTGTCAATTAAGTCTTTATATTTTTAAAATAAAGCAAACTTGTGGTTGCTCAATGTATCGCCAACCGAGAGCCAAAGACTAATTCCTCGAGATATGAAGATCCATTTAAGATGTTGATCTCTCCCAATAGATGCTCTTCTATACACACGGATCTAAGATCGAACCCCTAACCACATGTTTAAGGGACATAAATATCTACCAACTATACCACACTATGTTGATTTAAAATAAAGCAAACTAGGTTTCTTGGTCGATTTTTTTATTTAAAACCCTTAAACTCATTTATTTTCCAATGAATTTAGGGATTTATAGTAGATTTAAGATATGAAATAATTTTAAATGTTCAGAACACAAAATATAAGTAAAATTTGATAAAATTTTGTGGAATGTGTTATTAGGGTTTGAAGAAGGAAAATTTTGAAATTCATTTTATTTTGGGTGAAATTTGATGTTTTTCTTGGTGAATTTTGAGCAAGAGGTTTAAAACAATTTAATTGATTTAATTGTTTGAAGATTTTGTGTAAAAAATGAGAATTTGAGAGTTAGGTAAAAGAAAATTGGTAAAGAGACTAAATTCTCTTAACTTTAAAATTAAAGGAACTTAATTAGTTCAAAAAAAAACTTAGAGTCTAAAATTATACATAATACAAATTAAAAAGACAAAATAATGTAATTATGCTTATAAAATATACTAAATATACTATGCGAGTATAAATAAAATTGAATATAATAATATCAATATCCACACAATTTTTGTGGCTAATTACCTATACTTGAACCTTATTTGATGGGTAAATATCATAGCCAATAAAGATGACTAATTTTATTTTATTTTTTTGTTACTTATTGGGTCTAGATTCAATTGTTGTCCTTCTTCTTTTATTGCTTGTGTGATAGGTACATTTGTCGTAATTGTAATCTGTAGACATTAGTTATTGTTTTCAAGATACAAAATTAGTTCCAATAAAATGAATCAATGCATTTTCAAGTTATTGCACTTCCTAGTTAAAAGGTATAGGAGTTTTGTCAAACATCTAAGATGAAAGCCTAAATCCTCTTCTTGCCAATAATAAATGAATATCCATCAATCATTATTCATCACATTCTCAATCAAAATCTCATATAACCAACAACAAGAGATAACAAAAAACTTCTAACAATATCACAAATAAAATAAATTTCTTTAATCTTTATAAGCCTATTATGTCAAAATGTTAAATTTATTTAAAATGAAGAAAATTAAGACATGGTTTCTCTGAATCTCATTGAATTTCATTTAGAAGAGGAACCTTATGAAGATCATATTGATTCTAATCAAAGAAAAATGGGATTAACTAAGGCTGTTCAAATAGGTACAAGTCAACTAAACAGTATTTCTGTAGCAATTGGAAATATGGATTTTCAGTTTATAGGGGGTGAAACTAAATCCACTACATATAATTGTATGTAGATGGAAAATCTATGAAGTTTTACCTCCCTAATTACATAGTTAAATTTAAAGAAATCAATTCGAGAAATGTACCTTCATATGTCCCCCAAGTGCTTGGTCAAATTCAAATACTTTGGACCAATATATGGGCACTCATGCATTTTCTACAACATCATTATTGTTGTTGGTGGTGTTGTCATTTCCATCATCTTCTTGGCTTAATTCTTCATTTTCTTGTGGCTTGCTTTGTGGCTAACAAGACCTGGATGAGATTGAAACATTTTCTGGCATATTTCACACTTGAACTTGGCTTGAAGATGAGCTTGAATGAGCAAGTCATCTTTTCCATTTTCAATAATTTCACTTCTTCTATGTTGATTTTCTCCATTGCTCGCCGTGCCTTCATCCTTTCGCCTTTTCGCCATTTATGCTCTGATATCTTTTTGAGTATCCAAGCAGCTTGCATAGTGGCAACTGTATCATTTATTGAACTCTTTTGTTTTGGCTTAATTTTTGTCTCGCCTATAACAAAAGTTATGTCATGGCGTTTGGATCTCTTTTGAGTTGGGATTTTCAAGTAATACTCAAAGCCATCTTTTCTGCTAAAATTTATAAAGAAGGAGTTGTGATTCAAAGATTGAAGATTATGAATGGGGTTCTTTTTTGAATGATGTGTCGATGACGAAGATGTAGAGAAAGATTGAATTGAATGGTTGTTTCTCTCCATAGTGAACCCACAAATCTAATGACCTTCACCCCTCTTTCTCGTGGAGTGCTTGTAAAATTTAGGGCTTTTAAAATGAATAGATAATATGCCTTAATTAAGCAAAAGGAATAAAATCGTGTTTAGACTATATTTTGAAAACCACAGAGCGTGTGGATCAACTAGCACAGAGTTATTCCAGCTTAACTAGTGGTCCCAAGTTCGAGTTTTGGGTATACAATTGCGTTAAATACTTGGAGGGAGAGCTTTGTCGCCCATAGTAGTCCTACTCGACTCAAGCAAGATTGCCTCTAGTGAAAGATACTTGTGGTCTATACCAATAAAAGACTATATTTTGAAAATGGCAGTGAATTCTCACCTTAGCGTTTTAGTATTTCCTATTGATGATATTTACCTATTAATGATATTTATATGAGGAAACATTGTTATTAAAATTTAAAGGTTTAGATCATGCATCTAAATTTGTTTTTCTAAATTGGTAAAAATAAAAAATATATTTTATTTCTACTTATTTGAATATTATACTTTTATTTATGCTTTCACGTAATTTAGGTGTAGTCTTTGAAATTTTGAACTAATTCAACAAAATACTAGTGATAAACCTTAGAAAGGATTTTATTTGTGACAAACATGATAAAACTTTCTTGATGTCTCTTGTGGATGTTGTGATCTTAGGAATATTTATGCCAAAGGATTTGCATTTACATCTTGCTACTAGTCTCAGTCCTAGTGTTCTATGGCAGCACAAGTGCAGCAAAGTGATCCAAAATCCGAAAAATCCTACCACTCGACACTTAACATCAATAGTGGACACCTAACAATGACAAAAACAATGAACCAATTGAAAAACTATACTCTTAGTTACTAATGAATCACCTCAAACCTAAAAATCCTAACCATATCTTCACTCCTTGCCTTATAAAACTATAAGGAAAAAGCCAATTAGTGACCGATTTTAGTGACTAAACAACATCAATCACTAACAACAACCGACTTTGCAACCAATTATATTTTGGTTATAGGCAATGATTATTAATACATATAGTCATTAATTGTGTCGTTAAGTGACATTTTATCTAGTCAAGTTTGTTGACAATATAGTGACAATGTTTGTGATCAATTGTTTTGTCATTTAACTACTAAAACATTGCTAATCATAAAACCACATATGAATTTGTGTCGTTTAGCGACTAAAATACAATCAGTCACTAAACCACATGTTTCTATGTTATTTAACGACCAAATTTTAGTTAGTCGCTAAATTGCATTGTTGAATTGTGCCATTTAGCGAAAGATCATTGTCAATCACTAAACTATGTCGATTGGCGTGCATGTCGTAGCTTTATAGCAATCAAATTAGCAACAAATTTAAAGTTTAGTAAATAACAACCGATAATGGCTCCTCTTCCTTTTAGCTCCACCATGGCTCCTCTCACTTTGTTGTGACTTCCCCTTACTTTCTGTCATTGGTGAGTCTCCCCTACAGTTATGTCTTTTTCTCTTATCTTTCTCTCTTTATGTTTGAAATTTTCTTTTTCTTTGTGTGATAGGTACCTCCATTTTCTATCTCCTTGTTGTCTCTCCTTGGTTGCTACCACCTCCCTCTCCTTGCAATCAAAGTGAGCTTTTGCTATTTTTTTCTTAATTATTATTAGGGCTATTTTTTCTTTAATATTATTATTTTCATTGTTATTGTTATTGTTTTGATTTTATTATCCTAATTTTATTGTGTTGTAAATAATTAGAGACTAATACTACTAAGTTGTGTTGTTTCTTTTCCTTCTAATAATGAGGGTTTGGTATATGCTAAATTGTTAAAAGTAGATTAAAAAAAAACTTGTTTAAGTTCTTCTTTGTTTATTGGGTTTGTGTTTTTTTATTTAGGTTGATATGTTTGATTGTATTTCGATAATTTGGTTGATACCGTATTTTGTTATTTAGATTGCGATGTTTGATGGAGATTGCATTATGTCATGCAAATTTGATATATGTTTGTACAAATTGGTATTTTGGATTTCATTGTTTGAGAAGGGTAAAAAAAAAAAATTAAAACTTGTAAAACTGATATCAAAAGTAAAAATATATAAATAAGTTAAAATAATAATTACTTATACTATATCAATATATAATTTTGTTTTGTTTATGATAAACATAAGCATTAAAATATATATTTTTATTTAAAAACTAATTAATGAATTTTTAATTGCTATTGATTTTACAAATTTAGAAAAAAAAATAAAATGTAAATTTTGAAAAATTTAAAAGTATAAATTATGAATTTTTTTTCTATATTTAGTATTAATATATTAAAAAAATTCTATGTGTTTTCTAATTTATTAAAAATTAAGACATTTTTTATTGCCATTTGTTTTAAAAGAAAATATAATAATTATACAAATTTGAAAGTTAAGCAAATGAAAAGTAAAAAAAAAAATCTTATTATATATAACAAAAACAAAATTAATGAAGTTATAAATTAAAAAAATATATTAGAAAAGTGTTATGTGGCAATTGTAGCGAGAAAAATCATATTATATATGAATACATTAGATTCTTTTTCTGGCAATTTTTTATTCAATTTGTTATCTTTGAATATATTTGTTATTTTTTTATTTTTTTAAGATTAAATATTTATAGAAAAAATAATTTGAATGATTTATAACCATAAAACAATAAGTTGAAAAGTATTTATAGATAATTGTAATTGAAGAATGAAATTTATTTATTAATTTATTACCTTTATACTTTATTTTTATTTTTCACTCCTATTTAAATAACTAATAATATCTAGAACTTTAATTTTTTTTCTATCTATCATTAAATATTTTACTAATTAATTGATAATTAATTAGTATTAAATTATTTTTAAACAAAAGTTACATCTTGAAATTGAAGAAAAAATCCTTTTATAATTGGTTTTAGATTAATGTAGATTAATTTTTTTATGGATCTTATAAGTAATTTAAGTAAAATCTTAATTAATAATATGATATCTATTGCAAATTGCAAGGTTAGATCCATGTTAGTCTTTGCGAGGATAGCTTTCCCCACAGGTTTTTAACTTTTCTTTATATAATATATATGTATAATTACAATTTGCATACATAATTTTATATGTAGTAAGAAACATCAATTCATAATATGAATATTATTCCCGCAAATTTATATATATGAGTATTATTTCACAACATAATTTTTTTGCTTTGTCACTAGCTGATTGTAGCATTTGATTTGTGTATGTTAATTACCCCCTCTAAGGATGGTATTGACATATATACAATTTAAAAACCTTGGTTGTGGAAAAGTCCATTCATATTAAATTAATAACATTAAGCCTAATAGAGAACCATCAAAGTTGGACAAATCTTTTACAAAATGAGGAAACAACAACATCACATCCAATAATGAAGAATCACTAGATGATGTTGATCAAAACAATACCCAACAAAATGTGGTTACCAGATGAAACTAGTAGATGAAAACCTATAATCTAGAAAATCATATAATAGACGATAGGTTAAATGTATAATTTAGCCCATATACGTGTTGCAAATTCTCAATTTGGTCCTTATATGTAAAAACTTATTAAATCGATCCCTATATATATTGCAAATTCTCAATTTGGTTCTTGCTGTGACGTCATTTATACATTCTTAATTTAGTCTCTATATATGTAGTGCATTCTTAATTTAGTCCCTATAAGTGTAGCGCATTCTTAATTTATTCCCTATACATGCAACGCATTCTTAATTTGGTCCCTGTACTATAGGGACCAAATTAAGAATGCGCTGCACATATAGGGATCAAATTAAGAATGCGTTGCACATATAAGGACCAAATTACGAATTTGTAAATGGTAAGGACCAAATTGAGAATTTGTGACGCGTATAAGGACCGATTTAATAAGTTTATTTGTATAGGGACTAAATTGAGAATTCGTGACATGTGTAGGGACTAAATTATATATTTAATTAGAAAATATAAATGATAAGGTTAGAACTAGATCAACCTTGAAGGAACACATGTTGCATTTCTCTTTGAAATGGAACCAAAGACAATAAATGAAGTTCTATTGGACAATGGATGGATCATGGCATGCAAGAAGAATTAAATCAGTTTGAAAGGAATAATGTATGGAAGCTTGCTCCTACCTCACCAAAATTCCATCATTGGTACAAAATGGGTGTTCAGAAACAAGCTAAACAAAAATGGTAATGCTGTGAGAAACAAGGCCAGATTAGTTGCACAAGGTTACTCACAAGAAGAACATATTGATTGTACTAAGACTTTTGCACCAATAGATAAACTAAAAGCTATTTGCATTTTACTTTCATTTAATGTTGATAATGACATTAGACTTCATCAAATGGACGTAAAAAGTACTTTTCTGAAAGGTATAATAAATGAAGAAGTTTATGTTAAACAACCACCTAGATTCGAAGATAAATATTTTTCAAAACATGTTTTCAAACTTAAGAAAGCTTTATATGGTTTAAAACAAGCACCTTGTGCTTGGTACAAAAAACTTAGTTTATTTTAATGGAAAATGGTTTTAATAAAGGCAAAGTGAACACAACCCTTTTTCGCAAAAATTTAAACTCACACTTTATTATTGTGCAAATTTATGTGGATGATATTTTATTTAAGGCTACTAATGAATCTCTATGTGAAGATTTCTTTAAGTTGATGCTAAAAAAATTTGAGATGAGCATGATGGGCGAGCTTAAATTTTTCTTGGGATTGCAAATCAACAAGACGATATTACATCATTAGACAAGTATGCAAGGAACTCTTGAAAAGTTCAATTGACGATGCAGAGTCATGAATGCTATGCATCTAACGTTTGTCCTTGGACTAGACGATAAAGATAAAAAAGTAGACCAAACTGTATATCAAGGTATGATTGGATCACTTTTATACCTTACCACATCCAGACCTGACATAATGTTTATTGTATGTTTATGTGCAAGTTTAAAATATGATCCATTATAAACTCATCTAACTATGGTTAAAAGGATTTTTAGATACTTGAGAGAGACTACTAATCTGGGTTTGTTTTTTAAGAAATCAAGTGAATACATATTAGTTGGTTACTGTGATGTTGATTACGCTAGAGATAGACTTGAACTAAAAAATACCAGTGGAGGATGTCTAGCAAAAGACAAAGTACAATTGCTTTATTTACTACAAAAACAAAATACATATCAATTGCTGGACGCTACTCACAAATTCTATGGATAAAGCATCAATAGAAGGTTACAATGTCTTCGAAAGTAAGAATTTTATACTTTGTGATAACACAACTACAATAAATTTAGCAAAGAATCCCATTCTTCACTCTAGATCAAAACATATAGAAATTAAACATAATTTTATTAGAGATTAAGTTCGAAAGGGGATAATCGATATTCAATTTATAACTATAGATTGTTAATGGGCTAACATCTTTCAAAACCCCTTCCTAATGATGAACGTGCTTTTATACAAAAACATCTTGGAATACAATTTGTAAAAGAATGATGATTAATTATCTACATATTAATCTTGCATCCAAAGTTTATGCATCCAATACATGATAAGAGTCCACTATATATGAACGTCCAATATCTAAGCATCCATTGCATTTATAATTATATGTGTCCATATGCATGACATTCATATGCATACACCATACACATTTATTGTGACACATTAAATAAGGCATTAACGATTCATATGATTAATTATTAAATGCTTATTAATTTGAAATTCCTACGCCGAGTCAGTACTCTGCATTTATGGTTTAGTTTTTCAAAACTATAACTGTTAGTATTCACAGTTACTAAACTATCTTTTCAAAAAGATTTCTTTTTTTTTTCTTTATAAAAACCTTTTTGTTCCCTCCCTCCTTATTTTCAAAAACTCCTTTAAGAAAATTGCTTCACCTCCAAACTTTATTTTCTCTCGTAGGAAAAATCTTTTGTCCAAAGATTTCTAAACCTCTTTAAAACTTGCAATGATGTTGAATTAAAAGGTCAAGAAAGTTGACATATACCTAAAATACAAGTTCAACATGGAAGAAATGGTTAGACTTAGTGTTGATGTCTAGGAGGAGTTTAAAGGCTGTGGCATTAAAAGGTATATTGATAATGATATAGTAGTTCATCCTGAACTCATCAAGGAATTCTAGAAAGATGTCAAATTCCACCTAGACAAGATTATTAGAACCATGTTGAGAGCAGACATCAAGATAACTAAAGACATCATTTCTAATGTTACTTGGTGCCTTAGAGAAAGAACAGTGCTGAGAAAAAGCTATGATAAGGATTTAGGAAGAGAAGGTGTGAACGATGTTTTAATGAGACCAAATGCCTTTGAAATGTTTACATTGATGAAGTTGACTAATAAAGCCAGGATCTTTCAACAGATTCTAAATAAATCTATTCTCCACAAGACTAGGTTTAAAAGGTTCTTCTCTATTAGTCATATTTTTGGTCTTTACCTTATGTGCTCAACCCAAAAGTTCATCCTTCCAAATTTAGTCTTTATGAGTTTAGTAAGGAACCTGAAAGGTAAAGGCAAAAATAAACATATTACTTACGTTGTTTTGTTGACCAAGATCTTTAGGAGCAAAGGAAGCTATGACCTTTTAGACAGTTTAAACCTTGAGCAAAAAAAGAAGTACAGTAGAACCCAAGTGCAACATGGATTTGGGAAGAATAATATTAGTAGAATAAGGTTGAAATTTCAATTAACTAAACTGACTCGGGAGCCTTAAAGCCTTATTAAGGAGAGGGTGTCTACGTAAGCTTCTATTGCTCGCTATAAGAAAAAATGATGATGATGATGATCAACCAATAGCAAAGAAGATCAAGAATCAGAAAAAGCCTTCAGAGGTTGTTGCACCTTTGGCATAACCACCTGTATAAAGAGAAAAGATACCTTTTAGAAGAAATCCTGCTAGATCTGTGAAGCAAAGAGAAACGCATTCAAAATTTATCAATCCAAATTGAACCCTCACCATTCAATCCTCAACTTCAAACACCAAGACCTTCACCACCTGAACAAAGTCCATTACCAAATCAAACACAAAGTTCACTTCCTAATGCTTATTAACTTCTTATAGCTTATTAACCACTTAAACACCACCATCCAACTAGAAAAAAGAGAAAAACTAAGTCCAAAACCAAAGCCAAAAATAAATACCTATAGACTCGTCTAAAAAAGATGATGAACTATGATCCCATAAAGATTCTTCCAAACTCTTGGCTTCAACCTTTGACCATAGCAGAATTAGCTATGCCTTATAAAGAAAGGCATAGCCAAGCAATGGAAATTTTCATATCTATTAAGAAATCTGCCAAACCCTATAATGACCTAAGCTTTTGTTTGTGGACAAATCTAAAAACTAGGACAGGCAAAACAAAAATGACCCTTACTATTTATCACCCAACCTAAACCTAGACCATTCATTCCTATACCTTACTTCACTCCACCATCCTACAGATACATACCCTTAACCATGCTTGAAAGCCCTAATCTTTCTACATATTAACCACCACCAAATGCACCTCTACCCCTCAATGAGCTCTACAATGAGCATGGTCCTCTTTGCACAGCTTTACCACTCAAGAGGTTTCCACCACAGAAACTTCTATCCAAACCTATCACTAGGGTATGGAGATTTGTCAGTCACCTTCCTAGTAATATCCAACACTTCATTGCTCTACAAGATTAAAAGGAGAAGACATACTCCAATGAGGAAAAAAGAGTAAGGAGAAAATATGATTCTACAAAAAGGATGTTTATCGTTCTTGCTAAACTAAGATTCATGCCTCTAGACCTCGTAGAAGTTGGATTCTTTCTAGCAATTCTTGATCAATTGATGGCCAACTTCATGAAAGCAGGAACATCTTTAAAGTTCCAAATGTTTATCCCTCCCTCTCAGTATATCTCTACAAATACAAAGGTTCTTATTCAACTTGATATGATATGTCCCAGGTTGCCTATGATTGATTTGAACAAAAAACAAGTTTGAGAAGAGAAGAAGAGCTAATGTAGTCTCTTCACTGCCTTCAAGATTCCAATTTAAGGAGCACAAGGACTTGAAGCTAAAGTTTTTAATCAGATGAAAAAAAAGGAAATCTTGAACAAGACAATGCTCAGACCTTTTGGGAAAGGCATTTATGGGAATGTGAGAAGGAAGCCTCCATCAATGGACTTATAATAGAGGAGAAAGAAGACACTCCTACTTTAGAAGGTCTATTCTATGCCTTATGTCGAAGGCAAATATACCACTTCAGTGACACTTTGGTTACTCCTGCCAGAGTTTTTTAGCATAGTAATAGGAGAGTCATTAGTCCTATATTTGCCATTTTATATGCCTTGATCATGTGCCTCACTCCTCCTCATTCTTAGGATACTAGACCTTACCCATGGGAGAAGTACTAAAAGAACTACAAGCACTTATTGCTTTTGGACTATGTGAGCCATCTCCAATTTTGGTTATTGAAGTTGCACCTTTTATGCCTATTTCACAATCTACATCTGTTGGTTTTGGTCAATTTTCCATCCAGCTTGAGCAGAACCATCCATGGCTATGAGTGTTACTCAAAATACGGATGCCACTACTGAGAGTAAAGAGACTGCACAAGAATTAAACCTAACAATCCAAGCACACATTAATAAGAGGCTGGCTCCTTAGGTAAAAAAGATGGAAACCATGACTCCCTGGATGCAGATAATGGAGAGCATGCTTCAAACCTTGTTTGTTGCTCAACTTCAATAACAACAACAACCACAACCTCTGCCAAAGAATCCTCCTCCTCCTCCTTCATCTTAAGTTTTTTATTTTAAATCCTTTTCTTTCAGTTCTTCTTTCACTAACTATGAGGTCTTACTCTCTTTTTGTCTGATGACAAATGGCAGAGTATCTAGGCTATTAAAATTTTAGAGTAAATTACATTGACACCTTTTGAGATTTTTTCAGATTGCACACAATCCCCTCCCTTTTCTATCGTTACACTAGCCCCCTTAATTGTTTCAAAAGCATTACACTAACATCCCTTATATATTACACTAACCTCCCTTAATTGTTTGAAAAACATTATTTTGTGTACCCCTATAAGGGAGGTTATTGTAAATGTTAAAAAAAAGTAGGGAAATTATGTACAATCTAAAAAAACCACAGGGGTGTAATTTACTCAAAATTTTATACTCTAATGCATAATCGTTTTCTCTGATACCATATTTGTTTATATGCTATATATAGTATTTTTTATTTGTCTGCACAAGTTACATTTAAGTCCTAATACATGTATGAGTTATAGCTCTGATAAATAGCTAATATTTATAGCTTTGATATTGATTAAATGCTTTTAAAGTCCAATGGTACATATGATTTCTTGCATTCATTATATTTGATGCATGGACTTAGGGGGAGTTTTTTATATAACTCTGTAAGTCATTATAAACTCACTATTTGAACAAAAATTTTAATGATGTTTGTCATCATAAAAAAAGTGAGATTATTAGAACTAAATACATATAAAGCGTCTAATCCCTAAAATTTTGATGATAACAAAAATTATTCAAATATATGAACACTAAGTCTTTGCATCTAATAAGTGTGTTCTATGTACAAATGTATGTTATATAGTGATAGTGCTATACATACTTATCTTTTTGGTACATATTTTGACACATAGATAATTTTTTGTTAACTAAATGGTTTGTTTAACCACCTTTTCACATATTTGTGAATATAGGTTTAGCATTTTTAGCACTTTTGAAATTTTACTATTCTTTTGGATGTCTATGCAGGTTAAAGTAAAGAAAGAAAGATCTAAGAAGGAGAAAATCTCTTTTGGCACTCTTAGGTCTTGAGAAGCAAGAAAAGGAGCTCAAGATGAAGCCCACCTTGTGGCGCTAAGCATCACTGGAATGGCAGTTAGCGCCAATCTACCAGAAAGCCTCCCATTTGTATCACCTCTTGACGCTTAGCGAGAGAGTGTTGGTGCTCAGTGCCAACCTACCAAAGAGGTCCCCTAATACTACTTCTTGCCACGCTAAGCATGCAAACACTAGTGCTTAGTGCCAAGCTCAATGATGTGACATTTTAATGAAGAAAAAGACAAAAAGCATAAGGGGAAGAAAACAAAAATAGAAAGGAATTGAAGAGAGGAGCATTCTGGGGATTATAGAAATGGGAATAGCTCTTTTGGCTCTCCTCTTATATGCTCTTCATTTCCTTTACCTGAGTTTTCTTCTTTTGCATAGCCATGTGTAGCTAGATTCACCCTTTTTAGGGTTCAATGTAATTAAGCTGACCTTCATGTAATTATTTTGAGATATTTATTCAGTAAAGTTCCATGTTAATGTCTTTTTTCTACTCTTAATGCTTGTTTTGGTTTGATCATCCTTAACTTGTTCTTTTTAAGCATTGAATCTTGTTGGAAAACATTGTTTGAAGCTTAGATCTAAAAAAGACATCTAATACATCTTGCATCTAGGAATAGAGTAAGACGTGTTAGACATCTTGTATCCCTTGTTCTTAAGGCGAATTATTTGGCTAAGCTATGCAAAGAGTTAGTAGTTTAGTTAAGGAACTCAGATTTTAATGTATAAGAACTTAAGATTAAAATGATTTTGTAGGATGATGGTAACTTGGTTACTTAATACTGGATGAGTAGCTTTTATAGTGCATGACAAGAAGGTTTATTGAAGTTGAACCCCAACATTCTTTGTTTACTCAATTTAAATCAATTTACGCATAGCATACCAAGTGTTTGACAAAAATACCAAAAAAATATTTTTATGCCACATTGTTTTTGTTGTATTGCTTTTTTTTTTTTTAATGTTATTTCCTTTTACTTTCTTTAAATCAATTTACGATTTGGTTACTCTAGTTTAGGATAGAAAAATCAGTGTATTACCAAAGTATTGCGCAAGTCCTTAGGAAACGATACTTATTTATCATTATATTACTTGTTGAAATGGGTACGCCATCCAATTAGTTAACTTATAGACATAAATATTCTTCTTGGACTTGTTTTCTTTGCATAAAATCAGTGCTTTTATAAGTCCAAAGTCTTTTTGAACAAACATGTCTTGCATTTATCGTTTTAAATGGAAGTCCAATGGCGAACATGCATCTAGCATATGGTTAAAACATAAGCATCCAATCCTTCCTTTGGACAGTCCACGTTTTTAAAGAAAGTGTTCACTAGACGATCCAATCTTTTTGCAAAGTCCTTCCTAGAATCTCTTTCTTTATCTTTAATGGACCTTTATTTAAAGAATTGATTCAGTATTTAAAAAAGCTTAAGTCACTCAAACTTGATTTCATATTATAAAGCAAAAGCATTTATTAGCAAGAGACAAAGTCTTTGTTTCATAGTGCTTCTCGAGCTTATCAAAAATAGGTTAATTTATCTTCTTTTTGATATGCTAACAACATTGTATAACAAAGGAGAAAAGAAAAAAGGATCTTTTTGAAGATAACATACGCAATAGTACACCTTTTAGGTAACATGCTTCGATCTGCTAGTGTTTTTCTGAAAAAGACATACCCACCCTATACAAGATGTGAAGAAACAACAATTGCATTCAAGGCAAATTACAACAACAAAATTAATCATCTCTCAACAAATATTCAAGTCTATTTAAAGAAGACTTCAAGAATGAAGAAGGAGAGATCCAACGAAGCATTCTATATATTTATAGCCATCTTTGTTTGAGCTCACAACCCTCATAGCACTCTTTGTAAAACATTACCAATGCTTATCATTTTCATATTCTCACCTAAGTTAGTTATCTTAAAAACCATTGTTTGAGTGGAGAAAGCCTAAATAGGCTTTGTGTCAAAGAATACTTGTGAAAGGTTAAGTTGTTTGTAGCCTAAAAAGGTAGGAAAAGAATACTAGTGTAAGCACTTTGTTTTAGTGGAAAAATCCTTCTAGTGAGGATTGGATGTAGCTCTTAAATTTAAGAGTAAACCAGGATAAAATCTCTCGTGGTGATATCCTTATTTATCCTTCTAAGTCTTTAGTCTTGCTTATTTCTACTAAAATATCTCTACGTACTTGAAAAACCTATTTTTGGAAGAGCTTTATGCGTTTACCTTCTTTCTTTAATTAAAACCTTTCAAAATGTTTTTAAAGTGACTATAACACAATTCAACCTCCTCTTATTATGTTATACCTTGTTTATTTCACCCATCCATAGAGGAGTCCTAGTAGGTCTAGGGAGAGTTGTAATCATCCTTTGACTTCTCACTTTAGCTCCCTTTATCCTTAAGGATAGGGTGTATAATGTGTGTGGCCAGCTAGGGACTAGGGAGTGCATGTTGTATCTAGATTTCCCTCCCATTTTTTATGTATATTTTGTGTATGGGCACACATGATGTTGACATACACTCACTTTTGAGATTCTTTGATGATATTGTATATGGGTTGCCATGTCATGAGGCACGGTATTTTGCCCCTGATATATATATATAATTCACTACATGATGATTCAGTCTGTTGCATGTTGATAAAAATGCAAAAAAAATAAAAAATACTCATTCTTATAGTTAAATTAATAAGAGTTTTCAATTAAAATTGATTAAAATAGGGTTATTTGGTTTAAGAGAAATAAAAGGAAAGTTGAAAAGAAATAATATTATGAGGATGTTTGGTTTGGATAAAAGGATAGGAGAGAAATTAGATTAGAAATTAAAATATCATTTTACCCTTGTATAACACGTCTAGTATATAATGTTTAACCATCACAATTGAAACATTTAATCAATTATGAATGGCATATAATCAATTAAATGTTCTAATATAGGGACTCGCATTTAATTGATTATGAATGTGATTTAATCAATTTTGCTTGGTCATATAACCAATTATGTCTACATATAATTTATTATATGCATTTCGAATTGAACACAATCAATTAATTGCGCATATATAATCAATTGAAATCAACTAGCAGCTTAAAATCAATTATTCTCAACCTCAAAATCTATTATTGTTAATATAACTTTTAAGGTAATTATTGCAAAAGTCAACATACCTATATACGATGATTTATGATTAGACGGTGGTGTAAAATTACTTTACACCATCCGTACATTACCCATTTTCTCTTAAAAAATATGCCCATATTTAATGTCGTCCAACAATGTTTCAAACATAATTGTCTTCGGGTAACCAAAAATTTAATCTACACATAAATATATCCATTACACGCGGACCAAAAAAAATTATATACAAGTACACGCATCCACAAATAAAAATCACTAGTATTTTTTTAACCAAACAAAATAAAAAAATTGAAAAAGTAAAAAGAAGTCTAAAATTTGTCTTAACTGATTTCAACAGGCGAATCGGTCACACCTCACCCCACCAACCCCAACCATGAACAACAAAACAAAAAGTAAATTAAATGATTGCAAAATAATAAAATTCAGCCCCACAATTTTTGGTTGTTAGATTAGATAATCCTAATAGATACTTAACACACCTCCACAAACAATGCCGGACAAACCAACCCCAACAACAAACGACACACTCTGCTCCACTCCAGTGCCGATTGGGAATGCCAAGCTCAACAACGCCATCACACTTCTCCACTCCCTCGACAAAACGATGTCGTTTCAGCCCAGCCACAACAACACAACAACAACAACAACAACCCTAGCCTCTCTCCTCCACCGTTAAAGCCCTGGCTCAACCCTATGGTCCTCGCCGTGCGCCTCTCCGACGCGAAATCCAAAACCCTAACCCCCAATTCCGTGATGGACCGAACCCTCCTCCTGTCCGACGAGCTTCTTCTCAGAATCCTCTCGAAGCTCCCGGATTCGCAGCGAAACTCCAACTCCCTCGTCTGCCAGCGCTGGCTGAACCTCCAGGGCCGGTTGGTCCGAACCCTCAGGGTCCTCGATTGGAGCTTCGTCCTCTCGGGTCGGCTGATAACCCGCTTCCCGAACCTGAACCACGTGGATTCGGTCCCCGCCTCGTTCGCCTCCCGCCGCAACTCGGGCATTTGCGTGAGCCACCGCGTCGTCTCGACGCGCGTCGATCCCGCGTGGCCCTTCGGCGAGGAGAACCTGCTGCCGGCCGAGGCGGTCAACGCGGGGCTCCGATCCCTCGCCGCCGGGTGCCCCAACCTGCGGAGGCTCGAGGTCGCCGGCGCGGGCGAGGCGGGGGTTTCAGCCGTCGGCTCCGAGTGCGCCACGCTGCAGGAGCTGGAGCTGCAGCGGTGCGACGACGCCGTTTTGCGCGGGGTCGCGGCGTGCGGGAACCTGCAGATTCTGAGGCTGATCGGGAGCGTCGGCGGGTTTTACGAGTCCGTGGTTTCGGACATCGGGCTCACGATTCTGGCCCAGGGGTGCAGGAGGCTGGTGAAGTTGGAGCTTGTGGGCTGCGAGGGGAGTTTCGACGGGGTGAAGGCGATCGGGCAGTGCTGTGCGATGTTGGAGGAGTTGAGCGTTGTAGGGCACAGGATGGACGATGGGTGGCTGGCGGGGGTTTCGTTTTGCGAGAATTTGAAGACTTTGAGGGTTCAGAGCTGTAAGGTGATTGACGGGAACCCCGGGCTGGAGGAGCATTTGGGGTGCTGCCAGGCGCTTGAAAGGGTGCATCTGGAGAAGTGCCAGTTGAGGGATAGGAATGGTTTGGGAGCGTTGTTGTCGGTGTGTAGGAATGCTAAGGAGATTGTTCTTCAGGACTGCTGGGGGTTGGATAATGCCACCTTGAGTTTGGCAGTTATTTGCAGGTAATGTAATGTAGGCTTTTTTTTTTGGGGTGGGGGGGTGACAAAAGTTAGACGTAATTCTATAGGTACTTTTGGTGTTGTTTTTTAATTAGGATTGGAGTTTTATCTTGGTAATCAGCGTTTGCATTAAATGTTAGCAGAGGTGAAACTCCAATTCTGATTAAAGAACAACGCTGGAAGCGTTTACGGAATTATATCTAAGTTTTGTCCTTTTTCTGCTTAATTTTCACATTGGATTTGAATTTGTGAATGTGCAATAGAGTTGGTCCATGCTGAAATTTGAGGTTGCCTCTTTTGAAATAAAAGTAAAATAAATAAAATGTGTAATGTGAAAAAACAAAGATAGGATTTAATTAGCATGCACTTGTCATTGTAGAGGGTTTTTGGGAAAAATGTTGACATTTGTAATAACTACTTTGAAATTCGTATTTATGGTGATTTCTAATTGGTTGATACTTGATAGTGAAAAATCTTTGCATTGACACTTGACTTTGTATTGAAATATATGTCCATGTTGATTTGAATTTTGAATTATGATAGTTTTTTGCTCTGTCATCTAATAATGGATTGTTGTGTGTTGTAAAATTGTTAGTTTTTGTAATAATTACTTTAAAAGTTATATTTAGGGTGAATTTTGATTAGTTGACAGTGTAAGGCAAAATTAAACTCATAAAAAGTTATATCCATGTTGATTGGAATTTTGAATATTATGATAGTTTTTTGCTCTGTCATCTAATAATGGATTGTTGTGTATTGTAAAATTGTTGGTTTTTGTAATAATTACTTTAAAAGTTATGTTTAGGGTGGGTGAATTTTGATTAGTTGACGGTGTAAGACAAAATTATACTCATAAAGATATATCCATGTTGATATGAATTTTTGAATTATAATAGTTCGTTAACTCAGCCTGTTTTAAATTAAGAATGGATGTACCTTTATTTTCTTACTTTACGCATTTTCTCACTTCAATAAAGTCGAATCATGAATTTTTTGTAGTGCGTAGGTGTAAAATTGTTTCCTAGCATCGTATCCATTGGTAATCTGGTTTGCAGGTGTAGAGAAAAATCTTAAAGTTTATGAAGTTGAAAATAAGCAATGATAACTTTTGGGTTTGGTGTGGTCCAGGTGTCAGAGTGCTTGTGAGAGTTTATTTTGAAATTTGCCGTTTTTGTGATCTTCAATCGGGGATCACTTTATATTAAAACGTATGGTTTCTTGCAGCATTTAAGAACATAGTTTTGATATCTTTATTATTTATCATGTTTAAAGGTGGTTATGTTATGGGTATCCTTAATTGATAAGTTATATGGATGTGTTGCCAATATACTGGGGTTATTTCTAAGTTACACTACAGTTGTTGTTGGTCTATTTTCAGGCGGGTAAAATTGTTTTACGTAGAAGGATGCTCGTTGCTTACAACAGAAGGTTTGGAGGCCGTAATTGAGTCCTGGAAGGAGCTCCAGTGCCTTAGAGTAGTCTCATGTAAAAATATAAAGGATAGTGATATCTCTCCTGCACTGGCAACCTTATTTTCTACTCTCAAAGAGTTCAAATGGAGGCCAGACACAAAATATCTTTTCCCATCTGATGTGGGGATAAGCATGGGAAAGAAAGGTGGTAAATTTTTCAAGAGAACATGATGATACATGTATTCGCTATGTTGTCAGAATCTAGGCCATGGTATTAGGAACAGATATTCTCACTCACTGATTATAGTGAAATTTGTACCATCATGTAATCACGTAGTTAGTTTAGATGGTTAATAACTAGGTATTGACAGGGGGAGATTATTCCTGTTACCCTTCCCCTAAAGATGTAATTATGTGTAAGCCCAACCCATTTCATTTCGTGTTGAAATTGGGTAACTTGTACCCCTGCAGTTTTTACTGTCGTTTTGTTTCTACCATTAGAAGAATAAGGAAACAAACTAGAGATGTAATTGTATGTAAGCAGAACACACAGTTGACTCCAAGTAGAGAATTGGGTGCCTTTGTTTCGCAGCTTTTATTTATTTGTTTGCAACTGTAGAAGTTTGAAAGTAACAATGCAACCGTTGTCTGTGGGACTATGGCACATTTGGGTGCCATAGTGTTAGCAATGTGTGCTTGTTTAAATGTCACGAGTAATTAAATTTGGGGGTTAAATATATTTTAGGTCTTCTAAAAATATGACAGAATTAATTTTAGTCTCTAGAAATTTTTTCTTGAATAAAGTTCCTTATATATTAAAAATATCTCAATTAGATCATTGTGTTAAATTCTGTTTAATTTTTTTGTTAAATAATGGTCACATCAGTATTATAGTCATCATTAATTTGTTAATGTGATTATCTATGTTAACTGTTATGTCTAAGTCAGATTAGTAACATATTTTTTAAATAAAATTATTATATGTTTAACTCTAAACCAGATTTTTTTTAACTTTAAAGCAAAAGTAATTATACGATTTTGTATTAAAAATTATCACTGGATACTTCAGGTAATAAAATATTTTACATGAAAGCTTGATATGATCATCATTTAACAGAAAAGTTAAACAGAATTTAACAAAGAAATCTAATTAGGGTATTTTTAATATTTGGGGACTTTATTCAAAGAAAAAATTTCTCAAAGACTAAAATCAATTCTGTCTTATTTTTGGATAACTAAAAACATATTTAACCTTTAAATGTGGATACTATGCAAAACATCATTGTCATTTAAGAGTATAAATGAGTGTAATGTGATAGTCCTTTTGTCTTATATATACTTCAGTTAGTTTAGTTATTTTCGTTACTGCGTTAATTCTTTGAAGTTTTTTAATTTCAAATTAACCGTTTAAATAATTGAAATATCTTTAAGAAGATTAAAGTTGTGACACATTTGATTATTATTTTGTATCTTAAAAGAATTAATTCAAGTAACCATGTAGCCGTTGTCTGTGGGCCTACGGCACATTTGGATACCATAAAGTTTGCAAGGGATCCTTGTTTAAATGTCATGAGAAATTGAAGTTGGATGACTATGTGAAACATCATCGTCATTTAAGAGTGTAAATGGGTGTAATGATAATCCTTTTGTCTTATATATGTACTCCGATTAGTATAGTCACGTCACAAAACATGAACTAAAACATAGGAACTATTTTTTTATTCTATTTATTATCATTAAGAATAATTATCAAGATAATCTTTTAAAGTTATTCTCGTTACTGCATTAATTCTTTGAATTTTTTTTTTTCAAATTAATCATTTAAATAATTTATCTTGTGAATGAAAACATGGTTAAAAGAGAAGACCTCACTAAAAGTGGGCAGCTAGATTTTTTCAGTAGAGATTAGTTATCAACAAAGTCGGTAGATACTAGACTCGTACCTATAAACATGGTAACCAAAAAAAATTATCTTGAAGAGGGTTGAAGTTGTGACACAATTGATTATTTACTTTGTATCTTCAAAGGATTAATCTACGAAAATAAATAGAGAATTAATGTAGTGATTTTTATAACTTTAAAGGTGTGTTTGATACACGTTAAGGAACAATACAAGGAGAACAGGACAAGACAAATGCTTAAGTTGCAGAACAACTTTTTATCATGTGTTGTGTTTGGTAGATAATGAATGACACAAACAAAAAATATATATGAAATTTACCGCAATGCCCTTTTTTTAATATAAAATTATCTTAATACAATTTATATTAATTATCTTAATATGACAACAATGGTAGTGGTGGCAGCAGCGGTGGTGATAGTGGCGGTGGGGTGGCAACACTGGTGGTAGTGGCCTAGGGGTGAGCACAAAAACACCATTAGACCAAAACCCGAAAAACCAAGGTTGGAGAAAAGTATAAAAGTCGAAGCGGTTAGGATAGCGGGTGGTGTGACTCAAAAAAATTAGTTGTAAATGGGTATTATTGGTTGGATTTGGTTTGCTTCAATACATTTCGTTCATATCCGAATTCGACCGAAGTATACGTTAAAATGCTTAGAAAAATAAATCTCCATTAATCAGTCACTAGTTAGGAACCATATAAAAAAAAAATAGAAGTGTGTCAATCAAGACTCACTTTGCTTTCACTCAATGTTAGTGGCTCAGTGCCCTTTCTTCTTCTCCGCCCTCAGTTTTCCTTTTGCCTTTTTTCTCATTTAGTAGTTAGTATGCTTCTTGCTAGTTTCTAGTTTCTTCTTTGCATCTAGTTTCTTTCTTTTTTATTCTCATTTTTTTAATCAAGCCTTTGATTTGCATTCTAAATACCCATAGCCATCCTTGCAAAGTACATGGTAAGGAAAATGTTGTATAGCATTATGTTCTACAAAGCACACAATGGGGAGAAACATTATATAGCACTAGGGAGGGGACCATGCCATTTTGCAAAGGCCATGACGGAGGAAGTTGCTGTGCATACTAGGGTTGTGGAGTGAGGTTTTCATGCTACAACTAGATGTTGAGATTTACTCATGTCTCTCTATCATAACAATCAATAATATTTCGTCTTCATTTTCTTCTATTTTTTGGTTAAAGTTTTTGCCCTTTTACTTTATCTGATTTGGGTTTCTTCTATTATTTGATCTAGGTTAGTTATTTTCCTCATTCAAACTTGTTAAGAAATCATTTTGATTGTCGTTCACCACCATGTTAAACCACCTAAACCCACCTGTTCAAATCGTGACCTACGCAACTCGATGAAGCATGTGGTCAGAAATGGGCCAAAATATGAAGGGTTTAGTTTGTTACGAATTGAGCTCTTTAGGCCTAACTTTGATTGAACCTGACCATTGCTCAGCCCTAGTAGTGGTAGCGACAACGATGGTGGTGACAGTGGTGGCGGTGTGATGACGATGAAGGTGGTGGCAACAATAATGATGGTGGTAGGGGAAAGATAGGAAAGAGAAATATTAAAATTATTAAATGTCAAATAAAATGTGTATTTTTGTTTTTTGAGTACTTTGTACTTGAAACAAAAAGTTGTCCTATGGTTTACTGAGTAACAAAAAAGTGAGCTTTTGTCCTATCCATCTTCTTTTTCTTGTGTTGTGTCATGATCTTATTTTAAATCAAACAAGGAACAATTATACTTGTATTGTTCAATATCTTGTTTTTTTAGCAAATCAAACAGACTCTAAAGGATAAAAAAGTTTCCTTTTAAATTAAATTAAAATTATTGTTGATTTATTAAACAGAAAAGGTGTGTCAAAAAGATTCAAGTTAACATTATGATCATTTAAAGCTTGCCACGTTAATATCATTACAAAATTTAGAAAGTTACACTCAATGCTATAACAAGAAAGTACAACACGAGTAATTTTCAAGGGATGACCATTCGTAATTCTATTTTTATCTTAGCACACTTAATAAGAATGTGGAAGCAGAGAAGAAAAAGGCAAAAAAGAGACACAACACAAAGATTTTCCAAGAGGTAACAAATCAATATTATTTTTGTTCAAGCATGTATAAATTAGGAGTTCTAATGAGATTCAATACTATTAGTGATGGTATGATCACAATTATCAAGTATTGTGTGATCAACTCCTATATGCTTGTTATCAAACTTGCCTTTCGTTTTGAATGACCATAACTTTTGATCTAAGAGGAGCATGAGGCTCTTAAGATATTACCTAAAATCTCATTTGAGTATGCCTAACTACAATGTGGAAAAGGGGGGAAGAAGAAAAAGGCAAAAAAAGGTGCAACTTGAGGACTTCATCATCCTAGTACTACTTTCCACCTAAGCACAATTAATGAGTTATGATAGGATCCATTACATTACTGCTAGTTTGATCACATTTGTCGATGTGTGATCAACTCCTATATGTCTACTCCTAACACTGCCTTAAATAACCATTATTTTTTTTAACTAAACGAAGTCACAAGTTCGTGAAATATCAACAAAAATCTCATTTTGAGCTCATCATCATGGCAACTTGGATATGCTCAATTAGTTTGATTTCAAGCGGCAGGAAATGAAGTTTAGGCTCCATTTTAGTACTTTTTGGTCTTTAATTGGCCTTCTCCACCTAGTATCGGAGCTTGTTATGTAAAAATAGGCCAATGCAATGGAGAGCATGCTTAGTAGCAATGTGGAAGAGGGGGAAGAAAAAAAAAGAGGTGTCATATGACAATTTCTTGGGAGGTCACCTATTTTAGAACTACTCTCTCACAAAAACACATAATTGCAAAGTTTTGATGTGATTTAAAGCATTAGTACAAGTATGATTACACCTATCAAGTGACATGTTCTCAACTCCTTTATGCTTGCCTCTAACTTTAAACAGCCATAACTTTTGATTTGATAAGAGTCATAAGGTCCACAAGATGACAAACATAAAGCTCATTTTGAGTCCATCACCATGGAACCCAGGATTCACTCAATAGGGGCTGATTTTGAGTTCCACAGAGTAATGTTTGTGGGTTATTGTGGAACTTTTTGACCTACATTTGTCCTTTTCAATCCAAACCTAGAGTTTTTCATGCAAAATGGCTTTTACAAGGAAGAGTACACCTGACTATGGTACAAAGGGGGGGGGGGGGGGGAGGTGAAAAAGGGGTACAACACAAGGACTTCCTAAGAGGTTACCCTCCTTAGTATTACTCTCGCCTAAACAAGCTTATCTTTATATATTTGATTGGATCCATTGCATTAATGTTGGTTTCATTGCATTTCTGAAATAATGTGTAATAGCCTACTAAATGTTTGCCCTCTCCCCTGCCACTAGCCTTGTATGGCCATAACTTTTGATCTAGGAAAAGTATTAGGGACTATAAGATATCAAAAAAAATCTTGTTTCTTTTGGCAACAACAAGCTTGTATGATTGATGATGATCTTGGGCACCAAAAAAAGATGTTTGAGGGGTTGTTCTAGCAAAAGATCAGCGCTTAAATGTAGTGAAGAAGATAGGGAAGAAGAAAAAGGCGAAAAAAGATATGTAAGACAAAGGCTTCCCAAGAAAACACCTATCTTAGAACTATATTCACCCAAGCACTATTAACTATGGATTTCTAATGGGATATGGCACATTAGTGCTAGTATGATAGTACATGCTAAGTGAAGCACAAACAATTCCTATAAGCTTACCCTTGACTCCACTATCAGTTTGGAATGATCATAACTCTATACCTAAGAGGAGCCACAAGGCCCATAAAATATAAATGAAAAGGATAGCTTTAAGTCCATTGTTAGGGCAATATGGCTCACCCAGTTGGGGCTGATTTCGATGGCTATAAAGCAAATTAGGATGCTATTCTAGCACTTTTCAGTCTATAGTTGACTATCCTTGTATAAGCCCAAAGTTTGTTAAGCAAAAAAGGAAATGCAAGGGAGAGCATGCCTAAATGGAATGCTAAAGAAAGATGTTAGGTTTAAAATGATCCAACCAAGGGTTTTAATGATAACAAACAAAAAATAAATGGATAAGAAATGTTCTTTTATGTTATTGCCATTTGTTAGCTGTAAGATGATCCAACCCTTAGTTTTAATGATAACAAACAAAGTATAAGATGATTATATTTTGATAAATACTAATAGATTTTCATGTACTATAGATGGTCCTAAATGATTGTTTGAAGTGGAAGAAACTTAGTGCATCCAGCTCGCTTTACCTGTTAGAGTTACTCAAAGTTTCACCTATCACAAGCCATTATTTGATAAGAAGACCCTTAAAGCCTCAAGGCATAATAAAGGGTATAAGTTAGATGGCGTATCCTGTAAGCCTAAGTCTTCATTTTAGTCAAAAGAAACAAAAGGAGAGAGTTTGCCAACTCTCGTACCTCAAAGAATGTGACTGGCACAAAAGTAGAGTTAATAAGACAACATTGCAGATAAAGTAAACAAATAAAACACAAGTACAGAAAAATTTACTTGCTATGCAAACAAAGTACAAAAAGAGAAGTTATGTATTTTATCGAAGAATCCTTGTCAAAATGGGAAGAAACTCTCAACAATTATTTTTTTCGTCGTCTATAAAAGTCTCAAGAGTTAACAAGCTCTAAAGATCTTGCACATTGCGTTTACTACGTGGGGTTGTTGATTGCCTGAAAAGGTAAAGTATAAAAGAATACTTGTAAGAGTGGGTAATGTAATGCCCTAAATTTTTTACTAATTATTTTATACATTTATGTAGAACAAATAACAGCAAAATAACATAAAAATAATATAAATGTTGTTAGCTAAGTATTATATGAAAGCACAATGCTACTTATCACAATGAATTCAGACCATCAAATTTTAGTCCTTACATGAAATGAATAATTTTAGTATTTTATTTATATAATATGAATAATTTTATGCTTTTTATAATAAATAATTATAATCATAAAATTTACATATTAGATTTTGACATGTGCAATGTACATACTCAAATACTAGTAACTCATAACTCACATAAGATTTAGTTCCACTAACAATTTATGTGTAAATTTTAAAGAAAAATGCCAACAACACACTCTAATATATTCTTTTGAACATACTCTTTACTATTAGCTGAAATTTGTTAGAAATCAAAATTTTATGGGTCCTAATTCCTATTTAAAGAGTTTCTCTCTTAATTTTATAGTTTTCAATAAATTTTAATTAATAATAAAGTGTGTATGGTTGGAATAAGGCCTAGAAAAACTTATAAACAACTTATTTAGACTTATCTTCTATCATAAGTGCTTGTGAGAGTGCTTGAGAGAGCTTATAGAAATATCTTATGAGTGGTCCATAAGTTATTTTGAGCTTATTTTCATAAGTTGTTCGATATAACTTATTGGCAATAGCTTATGCAAGACTTTAGAAATGCACCCCTTCGATCTACACATTACTACACTAAGTATTTTTATTTTTCATTTGTTTAATCATTGTTGAAAACCACGCGTTTGAATCCTGTCAACTGTTTGAATTCTATCACAGATTCACAGAGAAGCACACATTTGTTCTTATATATTTTTCGTTTCATAAAGCTATATATATTCGTTTGTTCCATTAAATGCTATCATAAAAGCTAAGACCTTTATATATATATATATATATGTATGTGTGTGTGTGTGTGTGTGTGTGTGTGTATATATATATATGTATGTATGTATGTATGTATTCTTAATATTTTTTATGAACTAATAAAAGGTAAATAATGAATAATTTTTTTTATTTTTAATATTTTTGTGATATATAATGTTATTTTTTAAATTATTTAGTTATTTTTTACATTTTTATTTTACTTTTAATCATAATTTGATTCCTTTTTAAAAAAAAATAAAAATGAGGCAACAACTTATAAATACTTATGTAATAATATATGTTAGAAATAATTCTTTAAAGACATGCTTTAATCTTTAATTTAAGAGATTTTTAGGCGGAAGCGATATAATTACAAAAATATGCATATACAAGAACAACCTGTTCTTGTTCACATAGGTTCTACATCATGCTAGATTACTAAGGATAGAGTCAACACTTGGATCCATAGTCGGTTCTAATATAAGTGTTCTTCATAGAATCTTCGAGGCAATTAATCATGAACACGAACAAAGAGAGTTGGTGGCTTTATGGTTTTTCCTCAACCGAATCTCTTAAGTTTTCGATGGGGCCTTAGCCTTTCTTCAAATTGGGAGAAAGGAGTATGAGTTTTTAGTGATTCAGTATATTAGGAGATCATAGCCTTCTTATAGTGTGTTAACTTAATAGGATTTCCATTATCCCCTAATGGGCCAACACTAACATCTACTCATTTAAGCCCATATCATCTTATTTAGAAGTCTAATGAGCTCACTTTAATTTGACCGCATAAAATAAAGCAAACTAATGATAAATAGCTAATATAATTGTCTTATAATATTAGCTCATATTAATTATTGGAATATAAAATTCCAATAATCTATCACTTGGGCTACATATTATAACAATTATATCACAACTCTTTTGACGTGCATCTGTATGCTATTTATCTTTAGACTTCTACTTTAACAATCTAGTTCATCTTATGCATCAATAATGGAACCATCGCTGCTTTCGTCACTACCGTAAAATGTAACTAGACCCCAATGACCACCACATCAACACACTTATTGACATAGATCAATATGGATGAGTAGCATGAAAATTATATGTAATGTGATCTCAATCATGCCTATTTCCAACTGGTCTAACTTTAGTCTTTAGTAAGATCAATCCAAAGTCCTTAAGCACAAAATAATTTTGCACACAAGATACAAACAAGTTGATTAATAAACTCATAATATTTATTTTTGCTGAAAAAACGAAATAACATAAAGTTTGTATTAAATAAACATAGAACATAAAGAAAGACTCCCATTAAACTAAGGCAACCTTAGTGACAACACCCATATGACCAACATGCTCATGAAAGACCTTAGATGTCAAGCCCTTAGTTAGTGAATCAGCTAGCATAGAATCTATCCCTATATGTTTTATTGAAATATGTTTTTCTTGAACTCTTTCCTTAACTACAACATACTTAATGTCGATAAATTTCAGCATCATAGAACTCCTATTGTTGTTGGAGTAGAGCATTGATAATTTATTGTCACAATAAATTTTGAGTGACCTTTCAATGGTGTCAATCACGCGTAGGTCTGTGACAAAATTCCGCAGCCATAACCCATGGTTTGATGCCTCACAACAAGCCACAAACTCCACTGTCATGGTCAAAGAAGCTACAAGAGTCTGTTTGGCAGAGTTCCAAGAAATAGCTCCTCCAGCCAACACATAGATGTAGCCTGATGTGGAGTGTCTGTTGTCGGGCATCCTACAAAATTGGAGTCAGAGTACTCAATGATCTTTAAACTTTTATACGTTTGATAAGTAAGCATGTAGTTTCTTGTTCTCTTCAAATAGCACATCACGCGCTTCACTGCTTTCCAGTGTTGCATACCAGGATTACTTATATATCTCCCCAAAACTTCTACTATAAATGCTATGTTAGGACGAGTGCAAATTTGAGCATACCTAAGACTCCCAACAGTAGAAGCATAAGGAATCTTTTGCATCTCTCCCTTTTCAAGATCAGTAACGGGGCACTATTTGAGACTAAACTTGTCTCCTTTAGCAACGGGTGTATCTTTTTGTTTACTATCTTTCATGCCGAATCTATCTAGAACTGTATCGATATAACTCTTTTGTGATAACCTAAGAATACATTGAGAACAATCTCTAAGTATTTGGATTCCTAAGACAAAAGAGGCGTCCCTAAGGTTTTTCTTCTAAAAAATTTTCGTGAGAAATTTCTTGGTTTCGTGCAACAAGCCTATGTCATTGCTAGCTAACAGGATATCATCAACATATAATACCAGAAAGACAAATTTACTCCTACTAAACTTTTGGTATACACAATCATCAACCAAATTTGCCTTGAAACCATAGGAGGTAATAACTTGATGAAATTTGCAATACCATTGACGGGAAGCCTATTTAAGGCCATATATGGATTTCTTAGTTTGCATACCATGGACTCTGGATCGCTTGAAACAAAGTTCTCTGGTTGCACTATATAGATTGTTTCATCAATGTTGCATTTAGAAATGCAGTTTTTACATCCATCTGATGTAGCTCTAAATCAAAATGAGCTACAAGTGCCATTATGGTCCTAAAGGAGTCTTTTGAAGAAACTGGAGAAAAAGTCTCTTTATAATAAATGCCTTCCTTTTGAGTAATGCTTTTAGCAACAAGACAAGCTTTATATCTCTCAACATTACCCTTTGAATCCCTTTTGGTTTTAAATATCCATTTACAACCAATGGGTTTCACACCTTCAGGCAATTTGACGAGATCTCAAACGTCATTGTCAGCCATCGATTTCATCTCGTCATTCATGGCATCAATCTACTTTTGAGAGTTAGAACTTTACATAGCTTGACTAAAGTTGATCGAATCTTCCTCAGTCAAGCTAAAGCCATCCTCATGTTCTTGAAGAAATACAACATAATCATTTGAAATTGCACTTCTTCTGTCCCTAATAGATATCCTTAATGGCACTTGTTGAGGTTGTTGAGTTTGAACTATAGGTGGTGATTGGGGAGGAATTTCAGTGTTGTTTGGTTCTTGAGTGATGTTAGGAATAACATCATTATTAATTAGTGGATCTGTTTCTTGAACAATGTTAGGTGAAAAGACTTGTTCATTGTCAATGACAAGTTCTTCTTCAAAGACAATACTCCTTATGTTTCCTTTCCTTCCAAACTCACTTCCTCAAGGAATCTTGCATTCCCCGTCTCAAAGAAAGATCTTGTAGTGGCATTGTAAAACTTACATCTGCGAAAGCATTCAGCATGACCAACAAAGCAGCAACTAACCGTTCTTGAGTCTAGCTTACTCTCATGCAGCCTATAAGGCCTTGCTTTAGCTGGACATCCCCAAATTTGCATGTGCTTAATATTGGGCTTTTTCCCAGTCCATAGCTCATAAGGGGTTTTAGTAACTACTTTACTTGGTACTTGTTAAGGATATAAATTGTGGTCTTTAATGCCTCTCCCTAAAGCGACTCTGGTAGAGAAGAGTGACTAATCATACTCCTTACCATATCCTTAAGAGTCCGGTTTAGTTGTTCTACAACTTCGTTCATGTTGGGTTTGGTTGGCATAGTGTATTGTGGAATGATTCCACATTCATTGAGGAAAAGTGCAAAGGGCCCTGGACGTTGTTCACCTAGCCCATCATATCTACCATAGTATTCACCACCACCGTCAAATTTTGCAGTCTTAATTTTCTTTCCTAGTTGAAGTTCAACTTCAGTTTTGAAAGACTTGAAAATGCCTAGAGACTGAGACTTTTCATGAATTAAATAAAGGTAACCGTACCTCGAGTAACTGTACCTTGAATGTAATAAAGTACTTTTGTCCATTCTATGAATTTGTAGGGAAAGGACCATAGATATTCGTATGTATTAGTTCTAAGACGTCCTTTGCTCTATCAGCACCTAAATTCCTTTTGTTTATTTACCCTTAATACACTCAACACAGACTTGGAAGTCTGACAAATTTAAGGATCCAAGAATTTCCTCTAACACAAGCCTCTGAATTCTCTTTTTAGAGATGTGGCCTAAGCGTTTATGCCATAAAGTGGCGGCATTTAATTTACGTTTCATACCACACGAATCTATTTGCAATATCTCATTATAGGAACACTTAATATCAAGCATATAAAGATTGTTAGTTAAAGACTCGTAACCAACGATATTTGAATCATAAGAGAGACTAACTTTATTGTTTCTAAATGAACAAAGAATAATCAAATTTGTTTAAAATAGAAATAAAAATTAAATTATGTCTAATAGACGGTACAACATATGTCTCAACCAAATCCAAATAAAAACCAGTCTTTAAAAGCAATCTAAAAGTTCCTATAGCTTTAACTGCAACTTTATTGCCATCACCCATATAGATGAATCTTTCAGTATCACTTAGCAGACAACTCCACAAGCAACCATGCATAGACATACTTATATAAGTAATAGCACTAGAATCTACCCACCAAGTGTCCTTGGGTATAGAAACTAAATTAACTTCAGAACAAACAAAAGTGAGAAGTTTACCCTTCTTTGCACGCCAAGTGGCGTACTTAGAACACTCCTTCTTCATGTGTCCTGACTTCTTGTAGAACAAGCAAGCAAATTCTTCATTTTGCTTCTTCAGCTTCTTCTTTTGAGAAGAACTTTCCACAGTTTCCTTATGTTTCTTCCTCTTTTTGTTCTAAGAGGTCGAAGCCATATGAGCACTTTTAAGTCTTATCCCTCTGTAGTCTCTATTTCTCTTGCACACAGTGAGATATAAGCTCATTGAGGGACCATTTGTCTTTCTGAATGTTATAACTCACTTTGAATTAGCCAAAGTGTGCTGGAAGTGAGATCAAAACCAAGTGCACAAGAAAATCCTCAAAAAGCTCTAACTTTAGTGCCTTGAGTTTCGATGCGAGATTAGACATCTCCATAATGTACTCCCTTATGTTCCCTATACCTTTATACCTCATAGAGATGAGTTTAGTCAAATGACTACTCATCTCAGCCTTTTCATTCTTGGCAAATAATTGCTTTATTGCCTCCAAGAACTTCTTAGCATTCTCGCTCTCAATAATTTTCCCCGAAATGCCTTCAAAATGGAGCGTTTGATGATAATGAGGCACATTTGGTTAGACCAATCCCACATTTCAATTTTTGCCTAATAAGAGTTCTCTAGAGTGGAAGTGGGTCATTTTGCCCTCAATGCCATGTCCAAGTCCATACAACCGAGAACAATTTCTACAACCTCTTTCCATGACTTGAAGTTCGTCCCATTTAGCATTAGGATTCCATTGATTTGAGTAATGAAGTTAGGAGTGGTAGTGGCAGCAACTAAAGAGAGAACAATAAACATACAATAACATCAGTGAGCATGTCAAAAGATAATTAATAAGACATAAACAAGATACCTAAGGCACCATTAATTCCTAATCTTTGGATTGAAAGAACTAACTGCAAGTGGTACTCTCGATGCAATGATCAAACATTGGTAATAAGTCCTATCAAAAAATGGTTGTCTTTGGACACTCCATTGTTCATATGGAAAATCAATCTTTATAATCACCACACGTTTACCATCACAAACATGTAATTATCCGACCAAACTGTGTCTTTCTTTGGGCCAAGCAAAGTTCACATGAATAATTCCACACAACATGTATGTAAATTCAATCGAATCAACCTACACAACAGAGGTTACTTTGGCAACATGTTGTTTCAATTAATCCAACCAAAATTACCAAACAATTAATAAAAATGGGAAGGGTCTAAATTTGTCTAAATCATGCATAAGTGTTGATGTTAATTTCTTATTTAATTTCATATTTTCTAAATACATCAGCAATATACTAGTAAATTGGACAATTTAGAAAACACAATAAATTATATATATATATGAATATATATTGCCTTAATGAGAAAACCAAAATTGATTGACGTCAATGTTACTATTTATAAAACAAATCACTTCGCAATCAATATATATATAAAATATGCCTTTTTCACCAAATCATTTGTGATCAATATATACCAAAATTGATCATATATATATATATATATACACACACACACTACACACTTAATTAAAACGCAAATCACTCGATCCAACATTTACAATTCCTGAATCATATATAATATAATATTCAAATAAATAAAAAAGGGAAAGCCCTTTATGCGCATGGAGATTTCACCTTGAACATCATTATGGATATAACCCATCCACGTTATAATAAAGAAAATGCAAAACGTTGACGACATTCACAAATAAGCCATTTTCTAATTAATTTCTAAATACCAAAGAAACAAATAATAGTTTCTTGATTTTCAATTCTCTTGATACTCAATGTAACCCCATTATAATGAAATCAATAAAATCGAATACGGGTTCCTAAAAAAAACATTGTATGTTTCGCACATATTTAGCATTAAAAAAAGCCTTTGAACCCCAGAGCAATTGCATTGTGAAATGTCGATACCCTTTTTTTTAATGACTTGCAATACATGATTTAGGGACACTAATGATGTGTTTTACTGGATAGAAATAAATTTCAATATTAACACAAATGAGGAAACAGATCAAGAGTCCCCGAAAAAGCAAAATAAGGTTCATACAAATTTGGGAAAGAACATACAACGCATTTAAGAATTAAACCCTAGGCATCAATCAAGATTTTTTAATCTTAATAACTCAACATAGAAGACCGCTCTAATACTAATTGTTAGAAATAATTCTTTAAAGGTGTGCTTTAATCTTTAATTTAAGAGATCTTTAGGCAAAAGCGATATAATCACAAAAGCATGGATATATCAAGAACAACCCATTTTTGTTCACATAGGATCTATCTCATGCTGGATTACTGAGGATAGAGTCAATACCTGGATCCATAGTTAATTCTTAATCTAAGTGTTCTTCACAGAATCTTCGAGGCAATTAATCACAAACACGAACAAAGAGAGCCAGGTGGCTTTATGGTTCTTCCTCAACCAAATCTCTCAAATTCTCAATGGGAGCTTAGCCTCTTTTCAGATGGGGAGAAGGGAGTATGAGTTTTCAATGATTCGGTATATTGGAGACCATAGCCTTCTTATAGCGTGTTAACCTAATAGGGTTCCCATTATTCCCTAATGGGCCAACATTGACTTCTACTCATTTAGGCATATATCATTTTATTTAGAAGTCTAATGGGCTTAGTTAATTTGACCATATAAAATAAAGTCCACTAATGATAAATAGCTAATATAATTGTCTTATAATATTAGCCCATATTAATTATTGGAATATAAAATTCCAACAATTTATTCAAACACTTTAAAATTGTTTTAGCACTTTTCAACATGTATATCCAAACTCAAAGAACTTATTAAATTTTAAGCACTTATGACATGGACTCTTATGCAATAAGGACTTATTGAATAAGATCTTAATTAAGTTGTTTATCCAAATAGGCCTAAGTATAAGAGCTTTGTTGCAGTCGCTCTTCGATTGTAAATTATACATCACTTGTTAGAGCCTTGCTATTTCTACCCTTCCCCCCCTCTTTTCACCCCTTACTTTTTCCATAACCTATGTAAATACTATATTGCCCCTCCCATTTAAATCATTACACCTCATCTTCCTCCCCTATTTCTCACACCCTGGCTCCCTCCTTCCTTTTCCTCTTCCTTTTTCTCTTCGCCTCGTCGCCTCCTTCGCAACACTGTCGTAAGGAACGTTGCCACTGTTGAGGAACGCTATTGCCACCATTGAGGAACTCTGCTACCACTATTGAGGAACACTACCGCCACTGTTGAGGACTATCGTAGCTCCCTCCACCAGATTCTTGTTCTCATCATGGTGAGTGAGTTTATGGTTTTCTCTTTCTTTTTTTTTAGATTTGACAAAATGATGATTTTGTTGTGTACAAATATAGAGCAAAATTGTGATTCTGTTTACGTATGTATTCATAGATACATAACGAAATCACAATTCTGTTGTGTATTTGGGTTAGATACATAATGAAATCCTGATTTTGTTGTGTATAATTTTATGTTTTAATTTTTTTGCTTTTAATTATTTAACTACTTATTTAAATTAAGTTTTAGTAATATTTTATTACAATATTTGTTAAATTATTAATTGTTATTATTATAATATTATTTATAATTATTACTTAATAATTATCAATTATTATTTTATTATTTATTATTATTTAATTGTTAAATTTTTATTACTGTTTAAGATTCATCATGTCGCGTACGAGGTTTGGATCCTATCATCTTAGATGAGCCCTTTTGTTGGATGATGCACTTGGCACATCTAGGCATTCACTCCTGACTGCATCTACACATCAGGCTAAAGACGTAGCACGCATAGTAGTGCAGCAACAATAGGTACAAGCTATGGTACATGAGCTAGAGGTTATGGTGCTTGAGGTAAAGGTAGAGGTATCTAAGAGTGCTTTGGTGAATCACATTGTTGGACCCCCATTTGAAGGAGGTCCTATAGACTTGTCTCTGCTTAGGTCCTATAGGGATCATGTTGCAGGATACATATGGATTGAAGAGCCCCGAAAGGAGCTTAGGTTTGTGAGCTACGGGGGTAAGGTGTTATCGATGCCTACGTAGCCAGAGGTTGCAAGGTATATAGAGAGGTCCGGGCTCGCCTTTCTTACATTGGCATAATAATTTGTTACAAAAAAGGACATATATGTGCCTTTATTAAGCGATGGCATAAGGACACTAGCTTTTTCCACCTGCCAGTAGGGGAGATGACTATCACCTTAGATGATGTGTCATCTTTCTTACACTTGCCTATTATAGGCAAAGTCCTACACCACAAGCATATTAGTCGTGCGGACGCTAACTGGTTGTTGATGAGTGAGCTCAGCTTTACTTACCTGGAGGCAGTTGGTGCAACTGACAAATGAGCTCGTGTGACCCTTTAGTGGCCAAAGGAGACATATAAGACATGTGTCACAGTTGAGGAGTATGTATTTGCTGCCAGATCTTTTTTGTTACATTCGGTTGGTTGCATAATTTTCGTCGACAAGAACTCGATGCATGTGCAAGTCTACTAGTTGGATCTCTTCCATGAGATTGAGTCCTGCGATGAGTACTCGTGGGGGTTCTGCTATGTTGGCCTATGTTTATGACAGCTCAGCATTGCCAGCCGTCGATCTATAGCGTAGTTTGGAGGATACATGAGTCTACTTATGGTACGATTATGTTTTTTTTTTTTTATGGTACGATTATGTATTTCTCTAGATAATGGTTTTACAAGCATGGATATATAAGCACTTCCCAACAGTCACCCCTCAGGAGCTGGCTGTCGATTATTCTGAGCAGTTTCCTCGTGCTTATAGATGGAAGGCTATGAAGGGTAAGGGCCTTGCATTGGGGACTAAGGAGGTGCTAGATCAACTGTAGTTGGACGACGTCATCTGGTTGCCATATGGCTCAAATAAAATTATTTGGCCGTTGCAGGTGATTTCCTTTTATTTTGGCTTCGTCAGACGTGGTCCGCATATCTTTGTCCATTTCCTTGAGAGGTTGTTCAGGAAGTTTGGTATGTTTAGGGATCCCTCACCCCCTGCTTGTTGGTTATTTGAAGCTAACCTTGTGTACTGAGCATTAGGAGGGCTGGCAAATGCACTTAGCGGATAGAGGGGTGCTTGAGCTGCATGGGGCTCCATGGACCTGCATGGATGGCTATTTGGAGTGGTTCCATCACATTTCCTATCCATACCTAGGGAGATCATCCACAAGACCCTTCACGAGTTCCTATGCTGCAGCCTAAGCAGTACAGAGGTAACTAGATGGAGTCTTCATCTAGCGACTCTCATTCATGTGAGGTAATTATCCATATCTTTCTCATGTGTTCTTTTAGTGACAATGAAACCTTCACTAATAATAGTTTGCATTCTTTTTTTTGTAGGTGATGTGGGAGACGGTTACTCGAAACCTCCATTAACAATTATTTTTTTGATGACAATGAAACCTTCATAAATGCTTGGGTGCACCTATTAAAGGAGAAGGAGAAGCAGGACAACCACCTTCAACGATTGATTTTTTATTTATGTTTTTTTACTGTTGGATATTTTGTATTTTTATTTTGTATGTACGGATCTTATTGTATATGTTTTTGGATTTTATATATGTTTTGGATTTTATATATATTAGACTTATTGCGTGGTTGTTATTATTATTACGTTGTTACAATTAAAGCACGTGATACAAATAAAAAACAAATAAACGCAACATAAATAATATTATTCGATTAAATAAAAGCACTTCTACATAGATGCTGATACAAATAAAAAAATAGTAAACAAAGTGCATCATCATGGTTCACTCAAACTAACGGTTGTCTGGTCATTGGAGCTAGTTGACGCCTCTGTTTCACGTAAGCACACGATGATCTCTTCGGTGGATCGTGGTTGACGCATACAGGCTAGGATCTCTTCGAGAGATCTACCTAATGTAGCATATAACTTAATCAATGTAAGTCTAGGAAATTGGGCAAAGATGTTCTCCATCATTGCCACATCCTGGTCGTGTTTAATCTCTGTAGAGTTGTATTGAACACAACCATTCCCTAAAGATATAGGTTGTTAATAATCAATATTAAGTAATTTTCTAGTACCTCCGATCTCATTATGAATTTTTTCCTAAGAGCAACAATTGTCATGTCCTTTTTTTTCCCTAAGAAAGTTTAGACCATGAGGACATTGAAACAAGAGCCCTTCAAATGTTATTGTGATATGACCATTGTAATACATAATAGCAAAGAATGAATCCATTTTCTTAGGAAAAGAAAAAATATGGAAAGAAGATGGTTGAAAACTTTGACAAATGGAATTGTGAATATGAAGGCAATGTGGTGCTTTAGAGCACATCTCTCTTATACTAGTGTAAATACTGTTCACGAGTCAATGAGTGATTAAAAGCTTTGTCCTATGTGTCAAAAAAAGAAATGGTCGAGATTGCACTGACTAAATCAAGGGTCCATATCACATCAATTCAAACCTGTACCCTATTTGCGCATTAGTAAAAACAGTCGAGATTGCACACAATAAATCAAGGGTCTAGATCACACCAATTAAACACGTGCCCTGTTCACACATCAGTGACTAATTAAAAGCGTTGTCTTGTGCGTTAAAAAAAGTAACGGTCGAGATTATACATAGGAAATCAAGGGTTTATATCGCACCGATTCAGATATGCACCCTACTTATGCGCCAGTGAATCATTAATAGCTATTCATGAAAAAAAATGAATTTTAAAAATATAAACAAATAATCTAGAAATACATAACAAAAATATACTTCCATTGTGTATGTATCTGAAATACACAACAAAAACATGTTTTCGTTGCGTATGTATTCGAAATACACAACAAAAACACGTTTCTGTTGTTATTTTTCGTTGTGTATTGTGTACCACGCAAACGTATTTCCATTGTGTTAAGGGGTGTAACCTTCATACACAATAGAAACATGTTTTCATTTTACATATTGTTTAATGAAAACGTATTTCCGTCAAGGGTATTTTTAGAAAAAAAAATAACAAACAAAATTTGGGATGAAAATAGCAAAAATTAGGTGGAAATAGCAGTACCTCACCCGTTATAAAGCAACTCACGTTTAAATAAACTTGGAGCATATCAAACTTACAAGTTAGAGATTTAAAATTTATTGAAAGTGCATAATGGCTATAACCATAAGGTCAAGTAGATACTCAAAACGGTTACTGATACCAGGATCAAAGATTGTGATAGACTTTTGGGTCCAACCCAATTTAATTTGTATATTAAAATATTTGGTTTGATAAGATAAGAAATTTAAAAAAAAAAATAAATTATGATATGATTAATTATTAATAATTTTAATTTTGTTTTTGAAATTTAATTAAAAGATAAAGATAAAAAAATTAAATTAAAAGGATAAATGATTTAGAAGATCATGTGTGCATATAAAGATAAAAAAAATAAAATTTAAATATATTTTTGTCCTGAACTTATAACATATATAATAAGGACTAAATTATGCATTTATTGTTTATATAAAAGTCTGACAAAACCGTGAATCCATGCCCGAGCCGCAAATTTCCCATCAAGGAATTTCAACGGTCCTGAATCACGCACACACCAGACAAACCCTTCCATGTCACACATGGGACCTCTAAATCTTCAGAACTCCCCGGCCCCACCCACACACCCTCGGCGCGTGTCTCACACGTGCGTCCCCAAATCCTCACATCACAATTAAATCAATCACCCTAATCACACATCACAGCCACAGGTAGTAGACCAGTTCAACAATGTTATCGATCACAGCCAAGCCTCGAACTGGAACCCTCTCCATCCCTCTCAAACGCCCTCACATAATTCTTTATACTTTAATTTAATTATTAATTTCCCCCCCCCAAAACCCCACAATACACTCTTCTAGATCCCTCTCCCATTACCCCTTCCCTCGTCTGTCGTATATATTCTTTCTTTATTCCTTAACTGCTGTCATCTTCTGCTCCACTCTATCACCACTTCCTCAAGCCATAACAAAAATTCACCCATTACCTATTACCCATTACCCATTCCTTTTTTTGTCTTTCGTGTATCTTCTTTAAGAGACAATCCTGTTTAAGATACTGTAAGACCTTCAATGTGTTCACCTCTCTTAGCAAGAATTCAAACCTTGATTCACCAGTTGCGATAAACTAGCCTCTTCCACTAAACTCAAACCCGTTGGTCTATTCCTTTTTCTTTTCATTCATTCATTCTAATTCTGAAAACGATGATTTACGCCATTTCTTCTCAGAACCCATTCGTGTGTAGCATGCCAAGACTCCATAATAAACATCGCAAAAAACTATTTCTGGCACCGAACTCGGGACCAATAATTTGTTTCCAAAACCGTAGCCCCAACAACAACAATGCCGTCAATAACGGACCCGCATTCATGGTGAACACGGTGACGAGGCACGTGCTCGTTAAGGAGAAGTACGAGGAGAAAGAGAGGGTTCCTTCCCGCAAGTTGGCAGCAACAGACAAACGCTGCTGTTGTGCGGGTTCGGTTACTGGGTACAAGGTTTCAGGTGTTTTCCGTGGCTGGCGCTTAATTTTCACATGGCCAGCAACCTCAACTTGCACCCCTCCACGTTGCAACTGGTGCAGAACTCTGCTAACCTCCCCATGGTGGCTAAGCCACTCTACGGAATCCTTTCGGATGCTATCTATATTGGAGGTGCTCACAGAATACCTTATGTTGTCATAGGAGGTATGGTGAACTAACATGTCAAATTTAGATGCAGCTCCTTAACGGACAAAACTTAGATGCAGTTCTATATATATTGTTGGTACTGTTTTCCAATCATATTTGGAGTTCTCGTCTTGATAATCTATGTTGACATTTAATGGAATCATTTATTACACATATTACTGATGTGAAACTTTAATTTTGATTGAAAAACAATACCAATAGCACATATGGAATTGCATATAAGTTTTTGTCTATGCTTAACTGCTTTATTATAATTAGAGTTTAATCTTGATAACTTATTGCCACTGCAAAGTAAAATTATAGTTTAGATTGGAAAACAGGACAAAAAATAATTGGGCCTTTTTTGTTTACTATTTTCAACAACAGTTTCTGTTTTCTAAAATTTGGTTGTCTTCTGAGCATAATTGAAAGTGTTTGCCTCGAGAATACATTTCTATTTTCTAAAAGATTGTTCGTTAAAGCACTTGAATAGAACACTTGAAGAAAATAGAAGATGAGGAAGAGAAAACATTTCCCAGCTGTTTCTAATTTTTGGTTTTGGATAGGAAATTGATGTGTGGAATTGTTTTAAAAATCAGTTTTTAAAACAAAAAAAAGGAGAAGGGAATCAAATAGACTCTTGAGTTTTGTAATTTTGGTTTCCCTTAAAGGGATAATGTTTTCATTTTCATTTTTTTAAGTGTTAACGTTTATGCCTTTTGCTTTCTCTGAATGAGTCAATTGGTGATGTAAAACCAGGAGTTACTGACCAAGGAGAAACTAACCTTTCTGTATGCAGCTATTCATTGGAATATATCTTTACATTTCAATATCACTCGCTTTTTGTATTTCTAATCGTCTTTTGAAAGAGCATATTGATGTAATGAATGACTTGTTTTATTTTATTTTTCTCAGTTATTTTGTTTGTGTATTTATTTTGGGCTTTGTCTGAAGTGAGATAAGTTTCAAATGAGAGCATATAAGTGCAAAGACCAGGATCAGAATTTAACAGTTTAATCAGAAAATATATGGAATAAGATAGACCAAGCACAGACTATGAATACTGAAAATTAAACACAACTTAATCCATGTAATTCATGAGTTTTGAGATTCTAGAACGAAATCTCTGTTATTTTGTTCTGTTATTGTGTCTTTAGGTTGTCCTTTTTCTTTACATTTAGGTTAGATATCTGTTGCCATATGTTAGTTACCATGTCTTATGTTCAACGTGCCTCGTTCTGTATCAACAAATTCTATACAGAACCAAGTAAAAGATCAAATTCCTTATCAAGCAAAATTTAATTTGGTTGAATATAAAAAAATGTTAATGATTAAGAAATTACAAGAGTAGTGCTCAGGAAGACTAGAAGAAAAGCAAGTAGAACTCCTTTATTTGACTTAGTAATCTTTTTTTTAACCATGAGTTTCAATCAAAGATATATGATTTTATAGTAGTGAAGTAACTTATGCCTCATAAGAACTAAAGAAGTTGGCAAACATGCAACTGTAACTTAAAAAATTGTTGAGTTTCTTGTGTATATGTAGAAGTAGATAATGTTGATTAGAGTTTTAAAATAGTCATGTGTATATGTATATTAACATCAGAAGATCTGAAAATGCGAAAAACAAGATAAAATTGGCATTATGTGTAAAAGTAGAACATATAGATATATGCCACACTGATGTATACTGTTGGAGTGTCACTCCTGTATATTCAAGGAAGTTTCTTTGACACAGCAGTGGAGTTAGGATAAAATTAGGCATTTGGTTTCTATATGGTGTAAAGCTCATTGTCTTTTTAAGGGGTTTTCCTACTGGACATGTGAGGGATTGGATAGCTTTGCTTATGTTTTCCAAGTTAATGAGGATAGTTATCCTATAAATTCTTTATAACTATATTTTCTTCTTTTATCCCCTCCTCCCAAAAAATATAAAAAATAATAAATACATTTTTGGTTCAATCTTCAGGTCTTCTGCAAGTCCTTTCTTGGAGTCTTCTGGCATTGGTCCCCATTGCACATGAACTGCTTCCCAACTTAATTGCATCTGTTCTTCTCAGTAATTTGGGAGCATCCATTACAGAGGTAGCACAGGATGCTCTTGTAGCAGAGTATGGCAAGAGGCACAAAATTGGTGGCTTACAGTCATATGCATTCATGGCATTAGCTGTAGGTGGAATCTTAGGCAACTTGGTTGGTGGTCATTTCTTACAGAAAATGCCTCCCAGAACCATGTTTGTAATATTTTCATCTTTACTGTCTCTACAACTAGCAATTTCTTTCTCAACAAGAGAGGAGTCTTTAGGCATAGCACAACTTTCAGGTCAAAATCTTGCTAGGAAGTCCATCTCAGAAAATATCAGAAAACAAGTCTCTGATCTTGTCATTGCTATCAGTGACAAGAGCATTTCCCAGCCTCTTGTATGGATTGTTGGATCAATTGCCATGGTCCCGATGCTTTCAGGCTCTATTTTTTGCTATCAGACACAGTGTCTAAATCTTGATCCTACAGTAATCGGGTGGTCTCGAGTGATTGGCCAGTTTGTGCTTCTTTCAGGAACTGTGCTTTATAACCGTTATTGGAAAAATTTTCCAACGAGAAAGCTGATAGGCATGGTGCAGATTCTATATGCTTCATCTCTACTTCTCGATCTCATTTTGGTTAAACAGATAAATCTCAGATGGGGAATTCCCAATGAGGTGTTTGCTCTTTGCTTTTCTGGTTTGGCAGAAATTGTGGCTCAGTTTAAGCTCCTTCCTTTCTCAGTTTTATTTGCAAATTTATGTCCAAAGGGTTGTGAAGGATCTCTCACCGCTTTCCTTGCATCAGCTTTGTGTCTATCATCAATAGCTAGTGCCTTCTTGGGTGTTGGATTGGCCTCTTGCCTTGGTATTACATCCGGTGATTACTCGGGTTTAACGACAGGAATTCTTGCACAGTTCCTTGCAGCTTTAGTACCATTAAGATGGATTCATTCTTTACCTGTGTCACAACCGGGTGAGAAGCGAAGGAAAAGAAGTATGAGTAGAAGAGCACGTAGAAGCAGAAGAGTTGGAAAAGTTGTGCTTGGTTCTGTTAATGTCTACCGGCCTGAGAGAGAATGAGAGTCACATAGGTGAAAATAATCAGTTCCTACCTACGCTGCTTCAGTGATTATGCAAGGATGAATGGTACTTGAGATCTGTGGTTTTCATCATCATTCTCCTGAAGATGATTCCTTTTGTCATGATTAGCTCAATTCATTTCTGCCACAGCTAGGATTTTTGCTCCATGCTGAATTCTTTTCTTGGGGCCAACACCTGGACCTGGTCACAGGTGATTTTTGAGCATAGAGTGGTCCTGTGTATATTTTCTTAGGAAGTTACTTGGATTTCAACATTCTACCTCTTGATGCTCCCCACTGATATGCCTTCTAATTTACCTTGGTTGTTTTCATGTCCATATCAACAACAATCTAAGGATGTTAACTGATCAGGAATATTCATCTCATGCTCTGTTCATGAAGATCTATGTACCATTTGATTGAATGATAAGTGGTATAAAAGAATTAACGATACCTTTTGGGGCTGAGAATCTCTTTTTAGTTTGAGGCTCAGCAATGCAGAAATCATAATAAAAAATGTTGCCAGCAATTAATATTTGTTGATCTCGGGATCAATTACTTCACTTTAGATAGTGTTTGACTTTTAATTTTTTTTAAAATAATATTAAAAGCTATTTTAAAGCTTAAAGTAAAAATAATATCTTCAAAATTAAAGTTAAAGTAATTTATTTATTTTATGAATTTTTTAGCTTAAGATTTATTTTTAAATAATGAGAAGAAAACGAAGTGAGGAGTGTGTTTTTAAGAAGTAAAGGTTCAACAAAGAGAAGTTCTTTTACTTATGTAGAAGCACTTTTTCATTTTTTTTTTAAAGAAATTAATGATAATAATTACAAGAAAAAATTACAAAAAAAAGATAAAGAATCGTCAAATTATTTTACAATTTTAGAAAAGCTTTTTAAAAATCATAAAATTTATAAATTTTGAAGAAATAGAAATAAAATTTAATTAAAATAGTTACAAGTAAAGTAAAAAATAAAGATAACATATGAATTAAAATATTTACAAATCAAAGGACAAATAAAACTTAAAGAATAAACACAATAATTTACAATTTACCCCGAATGAAAGAATTTTTTGCTATGAATTTCTCAAGTTCAATAAAAAATTTAAAGCCACGCAACTCTTTAAAAAACATTTTTGTATGGACTAGTTTGGTTCGTCTAAATTACAAAATGAGTTTCTTACAAAATTATTAAAAGGCCACTTTATTTAAAAAAAAATTGTTTTAAATATTATTCATCACAACCTAACCTACATCACAACTAATGTTTTAATAATCGAATCAGTCAAAGCACTGGTTCAATGTTTGATGGTTCAACCTTAGTCGAATTGGTATTAATTAAATAATATTTTAAATAAATTTTATATAATATATTAAATATTTTTAATAAAAAAACAAGAGATCATTTTGAATGATCCCACCTTATTTAGTTAATATGCAACATTTTCAAGGGAAATATCAATATAAGAGATCATTATTCTCTCAAAAAGCATTAGGATGGGTACATTGTCATTTACCTCTCAAAAGGATCACATCGACTTTAAAAGAAAATCAATCATCAATTAAAAAATATCCACCAAAGCGTCAAAATTATCACACGTTAAAGAAATAGGCAAAAGAAAAACATGCATAACAATTTTGAAAATGGATTCCTTGTTTTTGTTTTTTCAGTGGTCACAATACGAACCCTTGTGACAAGGGCAAGAAGAATGAACGGAGAAAAATTATGAGTACAATTATTTACTAAGGGGGTCTAGCTCAGTTGATTGAGCAGTGTGTGTGAGTTATAAACTCTTTGATACCGGAGTTTGACTTCCCTTTAAATCATAAAAAAAAAAGTGCAACAATTTCACACTTTCACATATTGGAAAGCTTTGTACAATGTACACAAAAGAATGAAAGAAAAGAATCAAAGAAAGAAAGAAGAGATTAAAGAACCCATTTTTTAACATCGTTTAGGCCACAAGTGTTTAACATTGGTTGAACCAGAAACCGCCATTTTTTAACTAGTTCAAACAATTTTTGACCAATTTTGTGAAGCACCAGTTTTGTAAGGTTTTATTGGACCAATTACCAGATCATGTATCAGTCAAATTGGTTAAACCGGCAATTTCAATTTTAAAAACATTAAGGGTTACACACTTCTAACTTTGAATTATTTATTTATTCATTTTTTTACTATAAAATAAAAACAAAGTAAATAGGTAAAAGTTGTTACGTTTCAAAGTTTTCATGCCATTATTTTTCATTTATTTCTATTCACATAGCCCATTCTTCATTGTTATTGTGGTGTTTTGTTTTTATCAAGAAATGCTTCCTTAAAAAAAGTGTAGTGTGTTTCAGATAGAAGGGTTAATTAAAGTGTAAAGCCTTATTAATCTTATGATTTTAATTTAGAACAACTAAGTCGTGACAATCTAGTGGTTTCAAACTTATTTTATTCTATTTATTTATATTTAGTTTCTTATTTCAATTATTTATTTACAATTGATTTACTTTATGCCAAAAGGATTAATTTGAGCATGACACCTTGTTAATTCTACATTTTAACTTAGAACATTTGAGTTGTAATAATATGATGATCCTAAACTTATTTGCCGAGGTAAAATGAATTTCAAAAATAGTTTCCTTTGTAACACCTACTAATTTTAGGGAATTATATTTACAATTGATTAAAAGGTTAAGTAATAATATCAATTTGACTAAACTTTCCCATCTTCACTTCTTGCGGATATTTAATAAATTACAGAAATATTATATAAAGAACCATGATCATAAAAGAAACATCATTACGTTATCTATTTGGATACATGATTAAAGTACAGTCATCTAGGAAATACAAGCGAAAGAAATACATTAAAAGTCATCCTAATTACCTACCCATGTATATACAACAAAATGACTTATGTTAAAGCAGTGTATATCTATACTATACCTCCCCAAAATATCCTAAGGTCTACAAGTTAGCTACATCTTTAGTAGTCCTCATAGCAAGTCTTCTAAATCTCGTGGAATGGCCGCATCTACTCGAACCACGAATGTATATAAAAAGAAACATAAAAAAGGAGTGAGGTTTCATAAAGCCTCATTCATTTTCTTAACAAGTTTAAAACATAAATACATATTTATTAAACAATCATACATAGGGAATCTTAGGGTTTGACCTATGTTATTATAACTCAATCACAGACTTTTATTGATGTATGGATCCAGACCCATCCTTGATGATTCACCTTAATCATCAGGAATCACTAGGAAGTGATTGGGAGTTCGTATAACCCCTCACAAGGTATAGACATCCATGTCGTAATCATCATCATCGAGGAAAGGGCTTCATGCCCATCAAGGGTATACACTCCACCAATCTCGGTGATGCTGAGCAGGCATCAGGGTTACTAAGCCAGTTTACGTGATTTATCTCGACTCAAGGATGCTATCTTGGCCATTAGGACATTCACAACTCGGTACCTTTACCCTCAAGACCCGAACAATGGTCCTTGCCTTTCACCTCGCAATGTACCAAATTGTAACTTTCCAGAATACAGGCACTCATACTTCATAGCATGGCCCATCACAACAGAGGGTTCCTACAATTTGTTCTCTAAATTTCATGACACACTTTCTGGACAATCCAGAAAAGTTTCAGAATCACGTTCATGCACTCATCATTCATAATAGTCACAGTACTTAATGAGCATATCAAGTTTCGACAATAGAATTCCATACAAATAATTCAAGAAATCAAACATACAAATACAGTACAAGTATAGTATTATTTGATTTATTCTTCTCTTTTTCTAATTTCTCAATTTAAATTAATTTTAAAAGAAAAACTTTCTAACCATAAATATAGTTGGTATTGTGTAATTATTTTACAAATTAAACTAAATATTAAGAGTAACCCTTTTCTGATGTGGAAGATCAACTTACACTACAACCACAGAGCATATTAAGGATCCTCGTAAAATATGACCATTTCTTAATTTAATTGACAAAATTCAAGATTAAACTTAACAATAATTAGCATCATAAATCCATATAATAAAATTTAAAGTAACATGACATAATGAAATAACAAGAATTAACTTAAAATAAAAAGGATTGGGGGCTAATCCAACAACAATAACCCATTGAGAAATGAAAATAGAAGCTTAACCCCACTCCCCCCTTACCTCAAATAGTGACAAAGTGGGTGGTGTTGGTGGAGCTTGACGATAGAAGAAGAGGCAATTATATGAAGCCTAGTAAGCTCAGGATTTATGGCCGAAGAATTTTGTAAGAGTTTGGCTATTAGAGGGGGAAGAAGATCTTAGATCAAAACCAAGACAAAGAGAGAAAATTGTTGTGAAGGAAAGGGGTGAAAAGAGTGGGAAGGGTGAAAGGGTATTTATAGTGCAAAAATAATTTAATTTAGAATTAAATTTTTACACTTAATTACACAAAATTCAACTTTGGTGGGCTTTTGCCATGTCCAAGTCAATTTTGGTGTGCTCCCACCATGGTTGAATGTGAAAATGCATCCAAGGGGTCAGAAAAACTAATTTTTTTATTTAATATAATCATTATATATTAAAAATAATTAAATATTAGTTTATTGTAGGAAAATTGGAGTGGGCTTTTGGTGTGGATTTGGGCCAAACCAGCCATACCAAGTGAAAGGGTATATTTTTGGAAGTCTCACGAAAAATTTTCAGAATTTTTTCATTTATATAATAATTATAGTAATTATTTTACTAAAAAAGACTAATTAGTTAACTAATAAATGAAGTTTTTGCTAAATAATTATGATTTTCCGATTTTTAATTATTTTTCCTCAAAATAGTATTTCTCTAATTAAAATATACTTTTTATAAAATTTTCGAAATATTTTGAGGTCAAAAAGTTTCTGGTTAACCTCCGCAATTAACTAGGGGCATTTTGGTCTTTTTATAAAAACTTTCTTAGAAAATTTTTAGAAAATTCTTAAAATTGTCATTAGCTATTCTAAGCATATTTATGGCTTAAAAATAAAAATTAAATATTTTTAGCTATTTTATTAATTTATCTTAATATTTGACATTTTCTAGACAAAATGGTCATTTTACCATTCTAGGCCCAGTTCAGAAAGATTTTTAAAAATCTAAACTGAGTAGTATTTATCAATACAAACACAACTGCAAAGTCGTATTTTTGAAATTCTAATCCGATTCTCCATAATTAATTATAGAATAAATAGAAAATAGTTTAATGAATAAAAGCAGGGGTGTTATATCCTTCATTTTATTTAGTCTCCTATTTTATTTTGGGTTAAACAAATGTTTTAAAACTTACTAATTATTGCACAATTAATTATAAGATAACTATTTTTAATGGATGTTTTAAGGGTATAGTAAAATTTAGTTGTCGCCCTTTTTTGCACATACCCAACTCTGAATTTAATAAATTTTTTAGCAACTCCAAAACATCATATATGAAAATAAATTTAATAAATTTTTGTAGTGACTCCAAAAAACATCATATATGGAAATAAATTTCCTCCATTTCTTTCTTTGTGCCATTTCCCACAGCAATTTCAGTTGGGACAATAATATTAAACATTCGTAATCAATTTATCAACACAATTTTGTCTTACCTTTGTTATTGGATGCCACAAATCAGATTTCAGGCTTTATTTGGCAAACATGCTGAGTATATGCTGTGAACAGAAATATGTCGCATTTCATATAATTGTTTCTATAGATAATATATTATAAATAAATAATGAACCTACCATATAATATTTGCATATTTATATTGTTAGAGCATTTCCACATTCATTTGAATAGAAATAGGAAAGCTTATTTTAGTGGAAGAAAAAAATGTGTATGCAACCAAAGCACTAAAAGCTGCCAGTAATTTTGAATCACAACCCAAAGTTTCTAAAAGGGTCTTAACAAAAAGTGCTTCTAAACTTTGTAATGGAACTTATACAAAGGATCATTGAAAGTTTTCAAAAGGAGTCTTATAGATAAGATTAGAGGGAGTTATTTCTTTTTTTTATGATATGTTGTTTATTTAGAAACTATTTTTTAAGTTGTAAGAAATTACTAAACTAATTTTTATATATACTTTTAGAAAACATTTAATTATAATAAATTTTTAAAATTTTTTAATTAAATAAATATGTTTCTTTAAAAAATTAAAATAGATATACCTCTAAAACAAAACAAAAAAAGGCCTAGTTTTATATTTGGTTAGATCAATTTTAATAAAATAAATACATTTTCTAAATATTCTCTCAAAAACAAAAAACAATGTTTATTTTTTAAACTTAGACTTAATAAACACGCACTTAGTGTCAATTGTAATGCCTGGCCGCTTTCAGGATCGAAGACTGTCTCCACAAACCAATACAAGAGTTTCTAGTGTGCTTTATACTCATTCACACGCTTCCCGGGAACTTCCCAAGAGATCAACCATCCTAAAATTGTTCCAAGTCAAGCACGCTTAACTATGGAGTTCTTAAGTAATAGGCTACCGAAAAGTAGATGCATCTTGTTGGTATAGGTAGCACTTATTAATTCCTTTAAGCTATTCTCAATTGTACAGTCCCATACCTGCATAGCCTCTGGATCCCTCTCATTCTGGTATGTATTCGATTCATTCATGTGCCCTTCCCTTTGCAAGCCTGCCAAGAGTCGCTCCTTGTCCGTGCCTAATCTTTTTTGCATCGGCAATCACTCCCCACCCTCATCAGTACCCAGGATGTTACATCAATATGTCTCCACTTTCATTTACACTATGTTAGGATCGTGTGAATTGGCAAGGAAGGAAATAGGAGGAAGTGAAATAAAAGGAATTGTGTGAAATCAAGGATGAAAAAAAAGTCAAGTCTTATGACAAGGGCCTATAGCTTAGCCCAAGCCAGGCCAAAATTTGTTTAGCTAAAAACCTAGACCAAGACTTTTATAAAAGTCTATTTGATTAAAAAGGTTACACTTTAGGCCATTTAAAAAGTCTTTTAGACCTAATAGACCAACCTATTTAAGTAAATGTTAATAATAATTTTTTTCTATTATTATTATCATATTAAATTTGTTGTAATGTGTTAAAATGATAATGTTTATCTTTTTTAAATATTAAACGTGTTGATCTACATAAAAATTCAAGCATATAAGATTATTCAAAGATAAATTTATTGTTGGGACCTGGACTCTAATCCTTTACTAATCCATCCACTTTGTGTAACAAGAATTGAATCAATGTAATTAAGTGAAAAACTAAGGGCCCATTTGGGGTGGTTTTTGGTTGAGTTTTGAAATTTTCAAAAACTACAATCAGTTTTTAGTTTTTAAAAATAGTTTTAGTTTTTTTTTCCTAATTTTTGGTTTCAAAATAAACTCACTTTGAAATTTCTTATTTGTATATGTTTGTGTGGTGACGATAGTGGTAGTGGAAACGACATCAATGATGGTGGTGGCGGTGGTAATGTCGACCGTGACAGTTGTGGCGATGCCGACGGCGATGGTTGTGGCAGTACCAGTGGTGATCGTGGTAGTGCCAGTGGTGATGGTGGCAGAGTCAGTGGTGGTGATGACATTGCTTGTGCTGGTGGCAGCAGTGCTGGTAGTTGTGATCGTGGTCATGGGTGGTGGGGGTGACAATGGTAGTGGTGATGAAACTTGTGGTGGTGGAGGCGATGCTGGTGATCGTGGTAGTTGTGGCAGCGGTGATGGTGATGGCGGTGTCGGTGGTGGTGGTGGTGGTGGTGGTGACGGTGGTTGCGGAGATGGCAGCAGCAATAGTGGTGGCGGTGACAGTGGTGGTGACAATGACGGTGGTTGTGGTGGTGGTGATACAAGTAAAAATTTAAGACAAACACCATGATCACCTGATAATAAGCATCATATGCATATATTTATAAAATATTTACATCACGAGGTCTAAAGCATGTACATCATAAGATCAATGCCATCACCATCAAGTGTTAGCTAACTACATATATGCAAACCAAACCTACATACTAGCAAAAGATTAGCCTAGTATAGACCATCATAACCTACACAACTAGTAAAGGTATAAAGCCCTACTCCGATGATAAATCAAAACAACGTACATATTTGTACTTTTATATTATAAGACTAAGAAATATTAACTTACGATGATAGTTTATATGTATATTGAAATATAAGCTAAGTAAATTTAGCACTTTTTGACTTACTTAAGTCTTTTTCAATACTTAAAATATTATTTATATTTTAAACATTCCCAATTTTGGATACTAGAAATAAATCGTGAAGAGATCTTTTTTTATGACCCTGTTCTTATGTTAAGCCTTTTAATGAGACCTTAGGCACTTTATATTATTTGCAACCTTAGGCATTATTAGAATTTAGATATTATAGCCTAACATTAGAAATTTATAAGAATAAAAGAGTAGGACCCTGATAGGGCTCTAAGACACAAAAAGGGAGTTGACTCCTCCCCCCTCACATACATACACCCCCATGAGCCTTATAAGAGAGAAAGAAGGAAGAGGAAAAATAGAAAAAAGAAAGGAAGAAGGAGAAGGAAGAAGCCCAAAGTCCTAACCCCAGAGCTCATCTCTGTGTGTTTCTCAAGGTGAGTGTATCCCTTCCTATGTTCTTCCCTTTTCCTTTGATGTTGTATTTTGATTCCCTCTCTTGCTCTAGGACCCCATTTATGGTAGGTGTTAGTTTTTTAGGGATTTGGTAGGATTTCTCTTGATTAATGTGTTTAGAGGATGGATTTAAGGTTTATAATATTTGTTGAAGTGTTTTTATACATAATGTGGTATTTGAATATGGTTGGGGGCCATGGATGGCCTTTGGGTGAGTAGATTTGCAATCTACAAATTGCCCACTTGAGTTAAAAGCAGCTTCAAGGCACTAAGCACAAATAATGTATGGCCTGGGTTTGAAACCCAATACTCCGTGCTGAGTGCAGTCCTACTCAAGTTGATGAGCACCAACCTTCAAGCTAAGCGCACTCATTGTATGCTAAACGCGAGACATCTAGAGAGGTTGTCTAAGCATCAAGTTTAGCACACTAAGAGCAACCTACTACGCTAAGCGTAGGCCCTTCCAAAGAAAGATCCTGATGCATTAATGAAACGACGCTTAATGCCAAGGGTTAGTGCTAATGTTCCAACTTCAAGATGAGATGTTTAATGACTATGTCACTAGTGCAGGAAACGCTTTTTAAATCAGTTAAAAAAAGCTTTTTAAATTGAGTATGAAACTAATTTAGATACAGCCGATATAAAAGGTATTACGATTTTAAATCGCAATTTGAATCGAGCTAAAAAAATTTTAAAATCGGTTAAAATTAGAACCGATTTAAAAGGTAGCACTTTTTAAATCGATTATTGTTGTAACTGATTTAAAAGTGCTACTTTTTAAATCAGTTACAGCAATACTGATTAAAAGTGCACTTTTTAAATCGATTAATGTACAATCAATTTAAAAAGCTACGTTTTTTTAAAATAATTTCATTGTTTTATCATGCAACCAACCCTGTTATCATTAAACAAATGCCGCAGAAGCAATCAGTGCATCATCACATTAAGCTATAACATACTTTGACCAAACAAAACTTCAAAATATACTTTGAAACATATAAAATAAAAAACTACTATTCTTTGCCTAGCTAAAGACATTGTAAACAACCTATCTATTACTAATTTGAAGGAAGAATGCTGCCCAACGTTGGCGAATGTCTAGCAAGTCCTCCTGTGAAAATGGTTCCCTATCTACGAATATTTGCAAGATAAATATAAGATAAATCATTACCCAGTAGACTATAAAAACTATAACTATTTTAGCTGGATGAAAATTATGTTACCTCATCCCGTGAATCCACAACATCTGCTGAACCTATGGTCAACATATGTTTCATTACATGATATCCACACTCATAGCTCCTTCCTTGTTTGTTAGCCTACCAATAAGAAAATTGCTTTTAAAAACAAGTTATAGGAACTATTACAAATTGTAATTGAATATGCAGCTGTAAATCACTTACATAGGGAAAAAACCAACTAGGCTTTCTTCTTAGTGGCACGTGCCTACCCACTAATATTTGATATCCAATCATGACTCTAATTGAAAAATAGACATGCAAATTATGTTATATTTCAAAATTATAATTCAAAGGACGAAGGAATATATTATAAATTTAAACTTACCTTTTTACTAGTTGTTTCAATTTTTTGTTGGGCTTCTTGTGCAACGAACACAACAAGGCCACAACATTGTCCTTAAGACAAATAATTAGCAATTGCCATGCAAGCTGTATGTGAAAAAGAATATAAGTGACAACATTCAAATATCATTTAGAATCATTTAGGTGAGAAATATATACAAATGCTTACCAATGCAAGTATGGTGCTAGGTAACACCATTTTTGTCCATTAAATTTTCAATTTTGAATGTAGGCTTAGGAATCTTCATCCTTATTTCCTATTTTTTGAATAGGGAATGCGTCAATAAATCCATAAACATTGTCCCGACCCTTTGACAGACAAAGGCGATGCATATACCTAAAATATTCAAATAAGTGTTAATTATAATAAAAGAGATGCTTATTTAAGAGATTTTCAAAAAGATTAAACTTACAGCAACCATAATTGTAGAATTGAGATATTCAGCATGTAATTGCCAAAGCATATTTCCAAGACATCCTTCTAGGTGATCCATAGGTCAATATGATTCGGTTTGCCAAGGAATGAGGGTTCCCAATCTATTTGCACCACATTCGTCCCCATACTAGATGCCATTTGCCATAGGCATGTCATTGGATCAACTTGTGGTTTCGATTTTTTAGGTGGAACATCTTTCTTCGATGGTTGACCATCCTAATAAAATAAATATAAAATAATGTTATAAAATGCAATCTAGTAATTTCAATTTGTAATTAGAGAAAAAAATAACTTGAGATGAAATTTGAATATACCTTAGCTAATGTAACCTTTATAAGTCATTTTGGCCACTAGATAAACTGTTTAGGAGCTTGCCCCATAGTTTGAACCTCCTCAATGGGTACAGGGACTTGAGCATATGCATCCTAAATTTGTTCAACTACCACCCTTGCCATATGATCCTCAATGGTCCTGTGATGTATGGTAGGCTCCAAATTATATACTCTTCCATATGCCACTAAACGAATAGGCTCTTCATCAACATATAACTCATACTGCTCATCGATATCAGTGTCAGTCTCTTCCCCAAAAGGATTAGCAGTAGCATAACTTCCCTTCATGTTGACACGTATAGGAGTATAAGCTTGTTCTGGTTGGACATTTGTATTCCGTTGTGAAATACCCAAAGATGCCAGCTCCTCTCTAATCTGCTATCTCAACTACTCTTTAAGCTCATTTCTAATCTCCTGATCTGATTCGCTCCATCTCTTCCCTTATGACAATTCCTAAGGTGGCCCACTACATGAAGGTGCTCCATAATGATCATGAATGCCAACACCTAGTCCAGCAGCACGATCCCAACCAAGGTGTTCTGGTTTCCTGATAGCAACAGTTAATATATCCTCACGTCCATGAGAAACAAATGTTCCCTATGAGCTCTGCTCAACAGGAGAATCCTACAACATATAATTAAATAAATGAGTAAGAAGTATAACGTAGCAAGTTACAATTAGTACTTGAAGTCAAAAATTACTTACAATCTTTTCCGCAACGATGCGTGTCTCCTCTAACATATATCTACCCGACTGTAGTGTACAAGCTACCTTCCATTTATCCCAACGTTGTGGTGGTGATGGAGGAGCAATATCTCTAATAGATCCAGATGCTGAGGCTTCTAGTTCATGTTGCCTTGCCTTCTCAGCCATTATTTTCTGCTCAAGCAACTTATACCTCCCACAAGATAATCTGTGGGGGTGGATATTATTTGATGCAATCATTTGTCCCTTTTTTCTCTTCTCCCATGAACAATAACACACTGTTAAATTCAATAAAAATTAATCAAATATTGTTGTATTATTAAAAAAGTATGTTTTTAACTAAACCTAGAAGGCAGGATCCTCTTGGCTGTCAACAAATTTCACCTGACGTCTACTCATCCAAAAATGCATACTTTTCACAAGGAGAAGTGTCTTTCAATTTTCCATATATGTATCTCATGGTGAGCTGTGTCTTAAATGCCCTCCAACGCTCAGCTGCAAGTGTTAGCAATTTTCTTTTCAATATTACGTTATGTAGAACATCATAAGTGAGCTGCAAAATAAAATTGAAAAGTTAGTGTACAACAATAATACGATGAAATACAATATTTATGTTTAAGAATATAAAAGTAAGATACCGTGATAGTTTGCCAAATTTGATTCTTCACACTTTCCTCTACATGGTCCCAATCCTCATAAAGGATAGAAACCTTGCTTCGAGCAAGACGCCTACAAAACTAATGAATTTTGTGGCATTTTCCCCTTCAGGTGTCCCATTGACCATCTCTTGTTTGAAGGATCACTGACATAAAAAATTGTTTTGTTTGGTAGGCCATAATGAAAGGCTCTTCCTTATAACCTACCTTACTAAGATCAACCAATGTGAACCCTAATTCGTCAGTTTGCACACCGGTGTTACTGTCAACCCACTTATATTTAAAAACAAGCACTCTGAATTTTATGTAGTCAACCTCCTATATGTCTTCAATAACTCCAAAGTAACACATGGATGCCATAATAAGATTTTTATCCTTTGAACTAGAGAAGTGCATAGACTTAGCCACAACCATAACCCCACTAGTTTTGCATGGTACTCTTCTCATCCAACAACTTTGTATAGAAACAAACCTTGTTGATATCGTATCCAGTCCAACATATGACATCAAAGTTAGGCCCATGTGCTAGCCATTTTAATGTGTCAAAAGCATGATCATCATTCAAAACTTGTTCTTTAAACCAATTTACGAATGTTTTGTTATGCTCATTCAACTGCCATTTCTCCGGCATTCCAGGGTTGTTTTTCTTGACAATGCTTTTGTGAATAAAAAAGTAAGGTTCAACTTCATTAGTATTATTCAATATATACAAGTGTGCTTGTAACACTTCCTCCCAACTCATTGGTTTAACCTTTATAGCTCGAGTACCCTTATCGAAAATCTTCCATCATGACACGATTTAGGAAGCCCTACAGGTTCAGTTTGTGACAGATATTCTTACACAAACTCAATGGCTTCTTTAGCAATGTACCTCTTAACAATAGATACTTTTGGACAATATGGATTCTTAACGTATCCTTTCAAGATCTTCATATATCGTTCAACAGGATACATCCATCGTAAATAAATTGGACCACATATTCTAATCTCTCTCACAAGATGCACTATTAAGTGAACCATAATGTCAAAAATGAAGGAGGAAAACACATCTCCAACTAGCACAATATAATAACAGCTTCATTTTCTAACTCATCGAATTTCATTGGGTCAATGACTTTATTGCATATGACATTGAAGAATAAGCACAGTTGCGTAATGGCATGTCTAACCTTTTTAGGCAATATGTCATAAATAGTCACTAGTAGGAGTTGTTGCATCAAGACGTAGTAATCATAATGTAACACCCCTACTTTTATATATTAAATTATTTTGTATGTTTAAAATAATTTTTAAGTCATCAATGTATTTAGAACAATTAATAATAATTTTAGAAATTTTTCTAGAATTTATTGAGATAATTTTTGTAAAATGACAAAAATACCCCTAGGTTGACTGTAAGGAACCAACTAGAGACTTTTTGACCTCAAAATATTTTGAAAATTTTATATTAAGTATCTCTCATTATAAAAACTTTATTTTAAGAGAAAAGTAGTGAAAAATATAATAATCCTATTTCAATTCTTCCACTATTTTTTTATAATATTTGGCAATACAATTCTAAAAATCGAAAGGAATTTTGAAATTCTAACTGTCACCATTTTGCTCAAAATTTCAAGAGCTAATTAATCATGATTTTTAATAATTTTCGAGTCGGAGCCTAAGAAAATTAGAAAATGACAATTTTGTCCCTATTTCTCAACATTAAGAACTGACATGAGGAAAAGATTCAATTGACATTAAAATGTCAATTTGAGCTTGGAATTATGTCATATATATTAAAATATAATTTTGGAATTTTCTAGAATTTCTATATAAAATGACCAAAATGCTCCTACGTATCTAATAAGCTAGCTAGTACTAGTTTGACATTCAAAGAGGGTGAAAATGGTAATTTTAGTTTAATTATGGGTAAAATATTTAATTTTAGAATTTTGATAAGATTTTTGGTATTTATTGAATTAAAATGGATTTCTAGATTTACTAAAATACAAAATAAATACATATAATTTGAAATAAATTAATAAAAATTGAAATTTATTATTAGAAATTTATTTTTGATGAAAAATAATGTATTTGTCCAGTTTTGCATTAAAATACATTATTTTGATATTAAAAGCTAATTTTTCAAGTTTAGGTGTTTTTATCGGTACCGGTTAATTCACCTACAGATAACATTTGACACATGGAGGCTTGGACAGCTTGTAGAGCACGTCCCCAACCCTAAAATAGTTGATTCACCACCTATTTGGGATATGTGTCCCTAAAGTGTATTAAAAATAAATAAAAATTGGATTTATGACATAATAGTGACATAATGGATGATGTAAAATGGTGGGATACCTAAGCCCCCTCTTCCTCTATAAATACCACCATCCATGGAGAAGATTTTCACCATCCTTCTCCTCCATAAGCTAGAGAGCCTCTCTCTCTAAAAATCTTCTCTCTCTAGAAATTTTTCTTATTTAGTTTTTATGTTAAAATTTTGCTAGTTTTCAACTAGTAGAATTTTTCCTCCTAGAAGCTCTACGCCAATAATTCCATTCTCTTCATCAACCACTTTAGAGGTAACGGGGGGAGTGTGGTTGGTTCTAAATTACTATTACTTTGCATGTTGGTAGGAAGGGCTTTCCCTAAACCCGTTTAGGCTTAAGTTTTATTATTGTTATTATTGGTTAATGTTAAACTTTAATTTTTGCTAAGTTGTTACTCTGCCCAAATTTATATTATTAAATCATAATTACTAAATTGTTACTCTACTCAAATTTAAATTATTAAATTAAACTTGTTAAGCTGTTACTCTGTTCAATTTTAGAAAATTAAAATGCATTTGCTAAGTTGTTACTTTGCTCAAATTTAGAAAATCAAAATGCATTTATTTAGTTATTATTTTGCCAAAATTTTAGTAATTAAATTATAACTACTATATTGTTATTCTGTAAAATTTTATACAAGTACTAAATTGTTATTCTATTAAAAATTCGGTATTACACAATTTTTGCAAAATAAGGCAAAAATGTTAATTGTACTAGTGCTCAAATTAAATGAGACCAGGGAAACCTCTATTCGAGAAGTTAGAAATTGATAGTTTAGTGAGTAATGTAAAGCAAGTGACATGCGATGGCATGGCACCCTGCTAGGGAAGCCACAGTTTGGTACGCTGAGGAATGAAAGGCAGGGACCCACTTGCGGAGGTCTTGGGGTAGGCATCAAGTGGTGAAGGTCCTAATGGCCAGGGTAGCGCCCTTGAACCGGGATATTCGCTTGACCAAACTCGATAACCCGACAACTGCTCAGCATTCCAAGATTGGTTTGAGAGTATACCTCTATAAATGGATATCCTAAATTGTTATTTTATTCCTCAATGATGACGAGGACTGTACCTGTGATGGTGTTGAGAGAGGTATATGTACTCCCAGTCACTTCCCAGGTTCTGTTGAGAACTATTACCCATTAATGGGAAGTATGGATCTATACCTAGTCAAGGGTAGTCGGATACAACTTAGAACGAACCTTAGGATCCCTTGTGTTGTCAGTTGTATTTTATCTTTGCTTTATGGTAGATTTCCTACCGTACATGTAAAAGTAATTTTAGAACAAAACACCTCACTCCTTATTTTCTTCTATGTATGATTGATCGTGATTATTGAAGACGACATTAACGATCCGTGATGCTGAGTATGAGATAGAGAACATCTCAACGGGGGAGGACCTGAAGACCTATAGTATTTTCTTTTTTGTATAAGGGATAGGGTAGATAAATACTGCTCTGTATAGGATTTTTTTGATGTATATAGTGGGCTAGGTAGTATATGTATTTCAATGTACTTTTGTTTTTTGACTGTTATGTATTACTCAAACCATGATGTACAGTTTTATGAAATATATGTATATATCTTTCATATTTTATTACCATTTCCAAATTCTGTTAAGTTTGGAATTTCTTTTAAAACTGGAAAAATTTTACACGCATTTTTATTTACTTAAACTTAATAACTAAATTAATATGAATTATATTTAAAATTAAAAGAGTGTTACACATGAGACTTTAACCCAACTAATTTAAGATCTTTTAGTGACACAAGGCTCTTGATATTTGAAGAGTATCCTTGTGGCCCCTTCATGCCCTACAGACACTTACAGAAACTTGTTTTTTCTTCTCTTGACAAGGTATGGCAAACTGGGGCAAATATATCCGCTTACCCACTGCCTATGGACCTAATTGGAGGCGTATACCCATCTCAACAAGATCTTGACGAGCATTCAAACCATCCTTCGTCTTGCCTTTAATGTTCAAAATAGTGCCAATGACACTATTACAAACATTTTTCTCAACGTGCATTACATCTACACAATGTCTAACATTTAGATCGCACCAGTAGGGAAGATAAAAGAAAATCGATCTCTTCTTCCACAAGTTTTTCTTGATGGCGTTCTTTTGAGTCTTTCTAAATTCGACACTGATATCCTTCACCTGTTGATAAACCTACTCGCCAATTAAGGCAAGTGGCGCAATACTATCCTCCTGACATCCATTAAAAGCTTTTTTGAGTCTACGATATAGGTGATTAGGCCTAAGAAATTTTCGATACCTCGTATAAACTGTCTTCTTGCCATGTTTAAGTTGTATGTAGCATGTGTTTTCTTCATAGGTAGGGCAAGCATTATGTCCCCTTAACACTATACCCACTCAAGTTCCCATATGCTGAAAAGTCATTGATGGTACAGAATAACACTGCATGCAACATGAAATTTTCATGACGATACCCGTCATACACATTAACAACTTCATCCCACAACATTCTCAAATCGTCTATCAAGGGACCTAAGTAGACATTTATGTCATTTTCTGGCTGTCTTGGGCTGACAATCATCATAGATAACATAACATATTTCCGCTTCATGCACAACCAAGGAGATAGATTGTAAATAACTAGGAGAACAAACCATGAACTATGCTTACTAGATAAGTTACCATAAGCATTCATTCCATCTATAACAAGTCCAAGCTTAAGATTTCTTGCCTCAATCCCAAATACTGGAAACAAATGATCAATTTTCTCCATTACGAAGAATCAGCAAGATGGCAAAACTGTCCATCACATTTTCTCCCATTTACGTGCCACATAAGCTTCTTCGTGTCTTCTGCATTAGCAAATAATTGCTTAAACCTTGGAATTATTGGAAGATACCATAACACTTTGCAAGGGGACCCTTCTTTTTTGCTCTCATCATTATTACAATCATTATCCTTAATTTTATACCATGACACCCTACACTTGGGACACTTGTGCAACTCTTCAAATTCTTTTCTGTACAATATGCAATCATTAGGGCATGCAAGTATTTTTTTGTATTCCAATCCCATCGGACACAACACTTTCTTTGCCTTATAGTTACGTCTTGGCAACGTGTTATCTTCTAGAAGCATTTCGTTGAACAACTCAAGTAATTTGGTGAAACTTTTATCACTCCATCCATTTCTTGCCTTAACATTCACCAATCTTAAAACTGCTGACAACCGTGTGAATTTAGTCCACCCCGAATATAGAGGCTTATCCACATCACTGCACAAAGTGTTGTACACTTGAGCTCGCTGAAAAGACTCCAGTCCAATACCAAGAATCATGTCCTCTAGTCGATCATCCATAAGTACATCAACTTGCTTTGTTTGAGACACACTTGGCATGTCTAACAATTCACCATGCCATGTCCATGTTGTATCACGCTTGCAAAACCCATCACAAAGAACATGCTCCCATATTTTCTCAATTTGTAGTCGTCTCTCATTCAAACAATTAACACAGGGACAATAGAAGAAGCCACCACTATCAAGAAGATTTCATTCTACAAATTAGATAAACTGTTCCACTCCATTCTAATACTCATCAATTATGCTCTAGAATTAATCCAACTACGATTCATAACTTCGTACTGTGATCCATAAACCATATCTTAATGCATGTAAATCTCACTTTTGTATACAAGGTGTGGCCTTATCCCATTTAGAAAGACATTTTCTTAAACTTGATTAATACAAACAGGTTTAATCTCATGTCTTAAATTTGACAAAATTTCAGTAGCATTTCGCATTATTCTCCAAGTACATAAAATGAAAGTGGTGACATCAAGTTCACCACAATCAAGTATGCATCCGGAGGCACAACATGAAATGCACTAAACCGAAATTTAATCAAATTTAAGATGAGACTTAACCACTATGTATTAATCAAGTATAAAAAATGAATCTTTCCAAACTGTCCAACCGTACAATTCAAGATTCAATACAATAATTAGTAATTTAATTGTTGTATTGAATCTAAACAGGAAACTAAGGTTCGCTTGTAATGCATAAATTTAATAAAAAACAACAAAATTAAACATAGAACATAATGGTTATAATTTATACAAAAATTTCTACAGAGTTTCCTCTGTATTTTGGTGCTTTCCAAATACTTGTTAACAGTATTCAATCATAATACCAAAGGTTAATCGACCAGACAATCCAATCCACAACAATTCTCATATCGGCTCTCATGGCCAATATTATTACATTTAAATTTCTTAATCTCTTAAACTTTAGTACTTAAATTATTCAATTTTAGATTCTTATATACTAATTCACTCTTAAACTAACTCTCCTTCTTTGCTCACTTTATCTTAACCATGTACTCTCCCACAAAAGTCCACTATTATCTTTTAATTTCCTAACGATGTTCCCAATCTACACTAAGGCTAGTTCTTTCATTCTTGTAATCCACCAACCCTATAGCTATCATACATTTAAACAAAATATAATATATTTTATGACAATTAATTCCTTAAATATCTTTAATTAAATTAATTTCAAATTTTTATCCTTTCTCATTACTAAGCAAAATAATTGACTTCAATTGATTGTATAGGTTATGTCATTCAATTCTCAACAATTAAAATCCTTAACATATATTCATATAAGTTATGACTAACTTAAATCATACTTTAGCTTTTTACTTAAAAACTCATAAATCCATACATGTAAAATCAACTAAATTTATCTTCTATATTCATCAACAGATATATTCAAGCATAGTCTCTAGTAATTAATTTTCATAGCAAGAAAATTCAATTGCAAAACCGCAATAATGATAGTACATGCATGAACAAAAACTGCAAAAATGGAGCTCGCACCTATGCAATGCTAAACTTATTGGTGTTGAATGGAAATGAAGGTGAAGCGCGCAAGCCCCAACACCCCAATGCAATGCATATTTTGAACTTCAATGGAGTTTGGGAGCAGCGCAAGACGTGAACACAATGGAGGGAGAGAGAGCACACGCGACGCAAACACAATGGAGGGAGGGAGAGCGAGACGTGCACGACCACAATCAAGGGAGGGAGAGCGAAACACAAGCGACCACAATGGAGGAGGGAGAGCAGCTCCACTTGAGTTTGGAGTGAAGGAGAGAGGGAGGGGGGGAGTGTCGACGTGCGGAACAAGAAAATAAGACTAGAGTGTAAGAGTAAAAATTTTAAAATGTTGCACTTTTTAAACCGGTTCCTACTGGAACCGGTTTAAAAAGTTTCCTTTTTTAAACCAGTTCTACTTGGAACCGGTTTAAAAAGTGCAACTTTTTAAATCGGTTCTAATAAGAACTTATGTAAAAAGTTTAATTTTTACATCGTTCATTAAAATCAATTTAAAATGTATATAATTTTAAATCGGTTACATCTATAACCAATTTAAAAATTAGTTTTTAACTCGGTTATAGTACAACCGAGTTAAAAACTTTCGTTTAAAATTGCAAAAATGCCACTGCGTCTTTTTTTAAATCAGTTGAACGTGAACCGTTTTAAAATCCTGCTCTAAAATCGATTTTTTGCACTAGTGTGTGTTAGTTTCTTCGCTCCCATAGTCTTGTTCTTTCTTTGATATTGATCTCTGTATCTTGTATGCATGAATGGTAATGTAGATGTGATGATGTAGCTAATGTGATTGTTGATGCTCGCGTGGTAATTAGGAATTAATGATTGTTGGAGTGTGTTTGAGTTTGAACGACAAACCTTAGTAATAAATCAACTAAGCCACCTAAAATATAAAGAGAATGCGTCCTTAGTAAATTTTTTTCAAAGGAAAGAATATGTTTTTAGAGATGTTTCTCCCCTAGCGATTGTAAGGTAGATCCTTCTTAGTTCTTAGCTTATAGGAAAGCTTAGAGTACACATCCATGACTAAGTGCATTGTACACCTTGTTGAGTAGGTGAGATGAGATTTAAAAATGTTTTACTGAATGTTCAAAGGAAAAGAAAGGGTTGGAGGCCCTTTGTGTCAAAGGAAGGGACCTTCACCTTTAAACCAAGGGAAAGGTTAACATTCTTTAGTAATAGAAGGATGTAGTGACCTTTTTGATAATGGAAAGGGCACACTATTCAAAAACAGAAAAGCATAGTTATCCACTCCACTCAGTGTGCTCTGCTTCCCTTGCTCTGTTTCGCTCTGTTCCAGCGTTTGCCTGCCTATAGAATATAAACCTTGCACAACAACATGCTTAACATAATTGATGGAAGACGTCCCTTGACATTCTCCTTTATCAGGGATGAGTTCTATAAAAATACAAGAGCCTAAACCTTTTGTGGTAGGACATGGTTCATTTATCTTGAGATTTAAAATGAGCATTCTGTTTCATAACATTAATAGCTTAACAATCAAACTAGCATTTTGGTCTTTAAGTCGCAAACAAGAATTTTGATTCAAGTTTCATGCTCCTTCTCTACTAGTTATCCTTTAAAATATTGTTTCTTGATTTGAGAATATAATAAAATTCATTATCAATTTGTGAACACCATTTTGTCTTAGCTTTGTTATTAGATGTCTCAAATCGGCTTTTAGGCTTTATTTAGTAAACATGCCAAGTATACGATGTGAATTAAATGTGTCGCAATTCCTCTAATTGTTTTTATAGACAATATATTAGCAATAAATAATGAACCTAACATGTTATTACCGTAGATTTATTATATTGTTAGAGCATTTCTAGATTTATTTGAAGAAATGGAGAAGGATATTTTAAAAGAAGAAGGAAATGTGTGTGCGACTAAGCACCAAAAGCTTCCAGTAATCTTGAAACAAAATTCAAGATAAAAAAAGCCAAAATGAGCCACTGTTTATCAAACTAAGGAATCAGAAAGTTCTCAGGAGCATATTCCAATTTGTAGTATGACAACAAGTCAAACCACAAGGGGTAAATCCAATTAAGAAAACTAAATTTTCTCAGAAAAAAATGAAAAAGAAATCTAAATTTCTTGCTACTACCGAATCAAAAGGGAGAGTGCATATTAAAACTAAGATACCAAAGACGTTTGTAAAGTTGTCAAATAAGACAAGAAAGTCAAAAGAAGGTATTATAAATAAAAGTTGTGCCTTAGGCAATGCTGAGAAGTCTCTTCCAAAAAATAATCTCGTTAAACCAAGAAGGACTAATTTGGGCAAGCTAGAAAAGAATGGGTCAGTTCATGATGCTAATAACAAGTTAGAGAAAGTTGAACCAATTGAAGAAGCAAGCAAATGTGTCATCAAAACCTAGAAAAAAAAAACTAGCTCCAAAGTTTCGCAGAATGAAAGCATAATATTGGAGCTAACGATTTGAAAAATATTGTTATGAAATGCATATATGTATTTGAAACACGTATAGAGTATATTAAGGCAGTAGACAATATTTTCTATTGTGGATTAATGGATAACTATAAAAGTAAGGTGTAAGTTTCTCTTTTTCCCTTGTTAAGGGTATATTGTGCTTTGATATTTATCGACGTGCAAGTTAGTTATAATACATAAAAAGTAATGTCTTGTTAAGGTGTAATCTCAATGCTTTCATCTATAAATGCTGCAAGTTGATTGAATTTAACGTTTCTTGTTCAAAAAGCAAGTTTAGGGTTTATAGAAATGTTGCACTTAATATATTTACATGAATAAAGCAAATAATCGGTTCTTAACTTTGAATATCCTAACATAACATTCACATGAAAGTAACTTGTTAGCATTAACTACACAACTGCGATATAGAAACTACAAATGAGCAACAAGAGGAATATATAATTGGGAACAAACTTGAACATTCCCTGAGCTTTTAAGAGCATGCGACAAGTGACAAACTGAAGTTTTTTTCTGGATCAAGCCCTTGCATTAACAAAACATGCACTTGAAATCACTAAATTAATTGAGATGTATGCATGACCAGAAATCTTTCTATTTTTGTATATACAAATCAACGATATGTGGCACCTTTGTTAGATTTTTGTTAATTATTGGATGAAATTTTGAGATAAAAGACTTAATTTGAATAATTAAAAAACTATAAGAATTAAATGTGGGCAATTACAATTAAGGAGACAGAAAGCGTATATAGGCTCAAAGCATGATTAAGGACCAAATGTGCTATAATAGTTCTTATGTGGAAGAAAAGATTCATAGGACTGATTCAAAAGTTTCTCTACAAGTACTAAGAATTTACTATTGCTATGCTTGACAAAGCTTATCGACAAGCCTAAATTACAGCAAGGAGAAGCACAAGTTGGCTACTACCAAATATTTCTTGATAAAAAAAGTATTAGCTCATTAATATTATTATATTCCATGTTCATGACTATAAATGGCCATCGGTTGTACGGTGATTTCTATCAAATTAGTGAAATAGAATTGAGTATTTTAGGATCAATTTGATTTTCTTTTCACTTTTTTTTTATTTTAAAAACTGCTTTTTAAAATAATTTCACATTATTCAACAATAAATTTCTCATCTAAAATCTATTAAGTTTTTAAAATTATTTCCAAAACAAGTGTTTTAAAAAGTAAAAAACAGAAATAGTTGGGGGATATTTTCTCATCCTCTTTCTTTAAGTGCTTCATTCAAGTTATCAAGAAATAAACTTTTAAAAAAACATAAATGTGTTCAAGAGACAAACACTTTCAAATGTGTTTATAGGATAAACAAATTTCAAAAAAAAGAAAAAATCTGTTTTTGAAAATAGTAGACAAACTAGGTCTTACTCTTTCTACTTCTACATGTGTGAGTTAAGTGTTAAAAAAAAAAAAAGTTTGAGGGTTTTTATGGTGCACCATATAAATTCTGCATATTTTATTATTTTTTCAATGGACTTAAGAGTCATACTGACCATGATTATAGTAATTTTCTTCGATTGAAAAAAATGTCTTATATTAGTTTAAAATGTGACAAATCTTATCTCTTTTTACAATACTGATTTAAATAGGCAGAAATATTATGTACATAGTACTATTGCTAAATTAAAAAAAAATACCTGACAAAACCATTCCAATACATGGAGATCTGTTGGGTGATAACTTCAATCACTTTTGACAATAATACCATCTTGTATAATCATAGCTGCATTATCCATTGCATTTTTTCTCTAAGATCAATGCTAGACCTGCCTCATGCACTAGCAGCTAATTTTTTTGCATGCTCATTGCAGTATTGTATTTACATATCTGATAAGGAAAAATGTTTAAATGTGTAGACAAATTACAAACACGTCACCCATTAGTGTGCCTAGAAAGATCAACTGCCTCTACAATTTTCTAATTAAAACTAGCATGGATGAATTTGCCACAATAAAAAAAAATGAAAATAGCAAGAGTAGTAGGTTGGAGCAATTATAATAGTTCCATCCTTAAAGCCTTATGATGAGACCATTATCATCTACCAAAGTTTAATCAACAACTTCATAACAAAATAACATTTCATTTAACATTGTAATCCATGGCATAGGAATTGTACCTAGAAAAAGGACATGATAATTTTACTTGGGTGTAGATATAAACTTGGAGAATATTTAGGACAACCCTTTATGGTTTGTTCAACATGATCTTTTAGCTTAAATCCGTGGTGAATCTCTTTGAAGTTTGGCAAACTATAGAGTGTTATATTTCCCAACTTGTGTAGCAGCACTTGTTCTCCATCCTTACCAGTCCATTCTTCACCATCACCAGGTTCACATTCAAAAGCAAAAACCTTCTCTATTTGAGAGCACTCTTTTATTTTCAATTTGGTCAAACCGGGAAAATGACCAGTCACGAAATTATAGAAAAGACATTTCAACTTGTTGCACTCATGAACCTTAATCCTCCAAAGTTTTGGGAAGCACACTTGTTGGGAACAAGTATATAAGCTTTTGAATTCTTGTGCATCACCTGAATCTAATATTTGCTCCAATTCCTCACAGTTAGATATTACCAGATTGATCAGTATTGGTAAGCTTCGAACAATGGTAAGGGAGAAGATGGTTTTCAATTTTGGACATCCTTTCACATGAATTTCTTTAAGCATTTGGAGGCTTAGAAAATTTGTGGGGCCCTTCCATATGGACTTTAACTCAGGTAGATTCATCAATGCGACACTTAATAGATCAAGTTTAAGGGAACTAGTTTTTTGTTGCTCTCAGGTTCTCCGATTTGGAATTCAAAAAGACCTTTTACTCCAAGATGGCCCAAACCAAGTTCTATAAATTTGAGGATAGCTTTAAGTTTGGGGAAAAACATTTGATCGCACACTTGGTTGAATGTGGTGGCAACTAACCATGGTATTTCCTTCTCCTATATACAAAACAAAATTCATTATTAGTATGTTACATGGGATAATTCAATTTAATGGAATTTTCAATCTAAAGAAAGAACGCATCAATAAAATGAACACCTTTTAAGTACAAGGATGCACAAGTTGTTTAAAAAGAAAGTAGCTATCAAGATAAAAGTTAATGTAAAATGTAATCAGTACATAGTGTTTATAAAAAGTGCTATTTGTAAGGTTCAAAGCCGATAAGTGTTTGTAGGCAATTGTTCAGAAAATTTTCAAGCGCTTTTTAATTATACATTATGTATCAGTCATTCACAATTCACATGTTCAATTATAGCATTATACTTAATAAAGACCTAAGTTATCCATCAATTTGATCAATTTATTTATAATTTATATATTATATAAAAGTTGAAGCACTGACTACAATGTTGACATCTCAAGCTATCCAGTAAGATTAAACTTCAATTTTATTTAGCTAACTTAAGCTTTTGTATTTAGCTAACTAAACTACTCTCTTTAACCTATCTCTTTCATGTCTTTTGATTAACTAACATAAATGTGGATAGGGAGATACAAGCATTATGTTAAGTGCATTTATACACCATATTAGTTTAGAAAAGATGTTTAAATGAACATCATAGTCTTCACATTCTTACATTGAAAATATTCCAAAACTATATTAGTGAAATATAACCAACCTCTTCTATAAGTACAAAACTAACCAAAAAAAAAAAACATTTGTCTGTATTTTGACGGCAAATAAAGTAATTAAATCCTTTCAAACATACATTGTAATGATTGTCATAAGAAAGACAAATAAAAAGTCGATCATTTGCAAAATCCAATCATAAGAAAGGATGAGATTTCTATGAATTTAATTTGCGATCAATGACTTTTTTTTACTCAACAAAGGATCAAACACATATATTTCAATTTTTAAATCATCAATCGAAAAGTCCTTCATTGTGGAAAAAATAACTATAATGAAGAAGAAATACAAAATTAACAAAAAAAACATTTGTCACTAATTTGAAGGCAAATAAAATGACTAAATCCTTTCAAATATACATTGCAATGATAGTCAAAGAAAGGATCAATACAAAGTTGATCCTTTGATCCTTTGCAAAATCCAATCATAAGAAAGGATAGGATTCATATGGATTTAAATTGTAATCTATGACTTTTTTTTCTTACTCAATAAAGGGTCAAGAGCATGTATTTCAATCAATAAATAATCAGTCTAATAGACCTTCATCGTGAAAATGACTATATGGACTATAATGCACTTCAAAATCTTGTATTTGTTACTTACAATGTAATATATTCTATTTTATTCATATGTATTACATCTTTGAAAAAAAATATAAATCATAATCATGATAGTTATTGCAATAATAATAATAATAATGATAGAAGACTAATACATTATATATACATATTGGGTGGGGATCAAGTTACTCCAAGAGTAACTCTTGGTAGAATTACTCCACTTAATAACTCTTGATATGTATTAAGTTTCAACGATCAAACTGTTGAATTAAAAGATTATATTAAGTAGATCAAATCTGCAAATTTTTATAAAATTTGAAAACCATTTGATATTTCGTTAAATAGATTCAAATTAACGCATAATATACTTTTCTAAATTACAAGTAAATGTCGATAATAAGATTAACTAGCTACAAATGTCCGATTTACCTAAAATTTGGTATACATGAACATTGACATATAATCTTTTAATTCAACGGTTGGATCATTAAAATTTAATACATATCAAAAGTTATTAAGTGGAGTAACTCTACCAAGAGTTACCCTGGGAGTAACTTGATCCCCACCCATATATATATATATATATATAATACATCATTTGAGAAAGTTTGACTTCTTTCTAAAATATGTAATGCAACTTGTTAGTAGTGACTTTGATAATTTATTGTTCATAATGTTAGGACAGATTAGATGAATTCAAAATAGGCTTGAACCAAATTACTTTTATAATTAATTTATTGAGATAACAATATTATTTTCATATTCTTGCATACTTCTGATTAATTTAAATAGAGGAAAAAAGAAGAAGTAAGAAATACCAAATTCAAGTAAAATTATTCTAACCAACCATCTAAATAATGAAAATTCTAAATATCACTAAATAAAATTTAAATGTACAATTATATTCTAAAAATAATAATTACCTTCAATTTTTCTAATGCTTTTTTTATTGCCCAATGCTTTTGTTAGGAAATGCGAAATACTAAATCTTAAAAGATTACCAAAAAAATAAAATTAAACTGGGAATAGAGTAGTTTGGATGCTAATTAAACAATTAAAGTACCTGTCACACCATCCATCTAATCATAACCATAAAGGTTGAGAGAAATTATTTATGATCCCTCTCATCTATTTAACACCTAATAAAAAGTTTAGAATGGTTCATATATCATTACTCAAAAGTTAACCCCACCCCAAAATGCAAGGAATTAACAAATAATAACTATTTTTTTTTTAAAAGAACAAACTCATTTAATTATGTGTTATTAAAGAAATCATCATTTTCAAATAATATATTACCATTGCAGTTATGTCTTGCTGCAGATCTGAATCAATCAGCACCTTACGCACAGAAGAGTTAGACAATCTTGGACACTCAGTGCTAACTCTTTCAAATTAGGTGAACGTGGACGGCAATATTGAGGCCAAATATCAATGTGTTCTGGTAATGAACTCAAGCGGAGCTCACCAAAATTAACCAAATTTATCTCAATATTAGTCTCATGGTGAGTCTGGTGCAGGTACGCTGAAAGATGATGCTCCTTTTCAGTGCCAAATACATACTTCAACTTCCAGCAATCTCCAATGGTCAGGTTTTCCAGACTTACTAGCCCTCGTGCAAAACAAACTGGCAATATATATTCTAACCATGGTTCTAAATTGCGGTCCGCAACCGCAATTGCGACCGCAACATAAAGGTTTTTGGACTCACCGCAACCGCATCGTGACCGCAATTGCAGCCGCATCAACCGCATTTTCTCGCAATTTTCCGCAATATTAGGGATTTCAACGAAACCGCAACTGTAACTTGCAACCGCAATTTATAACCATGTTCTAACCTTTCGCATCTATCAATAACAAGATTCTTTAATTTTGGGAGCATTGAAGAGGTATTGCTTCGACTGCTAACATAATCAACATGCCCTTCTTCGACTTCTTCTATTATGTGCTTCAATTCACTGCAGTCAGATGTTTCTACATACTCTAGCAGCTCTAGAGTTTGGACAACGGATGGCGTGAAGAGAGAAGTTAGCTTTGGGCACCCTGATACCGCCAAGACCTTAAGACTGCATAACTTTGAGTTCCTTGGAAAGGATACGCTGTACAATTCTTTACAGTCTCTTAGGAGAAGTTGTTGTAAATTATTGAGAGAGCATCGCAAAGAGGGGTCATGAAACACTTTTTGAAGGCTATCCATGCACAACAATATTAAGGTAGCTAGGTTGGAGAACGCAGCTTCAGTCTGAAGCAGATCAACATTGGTGTTGGAAATGATAGTACTATCAAAGAGGCATTCTATCTCTGGGCAATGTTCGAGGAATAGAATAATCAACTGATTCATGGCTTCTTGATCCATGAATGGGATTACGTTTTTGTAACCTCCCTGAAGGTCCTTAAAATGAAGGTACTCTGCTCGTAGAAAGAGATCCTTGATTGGCAATGATATGAAACTTTGAACCGGGGCATTAAAACCATCTACGCATAAAGCTCTAGATGGTCTACGCCCTTCCAAAATCGAAGGTAGCAAATAACTGATTTTGTCAGAACGATCGTGTATTATAACATACCTCCTCAATCTTGAGAAAGAATCATTATATGGAAAGTCCTCTTTAGATTAGAGTAATAACAAATACAATTCCTCTAGCTGCAAACATCTGCCTATAACCTCGTAAGCATTATTTTTCTTAATCATACATTGGTACAAATCCAGAAGCTTCAATTTCCTTAATGCTGCAATTCCATTAGGCAATTCTTCAAAAGAAGAGCCACGCAAGTCAAGAATCTCAAGTGCTTGTAGGCTTTCCAAAAAGGAGATGTCTGTGAAGATTTTTTAATGACTTAATTGACTGTGGCAGTGATAAAGTGTACAGTGATATAGTGTACTCTTTTGTTCTAGACCTAGGCAATTTCCATGTATAGCCATGTCTTAAGATTGCCAGGATTTTAAGCATTTGCAACCTTTCAAAACACACATTTGATAATTCAAAGCCAACATTTGGAGAATGAAGCAAGAGAATTTCAAGTGTTTGGATAATTCATTTGATTATCATTAGGAAACTGACCATTTTGCAAATCCCATAAGGATATTATTGCTCTCTTATCCTTTATGGTTCTTGGATCCATTGCAGTGCTTGCCAAAATTGCTGGACCCCTTTCAGATGCTATCAACAAAGCTACATCACGAACCATGTCATGCATTTTCACCCTTCCATTCTTGGCATGCAGCAACAAACAAGAATCCATGAGGATGTTAACAGCTACATGCATCTCCTCCCTTGCTTTCTCTATTGTTTCAAAAGTCCTAGTTAGCCCTAGGTCCCTTCCAAATCTAAATAAATCTTCCAAGTGAATTTCATGATCCTCTGGAAATATAGAACACAACAAGAATAAGGACTTGGCTAATTCATCTGTCAAAATATCATAACTTAACTGAAGACAGGCATGGGGACTTCTTAGGCCTTTTGGAATATTAACCAGTGGTTTGGAATATTGTAGTCTTGACAAAGCTGACTTCCAGTCTTCTAAAGTTTTCCCCCTTAGTGTGCTTCCCACCGTCACAATTGCAATAGGCAATCCTTTACATTCATCAACAATTTTTTTTGCCACACCTTTCAAAGCATATGGGGAGTCATCAGTTAATTTTGCATGCAATTTGAACAAAGTCCAAGCTTCCTCACGAGCTATAAGATTGAGCTCAATTATACTTTGGCATTGCATAGAAGTGCATACAACTCTATCCCGAGTTGTTAGGAGTACTCCACAACCCTTCTTGTTTTCACTGAATGGAATACCTATATCTTCAAAGTTTAGCCACTCCCATACATCATCCAAGATTAGAAGATTTGTGCCATTCCTTAATCTTTCTGATAGTCTTCGTGCTTTACCGTTGTCCGATTCCTGCCCTAACTTGCAATCCAACTGATCAGCAATTTGCTCTTGGATGCTTCTAATATTTGGAGTTTCAGAGACCGTTACCATGACAACCTTCTCAAAAAGTTTTAACTCCTCAACTTTCTTACCCACCTCTTTCGCCAAAGTAGTTTTTCCCGAGCCTCCTATTCCGAGTAGTCCAATCATGCTAACACTTTCATCCTTTAATGCTTCCAAAATCTTGTTGTAAGAACAAAACCTTTAGAAGAATAGTAATTCGTTCCTGGAAGTTCAGTAATCCTAGAAAATGGATCGAACTTGCTGTTTTGATTGATCGAGTTGAGTCATTTTTTCTATTTTTCTTGCTATTTCTTTTGCAAGAAAATATTGGCATTGCCTTCTGAAATAGCTTTTTCTTGCTTCCGAAATTCTTCCTTCCAGCATCTGTACTTCTTCTAAGACTTTCTCAACATCTTTCAGCCACTTCTCAACAGTTGGTTCAATTTTTTCAGTCCTATTAATGGCTTCTTTAACTCGTTCCTTCACACTATTGCGAGTCATCTCCAATTCTTCTTTGGTACTTGGAAGATTCCCAGCAAAGTTGTTGAAACAGCACAAGTATTTAGCATGGTGTAAAATTGGATCCACTATATTCTGCAAGCTTTGCTGCGATGGAAAGACAGATATCCATTTGAAATGACACAGTCCTGACTCCTGATAATAAACGAGTTCATCACTTTTTAGCTATGAAATATTATATTGTGTAAACTAGCGAGTGATGATGCAATTAAAGGAAATAATAACGTAACGTAATGTGTCTTACTACATACCTTTGATTGAAGTTGGATTCACTAACAAAAGCAAAAGTTGTTGTTGTTGCAGGTTGGATACCTTTCTCGATCTATGAGCAAAAAATAGTATTAGCAATGTAAACATAGGCATGCAATGACATATGGTAATTGTATAATGCACTGAATATTTGTAGCAAAATATAAATCGGTTTTCCAATTGATTAACATTATGCCTTGATATCTAAAGAATAATAGGTTGCATCAGCATGCTAGGAAATGATTTTGGAATCTTGTGCATTTTGGCCTTTCGAGAAGCTAAATAATAAAAAAAAAATACACGAAAACATTATAATAACACTTATTATTTTCATATTTCTTTATTGTAATTACTTATCTTCATTTTTTCAAAAGTAATTAGAATTTTAACCTTTGCAAATGTATGGGATAATAAACTTTTAAATAAATTATCATAAAGGTCATATTAAACTTTAAAAATAAGTTTATACCATATAAACAAATTGGATTTGATTCAAATAAAGTCTAACCTACTTATTTCTACCCCTAGTTTATTTAAACAAATTAGATTCAATTTTAACTTTCATAATTTATATTTTGTTTTACATAATTTTTTTTCTCACTAACCTATTAATCGATAAGCCTCTTTAGAAATATGTTATACTTATCTAACAAATTTTAAATGAAATAGGCCTTTAAATACGCTAACAAGTCAAGCTAGACTTTCATAAAAAGTCAAGTCATGCTTAAAATAAAACTTATATTTTTAAATATGTCAGACCTATATTCAAGTAAAGCCTTATTCAGTCCAGCTTATTTTCACCCCTAAGTTAGAGTAGCCCCTGTGCTTTTGTTAATAAATTTTGCTGATAAAAAAAAAAGGAGATATAAGAAAGAGGTGCACAAGTCCAAATTGTCTTAGACAAGGTTAGAACCTCAAGCCTGATTTCGTATGAAGAAAACCAAACATTCTCCTAAAATACAGGCCTGGCTAGGCCTTCTCAAAAATTATAATTCACATTGCAAATATATAGATACAACTCCGTACCATCATTTATATGATGAGTACGAATTGGCAGTGCACGAAACACACGAATCAGTACGTGACTTAATATCATTGTGTAAAATAAATATTAACTAAAAATTAACAAAATATAAGACAGAAATAATGGTGTTGTGTGTATTTGACAAAAAAAATTTCATACTAATAAGCATTTCTGTTATATGATATGTGATCGTTAGTATTTTTTGACAAAAAAAAGAAAAACAGAGGATACTATTTATCATTGAAACTTTTAATATATTTTTACTATTCAAATAGTTCATAATATATTTAAAAGTGCAACTTTATCATTATAACTTAATAAGATCAACAACTTTGAGAAATGATTTCTATATCATTGATATAAATGTAAAATATGAGTTGTAGAAGTTAAACAAAATCTAAACTAAATTGAAGATTTGAATTGTGATGCGTACCTCAAGATACGTGCAGAGCTATAGTGTCAAGAAGAACAAGAATTAAGAAACAACCTTATTGATTTCTAGAAGAAAAGAAAAGAAAAGAAAAGAAACAACCCTTATTGCGAATCACAATATTAATTGAATGATGTGGAGTTGCAACTTTAGAGAATACAAATGATTCACGAGAGATAAGAAAGATTACAAATAAGCGAGTGAAGAAGTATAAAAACATGTATTGCTAAATGAAAGAATAAAACTTAAAGAAAGAGGAAGTTTATTCTTCCTCAATTCCCAATCAAGGTATTGAATTGATAATAGCTTGAAGTTATTCCTTAATTTTTTGGGGATTCTTGAATAAGAAGCAATTTTTTATCAATTTTGTTGTGTTTGTGCTCTGGTAAACAAATTGAAAAAATGAAAAATAAAATACTAGCTTACACCGAGTAATACTTTCGTGATCACAATTTACAGTAAAGAAAAACAATATAAATCAATTAATTATTTTGAAGAATATATGAAAATAACCAAGACCGCATACAAGGACCAGATAATTAGAGTATAACATTAAGAAACAAAAAAAATTAAGCAAAGAAAAAATAATGAGGACTTTCTTTGTATAGATCATAAATGAAGTGAAATTAATGAGCAAAATGTTCTTTTTTCCATTCTAGATCAGGGTAGATATTGTGACAAGTTAACCCTTTATCATGCGTGTTAATTCAGTACATCAATAAATAAGTAAATAAATAAAATATAGTAACCTTGAAGCAATTATTTAGAGTCTATTTGGTTTGAGATAATGTTTTCTATTTTTTTTTCTGTTTTCATTTTTAAAAACATTTTTTATTTTCAAAATAATTTCCTGATTTTCATATTTTGTCCCCCCATGTAAAAATGATTTTTGAACTATTTATGAGCAAAAAGAAGTATGAGCAACGTAAGCATAGGACTGCAACGATACATGGTAATTGTACAATGCACTAAATGTTTATAGCAAAATTTGAATTGATTAACAATATGCCTTAATATCTATAGAATAGGTTGCACAGGCATTGCAGGATATTATTTTGGAAACTATCTTGTGCATTTTGGCCTTTCAAAAAGCTAAATTAAAGAAAAGAAAAGAAAACATGTATATACTAACATTTATTATTCTCATATTTCTTAATCGTAACTACTTATCTTCATTTTTCAAAAGCAGTTAGCATTTTAACCCTTGTAAATGTATGGGATAAATATTTTTTATATACAATCATTAGATTATATAAAATAAAATCACTTTATTATATTCTTCCAACAAATTAAATTAATATAAAAATAATATTTAATTTGATTTAAATTTGAAGATAATATTATAATCATAACAGTAATTTTTTAAAGATAATATAATTTGTTAAAACTTAAAATAAAATAGGATTTAATTTTAATTTTAATATAATAGTATATTCATAATAATATATTATTATTATTTAATTTAAATTTAAAAATGGTAGTAATTGCTATAATTTAAAATTAAATATAATTTAATAAAGTATATATTTCGGCTGAATATTGAAGGCAAGTCACAAGTTTCGCCCAAAACACTTGGATTGAAGGGAAAGAGTTAAAAAATAAAAAGTTTCGTAACAATCGAAATTAGAAAAGTGAAAGAGATATAAGAAAGCCACCCTGCCATTTTTTATATTTTTTTTTTGTTCTTGGGTTAGAGTAGGGGCGGAAATATGTCAAGTTGTCTTAAAGAGATCTACGACATAGTTTGCATCAGGTCAAGCCAGACCATACTTTATTAGAAAATAAATCATGTCAACACTTTTATAAAACTCTATTTGATTAAAAAGGTTAGGCTTTATACTATTTAAAAAGTCTTTTTTAGGACAAACAAACTAGCTTATTTAAATAAATATAAATAATAATATTTTGTTACTATTATTATTTTGACCTACATAAAGAGTTAAGCATATAATCTTATTGAAGGATAAATTTATGTCCTACTTAGAAGTTTTATTGCAAAATAAACTTTTAAATAAATTATCATAAGGTTCATATTAAACATTAAAAATAAATTTATATCAATTAAGTTAAATTTGATTCTTATTAAATCTGACCCACATATTTCTACCCCTATCTCATGCCTTGATGAGTAGTCGTGATTTTAACTTTCATAGTTTATATTTTGTTTTATATAGAATTTTTCTCCATTGACTTATTAGTTGATTAGCCTATTTAGAGATATGTCATACCTATCTAAAAACTTTAAAATGAAATGAGCCTCTACATAGGCTAATAGATCAAATCAGACTTTCAAAAAAGTCAAGTCATACCTAAAAAAAGCATAATGACAAGTAATAGACCAGACTTTTAGGTCTTAAATTTTTTAAATATGTCAAACCATATTTAAGAAAAGTCATGTTCAGTCTACATTATTTCCACCCCTAGGTTAGAGCAAACCGTGCGCTTTTGTTTGATAAATTTTGCTTATTAAAATAAAAAAGAGATATAATTAAGAAAGAGGTACACAATTCCAAATTGTTTTAGGCATTTTAGACAAAGTTAGAACCTCAACTTTCATAAGAAGAAAACCGAACATTCTCCCAAAATATAAACCTGGCTAGGCCTTCTCACAAATTGTAATTGACATGGCAAATATAGAAATATAACTCTGTACCATCATTTATATGATATGTGATCATTAGTATATTTTGAAAAAAAAAAACGGAGATAGTATTTATTGTTGAAATTTTTAATATACTTTTCTCTATTCAATTAGTTGATAATATATATAAAAGTGCAACTTTATTATTATAACTTCATATGATCAACAACTTTGAGAAATGATTTATATATCATTGATATGGATGTAAAATATGAGTAGTAGAAGTTAAACAAAATCTAAACTAAATTGAAGATTTGAATTGTGATGCGTACCTCAAGATATTGCAGAGTTATAATGGCAAGAAGAACAAGAATTAAGAAACAACCTTATTGTGAATCACAGTATTAATTGAATAATGTGGAGTTACAATTTTAAAGAATAGCAGTGATTGACGAGAGCTAGGAAAGATCATAAATAAGTGAATGAAGAAGTATAAAAATATAGTTAAATGAAAGAATAAAACTAAAAGTAAGAGGAAAGTTCATCCTTCCTCAATTCCCAAGTAATTCTATTGAATTGATAAGAGATGGAAATTATTCCTTAATTTTCGGGGGGTTCTTGAATAAGAAGCAATTCTTTTTCAATTTTGTTGTGTTTGTGCTTTGAACCCCACACAAGTTATTATGTGCGAAACACATACATGAAATGAGGACAAAAGGTTTGATTCCTATTTGACTTCATATATTAATAAAACGGATGAAATGTATAAGGTAAACAAATAGAAAAAATGAAAAATAAAATACTAGCTTACACCGAGTAATGCTTTTCTATAACCACTATTTACAGTAAAGGAAAGTCTTCATTATTCTAAAGAATATACCAAGATAACTAGGACCGCGTACAAGGACCAAAAAATTAGAGTAAAACATTAGGTAACGAAAAAATAATGAGGACTTGCTTAGTATTGACGAAAAATGAAGTGAAACGAGTAAAATGTCCTTCTTTCCATTCTAGATCAGGGTAGATATTGTGACAAGAAGCTCATCCTTCATTATGTACGTGTGTTAATTCAGTATATCAATAAATAAGTAAATAAATAAAATACAGTAACCTTGAAGCAATTATTTAGAGATTGTTTGGTTTGACAGAATATTTTCTGTTTTTTTCTGTTTTTATTTTTGCAAATAATTTTCATTTTAAATTTTTAGATTCAGAAAACATGTTCAGTTTGACTTATTGTTTCCTGTTTTCAAAAAATGAAAATATTAAAAATATGTTTAGTTTAATCATTTTCAACAAAAGTTCATGAAATATTTTTTATATAAAGTTTACAAACAAAATTTAAATAATAAAAGTATATTTATATTTTATTAATTAACAATTTAATAAATAAATAAATTTATAATATATATACATACATACTTATATATATATATATACACACACACACACACAATACACTCTTGTCACAAAAAGTGTTACCAATTGTCCCTCTAGCAATACTACTTCATGTATTCTTGACTTTTTAAATCGGTTACAAGTAGAACCAATTTAAAAAGATTTTTTTAAAATTGGTTCTTATGCAACTTTTTAAATCGGTTCTTATGCGACCGAATTAAAAAGTTTTCACTTATTTACAAAAATGTTATTGCATTTTTTTTTAAATTAGATTCAAAAAAATCAATTTAAATTTCTGTTTTAAAAGCTATTTTTTGTAATAGTGAATGAACAAAGGCGGACACGTCTACTATGATGCAATACACATATCTATTAATAAAACAGTACATCCAGCAAATGAATAAAAAGCAAAAAAAACACACATCTCCACTAGCCAAGTGAATTAAAACGTAGAATCGTGGATGCAAGGCTTCATTGCCTAACACAACATATATTTAACAAATGTAAAAAGGTAAAAGGCCACCTACAACATGAATCACAGGTTTATGCACCCACGTATATACACACCATGAAAAGTACCAAAAATATTATGACAAAATAAAGTCACAATTGAGGTGCTACATGCTGGACTTCAATGCAAACTTATAATGCAAAATGACTTAGGAAACAAAAGATACAATCAGAACTTGTGTTAGAATGTGTAGCACTACATAATTTTATTAGTAAAGAATGTTGTTATGATGAATATTCAATTGAACCAGTAGATAAATCTTTATTTTCAGTATTATCAATTAACGAAGACCATAATTTTGAACCTATTATTCAAACCCAAGAGCAAGAATGAGAAGATGCTAATACATGGAGACCCAATTTATCTCTAGATATATGGAGAAATGCTACTTAGGACGACATGAAGCTAGAATCAATTAGTTATTAAAAGATTGGAAAAATTGTATTGGTTTTATTTTTCTTTATCCAATCCTTATCATATTTGGTTATCATTTTTATTGACTCTTGTAACTTTGAATGTTTGCTAATAATCTACAAGGTCCTTTAAATCTTACAAATTCATAAAGTCTTTTCAAATCTTATAAATTTTTATGATATAAATCCATTAAAATCCAAACTACAAAATCTCGATTATAAAAGTCTTTAAAAAAATTATAAGTCATTACATTCCTATATTTTAAATATATATTCTTTTAAAATCCACAAGACTTATTTTATGTCAAAGTAGTCTTTTAAAATGCCAATCCAATACACCCCCTAGTTTAGTTAGCAAATTTTGAAGAAAATGTGAAGTCATTATAAAATGTAATGCTTGCATAAATGAAGTAAAGAAAGATTCTTGTTGAGTTTGGTGCTATATGGTTGTATTAGTAATCTAGTGATAATCATTTCATATGCTTTCTTTTGTGTTGAATTGAATCATGTTATTAACACTTAAATGAAGTTTAATATCTTGTATACATCTTATTAATTTTGTTAACATGATGCAATTATTTTGTCTTTCATAGGAAGAAGAAAGAGGACAAGATTTGCCAACTCCACAAGAAGGATCTTCTTTGGCAAGCAATCTTCATGGAATTTGAAATATTATATTGTTTAGTTAAACTCTTGTGCACTTATTAGTGGAACTCGTGTATACCTAAGTTTGACATAGTATGTTGTTTAGTTCAACTCTTGTGTATTTAGTGAAACTTTTAAGTACTTGAGTTTGACATATTATGTTGTTTAGTTAAGCTCTTGTGAACTTATTAGTGGAACTCTTTGGTACTTAAGTTTGGCATACTATAGTTCAACTCTTGTTTGCATATATAATTAAATTTTTGTGTTCTTCAGTCTGATATACTATGTTGTTCAGTTTAATTCTTGTGTGCTTGATTGAACTCGTGTTTTCTTGTTTGACATATTGTGTTGTTTATTTAACAAGTAAAAAAAATAATACTTGAACAAGTATTATTTAAAAAAAATAGTTCAAATGATAATTTATAGATTGAAAGTAAGAAAGAAAACATAATATTGAGTTGCAAAAAAAGTAAGCAAAAAATAATTTGTAGACAATTATCAGTCACCTCAAACAAATCACAAAGTTTTGATAAAATAACAGTGAATGTATATGCTTTCTAGCAATTAAAAATTGCTTATATTATTTGATCATTTTGTGATGTCAAACTTCTAATAAATGCTAAGTTTAAACAAACTAAAAATACAAGTTTTGACAGGGAAGGGGGAGGTTTTAACCATTAGTAATTGTTTATCATTTTCTGATAAAAAATACCAACAATTGCCTAAAATCTTCCAAAAGCTATTTTTGATGTATGTCAAATTGGTAGTTTTTTTAAACAACAAAATAAACATTTGTAGCAATTTTCACCTATCAAAAATTGTATTTTTTATCAATAAAAATCACAATTTTTTGTGGTGAAAATTTTTTTTAGTGCAATCATAACATACAAGATGAATCAACTAACACAAAATTATTACAACTTAATAAGTAGTTTCAAATTTGAGCCTTGTATATACAAATGCGTTAAATACTCAAAGGGATAGTTTTACCATCCATAGTGATTCTACTTAACTCAAGTAGGATTATCTCCTATAAAAGATACTTTTGACCTCGTACAAAAAAATACAAAATTGAATTGAAAGATATTAAATTATCTAAAATTCTCATTATTAATTTTTTGTTTTAAAGAAATTAGGAAAAAGAGAGGGTTGCAACAACAAAGTTCATCCAAGACTTATGAAGATACTAGCTTGTATATGATAGTTAACTCCTTTCTAATAACTTGGATATTTTAATAGAATATTTCATTTATAAATTTATATGGTCTAATCTTATTAATGTGGTTTAGTTTCTTGCATGATAAAATCCACTATAATTATTACAATACAACTTTGTTACAAATTAGATATGTAGTTGTTTTTTTTTTAGAAATTAGATTTTTACCCATGGGATGTATATATTTTTACTATTTTAATGATATTAATTATTTAATTTTATGAATTAATGTTAAATAAGCAGATAATATTTAAAATATTATATATTTAATATTAAGATATCATAGTTTATTTTAAAAAAAATTACTTGTTTAAATCTCTAAACATTTACTTGACGTGAATTTACTTTTAAAAACTTATTATATCAATTAAATATTTTAAAATTTAAAAGATTGTTTTTTTGACTTTTAATATTTAGAAATTTGATTAATATTTTTTTTAGAAAATTAGGTCGTTGCCAAGTGAATATTTAGTGAATTATATTTACCTGCCTTCATATAATAATTTATTCATATGGTGTACTCTAAATTTATGATTAGGTATAGTAACATAATGATAATAAAACATTAGCTTTAGATAAAATAATTAAATAATAATAATATAATTTTATGTACAAAATAGTAAAATAATTATAATAATATATTATTAGAATGTAATGAGAGATCTAAGTTAATGATATGTAACATGCAACCCTTAAATTTTAAAAAACATGATTTTGAAATTCAAGTTACTTAATTTACAAATTTATTGATTGTTATAAGAGTTTTGCATACTTCATTAATATTTAAAAAGAACATTTAAATCTTAAAATAGTTACACTAATCTTTCAAGTGGGAATAAAAAAAATATTGAAACTTAAATTAATAATAATAATTAGAATTAGAATACTTTTAAATATATATATATATATATATATATATAGCAAAATTGTGGGGTGACCCAAGCATGGTGGAGGCAATTTTCGACCAACAAAGTGCAAATTAGTACAATAGAGAGGAGAACTTTGGTGACGGCTACTTATAAAAACTCTAATGCTTAAGTCAGTGTGAGAGTAAGATGAGTAAAAAAATTGAGATTAGATTCATACCTAGTAGGCAAGGTGCCCTTACATAATGCAAGTATTGGCAAGAAAGACTATTAGGCAATTATGATGCATGTGGCTAACGTGGCAGGTAGTTAGGGTCATGTACGTGAAAAGCATGTAACATAAGTCAACAACTTGACCTATGAGGTTGGCTTTAGTGTGTCAGTCCCTATGTAAGTTAGTAAGGAGCCAATTTGAGTCTTAGCCAAGCAGATTGATCAGATGGTGACAAGTGGTGAGGTTGGAGTCTTATCCTTACAAGTAAAGATGGAAAAATGGGCCCAGCTTGATGGGCTAGCCCGAACTTCCCATATAAAGTGTAACACCCTTACTTTTACTTCATTAATTGTTTTATTTATTTATTTAATTCTGAAAAATCAGGAAGGAATCTAAAAATTCTAATCCCCACGGTTAAACTCAAAATATCAAAAACTATCTAATCATGATTTTTAATAATTTTTCTGAACCAAAGTCCGGAGAAATTAGAAAATGACGATTTTGTCCTTATTTGTCAATATTAAGGGCTGACATGAAAAAAAAATTCAATTGATATTAAAATATCAATTTAAGTTTAAAATCATGTCATATATATTAAAATATAATTTTGAAAATTTTTTGGGAATTTTCTGAAATTCCTGTGCAAAGTTATCAAAATATCCCTAGTTGTCAAATAAATCAAACCAACATTGGTTTGACATCCAGAAATGGAGAAAATAATGTTTTTAGTATATTTCTAGGTAAAATATGTAATTTTATAATTTTCATAAAAATTGAGCATTTATTGAATTAAAATGGATTTAATATGAATTTTCTAAGCTTAAAAAAATATAATATATATATTTATAATTCGAAAAAAATTAAAAAAAATATTTTTAGAAAATATTTTTGATGAAAAATAATAAATTTGTTCAGATTTATGTTTAAATTAATTATTTTGTTATTAAAAGTTAATTTAATCAAGTTTAGGTGATTTTATCAGTACCGACTAATCTAATAACAGGTAAAATTTGCACTAGAAAACTTTGGGGACAGCTGGTGAACACGTCCAGCTCTAGAAAAGGGGTGATTCATCCCCTATATGAATATGTGTCCCTAATTAAAAAAATAAAATTGAAAATTTGACATCATGGATGACACACTCCTATGGACATCTAAGGCCATTTTTTCCTATAAGTAGCCATTGCATGGGGCTTCCATCTTCATTCCCTTCCTCTCCCAAAGCTGAATGGTAGCCTCCATAATCACCATCTTCCATACAATTTTTTTTTCTTTTCACCAAAATTCTGCTAGTTTTCATTAATTAGTAAAAATTCTCTTTCTAAAAACTCTGCACCAACAACTTCACCAACTGTTTAAGGTAATGGGAGGAGTGGGGTTGGTTCTAAATTTCAATTACTTTGCATGTTAGTAGAAAAGGTTTTCCCCTAAACCTTTCGATGTTTAAGTTTATTAAGTTTTATAAATATTATAATGTTTAGTATTAAATTCAAGCTTTTACTAAGTTGTTATGCTGCTCAATTTTAGATAATTAAAACACATTTATTAAGTAGTTATATTGCTCAAATTTAGACAACTATAGTATAATTATTAAGTTGTTATACTGCTCGAATTCAAACAATTATAGTAGAATTACTAAGTTGTTATACTGCCCAAATTTAGAAAAAATATTTTAGCTGTTAGAATAGATAATTAAATTATTATATTATCAAATTTTAGTAATACTCAATTAGTTGGACAAAAATAGTAGAAGAAATAAACTATAAATCTCATAATATGAAACTAAGTATAGAAATTATTTTATGAGCTATTTGTGAATTTATTTTTAGAAAACTACTATAGAAATTTCAGTTTAAGATTTTATCGTTCAAGTAAGGTCTAGACACACAAATAGACCATTTGTAAAAATTTCATAAATTTTAAAACTTATTTAGTACTTCTAATTGTGCTCTATAAGTGCCTGTAGACATATTTTTCTTAAAAGTACTAAATTTTTTTAAAATTTCGAAAATTTTCTAAAAATTCATGATAAAATTCTAATTATTTTTCTAAGCTTAAAAACTATTTTTATGAAATTTTTGACCATTCTATGATTTATTTCTTAATTATTAATCTTTGTTTTAATTTGTATGTCTTTATTTTTATTGAATTATTGATTATGTGCTTTAAATTGAATTATGAATTACGTGAATGATATGTATAGATCAAATCTCTGTAATATAAGGCAGAGATATTATTAGAAATTGTACTAATGCTCAAATTTTTGAGACTAGAGTAAATCCTTAAAAATTAATAGATCAATGAGTAATGTAAAGCAAGGGACATGCAATGGCATGACACCCTATTGGGAAGCTACAGTTTGGTACGCTGAGGAATGAAAGGCAGGGACCCATTTAGAGAGGTCTTGGGAGTAGGCATCGAGTGGTGAAAGTCCTAATAGCTAGGGTAGCGCCTGTGACCTGGGATATTCACCTGACCAAGCTCGATAACCCCAACAACTGCTCAGCATTCTGGGATTGATTTGAGAGTATACCTCTATAAATGAACGTCTTGACTGATATTTGTTCCTCGTTGATGATGAGGACTGTACCATGTGATGATGTTGATGAGGAGGTATATGTACTCTTAGTCACTTCCCAGGTTCTATTGAGAACTATTACTCACTGATGGGAAGTATAGATTCATACTAAATCAAGGGTAGTGTAGCATAACTTAGAATAAACCCTAGGTTCCATTCATTAATTGTATTTAAATTCCTACCATACATGTGAAAGTGATTTAGAACAAATCACCTCACTCCATTATTTTTGTTATGCATGTTCAATCATGATTATTGAATATGACAGTAATGCCTGATGATGCTAAGGATGAGAGCCAGATGATACTCCTCCAGATTGTAGATCTAGTTTATAATATTTTTCTTACAGGATAGGGTAGATAAATACTGCTCTGTATAGGATCTTTTTGATGTATATATTGGGTAACGTAGTATATGTCTTTTGATGTACTTTTGTTTTCTCTTTGACTATTATATATTACTCAAACCATGATGTACAATTGGATATATATATATACATAAGCAGTTTTTTATCATTTCACTTCTATTTCTAAATTCTGTTTTTCTATTATCGAAAAAAAAAATTTACTCACATTTTCATCAACTTAAAGTAATAATTAAATTAATATGAATTATATTTAGAATTAAAGGAGTATTACATAAAGGGTTGAGCTGAACATTTAAAAAGATAACCTAAAAGAAACCAAACCTTTTTGGCCTGGCCTGTGTATTTTTTTTTTAATGGGATTTTAGCAGGCTATTGGGATAGTGCATGCCATTGATAAACTCACATGTAGACATTGCAACATCTAACAACTTGATTTTACATTACAATAAACTTTAATTTCTTTATTCAATTCTGTCGTCGTGTATTTTAATATAAGGATTTCAAGCCTAGGATTTCAATATATACAGAAGCTGGATTAATAAGCTTACTGTGTTTGTCATTCAATTAATTGTTTATTATTCCTCCTATCTTCTTCTTGCCTTCACTACCTTTTGTAACATATGTACACTTACTTGTTGGCTTCAAGGTGACTTCTAGAGTATTTGTCCATTACAGTTGGAATCATAAAACTTTCCTAGAGTAAAGTTATTTAATGGCGAGCAGCAGCATCATTGTTAAGTTAATTTTAGCTATTGTGATACAAGTAATTTATTTATTTATATTGCACAAAATCTTCAATTTTCACATTGATCGGTGCCAAAAATAAATTAAGGCTGAATTGGTCTAGTGGCCTGGGTTGGGCTAGGCCACATAAAATACAATTCGCATAGAGACTGACCCGGCCCAGCCTAATGGAAAGTGTTAGCCCAAGCAAGCTCAGTCAAGCCAACCCGTTTGACAACTCTACTTACAAGGTTGGTTTGTATGCCCATATGAAGGGTGAAAGGCAATAGGCTGGAGGCTGGTCCAAAACATGTATAGTAATATAATGATAATAAAACACTAGTTTTGGATAAAATAATTAAATAATAATACTATAATTTTATGCATAAAATAGTAAAATAATTATAATAATACATTATTAGAATGTAATTAGATATCTAAGTTAATGATATGTAATATGCAATACCCTTAAATTTAAAAAAAATATGATTTTGAAATTCAAGTTACTTAATTTATTGATTGTTAGAAGATTTTAGCATAGTTCATTAATATTTAAAAATAACTTTTTTTTTGTGCAGATTTAAAAAGAACATTTAAATCTTAAAATAGTTACATTAATCTCTTAAGTAGGAAAAAATAAAATATTGAAACTTAAATAAATAATAATTGCAATAAAAATATTTTTGAAAAATATAAAATATATAAATAAATAAAATAAACATTAATAAAAAAAATGGATATAGGATGGTGACGGGAGAAAGTTAGAATAGTAAAATAAAGAAAAAAAAATGGAGACCTCTCAAGAAGCCATGGAAAACTTCTCCCAGAGGTCAAAAGGAACTATGCCTCACCTTAAGAATTATCATTGTTAGAAAGAGAAACAAAGAGCTTTCGAAGGTGACAAAATAAGAAGAAAAAAAAACAAAAGTAGATAAGAAAGGGAAAACAAAGCTTTTTTTTTTTACTTGGGTACTATAAATATAAATCAATTTTATGTAATTGGTGTAATTAAAAAAGTACTTATTAGAATAGGATAAGTCAACAATTGAGGCTATGTTTGGATAAAAGTTGGGAAAACAATTTTGCGAATTCTGATACACAATTCCAAATATTTATGCACAAAATGAAGAAAGAAAAAATTGTTGTTTTGAAAGTAAAAGTATTTTTGAGCTCTCTTAACTAAAATCTAAACATGCACAGAGTTGTCGCATTCATAAGAAAGCCAACATTGTTATATTTGACTTATTAAAGTAAAAAACAAATTGTTTTTAATATGAGAAAGTCGACCATAACAATGTTTACTTACTGTCGCAACCGGGGTCACGACGGGACGGCGAAAATGATAAAAAAACAGAGGAGTCGCCACCATAGTTTATTAAGGGAAAACATATGGAAAAACCCTAGAAATAGTATCGAACCATAGATTGGATTCGGGAGTCGATTACGCATAGGGAAGGTGTTAGCACCCTACGACGTCCGTTATAAAAACGGTTACCTTTAACTTAATGTGTGGAAATATTAATTGTCTTCTCCTTTTGCTTATAAAATTATTAATCCTATTTTTTATTTTATTATTTATTTTCATTTGAAATTTATAAAAAAAAATATATTATTATTACTACTATTTTATTTTTATTGTTTTTGAGATCGACAAGAGTAGGCCCTTGCTCCTACGTATCCTCCGGTGCAATAAGGAAATCAGACTCACGTAGTTCTTTGGGTAGAAAATAATTTTGTTGGTTGATTTGTTTTTATTTTTTATTATTATTCAAAAGGCTTTCTTGATAACCAAACAAGAAGTGCATCCAAAATGGTTATCATTAATTATTTTAAAACTTTAATAATGTCCAAATAAAAAGTACATCCAAAATAGTCATTATCAAGTTTAATTATTTATCTAAAGAGAATCTATTAGCTAATAATTTATTAATTAATTTCATATTGAAATCAAATTTAGCAAACGGATAAAAAAGAGTAATAATTTTTTTTATCGTTAACTTTAAATCAATATTTTGGTTATTAAATGTTTTGCCAAAAACCAAAATAATAAAAGGCTTAAAAGCCTTCACCACATTTACGTAACAAACGTTTAATCATGTTTTTTTTATTTACCTTTTAATCAGATTAACAAAGCTAAGATATATATTTATATAACGAAAACTCAACGTAAAAAAAAAAATAATAAAAAAAATAGAAAAAACGTAACATTTAGGCCCTAGCACATGACTCACGTGTACTGGGAAGAATAAATCTTATGACAATAATGGGTCAAGCCCATTCACGCACAGCCAGAAAAGAGAGAGCACCCAAAGACTAGCCCGTGCGATCAACAAGTTCTAGGGGCATCTTTACAATCAAAACGTGCTTTCCCCAACACCCCTCTTTCTGTGCGAAATTGCTAAACAAAACGCAATCAACCTGGACGGCCAACAATGGCGTTTTGATTCGAACAAAACACAACCATGGAGAACCAGAGGGACCTTCACGTTTGCGTCCTATAAGAAATACCCAAACCCGTTCGCATTCCTCTGACTCTAAATTGTGGCGGCTCGATAGTGATAGCGCAGTGGCGAAAGAAGGTGCTATAGAGATGGACGCACCGTCATGACTTTGTGGTAATGATTTGTAGATCTGTTGGAACGCGACAATGTCTCGGTGATTAACGGAGGTATGGTGGAGGTATGACGGAGTAGAGGTGGTGGTGCGCTATTGACATGGCTGCACAGACCTGCTTCATGGCAGTGACAGGGGTGGTTTTTGGGAGGTCGTTGACGGTAGCTTGTGTTACGGAGGCGTGAAAATCTTGAAAGCTCCGTGCGAGGGTCCTGACACTACTTTGCGTCGTGACAGAGACACAAGGAATGATGGAGAATGTTGCGACCCTGATTTGCCTCACGTCGGTGGCGAAGCGTGTCAAGGAATCGCAGGGAACACTGGCCGCGAATTGCGACGCGGTGGTGATTTACAGATGAAGGAGTGCTTGATTTTAATTATATTTATTTTATTTATCGCATTGTTTTATTATTTTTTCGACAAAACATAACGATGTGAATGAGATTTTGGTACCTTTACTCATGCTTGATGGTGATTGTAGAAGAGGAATTGAAATTTGTGTGCACGTGTGTTGGATTGATAGATGCGTGAGTACTGATTTTTGTAGAAAAGATGCTTACGAGATCTTATGTGATATGAATATAGCAAATATGAGAGACGAATGGTGCAGCGTAAAGGAACAAAAGATGTATCGATGCGTAATGCGTAACATCAATACATAAAAATGGAACAGATAGTATAACAAATCGTAAGCACAATTAAACAAGGATCAGACAGAGAACTACATGATCAAAATGAATAAAGAACAATAATAATAACTATAACCATGTAAAGACCACAGAGGAGAGGAAGAGATTATACCTCCCTTTCGAGCTTCCTTCTTTCGTTTTTTTTTTTTTATTCAACAGCCTCTCTGTGTCTCCTTTTTCTTCTCCTTCCTTCTCTTTTCTCTCAATTCAGTCCCCCTCCGCTCTCCCCCCTTTTTCCTTATTTATAGGCTAAAATCTAATATTAATTCTTTAACAGTTTCTCTTCTCTTCATTTTCCCTTTCTCCATTTATGACCCCCATATTCAATATGAGTTTTGTAACCGTCTCCTTCTCCTGACTCTTCTGTTCCTATTATTATTATTCTTTATTTTGTATTTATTTTCCATGATCATGATGAATTCTTAAAATATCATTATGAATGAATATGTATGGTCATGGGCTTAAAAAATTAATTTAACAAGAAATTAGTTACAAACTAGGACACTTCTAGTCTAACAAGAATAAAAGATAAATATGTTTAACCCAATTATTATTATTATTATTATTATTATTATTATTATCATTATTATTATTTTATTTACTTATTTATTTTAAGTTATAATTACCCGGATAAAATTGGGTGTTCACAGCTGCCCCTCTTTACTTAGTTTCTACTAGATAATATGAACAACTGAATGTTTTATATTATCGTAGTAGAAAATAAGTAAAGACATGAACTCCAATTTTATTCGGGTTTCAAAACAACAAAAGGTATGAATTTTCTAGAGATTTAAAAGAAAGAGAGTAAACCACCCAAAGAAATTGAAAAAAACTGAAGGCATGAGCCTCGAGAAATCGAAAAACAGAGGGCACAAACACCTGAGAAATTGAAAAACAGAGGGCACAAGCACCTGAGAAATTTAAAAACAGAGGGCACGAGCACCCGAGAAATATAAAAACAAAGGGCACAAGCAGCCACAGAATTTAAAAACAGATGGCACGAGCACCCGAGAAATTTAAAAGCCAAAGGTATGAGCACCTGCTAAATTTAAAAACAGAGGGTACGAGCACCCGTGAAATTTAAAAACAGAGGGCACGAACACCCATGAAAATTTTAAAAACAGAGGGCACGAGCACCGATAAAATTTTAAAAAAAGAGGGTACGAGCACCCGTGAAATTTAAAAACAGAGGGTACGAGCACCCGTGAAATTTAAAAAACAAAGGGTACGAGCACCCGTGAAATTTTAAAAAGAGGGTACAAACACCCGTGAAATTTAAAAACAGAGGGCACGAGCACCCGCGGAATTTTAAAACAGAGGGCATGAGCACCGATAAAAATTGAAAAACAGAGGGTACGAGCACCCGTGAAATTAAAAAACAAACTTTATTATTTTTCTTTTGTGGAAAGGGAAATATTTCCCCAAATTGTTTGCTTTCCTTGCCATAAAAGTAGATTCATGAAATCTCGTCTCGAGTTTGGATTAATCACTTAATTCTCTTTGCCCTTAATGTCATTAGTTTTATTTTTATCCGCTAATCTGGCTTTCCAACCTTTCCTCACAACGAAAAAAATGGATCATTTGCAGTTTAAATCCTTTAATTGAGAAATTTATCAATTTATGTCTTTGAATTTATGTCATTTCTTTTGATGCATTCCTCCACTTTAAGGTACAAGATGGCCAAAGGTTTGAGAAAATTGGTTAACTGGTGAAACGTATAGGCAAATGTCCAAGTCTAAGAAGCATAGGATTTTCCCCATATTATGGTGGACTGGAGAACAAAAAGGGAGGAGATGAATTGCGTAATTAAATTTTGGTGATGTAATAGTAAGATTACTACTATTGCTTGAACGAGTATAGGTGACACATGTGGTGGTTATTCATGCTTTATTATATGAAAGGGAAGCATAGACTATAAAAAGACGAAGAGGATTGCCTCAATGTGGATTATGAAGCAAAAATAATCATACAAACTGCCCCATTTTAAGAGACTTTTAGCATTAATCTATTTATGGATATATAACCTTGAGAGCTTTTTATTTTCTTTCTTCTTTCTTTTTTTTTCTTTTTATCTATTTTCTTTTCTTTTCTTTTTTTCTTCTCTTTTTTTTTTTTTTTTTTGAACAAACACTGATGATCAAAAGTATGACTTTATTTTTGTGTTAAAATTAAATTCAAGGAAATCTAAGCAGCCATTCTTTAATCAGTTATGGACTTTATTAGGCTTGTAACGTGGCCAGGGTTAAAAGGGTTATGAAATGAAGGATAAATAAGGCCCAAATAAGTGTTTGAAGGTTATTGAAACAAGGATCTTCCCTTAGACTTTCGCATCAATGGCCTCATTCTTTCCATTCTTTTGCTTTTCCTTTATATTCTTTTTGTATCATACTTTATTGGTCATGACTTTTCAACATTATTTGTCACACTTTTTCCTTCTTTATCATTCATTTTTCATTATTTTCTTTTTTCCTTTTTGTCTTTGTTTCTTCCTTATTACCTTGAGACTAGTGGCCTTGATGCAAATTTTATATTGACCCCCAAGTGTAGGGATGATCCTTGTTTAGGATGATTTGAAAGAAAATTTTATTTTTTAGGCTCAAAAAGGGTGGCAAAGGATGATGATGATTATTATATATATATATATATATATATATATATATATATATATTGGATAAAGAAACATAGCCATACATCATTTCAAATCCTGACTACTTTATTTCCAAAATTTTAATTTTAAAACAAAAATTCAATAGACATCAGGCATTTATTTTTTTATTTTTTTATTATTTTTTTTATTTATATATATATATATTTAGATATATTTTTTTTTTTTGTCCTAACTTTTGTTTAGACCGCCCTTTACGAGTTTTCGGCCTAACAGACTTTATTTAACTTTTTCTAGCTCTCAAAACTTGTTTAGAGTGTGAAAATTTGCCCCAATATGTAAAGAAAACTCTCAAAATGTTCATTTCCTTTATGTTGAGAACTTGGAATCCTTTCAAATCTATTATGGAAGTAGGAAATGAGAGAAAAGGAAGCAAGGTGAGTTTGATGGAAGAATGCCTTAAAAGAAATGATCTTGATCTATATTTCTCATGTCTTTGTCTTTCTCAATTAAATGATTATACCACAAGAATATATGAATTCACCTTTATTATCACTCTTTTTTTTCTTTTTTTGCTTTCGTATTTCCTTTCCCAAGAAATGGCCGAGATTCCATGAATTTACCAGCTTCACTTATTCGGGAAAATAATCAATTTGGAAGCTAATTTCCTTTTCATCATTTTTTTTAAATATTTCATTTACAAATATTTTATTTTATCCTTTTACTATTATTCATTATTTGCGGACCCTTAAGGACGTGCATTGGAGGATTGAAACAAACATCTTGGCAAGATTCCATGTCATGATTCAAATACACATTTTACATTCCAGTGTAAATTCATAAAAGGATAAAGAGAATAATAGCAGATCCTACTGAATCCTGGAAATTGAAAGTGAAGAATTCAACTCCTAATAGTATAAACTGCCCCAAATTTCAGGCATAATATTTCCTGACTGAATCAGAATTAACCGGCAGCGGTAACTCTTCTCCATCCATTTTGATAAGAATTAAAGCCCCGCCAGAGAAAGCTTTTTTTACTACATAAGGCCCTTCGTAATTTGGAGTCCATTTTCCTCGATGATCTTTTTGCATTGGCAAGATTTTCTTCAATACCAACTCCCCTTCTTGAAATTCTCGAGGACGAACCTTTTTCTCGTAAGCTTTTTTCATCCTTCTTTGATATAACTGCCCATGACATATAGCAGCCAACCTTTTTCCTTCAATAAGATTTAACTGATCAAGACGAGCCTGAACCCATTCTGCTTCTTCCAATTCAGTTTCCATTAACACTCGCAGAGAGGGAATTTCCACCTCAACAGGGAGTACTGCCTCCATTCCATATACTAATGAAAACGAGGTTGCCCCAGTTGATGTGCGCACAGAAGTGCGGTATCCATGCAATGCGAAGGGAAGCATTTCATACCAGTCTCTATATGTGACCACCATCTTCTGAATAATCTTTTTAATGTTCTTGTTAGCTGCCTCAACTGCTCCATTCATCTTTGGACGATAAGGGGCAGAGTTATGGTGTTGAATCTTGAAATCTTCACATAACTCCTTCATCATTTTATTGTTTAAATTAGTGGCGTTATCGGTGATGATTCTACTTGGCAATCCATACCGACAAATCAACTCTCTCTTTATGAATTTTACCACCACATTCCTAGTTATACTGGCATAAGAAGCGGCCTCAATCCACTTAGTAAAATAATCAATTGCAACCAATATAAAGCGGTGTCCATTAGATGCTTTTGGTTCGATAACTCCAATGACATCTATCCCCCACATCGAGAATGGCCATGGTGCTGTCAAAACATTCAAAGGTCCTGGCGGAGCGTGAATATGGTCAGCGTAAGTTTGGCATTTGTGACACTTTCTCACATAGCTGTAACAATCATTCTCCATAGTCAACCAGTAGTATCCAGCCCCTAATATCTTCCTAGCCATAGCATGCCCATTGGCATGAGTTCCGAAAGAGCCTTCATGAACTTCTTTAAGTATCTGCTCTGCTTCTTTTGCATCAACACATCTAAGGAGCACCATATCATGATTCCTCTTATAAAGTACATCCTCATTTAAGAAGAAACTCATTGCAAGCCTTCTTAATGTTCTTTTGTCATTATCAGAAGCACTTGGTGGATATTCTTTATCTTTAAGATAGTGCTTGATATCAAAATACCAAGGCTTTCCATCTGACTCTTCTATGAGCTTACAATATGCTGGCTGATCATGGCTTTGTATTTTTATAAGAGGCATGCTTCCCTCCTGATCTAATTCAAACATTGATGATAAGGTGGCTAAAGCATCAGCCAATTGATTCTCTTCACGAGGGATGTGATGGAAAGTTATGTCTTCAAAGTGCTCAATTAACCCTTTAATATAAGTTTGATAGGGGACTAATTTATGATCACGAGTCTCCCATTCACCACGTAACTGATGAATAACCAAAGCAGAGTCTCCATATACCTCTAGAATTTTGGCTTTCGATTCGAGGGCCGCTTGAATCCCCATAACACATGCTTCATATTCTGCTATATTATTCGTACAATCAAAACATAGCCTGGCTGTCAACGGAATATATTGGTTCTGTGGAGAGATCAGCACAACTCCTATCCCATGTCCTAGTGCATTGGAAGCACCATCAAACCACAAAATCCATTTTTCTCTAACTTCACTTTCTTGATTAGAGAGAGTTAGTATTTCTTCATCCGGAAACTCTGGTTGCATCGGCTGATAGTCCTCAATGGGCTTATGAGCTAAGTATTCTGCCAAAATGCTTCCCTTAATTGCTTTTTGTGTGACATATATAATATCATATTCTGATAATAAAACCTGCCATTGAGCAATCCTTCCTGTAAGAGCAGGTTTTTCAAAATATACTTGATTGGATCCATTTTGGACACTAACCAAGTTGTATGACTCAACATATACTGCCTCAAACGATGAGCGGCCCATGCCAGGGCACAACAAGTTTTCTCAAGTGAAGAGTATTTCGCTTCACAACTAGTGAACTTCTTGCATAGATAGTAAATAGCATGCTCCTTTTTCCCTGACTCATCCTGCTGACCTAAAACACATCCCATTGACTCCTCGAGCACTGTTAAATACAAAATAAGAGGCCTTCCAAGAGTTGGCGGAACCAGGATTGGAGGATTTTGCAAGTATTGCTTAATCTTCTCAAAGGCTGCTTGACAATCTTCATTCCACTCAACAGCTTGATTTTTTCTTAAAAGCTTAAACAAAGGTTCACAAGTGGCAGTTAATTGGGAGATGAATCTAGCAATGTAGTTTAACCTTCCCAAAAATCCGCGAACTTCTTTCTCTGTGCGAGGTTCTGGCATTTCAAGAATTGCTTGCACTTTATCTGGGTCAACCTCTATTCCCTTCTCATTAACGATGAAGCGGAGCAGCTTTCCTGATTTCACTCCGAACGTACATTTAGCCAGGTTCAACCTAAGCTTATACTTCCTCAACCGCTCAAACAACTTTCGTAGATTAACCAAATGCTCCTCCTCACTTCTTGATTTTGCAATCATATCATCTACATAAACCTCAATTTCCCTATGCATCATATCATGAAATAAGGTCACCATTGCCCTCTAATATGTTGCCCCAGCATTTTTAAGTCCAAATGGCATTACCTTATAACAAAAGGTTCCCCACAGAGTAATGAAGGTGGTCTTTTCCATATCCTCAGGTGCCATTTTAATCTGATTATAGCCAGAAAATCCATCCATAAAAGAAAACAAGGCAAATTGGGCTGTATTGTCTACTAGCACATCTATATGTGGAAGCGGGAAATTATCTTTGGGGCTGGCCCTATTCAAATCCCTATAATCGACACACATACGAACCTTTCCATCCTTCTTCTGTATTGGGACAATGTTTGCAACCCATTCTGGGTATTTTGCTACTGCTAGGAAACCAGCATCAAATTGCTTCTTTACTTCTTTGATTTTTAAGGACATTTTAGGCTTCATTCTTCTTAACTTTTGCTTGATAGGAGGACATTCAGACTTTAATGGTAACATATGCTGAACAATACTAACATCCAATCCCGGCATTTCGTGGTAAGACCAAGCAAAGACATCTACAAACTCGTGCAACAAATCAATCAGATCTTTTTGTGTTTCAACTTTCATGCTAGTACCAATCTTTACTTCTTTTTTATTTTCCTTATTCCCCAAATTTATCACTTTAGTGGACTCTTGATATGGTTTTATCTCTTTAGCCTCCTTTTCCATCAGCCTCAACAATTCTGGGGACAATTCCCAACTATCTTCATCACCCTCGTCTGCATGGTTTATGGGGCAATCAAAATTGTACATCACAGTTTCAACACTATCTTTCCCATAAGATTCACTTTTGGATCTGCATTATTTAATATAAAATAAAAGTCATGAGGGAGAAAATTAGTAAAAAGAAATTTTTATTAATACTGGAAAGAAACATGTGAGCCCATACAAAGATCTTAAGGCCTTGGACAGAGCCATAGGATTTGTATATGAAAATTACATGGAATCATTACTAAAGATGGTAGGAAGCTCAGAGATTTCCCAATTTTTAAGTTCACGATCTACAGTGCACGGGTACACGAAATTAGCACACTCAACAGTAGGATCATCTTCAACTGCGGCCACTTGATCAAAATTCACCCATCCTGCACTCTGAAAACTTTCACGGATATCACAAATAGGAATCCTTCCTACCCTTGGCTCTCGCCCCTCCAATCGAGCCAGGTTTCTTTCTTTTTTGTCTTCCCACGTTCTTCTTTTATCTGCTTTGGTTGGCTGATATCCCAACCCATACCTTCCTTTCTTCTCAGGAACTTCCAATAAGACTGTAGACCCTCCTCCATTCTTTCCTGGACCAATTCCCTGTTCAAATATCTTACTCAACATGACCTTAGCCATCATCAAAGCTGTGTTGGGTAATTGGGGCTTCAAAGGAATAGATTCGACATATGTCGTGCCGACAATCTCCAGAGTTTGAAAAGAGGACTCTAATGCCTCCTCAGCAGCTTCAATGTATCGTGTGGATGATGGTCCACTCACAAGTAAATCTTCTTCCCCCATTATGATCACCAGTTTGTCATCCATCACAAACTTCAACTTTTGGTGTAGGGTAGAGGGAATAACCCCTGCTGAATGTATCCATGGTCGTCCTAACAGACAACTATATGCAGGTACAATGTCCATAACCTAGAAGGTTATTTGGAATATACAGGGACCGATCTGAAATGGCAACTCAACCTCTCCCATCACTTCTCTTCGACTGCCATCAAAGGCCCGTACTACTATGGCACTAGGTTTCATATAAATCCCCTCACAAGGCAGCTTTTCTAAAGTGGTCTTTGGCATAACATTCAATGAAGAACCATTATCAATAAGCACTCGGGCTATCATATGGTCCATGCATTTGACTGAAATGTGGAGGGCTTTATTATGCCCTCGTCCTTCACTAGGAATTTCGTCATCTGTAAAAGTTAAATGGTTGTTGGCGGTGATATTATTGACTATGCTCCCAAACTGGTCCAGGGATATATCATGTGCTACGTGAGCTTCATTCAAAATTTTCAATAATAGCTTCCTGTGTGCCTCTGAATGCATCAGCAGTCCTAGGAGAGATATCCTAGCTGGCATACGATTTAGTTGTTCTATCACCTTGTAATCACTTTGTTGAATGAACCTAAGGAATTCCCGTGCTTCTCCATCTGACACTTCTTTCTTCTCTTGATTCTTTTCTTTTACTGTTCCTTCTTTCTCCAACTCTTTTTCTTTTTCTTTTGGAACCTCTCGTTCTTTCTCTTTATTACTTAGTGCTTTTTTCAATTCTGGCAGTGAATACAAACGACCGCTTCGAGTTATGCCCCCGATTCCTGAAATATTAGTAACTGCAGGATTTTCAACACTACTGTTGTTCCACTGTTCATCTTTCTGCTTACCCTCTCTCACTTCTGCATCATATTTCCAAGGAACAGCTTTGTTGCTTTTATACGAAAAAGGCACTGGTGTATGAACAATGATAGGCTTTGGGCCTCGATATGTCTGTGTAGAAGCATTTCTGCTGAAATGAATTATCAGGGGTTTTGGAGCCATCATCCCTTGTTTCTCATTTGACTGCATCATAGCCACTTCTTTTGTTTCTCCCCCATAACCAACTTGTACTTGGTTTGTGTCCATCAGTCTTTGAAGCAACTGTCTGAACTCTTGACACCTCTTAATAGAATGTTGTTCCCCCGGATGCATGCCACACATCTCCACTTCTTCATATTTTCCTTGAATCATACCAAGCTTACATAATTCTTCAAAAATGAATTGCCTTGAGGTCTTGACTTCTCTTTCTTCTTTTACCAATCGATAACCATCACCATCATCAAGTACATTCACTGAGGAATTCCCATGTCCTGGAAGGGGATTATCTCCAACATTCGGGTTATCTTCTTTGAAACTCAACCAACCGCATCAATAAGGCCTTGAACCTTATACTTAAGAGCTATACACTTATCAGTAGAATGTCCAGGGGCCCCGCCATGATAATCGCACTTTGCATTCGGATCATACCCTTTTGGATAAGGTGGTTCAATAGGCTTCAGAGGAGTGATAGCGACCAAGGCATTGTTAAGGAGATATGGCAATAGTTCTATATAGGTTATGGGAAGAGGAGTGAAAGTTACGAACTTCTTTTCGTTCTTCTGATTAGCATTCTGGCTGATATTTTGCTTCCATGTTTGGTTGGGTTGTGGTGTAGTTGAGGCGGGTTGTGTCTAGTGAGTGGGTGGTATTTGAGAGGGTATCCCTGAATAATAGGGTTGAGGGTACTGTGGGGGTACAACATTGGCGACATAAGGGTATTGTGTTACAGGAAGGCGGTAGGTTTGTCCCTGGTGGATAGGTACGTAGTTAGGCCAAGCAGTGTTGAGGCTACTGCGTGAGCATCTCCTTCTTTTTTCTTTGCCGAATTAACTGAGGGCTTTTTCACATTTGAAATTGCAGCTGATCCTTGTACAATCTTCCCACTTCTTAAGCCGCTTTCCACTCTCTCCCCAATTATAACCATATCAGAGAAATTTGAGGAAACGCTGCTTATCAAACGATCATAAAATGGGGCTTGCAGAGTGTCAATAAACATCGCCACCATCTCCCTATCAGTCAAAGGCGGTTCTACTTGTGCTGCCACTTCTCTCCATCTTTGAGCATACTCTTTGAAGGTTTCTGTATCCCTCTTTACCATGTTCTGAAGTTGCAACCTATTTGGAGCCATGTCAATATTATATTTATATTGCCTAAGGAAGGCATCTGCTAAGTCTTTCCAGGAGCGTATATGAGCAGGCTCAAGATGCATATACCAATTCAGTGCTACCCCAGCCAGGCTATCTTGGAAAAAGTGTATCAGCAACTTGTCATCATAGGCATGGGAAGCCATCTTTCGGCAGTACATTGTCAGATGACTTTTGGGGCAAGTGATTCCTCGATACTTTTCAAACTCTGGGACTTTAAATTTTGGTGGTATCACGACATCTGGGACAAGACAAAGCCCAACAGCGTCTCCAAAACCATAACTTCCTCCTCCCTCTATAGCTCTAAGCCTTTCTTCCAAGATATCAAACTTTTCCTTAGCCTTAAGATTCTCAGCTGATGCCCTTGGCATAGCGGTATGGGTTGAGTGCATAACATGAGAGTTTTCCTCCGTAACAAATTGCAAGGCCTGAGGTCGAACAATATTCTGGGAATCTGCAGTGACAGGTATCTCAACTGCGTTTCCATCCATAATGTGGGTTGTTCGATTGGCTGGTGTATAGGTGGGAAAAGGTAATGAAACCTGAAGTGGTTCACGGATATTTGTTTGGGACTGGGTAACAAGGTCAGTATTTGGTGGGTTGGTGATGACTGGTGGTGTGTAATTAGGAGGCAGACCATATGTTGGAAAATGTTGAGACTGAAACTCCTAAGGAGGGTATATTGCAGCATTTGCCATATTTCCATGAACATTAATCCCCTGTGAATGCCCTGGCATAGAGTAGAAACCAGGAGGATAAAGAAGGGTTCCATCTGTATTATCTACAGAATTATTTCCTTCAGTATTCTTTAAGGACTTCAGCGCTTCCATTATCTGAGCCATTTGCTCTTTCAGTTGATTTAGGTCAGACCTCATTGATTCTTGAGCTTGTTCCAAATCTTCCATGATCTTTACTTTAGCACGGGTCCTATAAGGGTGCCGCAATGTTGATTTCCTCGTTTTGAAAGGTTATTTCTCTTTTGAAAAAAAAAAATGGTATAAGTGTGCAGAAAAAGATGTTTTTTTTTTTGTGGATTTATTTATTTATTATTATTTATTTAATGATTGCCTTTTTGATTTTAACATTGTTACTTTTGCCTATTGTTTTATTATTTGTCTATTTTATTTACCAAGACACTGGAAGTTTGTGGGTAAGAGTAAATAATACATAGTAGTATGGGACCAAAACAAAGTCATATTGCTTTTTATTTATTTCAACTCACAATTTATTACATGAATGCCTTTCAAAGAGGCAAAGACATTGTGAGTTATATATCAACGACGCCTAATTATCTCCTTCATTAGTTCTATCATGTGTTCACAGTATTCAAAAAGATCACGGATCTCTGGAGGAGTAGAAAATGGATCTGCCACACATTGAGCTTTATCTAGCAAACGAGGGAGGTGTTGACCACCTATTAATGTGGTAGCAAATCGATGCCTCCATAGAATTCCCTGATCATGCAAATCTTGGATGACTGCTTGCTTTTCTTCCAGCTCCTTTTCTTTCTCTCTTACTTCCTCAGAGCGTCTTGATATACAATCACCAGCTCTTGTCTTTCTTTAATAATTCTTTCTTCATACTCTTTTACAATCTTCTCCAAACTCTGCCTTGCCTCTTCCAACTGTTCTTGTTCATTCTCATAAGCCATTTTGGTAGTCCTTAACATTCCCTTCAAACGTCTATTTTCAGCCAAAGCTTGACTCCGCTCTTGCCCACTCAGTCTTAATTCGTTGCTTGCACCTTTTAGAGAACTTTGATATCTTTCTTTACTTTCTTCCTCCAGTCTGGCCCTTTTTGCCATTTTTTCAAAAGATTGGGCCTTGAAAATATTTTCTTGTTGTAGCTTTTCGCATTCTTTGCGGACCCCTTTCATCTCCTCCTGTAGCCTATTTTTCTCAGCTTCCATTTTTCCAAAAGCCGTTTTCAATTCTTTGATCTCTTCACTTTCTGCTTGCGATTCCATCCTTTCCTCCTCAGTAATTGGATTGACATTCTGATATGGTAACTTAACCTCCTGAACTCGGTCTCTCAACCACTGACAATAGCTACCTTGAGTGTCGTGACTTTTTACCCTGATCTCCTTTCCTTTCTTGATGATCTTTTTCCAAGCCAGGCAAATTTTTTCCAACATCTCAACACTTCCTGGGCCCATGCTATAAAGCACCAAAGGGGTTAGTGCGGATTCTGGCGGCGGTGCATGGATAGGATGACCAAACTGCCTCTGAGCTAAAATCGGATTATAATTAATACATCTTCTCGTTCCTATAAGGGGCACATTAGGGAAATCTCCGCATTGCCAAATCATCTCCTCCACTTCCCTCCATTTTGGATACCATCTAACAGTCTTTTCATCCAAGCTTGCCAAGTAAGAGCTCCAATCTACATTAACCTTGTTGTGACACATGTAGAAATCCTCAATGGGACAAACAGTTTTACATCCGTGGTTGAAAATGTGAGTCACCATCCAGACATATAAGGCGGGTAAGCAACACAAGATTCGTTTGCCCCTCTTTTCGTAACTGAAATTAAGTGTGTAATAAACATCAGCCAATACAGCAACCACAGGACTTTCACCCCTGTTTTTGAAGGCAAGGAACGCATCAATCGCAGTAAAATCTATGAAACCATCAATATTAGGAAAAAAATCATCCCATACAGAATAAGGGCCAATACATCCATAAAAACCTCCCAGTCTTCGGCTGCTGCTAAGGAACGGGCCCTGTCCTCTATATATGACTTCGGAAACCCCTCAGTACCATTCCTATTCTGTCTTCTGCTTATCAATTCTTGCTCTTGAACTCTTAAAATAGCAGCAACTTTCGCCAGAGCAGGATAATGCCCTAAACACAAATACACCTTTTTCTTATCTAACGAACACCCCAAAATTTGCTCAAACTCCTCCAATGTAGGGGCCATCTGAAAGTCTCGAAAGGTGAAACACCTAAGAGGAGGGTCATAATACTGGACCAAAGCCACAATAGCTTCTTCTGGCACGTCTATCTCTGCTAGGTCAAGGATATTCCCATATCTATTGGAGAACATCCTACGTTGTGATTTCTTCATCAACTGACCCAAAGCCTTTAAACTACCCACATTCGGCTTTTTGACCTTCACAAATATGGACTTTTTCAAAAACACAGATGCTTGATTTGATCCTATATTGAGCTTTAAAAACCCACAAACTTCCAGCAGCCTAATTAAATAAAATATAAATAAATGAGATAAAGAGGAATGCAAATGTATGTAATGACATGTTAGTTTTTATAATCAATCTTGAAAATAAGGCTATTTTTTTTATTTTCTCTTTTTTTTGCTTAATCATAACTTTCTCCTTCAATTTTAAAAAAAATATCCTATTTTATTTCTAATGATGATTATGTCTTATCATTAAGAAGAAAATACACTCCCATTGTGTCCTAGATAAGTTTTTCCTTAATGAAGGAGCATGGATCTACGGGTCTACTAATATGTGATAACCTCGGTGGGTATCTCTAGACAATCTCACAGGCCTCTAGAGCTGAAGTCTTCTCCAAAATATCAAACCACAACGATAGGCGACCTAACAGATGTGGGATATTCATGAAGAAGCAAACTCTAGATGAGGTCTTCATGATAGCCAAGCAAGTACTAGACCCAACATGGCAATCATTAAACCTCCACTCCCTAAGCTACACTCAGGTCCGGGTATAGGACCCAACTCTCAAAGTGTGTGAAGAAGTGTAAGTGCGGTGTGTGATGATCTAAAACTACCCAACTCATTGAACAAATAACGCATAAATATAATATACATGGTCATCTATCCTAAGGTTCAATGATTATCAACATAAACAACCAAAACAACAATAGAATAAGAATAATAATAATAATACAAACAAGAGGAAGACAATAAAAAAAATCACACACCAAGTTAAAATAGGCTTGACCCTCTAAGACTGTCCCCAGTGGAGTCGCCAGCTGTCGCAACCGGGGTCACGACGGGACGGCAAAAATGATAAAAAAACAGAGGAGTCGCCACCATAGTTTATTAAGGGAAAACATATGGAAAAACCCTAGAAATAGTCTCGAACCATAGATTGGATTCGGGAGTCGATTACGCATAGGGAAGGTGTTAGCACCCTACAACGTCCGTTATAAAAACGGTTACCTTTTAACTTAATGTGTGGAAATATTAATTGTCTTCTCCTTTTGCTTATAAAATTATTAATCCTATTTTTTATTTTATTATTTATTTTCATTTGAAATTTATAAAAAAAAATATATTATTATTACTACTATTTTATTTTTATTGTTTTTGAGATCGACAAGAGTGGGCCCTTGCTCCTACGTATCCTCCGGTGCAATAAGGAAATCAGACTCACGTAGTTCTTTGGGTAGAAAATAATTTTGTTGGTTGATTTGTTTTTATTTTTTATTATTATTCAAAAGGCTTTCTTGATAACCAAACAAGAAGTGCATCCAAAATGGTTATCATTAATTATTTTAAAACTTTAATAATGTCCAAATAAAAAGTACATCCAAAATAGTCATTATCAAGTTTAATTATTTATCTAAAGAGAATCTATTAGCTAATAATTTATTAATTAATTTCATATTGAAATCAAATTTAGCAAACGGATAAAAAAGAGTAATAATTTTTTTTATCGTTAACTTTAAATCAATATTTTGGTTATTAAATGTTTTGCCAAAAACCAAAATAATAAAAGGCTTAAAAGCCTTCACCACATTTACGTAACAAACGTTTAATCATGTTTTTTTTATTTACCTTTTAATCAGATTAACAAAGCTAAGATATATATTTATATAACGAAAACTCAACGTAAAAAAAAAAATAATAAAAAAAATAGAAAAAACGTAACATTTAGGCCCTAGCACATGACTCACGTGTACTGGGAAGAATAAATCTTATGACAATAATGGGTCAAGCCCATTCACGCACAGCCAGAAAAGAGAGAGCACCCAAAGACTAGCCCGTGCGATCAACAAGTTCTAGGGGCATCTTTACAATCAGAACGTGCTTTCCCCAACACCCCTCTTTCTGTGCGAAATTGCTAAACAAAACGCAATCAACCTGGATGGCCAACAATGGCGTTTTGATTCGAACAAAACACAACCATGGAGAACCAGAGGGACCTTCACGTTTGCGTCCTATAAGAAATACCCAAACCCGTTCGCATTCCTCTGACTCTAAATTGTGGCGGCTCGATAGTGATAGCACAGTGGCGAAAGAAGGTGCTATAGAGATGGACGCACCGTCATGACTTTGTGGTAATGATTTGCAGATCTGTTGGAACGCGACAATGTCTCGGTGATTAACGGAGGTATGGTGGAGGTATGACGGAGTAGAGGTGGTGGTGCGCTATTGACACGGCTGCACAGACCTGCTTCATGGCAGTGACAGGGGTGGTTTTTGGGAGGTCGTTGACGGTAGCTTGTGTTACGGAGGCGTGAAAATCTTGAAAGCTCCGTGCGAGGGTCCTGACACTACTTTGCGTCGTGACAGAGACGCAAGGAATGATGGAGAATGTTGCGACCCTGATTTGCCTCACGTCGGTGGCGAAGCGTGTCAAGGAATCGCAGGGAACACTAGCCGCGAATTGCGACGCGGTGGTGATTTACAGATGAAGGAGTGCTTGATTTTAATTATATTTATTTTATTTATCGCATTGTTTTATTATTTTTTCGACAAAACATAACGATGTGAATGAGATTTTGGTACCTTTACTCATGCTTGATGGTGATTGTAGAAGAGGAATTGAAATTTGTGTGCACGTGTGTTGGATTGATAGATGCGTGAGTACTGATTTTTGTAGAAAAGATGCTTACGAGATCTTATGTGATATGAATATAGCAAATATGAGAGACGAATGGTGCAGCGTAAAGGAACAAAAAGATGTATCGATGCGTAATGCGTAACATCAATACATAAAAATGGAACAGATAGTATAACAAATCGTAAGCACAATTAAACAAGGATCAGACAGAGAACTACATGATCAAAATGAATAAAGAACAATAATAATAACTATAACCATGTAAAGACCACAGAGGAGAGGAAGAGATTATACCTCCCTTTCGAGCTTCCTTCTTTCGTTTTTTTTTTTTTTTATTCAACAGCCTCTCTGTGTCTCCTTTTTCTTCTCCTTCCTTCTCTTTTCTCTCAATTCAGTCCCCCTCCGCTCTCCCCCCTTTTTCCTTATTTATAGGCTAAAATCTAATATTAATTCTTTAACAGTTTCTCTTCTCTTCATTTTCCCTTTCTCCATTTATGACCCCCATATTCAATATGAGTTTTGTAACCGTCTCCTTCTCCTGACTCTTCTGTTCCTATTATTATTATTCTTTATTTTGTATTTATTTTCCATGATCATGATGAATTCTTAAAATATCATTATGAATGAATATGTATGGTCATGGGCTTAAAAAATTAATTTAACAAGAAATTAGTTACAAACTAGGACACTTCTAGTCTAACAAGAATAAAAGATAAATATGTTTAACCCAATTATTATTATTATTATTATTATTATTATTATTATCATTATTATTATTTTATTTACTTATTTATTTTAAGTTATAATTACCCGGATAAAATTGGGTGTTCACACTTACCCCTTTTTCATTTTTTTAATTTTAAAAGTTAACAATGTCATTGTTAACTTCCTTTTTTGGTGATCTTTTAAGATCAATGAGAATGTGCAACTATGAATTCACAATACCAAAAATAATAGTAGGCTATTCAATCGGCACTTAGTGGCCATTACATTGACAGGAAAATTTAATAAAGATTTTATTAATCTTTATTAACAAATGACTACTAAAAAATACATAAACCAAGCAAGTGTTGTACCAAAAAAAAAATCAAGTGTGAACGTGTGACATCAATTTAACAAAGCAACAAATCAATCAAAGGTATAAGCATGGTAAAATAAGATGTGCAATAAAAACTCTAAACCCAAATTATAATCAAACTAACCAAAAACTCTAAATTTTCTTTAAATTATATATTTTTTTTCCATTTTGTATATTTTTGTGCCTTTGCCCAATATTTAGATCCTGTTAATTGATTATCTTTCTTATTGATTTTTTGTAGACCAGAGTATATATTAAAAAAACGAAGCCTAAGTAAGCACACAAAGAAGAGAGCCGTTTTGGTCTTGGTCTTAAGAGAAGGAGGGCCTTGGCAAAGTCCATTGTCATGTAGGAAGCTGGGCCGATAGTTCCGTTGATGCAAACGAAACCCATTTCACTGTAATTACTCCGCAAGCATAGCTTCCTAGCCATGGAGAAACAAAATTTTTAACTCGAAGCATCGATCCGACGTCAAAATCAAAGGAGCCTTTGCCAAATTTTCTAGTACCTTGCCTTTTCTCAAGTATTCCCTCTTAAGTTTTATTTTTTCCAATCACTTAACTTTCTTCATTTTGATTTATTTACTAAGTTTTTAATTCATTGTAATCATAATTATTACTTGTCCTCAAACGGGCTCAATCTAACATATCACACAAGGCAAGTGGCAGTCTAGTCCACTAGAAGACCACATTTGACACCAAGGATCAATGTTATAAAACTCAGATCCATTACTGGCTCAATCGAGATATTCAAATCATTGCGTGATTGATTGAACCCATGAATCGATAGTTAAATCGGGGTGTCTGTATGTGTAATGAAAAAAAAAAAAAAAAGGAGTGATGATGTATATTGGCATAATCTATGGCAACAATGTTAAGCCACAATTGTCATGCATGAATGAAAAATACATGATCTTTCCATTACCAAGCCACTTTCATTCATATACTACTAATTGGCTCTGCATAATCGGCAGCATAATCTCCACTCATAGTCTCTGCATAATGTCCATGGAAAGAATTGATCAAATATCTTTGGTCCCATTTAAAGTAGTTTTTAATTTTTTTAATTTAAAACCATATTTTAGTTTAGTTTATAGTTTCATTTTTTTTTTCAATTTTAAAAACTTATTGTTAATTTAGAATTGTTCTTTAAAAAGTTTAATAAAAATATGTGAGACTCTTAATATGAGGATGTGATGTGAGAGTATCTACAACATAACATAACAGAAGAAAATATTTAAGTTTTTTTGTGGGCTTTTGTAAATTAAGCTTAGGTCAGGTCATGATTAGATCAGGTTAAAAAGGCTCGAATTTAATTTGTGTTCAAAATTTAAAGCTCAAGTCTTATATTTCATTAGGCAGATCAAGCCAGTCGCGAGCTCAATGCGAGTTGTGGTTTATAGCTAGTCGAGCCAAAAAGCTCATATTCAATTTGAACTTCTAAAATGATGTCTAAGCCTAGTTTGTATTAGCCTTTTGTGGCCTAAGTCCATATTCAACCATGATAAGATTTGTCTAAAAAGGCTTAAATTTAATGTGTTCAAAATTTAAAGCCTAAATCCTATTTTAATATCATCGACGAGTTCGAGATGCATGCCAAAAAGCCTAGATTCAATTCAAGCTTCTAAAATAAGGCTCAAGCTTTGTGAAAATCCAATTTGTATAGGCTTTTTTCGAGCTAAGCCCAATTCATGCTAAAAAAAGGTTCATATTTAATTTGTGTTCAAATTTAAAGCTTAAACCTAACAATTCATCGAGTAAGTTCGAGTTAAGCCAATCAAGAGCTCAATGTAGGTCGCAAACTATAGCGGGTCGGGCCAAAAAAAAACCAAATTCATTTTGAACTTTTAAAATGGTCAAACCCATTTTTTACAGGCTTTTGCTAGTTAAGCCCATATTAGGCCATGATCAGGTCAAGCTTAAGATGATAAAAATTTAGAGTTCATGCCCTACATTTCATCAAGCTTTTTTCTAAGGAATTAAAACTAGAATCAGAAAGCTTTTTTCTATTTCCAAAAGTGAATTAAAATTGTTTTAAAATTTATTTAAAAATCATTTTAACCTCCTTTTACACAAACAAGTTGCATTTTCAAATTTAAACTTAAATTTAAAAATAAAAAACTAGAAACTTATAGCCACATAGGACTTTCATTAATAGTTGCAATTTGAATACATATCAATCAATGTCAATATACAATAAAAGCTACACTTGAATCCCAACTTATATAATAAATTTTAGAGTAAATTATATTGACACTTCGTGAGATTTTTTGAGATTGCACATAACTTCTTTTTTCTTTAACATTTACAATAACTTTTCTTATAGGAGTACATGATGTAATATTTTTTAAATAATCAACAAGAATTAATGTAATATATATATATATATATATATATATATATAAGGGATTTCAATATAATGTTTATTAAACAATTAAGTAGATTAGTGTAGGAGTAAAAAAACGAGGAATATCGACTGAAATTTAACAAAACTTCAGGAAGTATCAGTATAATCTATTCCAAATGTTAACTTTTTTTTTTCAGAAATCGAATTAGGTATTTATTCAAATAATCACAATTTAGTTTTTACATGAAAAATAATTTGTAATATTAAAAATATTCAAATGCTACATTTATTCACATTAATAAATTATTTATGAATTTATTCAATGATTAAATGATGTTCAACACCCGTCCAAGGAATGGAGTCCTAGAGTTTGGTAGTGTTCTTATGTTTGTGTCTTTCATTGCCTAATTAATTGTCTTAATTTTTTCATTAATTGTCATTAAATGTCATAACTAAGTCTTAATTGTCATAATCATTCTTAATTATGCACAATTTAATTTTCTTTAATTTCGTGCAATCTTCTACATGTATAGTAGCACCTTATTCTTAAGGCTATATACCTTATTAAGCATATAATATTTGTTGCAAGTACAAAACAAACTGGGGTAAAAATATATATATTTTAGAACAATAAAATAAAAAAAGAAAAGAATAATAAAAAAAATGAAAAAAAATCCTGAAAAATTATAAAAAAATTACCCATTGAACTTAAATAATTTAAATTTAATTATCTTAAAAAATTCATAAAAAATGGTGTTATTCTTGATATTCAAAGTTGCACGTCTTTGTACAATTATTGTGAGGATTTCTTACGTGCCTTTTGATTCAAACAAGAGTGTAACCACATTTAAGAACTCCAACGCTGCTCTAGTCAGTACGTGGAGAAGTCAAGACGTAAGCTAATTGGAGAATGAAAACGTACCTTCTGCTATAGGTGGTGTCATCTCGGCATCAGCATCTGTTTCCCATGGTTCAGTGCTTTATATATATATATAGAGAGAGAGAGAGAGTTTAATAGTCATGTACTGAACTTTACACTGTTATTTAATCACAAATTATTATTTATTGTAAGTTCATTAACTTTTATAATAAATATTTTAAAATTCATATTAATGGTTATTTGTGATTGAATGACAATATAAAACTTTTTACACTGACAGTGCATGACCATTAAACTTATATATATATATATATATATATATATATATATATATATATATATATATATATATGAATTTGTTAATATATACACACTTATTTTTTAGTTAGAGTAGGTTAGCAAATTCTAACTATAATGTATTTTAAAATACATCATGGTATAACTTGCTAACATATTCTAACTAAAAAATAAGTGTGTGTACGTGAGCAAATGTTTGTGTAATTTGCTAACATACACACATTTATTTTTTAGTTAGAATACATTAACAAGTTATAACTACAATGTATCTTAAAATATACTAATAATGTAGTTTGTTAACATACTTTAACTAAAAAACAAATGAGTGTATGTTAACAAATCTCATATATATATATATATATATATATATATATATATATATATAAATCTTTGGTGTACTGCTTGATCAGTTTATTCATTTCTCATTAGGGTTATTGGAACATTAGTTAATTAGTTGTGGAGTCGAAATGTTGTCCGAGGAATCTGAGCGTCGGATGTTCGTCGAGAAAAAAAAAGAGGATATTTAGAAATAACTTATTTTTCATATTTTTAAAATATTTTTAAAAATTTTAAAATCTTTAAAATAAATTAATAAATTTAACACTCGTGAAATTAACTAATCTACTGTGGACCACTTTGATGACCATGTTCCATCGTCCTATATGAAACTATGTGCATCGCCAAACGAAAGCAGACAAATGTCCAGTCACCATTTCTGTTTTATCGTCACCACCATATTTGACCAAGAGCATGCTTCTTTCTTCACTAAATTCGTGGCGCCAGCTAGGATACCCACGCCCCTCTCACCTGTGTTTGATAGGGTAGAAATGAGTAAGAAATAGGTGAAAAAAAAATATATGTAGTTGTTGGGTAAGATGGAAAAAAAGAAATAGATCAAAAATTGAGATGGGCTCTACAATTTTTAATTTCTGTGCTGAGATGCATGAAAATGCAGAGGAGAACAATGAAATTTGACAATTTGCGACAATTTTTTTTCCTGGCAGTTAAAAACTACCAGAAATATATGTAGTTGTTTGGTAGGAGAGAAAAAAAAGAAATAGACCAAAAAATGAAGTGAGCCCTATAATTTTTAATTTTCATGCTGAGATGCGTGAAAATATACAGGAGAGCGAAGAAATTTGACAATTTGGGATGGTTTTTTTTTTGGCAGTTAAAAACCACCAAAAAGTGTTACTTTTTGACTTTTTTTTTACATTTTGTGGTAGTTTAACTGCCACAAAGTACAATAATCGACTATCTAAAATAAAAAACACTTAATAGTTGACTATTTAGCTTGTAATTCAATTTTTTTATTCATTTTTTATTTTTTTTCTTTTTTATTTCTCACTTATTTAAACTAAACACATCTATTGTAACTCTATTTCTCACCTATTTCTATTCACTTGTTTTTCTCTTTTTTATTTTTATTTACTTTATTTTTTACCTATTTTTTTCTTTCCTGTCAAACGGACCCCAACCGCTAGAAAACCCTAGCCCCTGCCCAATTAGTCACTTTCTTCGTCTTTTGTCCAATTTCAACTTCCTGGGTTTCTTTTCTTTTTCTTTTTTCCTTTTTGACGAAACTTCCTGGGCTTCTTTACGGAAGGAAAAAATGGTTTTGTCCTTGGAAAAGACAGCGACTTCACTCAAACTAAGTAAAATATATGGTCAATGTAGAACACGCAAGCTTGAGGTGGATGCATGCATATATTAACTAGAGGATCTTACTAGCCAATGTTTTTAAAGCTCTGATTAAGAAATTAATAATAAAAAATTTATTAGTTTAATTTTGATATAAATTTTTTTATACTGGTTTGAGACTACATATATTTTTTACAGAATACAATCTTATTTAAATTAGATAGGATCATTATAAGCGACAAAGTCCTCTCTAACTATTTAACGTAACTATATATTTAATACTCAAACTTGATACCACTAATTAAGATATAACAATTCTACGCCAATTGATCCACATACTAAGTAGTATATTACAATCTATAATTGAATGACAATGTAAAATATATTTCAATTAAATTCAATTTTTATTAAAAAAAATATGTTAAAAGTACATTAAAATAAAAAAATACATTAATAAGAATTTTAATAAAAATTTACGCTTTTAATTCTTTAATCAATACCTTTAATATTTGGCTATGGGCCAGTTTAGATAAACAATTTAATTAAGATCTTATTTAATAAGTTTTTATTATGTAAAAGCTTATATTATAAGTGTTTAAAATTCAATAAATTATTTTCATTTGGATATGCATATTAAAAAATGCTTACACAATTTCAAAACATTTGAATGTATTGTTACATATATACTTATAAAATGCTATCTCATTTTAAAAATAAGAAAAAAAAATAAGAATCAAATCGTGATTAAAATAAATTAAAAATAGACTAACAATCCGAATAAGATTATTATATTATTTTTTAAGAATATTTCTTTCTCCACTGCAAATTTGCAAGTAAAACATTTTTTTAACTTAACCATAAGTGTTTGAGATTCTAACCAACTTTTCACGCTTATCATGCGTGAGATAATATATTATTATATATTAGTTAGATTAGTCACATATTAATATATTAATTATACGGGCATTTTAAATTTAGTGTTATAATAATAATTTTTTATTCATAAATAAATAATTGGTAATATTATAATTAGTACTAGCAGTTTTGAAAAAAAATAAAATATTTTAAAATTTATCAAAAATAATTTAAAATAAATTAATTTAAATATACTAATAATCTTATAAATTATAACCAGAAGACTTATATTTAAAGTTTAATAATTAAAAATTTAATTATAAAGAAAACGTATCAATTGATAGATGAGAGTGTAAAACATAAGAAGGGTTAATCTTAATCACATAATCATATACAAAAAGTTAGGATTATTTTAAGATTTAATAGTATATGCACTGTCATGAAAAGGGATTTTACATTGTCATTTAATCACAAACTATTGTGCATGACTAGTTTGTTGGCTTTTACAATAAATTTCAGCCAATAGTAAAGAGTGTGTTGATGCGTAGCATTTCATATCATAGTTTGTATATTGATTCATGTATGTTTGCATGCATTTTGTGTCAATTAGGATTGATTGCATTTATTTTCTTTATTTTTCATCACTTAGGACTTTTGAGGTTTGGTTTGTGCTTTTGTTCTTAGGGAGGCTTGTCACTTATGGAAATTGCCTTTGAACTTGAATATTCACAACTTGAGGTGATGTTGAATCATGAGAAAGGTAATGGGGAGCTAATCAAACCTTGGAGAAGGCACAAGAGAAGACCACAAGCTTGGAGATATAAAGGAAAGTGAAGAAATTTGGAAGAAATGACAACTAGAGGGCGCCAAGGCGCGAGAGTCCCCATGGATGTGGCAGATATCATGAGGCACATTTGGGCTACTAGAATTGCCCACACCCATGGCATGGGGAGCATCCACAGTCGTGGCACAATCCTACTTTCAATTTTCATTATTTTCCTATATTTAATTATTTGGGCTTGGACCCTTTTTGTTACCTTGGTTATAAATAGACCTTTTAGGATTAGAAAAGAGATCCGAACCTTGGCGTATTGACAGCTTAGAGAAGGGAAGCTTGGAGTTCTTTCTTCTCCTCCTCTCTTTAATTCCAATTTGATGTTCTTTCTTGATCTTGTTTTTGTCTCAATGACTATGTGTGAGTAGTTATCTAGTTTTAGGATTGGGCATAGCCTTATGAATGTCTTAATGAATAAATTTCATATTGCCTTTGTGTGAAATTTTCCCCCCTTGCTTCTTTCTATTGTTAATATTATGCAAAACAATTTAGTCGTTATTTTACATATTCTTAGGAATTTGGAGAAGTACTGAAAGGTGAACCCAAACACTAAACTTAGAGAAAAGAAACTTAGGTTTAAACTACAAAAGTAGGTCAAACCCTTTAAGAAACAATTGAATTAACAAAGAACTTAGTGGGTTTAATTGAACATAGCCACCACAAAGGTAGGGATAAATTCGATTAGATACACCTTTGTATCTTAAAAGAGAACGAAGGGTATCTTAGGTTAATTCACCTTCAATGAAAACAAATCAAAGCACAAAGATAGTAAATTTAATTCAATAAGCATTATAGTGTGAAACCCAATCAAAGTTTTCTTATTATCAAATTTCCCTCAATTTCAATTGTTTGTGTAGTTTTAATTCAAATTCTCATTTTTTTTTTAATTCTTCTCATAATCTAAACTCCTTTTTAATCAAACCTTCCAAGTTTAATTTTTATTGAACTCTTGTAACAATCACTAAATCAAACACACAGTCTTTGAGGATAGAACGATATATATTTATTACTCAATGATACCATACACTTGTGGTAGCATGTTATGTGTTCAAAAGAATATATTAGAGAGTGTATTGCTAACATTTCTTTTACCTTAAAAATCATGCCTACCATGATTTTTGATTAATTAATGATATATAAATTTTGATATTGACAGTACATAGAAATTAAACTCTTATTCTAATTAGTTTTAATCTTAATTGTCTATTAATTATATAGTTGAGAGAGCATATCTAGTGAAAGATAAGAGGCAAAAAAGAGTTAATCTTAATCATAGAACCATACATAAATTATCAAAATATTTTAATTAACACTAATCTTAACGGTTCATTTTAATTATATAATTGATATTTGTTTCTTCTTCTCATTGATACACTTTCCAATATACATACACTTTTATATTAAACGAATTATTTCTAAATATGAAAACCCTTTATAATTGATATATTTTTTTAACATAATTTGCTAACTGATCAATTTTAGTTATGCGATGACTTTGATAACTTTTTTCTTCAAATTCTAAATAAAAGTTTTTTGACAAAAAATTATTTTTTATCGTCTAAACTTTTATTTTAGTTTCCGTCATTTTATGTGACAAGATGTCAATACAATGTAAGAGCTATGTAAATTAATTCCTTAATGGTGTGAACAGAAGTAACTTTCAAGGAAAAAAAAAATCTGCTAACTTAATGATTTAGAGAATTTTTTTTACACATAAACTTAAAAGTTAATAATGTAGTAATCAATTATACTTTTCACTCAAGATAATTTTACAACTGGTTTAACAATTAATAATAGGGTTAATTGTGTTTTTTATCTCTCATTTTTGTTGATTTCCTTTTTAGTTCCTCAAAAATACTTTAATCGATCATAGTCCCTCATAAATTTTTCATCACCGTTAAGTGATGACATGACATCTACATTTGCATCCACATGGTTTGCCACGTAGACTACTAGTCTGATGTGACGGACACGTGGCAAAATATTGTTTTTATAAAAATTGATATAATTATTCCAGTAGTTTCACAACTATTAGAAAATATAAATTATGAAAATGGTCTCGCATTATATCACAATTTATGTTTTTAGTCTCTCAAAAAAAACTTTAACCGGTTTTAGTTTCTCAAAAAATTTTCGTTCGTATTTTTGGTCCTTCTCGTTAATTAAGACCATTAAAATTTAATAATTAATTAATTATTATTTTCACATAATTTATATTAATATTACTATTATTACAATTATTATTATTATTATGATAATGATGATGATGCTGATGATGATGATTATTATTATTGTTGTTGTTGTTGTTGTTGTTGCTGTTGTTGTTGTTGTTATTATTGTTGTTGTTGTTGTTATTGTTATTATTATTGTTGTTGTTATTGTTATTGTTATTGTTGTTGTTGTTGTTGTTGTTATTTTAGTATTATTATTGTTGTTGTTGTTGTTGTTATTATTTGTCGTTATTGTTATTAGCTGTAAATATGATTTTCATCCTTGTACTTTAATGCTTTTTTATTTTTCGTCCCTGTAAATTTTTTTTTCAAAATCGTCCCTAAATTTTAGCATTTTTCATTTTTAGTTCTTGCCATCCAACTCTGTTACAAAAAACGTTAAATTGCTGACCATTATACTTCATGGTGTCAGTAATTCTGAGAAACTTCTTCAAATGCCCCAAGGGGTCTTCAGTAGGCAAGCCCCAAAACTGTCCAGAATTCTGCACCATAGTTGAGAAGTGCAAGCTTGAGCTCAAAATTACTTGCCTCTACCGTGGGGCGGTGGATGTTGTCAACCACCCCAATAGTAGGAGCAAAATAGTCCTGCAAGGTCCTCCATGGTTGCTCTGCCATAATGCCTTTTGTCCTTTGCTCCTTCCTTAACCTGCAAGCTGTCTTTTCAATTTAGAATCAAACTATAAGACAGGCCTTCAGCACATGACACGTCAACACTGCCATGTCAGCAAAAAGTGTCACATCAGCAATATTGTCACATCAACAATAGTGCCACATTATCGTTACTATAGAGGGACTAAATATCAAAAAAAAAATATTTACAGGGACTAAAATTGAAAAAAAAAATTACAGGGACAAAAAATGAAAAAAAATTTACATTGACTAAAAAAAGAAAAAAGGACATATTTGCTGGCATGCAAAAAAATTAACCAATCTTTTGTTACATCTTCCAAATATTTTTGACTATTTCCACAATCCTTTACTACAAATTAACTAATTATATGATTTTATTTATTGTCTATTTTCATTTACTCTAACAACCTTCACAAACAAGCATTAGCACAACAATTATTTATGGCATTCAAACTTCAAAAAAAATCTAAACAAGCTAAATAAAATCAAAAGTTTAAGCAGAAGGGGAAGCAGAGAAGACTAAAAAGAATACATGTAAGAATAGTAATTACCATTGCATGTAAGACTAAAAAGAACACATGCAAGAATAGTAATAAGTCATCTTCATATGATAAATCATAAAACTAAGACACAACCTGAATTAACCAAAATTGATTCAAAAAAGAAAAGACAAAACTCAATTAATATGTACTAATAGTAGGTATACAGAAGTCAGGGATCAAATGAAACAATTGAGAGTAACCAAATTGATTAAGAAAAGTAGAAAACTTGAAAGAGATAAATAAACTGTCGAACCAAATTTGGCCATATGTGTTAGACTAATGCGAGAACAACATCTTCAGCCTATAAATAAAAAATTATAAAAATAATGATAAGAACTAAAATTTACTATAAAAGAGTATGTGGATGAGACTAAATCCTTAAAATCAAAGGTAGCCCTTTATCCAAAACACAAGCAGTAACACACAAAAACGAAAAAGTGCACCTAATACATTTTAGTCATCTCTGCTATCAAGCCACTTAGATAATTATGTTAATCATAACAACAGCCAGCCATATTTTATATATATATATATATATATATATATATGTATCATTTTTCTATTCAATTAGATATTTGGATTGATGATGATGAGTCAATCAATGTTGCAGTTACATTTTTGTTATATCATTAGATCAGGTTGGCACATAAGCGTGGGATTGGCCAAGCAATTTTGATTATATGGTAGTGTTTTTATCTTGGAGTACTTAACTCTTTGACTATAGTATTTTTATCATTAAGATTTTTATTTTATATTAAGTATAAATTAAATTTATACATTATATTTAAAGCTTAATTTTTTTTGTGTGCCTCCAAATGTCTTTTTTTCTTTTAGTCAATGTAATTTTTTCATTTTTCATCCTTGTACATTCTTTTTCTTTTTTTTTCATTTTTAGTCTTGTAAATGTTTTTTTTTTTTCATTTTTAGTCCCTCTACAATAACAATGATATGGCATTGTTGCTAACGTGACACTTTTTACTAATGTGGCAGTGATGACATGTCACCTAATGACATCATTTGCTGACATGTCACATGCTAATGTTAGCATGGCATCAACAGTTTAATATTTTGTAACTGAATTGAACAACAGGAACTAAAAATGAAAAAATGTTAAAGTACAAGGATAATTTAAAAAAAAATTACAGGGACGAAAAATGAAAAAGCACTAAAGTACAAGGACAAAAATCATATTTAAACCTTATTATTGTTATTGTTATTGTTATTGTTATTGTTACTGTTACTGTTATTGTTTTGTTATTATTGTTATTGTTATTCTTGTTGTTATTGTTATTATTATTGCTATTTTATTATTATTATTATTATATTTATTATTATTATTATTGTTGTTGTTGTTATTGTTATTGTTATTGTTGTTGTTATTATTATTATTGCCATTATTATTATTGTTATTGTTGTTATTGGTATTGTTGTTGTTGTTGTTGTGTTATTATTATTATTATTATTATTATATAAAAGTGTAATATGTAATCAATGAAACAAGCAAAAAATCCACTAAGGTTGACCTAGGAGTGAAGGGTTTAGATAATTTGCATGAAGTTCTAAGTTCAAACCTTATCATCATCATGTAAAAGAAATGAAACATACAAAAATATTATATATATATATATATATATATATATATATATATATATATATTAATCAAATATTTTTTCCTTTAAACTTGTTATAATAATATTAAAAGGCAATAAAATTTCTAAATAAACTAAAAATAGTATTTAACAAATACTATACTAATGTAAGTTTTTATATTTCTCTATTGCATGTGTATAAAATATTCATTTTTTAATTTTTTAATAACTATAAAATTTAAAAAATAATAATTAATGGGTTAAACTATAAAAGATCAACTAAGATATAAATATTAAATAAAATTAATAAAATAAAAATAAATAAAATAATAAATTAAAAGTATTTCAAAACAAGAATTTTAAAAATATCATGTAACAATTATAGTAAACGACTTTTGTAGAATTTTTTTTTCTCACAAGTATTCTCCTTTGAAAGCAACCATGTTTAAGGTGGTATTGTTGAGCACTAAATGTGCACACTTCTCCTAATGAAAATTCAAATATTGGTTTGCTATGTTGTGAGGAACTTACTTTTTTTTTGTTGGACCCAAGAACAGTTGGTAGACTTTTGTCGAATATATATACATATATATATATATATATATATATGTATATATGTATATATATATAAAGAGAGAGAGAGAGAGAGAGAGAAAGAGAGAGAGATTTGCTAACCTACTTGTTTTCTAGTAAGGGTATGTTAGAAAGTTACACCATAGGTATATTTTAAGATACATTGTAATTATAATTTGCTAACGTGCTCCAACTAAAAACTAAGTGTGTGTATGTTAGCAAACCCCACAAACATTTGCTAACATACACCCACTTATTTTTCAAGCTATATCGTGGTTGTTTTTTAAGATAGATTATAGTTATAACTTGCTAAAATACTCCAACTAAAAAATTAGTATGCATATGAGAATTTGAGTAATATAAGTGAATTATACTCTTATTTCTTGATAAATAATTAAATTATATTATTCTTTGTTCAAAAATGTAAAAATTATATCTATTTCTACTCCTATACTCTCACTTTTTTTATTATTTCAATTAGACATTCTCAATATTCCTTGTCTTCTCTTCTTTAAAGATGAATTCCACATACTACCCTGCAACCAATCAAAAAATTCTCTTTCAACCATCTCAAACTACCCATCATTTTATTTTATTTCTATACTTGATCTTCCTAACTGTTCATCCCTTTCAATCTACCCTTTTTTATTTTTCTCTCTAAATTAAATTTCAATAATTTTTTTTAAAAAATTGTCAATAGTTAAAATTAATCTTATATCACAATTTAAATTGTTCATTATAAATTTGAAATATAATTTATATATTAAAAAATATTTATTTATTGTGAATTTAATTATAATATAATTATATATTCAAAAACATTTATTATTATGAATTTTAAATATATAAAAAGAAACATTTATCATGTGTAGTGCACACACTAAAATGCTAATTTAGTTTAAAAGATGAATGTGTTATGTTTTAATTTATTTTAATATAAAATATTTTCTTGAGATATTTTTTCTTTTTGTGATTATTCTCAACATTTATTGGTACTAACTTTAAGGGTGTCCTTGGGAAAACATTGAAAATCCGTTCAACCTCAATCCACAAAATATTTCTAGTCACGTTTAACTCATTGGAAAGTGTGTAACTGGTGTGCAAACGCCTAAACAAACACACATTAAATCATTACTATCAACTATGAGTAAGGGTGCAAATAAACTAGACAATCTAACATGGGCCTGCGACTTGCTTAAAGTTTCATCCGGCTTGACTCATTTATTAAAAATGATAGACTTGGGCCTTTATAAAAATTCTTTTTAAGTAAAAATGTCAAATTTCATGCCTTAAAAAAGTTTATTAAGCCTAATAACCGACTTGCTTATATACATATATAATATTATATTATATTATATATTATAAATATAATTATATATAATACACATATAATATTGGCTTTCAAAGAGACAAACAGATTATACCAAATTTTTATGCAAGTTTGGCTAAATCGATTAGAACTTTAAAAAGGCTTATAATAAATAAATAAGTCAAACTTAAACTTTGTCTTTTTACCAAAATTAGACTCAAACATAACAAAGCTTAATCTAGCATGATGATATGATTTATTTCCTTAATTGTGAGAAATTTAAAAATATAATAACAATTTTGAGTGGATTTTCAAATTAAAGTTGATAAGAAGTATATTTAAAAAAACATTTTATCTTACAAAATCTCAGATAAAATAATAAGATATTCAAAATTACATTATTTATGCCACTAAAAATGATAGAAAAAATTCGCACTTTATAGTTTTTTATTATTACTAAATTATTTACATTTGAATAGATTAAAATGAAATATATTGAATTTGTTTAAAAAGTATAATTTTAAAATTAAAAAGTGTAATTTAAATACCCCTCAAAAGAAAAATAAAATAAAATTTATCATAAAATTTGTGGTTAATGGAGAAATAACGTAAGCATGAGGTGGAAGCGTCTGCCAACGAATCTACTTAAAAATATACTACTACCACGTGTAGAGGTCTTATATCAATTATATATTTGGTGACGAAAACGTTTTGGGACTTCACAAATTTAACAATTACTAGTATATTAAAATTCTGATTAGTTTAACTGCCACGCAATCCATGGCAAAATATGTTATCATATATTATACGATTTTTCTATCTGTGCAAACTTGCACAGGTTAAGGTATATTAATTATCCACTCTCAACTACTTTTAATTTTCTAATAAATTATGAATTTTTGAAAAAAAAAAACAATTATCTTACTCTTATTTAAAGAATGAATTTATTTCCTATAATCTCTCTCCTCTCACCAATTCCCACTTTTTCAATCATATGCACCTCCTAAACAATAGTACTATCTTCTTCTTCTTCTTTTTGTACAGTTGGAAGAGAAAACAAGTTGAGACTGAAAAACAACGATACGGACATAAGGTCATGTAAAAAAATAAAAATCCAACTCGTGGTACCATGAAAAAACTCAAGGCAGTTCATCTCACAAACTAAATGTTTATAATCCAGCAGCCACGCATGTTCCAATCCCTCCCGCAATGCCTTAAATTCAACCAAGAGATGATGTCCAAGGCCACAATCTAATACTATAAAGATAAAAGAAATAAAAACATAACAATATTGATAATAGTGCGTCAAACCCACTGTAATTAAATTTCACATTATTTATATACTGAAAATTTAATTAATAAACATTAATTAATAATTAAATTTTATCTATTTAAATTATATTATATGTGTAATAATTATATAATATTTATTTAACTATTTAATTACAGTGGGCTAAGAGAGAGATTACACAAATGTGAGTCTATAAAATAAATAAGAGTGAGATAATTATTTTTTTCAAAGATTCATAATTAATTAGAGAATCAAAAGTAGTTGAGAGCGGATAATTAATACCCCTTATCCTGTGTAAGTTTGCACAGGTTAGAAAATCCAAATTTTTATACTGTCAACTAATTAGAAATTATTATTAGTATGACTTTTAAGGTAATTATTAAAAAGTCAACAAATTTATCATACATAGTGGTTTGTGCTTAAATGATGATATAAGAATACTTTATACTAGTTAGTGCATAATCTATTTTTTAATATATAATTAGTATTTACATTAATTTATAATTTTTAAAACTGAAAGTGATTAAGTATTCTATTATAAAAAAGATAATAAATATTTTATCATTCAAGTTAAATCAATTTAAATATGAGCAAACTTTGAATGGAATTTATACCAGTGCGTATTTAGGGGAGAAAATGCATAAATGACATGTGACATTAACTCTAAATGACAGTATTTTATAATACCTTTTTTTTATGACTATCAGTATTTAGATACCACTTTAGGTATCTAATTAGTCTGAATATTGAGTCAAATAAAATTATTATAAGCGATATAGCTTTTTCTGAGTTTTTAATATAATTGTATTTTTTCTGTCAAAAAAAATATATAATTGTACTTTTAATTATTCAAACATATAAGATTCTTAATTAAGTTACCACCAATGGAACATGACTGTGTTGTTAGCTAATATTATTTAGATAACGCAATGAAAATCATCTTCTATATTACTCATAAAAACAATAAGAATGTATTAGAATTTCTATGTAGGTTGTTGTCCAAAGTATGAAAAAGTGAATAAATGGCTTAGATTTTTAAGTGAACTATTTGTCTAAAAATATCTTGATACTTGAGATTCATAACTCACTTGCTTATATACTTTTTCATTTATATCTAATTTATTAATATGAAACTTATTCTCTAAAAAATAATATATTTAATTGGTTCCTCAAATTATAAGTATTAATTAATTTAGTCTCTATATTATAAAAATGTCATTTTAGTTTTTAAAATTATCAAATATCAGTTATTTTAATCTCTATTTTGGTAATTTAAAATGAGATAAGTTAAGAATTAATTAAAATAATTGTTATTTAATAATTTAAAAAATTAAAACGATATTTATAAAATTTAATGTATTACTTAAAAAAATAATCTAATCTCATATTTTTGCTTTTCTGGTATTGATTGTTGGGAGAATGCCACTTCTCTTCTTACAATCTTGTCGGGAATACTACATCTACTCTTTCACATGCTAACACAAATCCTAATAATTAATATATATATAAATAAATCATGCACAATTAATTGTGATTTGACTTAACATGTCTTTATTCACAAATCAATAAACAATAAAGTCAAATTTATTATCAAAACATGTCTACCATGCACCTTTTGATTAACATAGTCTATCTTTACTAAGGTCAATAAAGCCATGTGCTTCAATTTAAGTGACAGGACATTCAGCCTGGCCAGTATCTTTTGTACAGTTGGGGTTTGTACATTAACCCAACAACAAATTGACATATTATTATTTTAAAAATAAAATAATTTACCCTTAAATATTTATGTTTCATGCAATTGTTAGTTATTATTTATGGCGGTAAATGTTTGAAATTGATAAAGTTATTCAATAAATTAGGAACACTATACGGATTAGATATAAAAGGTTAATTTATTTAGTCGTCTTCTTCTTCTTCTATTTTTTTTTTCATTTTTTCCTGCAAGGCGGATTAGAGTTTTCAAATTACCAATCTGCTTTGACTTACCTTACTTATAATCCACTAAGAAAATGAGTTGGGATTGCATTGGGGTGAGTTAACATGCCAACTTTATTTTAATTTTTAATGGAAATTTTAATGTTCTTAATCTAAAAAATGATTAATATTAATTTATTTATTCTTATTTTTTTAAAATGATACATTAAAACTATTGTTTGGGCTTCAGTTTAGAATTAATGTGCTCATATTTTTCAGCATTTGGAAAAGACAAAAAAAATCCATGCGAGAAGTTACTTTGAAGGTCTATTACCTTGTATTTGGATGAGGAATTTTAAAAAGGTAATTCATTTTTATAGGAATTTAAAATACTTTGTGGTGAAATATATTATTTGGATAGGCAATTTAGTAAAAATTAAAATTTTAGTAATTTATGAAAGTATTTTGATTACATTAAATTGTAGAATTTCAAATTCTACCAAAAAAATAAAATTTGAAATTCTTCATATTCATTTTCTCTTATCTCTATGTCTATTTTCCCGTTCCTCTCTTTTTGTTCTCTATTTCTCTATAGCCTCTCTCTTTTATCTCTCTCCTCTCCCTCTCCTCTCTCTCATCTCCATCTCTTCACTCTCTTCTCTTCTCTCTCCCCTCTGTCTCATTTCCCTCTCCTCTTTCTCCCATCTCTTTCTTCTTTCCATCTTTCTTATTTTTCTTTTCTTTATTAATATTGACGTAAAAAGAATCAATATTAATATTTTTGAATCATTAAATATTATTTAATATTAAAATTATTTGTGAATAATTAATATTAATATTTAAAAATTGACTAATGTTTATTTTTGGTAAAGTTTAATATTAAAATTTTAATTTTTAAATATATACCTAAAAATTAAATTTTGTACATGGTGGAAATTAAAATGTCATATCCAAACTTAGAATTTGAAATTTAAAAATTTTGAATTGATTTATCCAAACAGAACATTTAATAAATGAAGGAAATTTAAATTAAAGCAATTCAAATTTCAAGCTTTTCAAATTCCTTGAAATTTAAATTCCCCATCCAAACACACAAATTTTAGCTCATTTGATCTTTTCTTTATATGTAGAGATGGAAATAAGGTGGCTTAAGTTAGGGGTGGACATCGATACAGATTATTCCAATAACTTGATCAATTCAAACCAAACCGAAAGAGAAAATATAGTTTAGTTTGAATCATTAGTTCAGTAAGGATTTAAAAACAACAAATCTAATTACATTGATTCGGATTTCGAATTTAGGTGTACAGAATTCGAACAACCCGAACTAAACTATTCGAACAACACTTGTCATATTTTTTTTATTATCATTTATCTCTTATATTTCACTTTTTTCAAATTTCACACACACAACCCCTCTCTCATTCTCTCAATAATGCCTCCTGCTTCACGAGCCTCCGTTTCCTCTTCGCTTTGCTGCAAGTTCGCTTTGCTTTAAGCACCTTAGTACATCAAGAGTAAGGTAACCTTCTAGTCCCCTTTGATTTCTTTGCTTCCTCCTTTGATTTCTTTACTTTCCCTTTGATTAGTTCATGATTTCTTTGCTTCTCCTTGGATTTGGATTTTGTCCATAAGAAAAGCAAAGGGCGAGGTTAATATGCTATTAGGGCATGTGGAACAAAGATTCCTCCTATGGGACTTAGAATGGTGATGGGTGAGAATAGAAACCGTGGTTGTTACTAAACTGAGTAAACTCTAAGAAGCATCATTTGAACAAGAGGAAAAAAAGAACACAAGCCAAGGTTTCGAGCTCAGAATTTGGGGGAACCTATTTAAGGACTTGAATTGCCATTTTAAAAAAATCAAATTCGATGACCCGATTCGAACCAATTTGAACATGGTCAAGATGGTTTAGTCTGGCTTGGTGACCCAAAAAATGAAAAATCTAAACTAATCCAAACAGACAACAGTTAATCGATTTGGATCTAGATATACCTCAAATTCAAAAAGAACTAACCCATGTTCACCCCTAGCTCAAGCTATCGAATTTAGCTTTTAATTTTCTAGAGATGTATTGGATGGAAGAAGTCCCACACCAAGTGGAACATCTAATTTTTATGATGTAATTTTCTCATTTTTCTTATTTGCAATAATATATCCAATATTCATTCCTCAAAACAAAATTATTGTTTAGGCTTTTGTTTTATTTATTTAATATTTTGACTTTATGGATAATAAACTATTGTATGGTTGGTAATAAACTGATAATTTACTTTAAATGCTTATGATGTAAATATGATTATTTATTGTGTCTAAATTTTATTGTTTTAATAATGCTTTCTATGTTTGGAATTATTTTATTCCTTATTTTTATAATATTTTTATTATTATTTTTCAATGGCCAATTTGTTGGCCCACTAACCCACTTTTTTTTTATGTTTTTTTGCAAGCCAACCTATCATTGAGCAAGATGGGTTAAAATTGTATAGCCACTTTATCAATGTGAATTAACCTAACTCACCCTGTTTTTGGCAAGTCAATGGCAAGATAGGGCAAATTGGTCTATTTTGCCACCTCTACAATAAATGTGTGATAAGTAATTATTGTATTATGCAAAAAGTGTTATTCATTGTAGCATGAAATATTTCTTATTTATAAATCTAGTTAAATAAGATAAATATATAATAAATTGAGTCAATACATCATTTAGTACATAAAATAGTCAACTTATATTGTTTTGAATTTTTGATAATATATATCTACACAAAATGATCCCTAAAGTGTCAATTTACTAATGAATTTATCCTACTAAATGATCAATTTACAAACAATTTTGTTTTGAATCGTTATCTATAATAACCTAAATCTACAACAGTCACATATTAACCATTTTCCTCATTTAGCATGGAATCCTTGACGATTGTAGGTCATGATTTTATCTATGATGTGTGGTTACTTAATATCCCCATTTTCCTTATCTTAATTGAAAGTAATATTTTCTTAATTTAATTAGGATATCACCTTTCTTAATTTGACCACATCTAACCACTATATAAAAGGGAAAAACTCTTAGGTAAGATAACCTAATTCTACTTATTCATATTTTGTAAAATTAGTAATGTCCTTTACTTACTTAAGCATTAGAGTGTCTTTATATAGACACTTCCACCTCATCATTTAAAGGCATAGGGAGTCCTAGAATAGAAATATTAAGGAGAATCAACTAGGCTTGGTGGTGTTGGATTCAAATAAGTTCATTGGTGTTGTTTATGAGAACAAATAAAACTTTTCCATCTGCCTCATGGTAGATGACGGGCTTAAAGGAATAAATCATGAACAATAAATCAATGGGTGATTGAGAAAAATAGGTCTGCTAATATGTTGGCCTTTTTCCTTTACCCTAAAAATGGTAACATGATGCTAGTTCTTTTCTTTACCTCATAACTCCATTAACAATTGGGATGAATTGGCTGGAAAGTTGCTTCTTGTAACACTCCTTTAATTTTAAATATAATTTATATTAATTTAATTATTAAGTCAAGTTGATGAAAATGTAAATAATTTTTTTTGATTTTATAATAAAAAAATTCTAAATTTAATAGAATTTGAAAATAGAAGTGAAATAATAAAACTGTTTGATTTTTTTTGATTTTATATACATATATACATACACACAACACAGACACACATACACACACACACACACACACACACACACACACACATATATATATCAAACTGTATATCATGGTTTGAGTAATACATAACAGTAAAAAAAAAAAAGTACACCAAAACATATATACTACCTAATCCAATATATACATTAAAAAGATCCTATACATAGTAGTATTTATCTACCCTATCCCTCAAAGAAAATATTATAAACTAGGTCTACAAATTTGGAAGAGTATCCTTTGACTCATCCTCAGCATCATTAGGCATTGTTGTCATTTTCAATAATTGTGATCAATCATACAAGGAAGAAAAACAATGGAGTGAGTGATTTGTTCTTAAATCACTTTCACATGTATGGTAGCAATTAAAACATAATTAAAGTAGGGAACCTAGGGTCTATTCTAAGTTATACTACACTACCCTTAACTTGGTATGGATCCATACTTCCTATTAATGAGTAATAGTTCTTAACAAAACCTAGGGAAGTGGCTGAGAGTACATATACCTCATCAACATCATCACATTGTACAGTCCTCATCATTATTGAGGAAAATAACAATTAGGATATCTATTTATAGATGTATACTCTCAAACTAATCTTGGAATGCTGAGCAGTTGTTGGGGTTATTGAGTTTGGTTAGGCGAATATCCTGGCTCGAGGGCATTGTCCTGGCCATTGGAACTTTCACCACTCGATCCCTTCCCCCAAGACCTCCGTAATGGGTCCCTGCCTTTCATTCCTCAGTGTACCAAACTGTAACTTTCCTAACAGGGTGCCATGCCACTGCATATCACTTGCTTTACATTACTCACTAAACTATCAATTCCTAACTTCTCAAGCAGAGGTTTCCCTAGTCTTATTTAGTTTAAGTACCAGTACAATCAACATTTCTACCTTATATTGTAGAAATTGCACAATATCAAAGTTTTAATAAAATAACAACTACATAAATACATTTTACTTTTCTAAATTTGAGCAGAGTAACAACTTAGTAAGTATAATTTAATAATTTAAATTTGAGTAGAATAACAACTTTGTAATTATGATTTAAAAATTTAAATTTGAGTAAAGTAATAACTTAGCAGTTATATTTTAATATTCTAAATTTGGGCAGAGTAACAACTTAGTAAAAATTAAAGTTTAACATCAAACTGTTGGAACCAAAGACATAGAAGTGTCTAAACCCTCAAAGTTTTGTAGATAACAAACTTATTAATGTTCAAGTTTCTGCCAAAGAATTGAACTCTTTACAGCATACAAACTTCTCTTTGAAGACCATCCAGTAGACGTGTCAAAGATGACCGTCTAGTAGACGTGTTAAAGAAGACCGTCCAGTAGACGTGTCAAGGAAGACCGTCCAATAGACGTGCCTAAAGAACATCATCCAATGAACAACTCAAGATGATCGTCTGAAGAACAAATTCAAAATATCTTATGCAAGCTTCCAACGACAAATATTCAAACGGCTAAGTTCTATTTTGAACGTTCATTTTATTTATGCTAGTTTTTCTTGAAACTAACATATTACTACTTCTGTGATCTAACGTTCAAATTGTTTGAAGCATTAAATAACATCAGAATCATTCTAGTGCAAGAGTGTAGCAAAAACAGATAAAGCAAGTCAACTTATCAAGCTGTTGAGACAAATGAAGAATGTTCAGAAAAATAGACCGCCAGCACAGTCCTACACTTTCCATTTTAGTGCAAGTCTAAAAGCTACCGCACCTGACCTCTTTGAAAGGATAGTTTGCACGCTTCTCATTGCATAACAAAGTCAAATTCTTCTACAACGGATCTTTTCCCTGAAGACTATATATTTGCATGCACCAAGGAAGAAGCAACTAACATAGCATAGAGACTATGACGAACGATCAAGAAAAAGAACAAGAACAAAAGAAATTAGCAATATTCTGATAGAAGCGTCCAGTGGACGATAGCAAAAATCGTGTAAAGTTTTCAAAGCGTTTTTTAGCCTAATCTTTCAAATCCTCACTACGTAAGTTGATATCGTTTGTATAAACACTTGTTGTGTTATGAAAGCCTGGAGAGGCTTAGTTTAAAAGAATACTTGGGTTAAGCAATCTTGGGTGATTGCGTTGTAAAGCCTGAAGAGGCCGCGAACAATACTTGTAACCAAAGGTTGTTTAGTGAATACCTTCTGGGTGAAGGGACTAGACGTAGCTCAGGTTGAGTGAACCAATATAAAACTTTATGTGTTCTTCTTCTTTCTATCCCTATGCTTGAAAACGTTTTCATATTGGTCAACTTATTTCAAAAAAGTTTTTAAACGCACAATTCAACCCCCCCTTCTTGTGCGCTTTTTCTATTTCACAAACAACATAACAATAATGATAATAATAAAACTTAAGCCTAATCAGGTTTAGGGGAAAACCCTTCCTACAAACATGCAAAGTAACAATAATTTAGAACGAACCTCACTCTCCCCATTACCTCTAAGGTGGTTGATGAAGAGGATGGAATTGTTGATGCAAAGCTCCTAGGAAGAGAACTTTACTAGTTGTTGGAAAACTAGTAAAATTTAGCATAAAACAAAGTAAAAGAGAATTTTTTTCTAGAGAGAAAAGTTCTCTAAGAATTTGGCTAGCTTGAGAGAGTGGAGGATGTGTGAAGAATGTCCAAAATACATGGGTATTTATAGGAGAAGAAGGAAGCATAGGTGTCCCCTAAGTGACATAAGTCATTATGTCATAAATAAGGTTTTTGATTTATTTTTAATTCAATTAAGGGACAAATATGCAAAACTAGGGACACATATAAATTTTAGGTGGTGAATCACCCCCTTGTAGGTTGAAAACATGCCGGGTGAGTTGTCCTAAAGCTCCCTAGTATAAATTTTAACTGTAATTGATTTGTTGATACCGATAAAATTGCCTAGCCTTTGAAAAAATAGCTTTTAATATCAAAATAATTAATTTAAATTTAAATATGAATAAATGTATTATTTTTCATTAAAAATCAAATTTTAAAATAAATTTAATTTTTTATTAATTTATTTCAACTTATATGTATTTATTTTGTATTTTTAAGATAGAAAATTCATAAAAAATATATTTTAATTCAATAAATACCAAAATTTTTATGAAAATTATAAAATTAAATATTTTACCCATAAATAAACTAAAATTACCATTTTCACCCTTTGTGGATGTCAAACCAATATTAACTAGGCTTAATAGACACCTAAGGACATTTTAGTCATTTTACACAAGAATTCTAGAAAATTTCTAAATTATATTTTAATATATATGACATGATTCTAAGCTCAAATTTACATTTTAATCCCAATTGAATCTTTTTCTCATGTCAGCTCTTAATGCTGAGAAGTAGGGACAAAATTGTCATTTTTTTTATTTTTTCGAACTCCAACACAAAAAAATTATTAAAAATCATGATTAAATAACTCTTGAAATTCTGAGTGTAATAGTGAGAATTAGAATTTTGAAATTTCTTTCCAATTTTTTAGAATTACATTGTCAAATATTAAAAAAACAGTTGAAAATTTGAAATAGGATTGTTATATTTTTCACTATTTTTATTTCAAAATAAAATTTTTATAATGAAATATATATTAACATAAAAATTTTAAAATATTTTGAGGTCAAAAAGTCTCTAGTTGGTTCCCACAGTTAACCACAGGGTATTTTTGTCATTTTACAAAAATTATCTCAATAAAATTCCAAAAAATTTATAAAATTATTACTAATTATTCTAAGTACATTGATGACTTAAAAATAATTTTTAAATACTTCTAGCTATTTTTGTTATTAATTATGTTATCTCGCTTTTTAAGGACGAGATGATCATTTTACAAATTTTCGAACTCCATTCCCCAAAAATCTAAACTCGATATTATTTATTAATATGATTGTAATTGTAGAGATCAAATTTTTGAGATTCCCATCTGATTTTCCAGAATAATTAAGAAAACACTTTAACAGGCAAAAGTTAGGGTGTTACATATAATGACCCTTTATCGCCACAGTACTACAAACAAACCCTTATATATATATATAAAGATACTTAATAATAATCAATCCACATGTTGCTCTAACATATACAAGATATGAAATAATACTGTATACAGGCCAATTTATATATACAACACCAAGGGAGAAACACAAACCAAACTCCCTATAGTTGGTCAGCTATACAACATATACATCAAACAAAAAAGAAAAGAGCTTTTATGAGAGCTCCACCTAAAAAGGGCCTTTTACCATCCCCATGGAGACCTCCATGCCTTAACTGTGGGAAGTCAGATCTGCAGAAGCTTCACCCTTTGCTCCCACGCCAAAAATTGACATGATCATCACAGTCACAGCAATAAGACATCCAACCAATAACAAAACAAGGTAAGGGTAAGCTTACGAAACAAAAACCAACATAATATATACAATTCATATTCTCACACCATCAACATACCAAGATGGAATCTAAATCATTAAGAAATGGGTTTACATACAATACAACACAACACATCATGTTGTCAACCCTATATGTCAATGTATGAATGATATGACTCTCGAGATATTTTTACATTCTAGGCGATCAGTCAGGTCTTACCCCCTACCTTGGCCTTCTAAGCACCATTCAGGGATTGCCAAAACTCTAATTAGTTGGATAAGGTTATGGTTGTTAGGATAAGTGTATGTGGGTGGTGGTATACCGTGACACAAGGCTTGCACTGCCTTGGCCCCCTGCGGGATTACCCATCCCCTAGGCCCAGCTTTCAAACCCCACTTCTTATCCAGGCACTAGGTTGGGGCCCATCTGAGTTCCAACTCTGGTCACCATCCACCTTACATGCCTACCTGCACATAGCTTGAGGCGCACACAACCTCAGCCAATAACATATGCATACAAATGCATGTATCACCGCAACAATCAACTCCACCACATACAACAGCACCACTTGTGGTCCCATAGTCACCATCAACCCCATGCAGGCCCAATCCAGCCCTTGCATGGTCAACAGATAATGTATTATCCAAGCAACATATACCTTGTGAAAAAACTCACACAGCACTAGGACCTACATTCCCTGTGAGAAGTCCCACCACAACAACACAACATAACCAGTGAAAGTTCTATTTAAGCAACCTTCCACCCAACTACCACTTTTTAACAATTTATCAAACAAATCTACCATAATAATAAAGAAGAACCAAAAACTGGTTTAGAAAACCATTTGAACATTCAATTTTCTTAAAATATACATTTTACATCCATAGGGAGTCAATAAAATCATTAACAAACAACAAAATAGTAAGAAAGTAAAGAAAATTTTATTTTTCTCTCATTGAGTGCGAATTTCGTCGCTAGGCGAGAAGTCTATCGCTAAGCGAACGTTTTTGTCGCTAAGCAAATGACTTACAAAGAGTCATTAGCTTCCGTCACTAAGCGAAAAATCGGTCGTTAAGCGAGACAAGATCTGTCGCTAAGTGAAAATTTGTCATTTAGCGAACGTTTCCGTTGCTAAACTAGCAACAACTTCCAGCGACCTCAAAATCCATTGCTAAGCGAGCTATCCATCGCTAGGTGCGATTTTCGATCTTTTTCTTCGCAAATCAATCAGCAACACTCATTTTTGACCAAATCAATCAACAACAAACATCACAAAATGATTTTAACTTCTTCTAATACCTTTCTAACTGATTACATAACAATTTTATCCACAAATCATCAACAAATCTCAAAATCCCCTTTCCAAACCCATTTTGATATCAAAACCCACATACACAAGATATTCCCAGAAATCAACCAATTCCAAAGTATTAAATTGACATATCAACATCCACAAACACAAAATCAACCAAGAGTAAGCTTCCCTTATCTCTAAAAGTTCCCAAATTTGAATCTAGGCTCCTTGAAAATTAGTGTCTTGAGCCAAAGCTTCCAAAGACTGCTCCTCCCCTCACCCAAAGCACGAAATTGAACTTTAAACCTTTAATACACTTACTAACTTAAGAGATTCTAGAGAGAGATAGAGAGATGAAGTGAAGAGAGAGAAAGAGAATGGAAAATGAGAGAAAACTCCTCCCTCCCCCTTTTATATACTCGACCTCTCGGAGCTCTCACACAAACTTTTGGCCAATTGAGACCCAAATTTCACCAAACCACTCCCCTTGTCTCAAAACTGGTTTACTCAACTGTTTTTCTCTCAAATACCCACATTAGCTCAAGCACATATCTCAAGTTTCTTAAAATCAAACTAGAAATTTCAAACATACATTGCACAACTATCACCACATACAACAAACTATACATTACAACAATTCATTTATTTATTTTAATTAACTAGATTACATATCTAGTTTCCACTTTTAGTTATTAAAACACTTAATCATGCATTAGGAAAAGCAAGACGTTACATTATACTTCTACATTTTATCATCAATAAAAAGCAACTAAAGTCATCTCATTGCCCATCCCTAGTTAGGTAATAGGAGTGGCAAAGTGGGTTGAACCCATTGAATCAACCCGTCTAACCACTTGCAAAAAATGACAGGCTAGTTTAGGTGGCTCAATCCATCAATTTGATGGGTCAAAGATAGGTTGTGGCAGGTTAAGTTGACATTTTTTTTTTAACTTGTATTATAGGAAGGGATTTACTTAGTCTTTAGGTTAGGGTTTCATTGAAATTTTGTTAACTTGTATTAAGATTGATTGGAAATTTGGAACTAATTATGGATGAATTGATATTTTAAAAAAAAATCTTTTTTTTTTTAAATAAAGGGCAGGTTTTGGTGGGTCAACCTTTCCATTTTATAACCTCGCCAACCTACCCCTAAACGGAATGAGTTATGTTTCCCAAGTCCTAACCCACTTTCATTAACAACTTGACCCACTGTACCCCGCTTAAGGCAAGGCAGTAAAAACTCCTTGAAGGACTTTATAACCTAGTTCACCCCTACATGTCATGATAGATGGTAGAGCTGTCAAAGTGAGCCAACCCGACTCACCCGGGTTGGCTCACCACAAGTTGGTCAAAAAGTGAGTCAGCTCAACCCGGCTCACCAAAAAATGTTCAACTTGGCTCAACCCACCACGAGTTGGTGGGTTATACAGGTTGGCTCACTTAAAATTAAAATAAAATAAAATAAAATACATAAGTAAAAAAGTATCAAAAAAATATATAAAAATTAAATTAAGGTGATAAAAATTTTGATGCGCTTAATGAAAACCAAAGTATCAATATGTTTATTATATTGTGTCTCACAATTTATATATATTAATGATTTGGAAAGTAATATTCACATTCCAATTCTATATATATATAAAAATAAGTTACTATACTGCTATCCTTTATTATGATTGGAATAGAATTAAATGATTGGGTTTATATGTTACTGACTTTAATTACTTACAAAGTTATTATAGTAAGCTATATTAAAAAAAAAATGTCAACCTGTGAGCCAACCCAGCTCACCACGAGTTCAACCGAGTGAGCAGCGAGCCAAGTGAGCCAGGTCCAATTTGACCCACCATTCAAGCGAGTCAAAATTTACCAACCCAACCCAACTCAAGCCCGTGGTGAGCCGGGCTGACTCACTAGCCATAACCCATTTTGACAATTCTAATACATGGTTAAGACCAAAAAGGTTTATGACCCCGCTTACCAAAAAAATCTCCAAAAACGATGGAAGAACTAAGGGGACACTTAGAGAAATACATACTTCTTAAGGAGTATGAGACCATCAATGTAATATTACATTCAAAAGGCCTACTTAAGTCTAAAGGACATAAAAAAAAGAACAAAAAAACCCATGGGCTAAGGAGCCAAGGGCACCTTAAGAATAAAAGAAGACGAAGGAGAATTACACCTCAATGGTAGCCTTATGGTAAAAAAAATCTTGTAGAAAGTACTAAACAAAAATTCCATAATATCCCAAGGTAGATCTTTAAAGAAAAGTTACAAAAGAATAAGTTCAAACAATGTAAATTCCATCGCAATTATGGACACAACATAGACAAATGTATCAACTTAGGACTTATTTGATGGTCAAGATATGATAGGATAATTATCCTTTTTCATTATAATAAGTTGTTTAGTGCACTAATAGAATATGATAACCTTATCTTATTGTCTATCATATCTTGTTGGTCAAGTATATTTTTTATCTTAAGGGAGAAACTAGGTTCGAAAACAACATGACATGATAATTAGGCATGACAATTAAATCCCAACTCATGGGTACCTGTTTGACCCCAATCCTGACTTTGATGGAAAAAACCTATTTTGATCGAGGTCAGTTAGGGATGTAACGCCCCACCACTTGCTCATATATATATATATATATATATATATATATATATATATATATATATATATATATATATATGGTGTATCTTATGAAAATGACTTTCTTAGGTCCCTTAGATTAAAATAGAAAGCTTCGATTAAAAGACTCATTTAAAACCACAACTGGCATCATCGCCATCACTGCCATTGTCACCACCGTTGTTGTCGCCATCACCATTGGCACTACCACTACCACCATCACTGCCACCACCATTGCCGTCATTGCCACCATTACTATTGTTGCCACCATTGTCACCACCATTACTATCACTACCACCATCACCGCTGTTGCTACTTTCATCGCCGTTGTAGTCACCACCACTGCCACACCGATGCCGTCAATGGCGACCATAGGGTGGTAGTGGTAGCAGTGACAATGGTAGTGGAGATGGTAGCACCAATGATATTGGCGATGACAGTAGTCACGGTTGTGATTTTCAATGAGTCTTTCAATCTAAGTTTTCAATTTTAATCTAAGGGTTGAAATTGACCATTCTTATTCTCACCTAAGAAAGTCATTCACACACACACACTTTGACACAATAAATTCAAGACTACTTTCTATTTTAATTTCTTTAACCATTATTTTCCTTTTATATCTTTTGGTTAAAGATGTAAAAAAGAAAATAATGATCAAAGAAATTAAAATAGAAAGCAATTCTGAAAAAATACATTTCTTGTCTCAAAATTATAAAAAAATAATACTTAATTTTTATGTAATTAAAGGTAATTAATAAATTATATTAAATTTTCTTTAATGGATCTTTTTAGGACCTGCGAGTTCATGCTTTATTTTTTATGTAATTAAAAGTAATTAATAAAATGTATTAAATTTTCTTTAAGCAATGTTTTTAGGCACCTGCGAGTGATACTTTTTTTTTGTATTGTTAAAGAAAAAATAACTATAAAGAAAATGAGTAAATAAAAATAGGAGAAAAAATATTTTTATTATTTGATTAAGAAAAAACAAAAGAAAAAAAAATATATAAGGTCTAAAAATTTTCCTCCTTAAGTAAAAAAAAATAGAGAAAAAAAAAAGAAAAGTTTCTTGAAATGATACATCTAAACAGGTATCTATATATTTATTATTATATAAAAAGATATAAAAGTTATTTAAAAATACGAAAATGACTTAATATACTTATATTTTTCTTTTACTTTATTTTTAGCAAAAAATAATAATTTTCTTTCTTTGATTTTTCTTTTTTAGTAAATAATTAAAAATTAAATTTTTTTGCCATTTTTTAAACTTTTCTCTTATTTTTTCTCATCCTTTGAAAAAAACATGAAAAATTGATCACAATTTTTTTTCAATATTTACTCGTATAAGAATACTTTTATATTTTTCTTTTAGTGTTTGAATTTTGCACAACTTACCATGACTAAACTTTAAGAATTTACACTCTGTTTATATTGGTAAATTTAGAAAAAAAAATAGAAAAAAGGAATAGAATGAAAATATTAATTTTTCACCTTTATTTAAAAAGATAATAAGAAAAAAGTTTTATTTATATAAAACACAAAAGAAAAACACCTTTTGCTTTCAAGTTATGTGAAAAATAAGGGAAAGAAGAGGTTGTTTTTCTCCTAAAAAGAAGGAGGTTGTTTTTCTTATTTTACTTTACTTCTTTTTCACAAAATCTAAATATTTTTATATATCATAAAAATAATTTTATGTTAAAAAACAATAAAATAAACACTTTAATTTATTTTAAATTAAAATAATTTTTTAATAATATAATTTTTTATATTATTTATTTATACTAAAACTTCTACTTATCTAAACAGAGTTAGTTTTAACGTACTAGAATCAACTTAAATTTGAGACGTTTGGATAGTTTGTATAATGTCTTAGGTTTAGACTTTATTGTTGCTATGGTAAAAAAAAAACTTTAATTTGTATGCATTGTTAGTGTAAAAGCTCTGAAAAAATGGTATATGCACTAACAGTGTAAAGAGTTTTTACTTAGTTATCTAATCACAAATTGACATTCTTTTGTTGGATTATTGTCGATGTAATCATAAAAAGCTAATTTTTGAGAATTTTAGACCAAGCTTTTGATAAACTTTGATTTTCAATTAGTCCAGTACCAACTCTTCGATATAGTACCAAATAATTCAATGGGGGTTGTTGTTGAACCATACCACATAGTTCCAACCACGACAAAACCTACAAAAAAGGCAATAGCAATACTACTGGAAAGGACGATTTTAGTATTTCTCATATATAATCCTTTTTATATAGACATTAGGGTGGACACACACTAAGATGGAAAAGACCTGCTAATATGCCCAACATTCCTACTGCAATATGATGAGAAGTTATTCCCCCGGAACAAAAGGATCAAAACCTTCCACACCCTATGTAAGATTTACGAATTGTGTATAAGGTTGTTGACTTTTACAATAATGACCTTAAAAGTCATACCTACTGTGATTAGATAGTAATTATTGTAAAAATCAACAAATTTATCATATATAATGATTTATGATTGAATGATAATATAAAAATCTTTACACTATCAGTACACAGTAAAGGTGTTCATAAACCAATTCAACCTAATCAAAATTGAAAAACCCGATTCAAAATGGGAAATAAAAAAATCAGAAACAAAAAAATGAAATTTTTTATTAGATTGAATTAGATTTCGAATTTGATTTTGAGAATCAATTCAATCCAATCCAAACCAAAATTATACATAAACATATATTTTTATTTATAAATTTATGATATCACTCATGTTTATATTTTTATTTCTTATATATTTGTTAAATTATTACATAACTTATACTTATTTATAAAAAAAAATACTTAATTGAAGATAATTAGTATTTTAGCCTATGTAATGCAAATGATAAATGTGTATTTTGTATAACTAAAATTTATAATAAATAAATACTTTTGAATATATAAATTATATTATAATTAAAATTTGTAACAAATAAATATTTTTGAACATATAAATTAATTTTAGATTTATGATACATAAATTATATTGTGATACAAGGTTACTTTTAACTATTGATAATTTCTTCTAAAAATATATTAAAACTAGTATTTTAACATGTACATTGCACAGAGTAACATTATTTATACTTATTATAATAATACTTAATATATATTATATTAATTGTAATAAATAAATATTTTTGAATATATAGATTATATTTTAAATTTATAATAAACAATTATTGTAATATAGTGTTAATTTTTAATTATTGATAATTTATTTTAAAAAAATATTGAAATTCAATTTAGAATTAAAGATATTGAAAAATTGAAAGAGATAAGAGGTTAAAAAATTTCAAAAAACACTCTCATTAAAGATTAAAAGCTAAAAACGCTTTCACTGAAGAATAGTAGCTAAAAATGCTGTTGTTCAAGATAGCCGTTCTCATTTAATATACAGGGTGGATTCAATTAGAAATAAAGATGAAAAAGATATACTAAAAGAGATAAGAGATTAAGAAAAATTCCTAAAAATATTCTCATTAAAGAAAAACTCCTAAAAACTTCTAAAAATACTCTCTTTCAAGATGATTTTTTTAATTTATATATATGGAGGATATTTTAGTAACTATTTGAATAAAGGTATATAAATGTAATAATCAAGTTGTGTAAATTTATTTTTATTAATTTATATTTAAAGATTTATACTACTATTAACTATATAATGACTTATAAATAAAATATTTGATATTTTTAATTATTTTTTTACTATGTTTATTATATATATCTTACTATTTATTTAGTATGTTTTACAAATAAAAATAAAATTAAAACTAAAACCAAAATTAATTTAATCCAAGTGGCTTTAAATTGAATTAGTTTGAATCATTTCTAAATTTTAAACCAAATCAATCAGATTATAAATTAAAAAAATTAAAGTGATTTAATTAGATAAATTTTTCTCTTCAATATTAATTTACTGTTTGTTTGATAAGAGTGAAGTGGAAGAGAAGAGAAGTGAAGAGGAGAGAAGAGAAGAGAAGTGGGGAATTTCTGTCGGTTTGGTTGGAGGGAAGTTGGTGGAAAATTTTTAAATTTTTGGTGGGTCCGATAGGTCTTTTTATCAATGCAACGTATGAAGAAGTGGGAGGAAGTGAACGGATGTGAGTACTTTATCTGTTATGCCTCTCATTTTTTTTTCATTTCTCACTCTTTAGTTGTACTACTATGAACACCTTGAGACCCATATAATCGAATATTGAATGCCCATACATAGTGCCATATTCGAGTATATATAAAAGGCATATAATCAAATATATGAATACTATATTTGATTATATGGCATTTAAATAAATAAAAAAAATATGTTCAAAAATATAAATATGAACAAGGGTATAAAAGTCTTTTTATTTTTTAATTCAAACTACAAAAAAGTCAAAAAGTACACTTTCTTTCTTTCTTTTTTTTACCAAACAACTTCTATTTTCATTATATTTCTCATCTATTTCTCTCCTCTTCACTTCTTTTCTACTTACTTTCTCTTTCTCAATTTTTTTTTCGCTATTAAACACTGTGTTAATCTACTCTAATATGCGAGTACTCCCAAAAGAAATAGAGATGCGAACATTTCACATTTGATAACTCACGTGTTACTTTCCATTCACCTTCTTAGTTGAAATACCTTTTTTAAGTTTATTCCAAGTCTTTTTTAGCCTGGAGTAGCGTTCCTTTCTTCCCCCCTTAGCCTTTGGTTTGAAAGATAAGGAGGAAAATGTAAAGAAATTATTAAAATTTGTACAAATTTTACTTATTTGTTATAAGAGAAATAGAAATAAAATTTTGTATTATAAAAGTGGATTTTATTGGGTCTTATTATTTATTTTTACTTTATTTTTTACTTATTTTTATTCACCTCTCTATTTCTCTTCTATTTTTTATTTATTTTTTTTTACTAAACAATCTAAAATTTTAAATTATTTTTTATTTATTTCTCACAATTTTTTTTTATATATTTTTTTCATTTCCTTACCAAACAAAAAACTAAAACTGATCACCAAAAAGTTGTGCCCACGCGCAGCCCCAGTGGTCCCGCGCCACAGCACCTCGGCAAAGGCGCGTGTCCCGCACGCGACGCGCTTCGCGAGAACTGAAAACTGAACCCATCAAAAAGATTATATTTTAATGGCGAGTGGTTCCTCATTCAACGACCGCGCCTACGTAGTAGCCTGGAGCGCACGTTAGGTGAGGACCAACGCGCTTAAATACTCCCTCCCTCCATTTCCATTCCCATTGTCACCATTGGCATTCTTTCCCTTTTTCAGTTCTCTTCTCACCGTCCCACTGCAACATTTTCCTTTCCATTCTCAGAGGTTTCGGTTAGAATTTAGTAACCTCTTATTTTCAAGCGAGTACGGTACCTATCTACTCCCTCACGTGCACATTCTCTCTCTCTCTCTGTCTGTGTGTTTTGGTTGCTTATAATTAGGAAATTACTGCAAAAGGAAATTTCACACCGAAAAGTTGTTAATTTTTTATTGTTTTTAAAAGGGATCTTTTCTACTTTCAGCCACTGTTTTGTTTGTTTCCTCTCAAGTTAAACACGAGTTATCTGTAATGTAGCATTCATTAACCCCTTGAAAACTATTAATCTGCAACTTGCATATTGGGACCACTACTATTGGGCTGTTATCGGACTACCTGCGTATATTCAGTTCTGAGCGTGGGTGTGTTAGAGATTTTACATCTAGTGATATTATCAAAATAGAATATATAAGTAAGAAATAACATTTATCTTACAAGCTGATTTTGTGGGTTGCATTAAGGCAAAACAAAAATAAAAATAAAAATCTAAGATTAATGCTTGAGGAGCTGAAGACCGACGGATGAACCTCTGATCTTTGAGTCTAATATAATAGTTTCTAGAGGACTCACCTAATAAATAGGCGTGATCCTTCTGGTCACGTTAAGTCACGCATAGTAGAAGCTCACCGGAGCTTGAGTTTATATCCACCTTTAGAATTCCTCAACGAGTGTGTTCTTTAACCTGAACAATTTGGTGTCTTACCTCGTGCATCTTCTCTCTGCTAGTCATGTTGAGATTCTGAACTTTGACCGTTTGATTATTATTATTGTTATTGTTATTATTTAATGGAGATTGCGTAAATATGTTGACATTCAATGGTTCGGTAAAAGTTTTGACTAGTGAATCTTTCTTTCGTGCTGCTTTCGGTTTTGATGGTTATTTGATTTTATTTATTTATTTATTTTGACTTGGTTTTATTGATTTATTTATTTATTTGCGAGAACGTTTCTATTTTCTTTTATGAGTGCATCGTTGTTTTATTTAGAGCGGTCGCTGCATGAATGATTGATTGGTTCAGTTTTTGTCGACATGTGATTCTGGTTTGTCTGCCTTGTAACTGTTTAAATTTCAATTAAGCTGCTGCGATGTTATTGTTTGTTTTCACGCTCGACTTTTCGGGTTTTTGGTCTAATAATTGTTTCTTGTCGTTGGGATCGTGTTTTTGGTCTATTAATTGCTTCTTGTCATTGTGATCATGTATTGTCTAACAGCGGATGTGGTATCTCTAAAGTAGTAAAGTAAGTAATTTTCAAAGTTAATGAAAAAATTAACGGTTGATATTTTATTATATTCATGATTTGTCAGTTGATTCTTTCATTAACGATTGAGATTACTATACCCTTGAATTACTTACTTTAGAAGAGTCAGATCTAGGAAGGTAAAGATTTAAAAAAAAAAAAAAGGATGAAAAGGGTCAAGTTGTGAAGTTGACATCTATCCATGCTCGATTTACCACTCTTAGATTGTTGTTTTTGAGTGTTTTTCGTTGAAAAGACCAGTCCACTTTGGTTAAGTTCCTTTTTATGCAATGATGGTTTTTTGAGACTGTAACAGGACCACAATGGTGAATGAGAGTGACGTTCACAAATTCTAAGCATAAAGTTATGAGAAATTCTAATCATACAACTAATTTTGCCTGCTCTTTTGTTTGTTTATTTGCCTTTGGTAGTTTATAGGATGATGTTTTCATATGTTTCAATTACTTGGTCACTTGATATTCAATGCTTTCAAACTAATCAATTGCGTGATCATTGTCTTTTGGAACCCAGCTGTTGATCATAAACTGCTACCTCAAAAGCAGTGACAAGAAAAGAGTTGGGTAAAGTGGAAGTTTGATAGACATTAGTTGGATTTGTTCTGAATACTCCTTAAAGGTCTTACATTGTTGCTGCATTCGCTGTAAAATTGTGCATAGACCTGGATCCAATGGACCTGAAGCCAAATCTCACTCCTGTACTTACTGATGCCTTAACAAGGTCAAGGCTGGGTGTGCCTTCTGGTTTGTCACCTTACTCTCCTAAAGGGGCAACCTTTCCCCATGGTCCCTTGCTGGCAATTCCAAGGAAGAAGACAGGAATTCTTGATGATGTTCGTTCTAGCAGTTGGCTGGATGGCATGAAATCATCTTCTCCTACTCACAATAAAGTGTCCAAGGATGTTAGTCATGGGATTGGATCATTTGATGTTGCTTATAATACCTGGCTGGTATAACATGCTTTCCTCTGTGTTTTTGTGTTCGATAATTTTGGATGTTTTGTTTATGAAGTTTCCTTTAGCCACTTTCTTTTTAATTTCACAGCTAAAGTTTCCATCAGCACTTGCATCTTTTGATCAAATTACTAACTGTGCAAAAGGGAAGAGAATAGTATTGTTTCTGGATTATGATGGGACTCTTTCACCCATTGTGAACAATCCTGACTGCGCTTTCATGTCAGACAATGTATGTAATGTTCCCTTTTGATTTGGTGTCCAGATTTTCAATTAGGTGTTTTTCTTCTCATGTTATTAATTTGCTGATTCTGATCCTGAAACTTCTGCAGATGCGTGCTGCTGTTAAAAAAGTGGCCGAATATTTTCCAACGGCAATAATTAGTGGAAGAAGCCGTGACAAGGTAGTTGGAGAATTTTAGTACTCACACCTGCAAATAACAAGTTTCCTTGTTGATCATCAGTTTTGACTTTTGATTTCAACCTTTATTATATACCCTATTGGCTCAGGTATATGAATTTGTTGGAGTAAGGGAGCTCTACTATGCTGGTAGCCATGGGATGGACATTATTGGTCCTCCTAGACAATCTATTTCTGATAATCACCCTGATTGCATTAGGTCTGCTGACAAGCAGGTACTAGTTTCAAAGTTTCTAACTGACATTTGTTTTTGAATGTGTCTGACTTCACACCTTGTCTTTCTAGAAGTACCTTTTAATGTACCTCTATTTTGATTTATAATCTTTCGAAATTACAGGGTATTGAAGTTAATTTATTCCAACCTGCTGCTGAATTCCTGCCCATGATTGATGAGGCATGTATATTTGGAAAATATAATACAATGAAACACTTTTCATTCTTTTTTCTGTATTGCAAAGTTGTATGCTGATCAACTAATGTTTGTGCAGGTACTTGGGTTGCTCAAGGAGTGTACAAAAGACATTGAAGGAGCAACAGTTGAGAACAATAAATTTTGTGTGTCTGTACATTACCGCAATGTAGATGAGGAGGTATTATCTTCTTTTCTGATGATGCTTATTCGTCAAAAGGGGGAGTCTTTCTGCCTAGAAAACTCCCTCTTCTTACCAACTTATTTCATGTTTCATCATGGCTGCAAGTATTTATTTCCTCTTATTTTTGTTTCATTTAATGTACAGAGTTGGCATATTGTGGGTCAACGTGTATGTGATGTTCTGAAGGAGTATCCGCGTTTGCGATTAACTCATGGGCGGAAGGTACTATTTCTAGACCCAAAATTTTTACTCATTTTTTAAGAGATCTAACTGTTAAAGTACTTGTTAATAATTTATGTTTACTAATTTTCAGGTTTTAGAGGTCCGGCCAGTGATTGACTGGGATAAGGGAAAAGCTGTCACATTTTTACTTGAGTCACTTGGTGAGTTCATTGTTTTCATTTAAAGGTTACTTTCTTTGAAGATCAGAATTTTATTATGCAGTAAATGACATAAGACATCCTTTTTTAGGACTTGACAATTGTGATGACGTGCTAGCCATATATGTTGGAGATGACAGAACAGATGAAGATGCATTTAAGGTAATGATACATAGCTTGTCATGATGTCATTCCTCAAATTGCTTGTTTTTCAATTTCTCTTTCCCTCTTTATAGATTTCCTTAATACTGATCAAAAGGACTGTTATAGGTTTTGAGAGAAGTTAATAAAGGTTGTGGCATCTTGGTTTCTCCCGCCCCAAAAGAAAGCAATGCAATTTACTCTCTTCGTGATCCCTCAGAGGTAATTCTCTTGATTTTAATTCAGTTTGTGTGTTTTCTTTTTTTGGACTGAATCTGAATTAAAATAGATAAACTCATTAGGGCCTGTTTGGATTAACTTCTCCATAAGCACTTATAGGAGAAAAAAATAAGAAGAAAAAATGAAATAAACTTCTCTATAAGCTAAAATTAGCTTATGTATAAGCTAAAAATTAAATTTTGAAGAAGCTAATATGAAAAAGCTTCTATAAATTAACTTATGCATAAGCTAATTTTAGCTTATGGAAAAGCTAATTTCACTTTTCGTGCTTATTTTTTTTCTTCCATAAGTATTTATAGAAAAATTTCATCCAAACAAAGAAGATAAAGCAATCCCTTCCCTTATTTTATTTTTTTATTCACAAAACTCGAATATGCTAAAACAAAGGAGTAGTATGTGGATCATTAGGTCCATTTGCTTGTTTATATTAATATTGTTTTGAATAAATTACATTGATATCTCTTGAAATTTTTTGAGATTACTCATAACTCTTTGATTTTTTAATGTTTACATCAACTTTTCTTACAGAGGTACACGTGTGATATTTTTCAAATAATTAAAGGGTATCAGCGTAACTTTTTCAAATAATTAAGAAAAGAAAGAGTAAGGGTAGAAAAAAAAGGGTATCGTGTGAAATTAAATGAAACCTTAAAGGGTGTCAGTGTCATTTATTCTATTGTTTTTTGATGTCATAATTCAACCAATGTTGTATCCGCAGGTCATGGAATTTCTGACATCACTTGCGGTATGGAAGTCAAGCATTCAAGCTCGCTGAAAAGCTTTACATAGTGTATAGAGGAGAACATACTCCGCTATGCTATATATTAGAGACAGTCTTTTGTTTCGATTTTGGGTTTGTTAGAAGACGTTCCAAGAGGTCTGCTAGAACATATTTGAGCTCAGAATACCTCTGACGCTAGCAACAAATTACCCAGTTGTTTTGCTCAAAGCTTGTGTGGCAGCTGTAAATTCCTGGCTGAAAATTATATTTATTTGAAAGATTAAGAAAAATCTGTTCAGAGGGGTTTTTTTGTTCCCCAATTAATAGTTTATTATTATATTTATGTCATATTCTCTCTTCAGTTTTGGTTACTGTCCCTAACCAGCTCATGGGGGATTAAATATGAAACTGTTCTGTTTTTTTTTTTTTTCTTTTTGTTGAGAGAGAATTATCATATGTTAATTTTTTTAATATGTAGATTGGATGTCATTATTTGTATTACCTATTTATATCAGTCTGATTACCATCACATACTTGATAGTGCCCCCACTTCCTCACTCCTTATACTCTGTCTTCAAGTTATTCTAGAAATGATCCTTTGAATTGTGATATGCTTATTTGAAGAGTAAGTCCTCAATGTATTCCTTTTAAAATATAATGTTGGTCATATACTAATAAAAATGATCACATACATCCCTCAAATGTGTATTTCATCGATCAAATTAGCTTTTAAAGTTTTTAATTTAAGGACTAATGTGATTATTAAAATGCATATTTCAGGAATTTTTTTTTTAATCTTTTAGGTACTTGTATAATTAATGTTACATCTTTCAGGGTTCTAAATTAGTATTTACTCATTGTGATTTAAGTTATTCCATTATTTAAATTATTTAATTATTAATATGTACATATTTTAAAGAGATTCTACTAATGTAAGTTATGAGTATTAACTTGTGTTAGTCCAAGTTAAAAGGATTTAAGTTTCTTAAGCACATGATCTTATGTTTGATTTATGTACATGGAAAAGAGTATCGTTTGTAGTACCCATCTTACACACCAAACTATATGTGAGAAATTGTTTTATGGCTGATATCTGTTTAAAATTAAGAAAGCAAGTTACATCTTACAGGGGTAGTGTGTACTTCTTGTTTGAGTAAATATAGTACGAGACAATTATACTCTTTGCTCCTAATCGAAAGGAATTGAAATTCCAAGGCAAACTGATATTAGTTATCAAACTAATAAGATTCTCAGTATTATTTCTTACAATCTCCCTAGTTATTTTGTAACATTAAATTCTAATCCTACGATAAATCAGTTAATTAGATGAAATTTAACTCGTAATTCTTATCGACATTCATGCATCCCTTCAAAACAATTTTGTCCTTGTCCTGTTGAGTCAATTCAGTTAGTTAAGTTGTAAAATATAAGTTGTGATTGTATAGATTCGATTTCTCACAATGCACTCTGTTCTTGCCTCACTTCCTTATCCCTTCCCCTACTCTTCCTAGTAAGGTTTACTATAAGCCTCTCCTTAGACCAAAAAAGTGAAAAAAGGAAAAAGAAAAACCAACTTAATTATCAGGTTTGATTATAAAGTCAATGTCAAGGTATTAAGAAGAAAATTTTATCCTAGGTAAATACAATATGTAAAATAGTAAAATACCACATAACCCTACTTATATACATCTTAAGCTCATCACCTCTTAAGCTGCCATTGTGGACAGGAGTAGGTTAGGTATTCCGGCAAGGACTTATGACACGATATTGATCATGTCTTTTCATTACAAAAGGTAGAACAAAACTTTTTTGAAACCCTAATTAGATAAAGGGTCAGATTTTAGGCTAGTAAAAGAATTAAACATGGGTCAATCTATCTAATTAACTAGTATTGTTGTTGTAATAGTACATAACTTTTACAATTTAGTTATGTCTTAAATAAGTATAGTTGTTAACCTATTTAAAGGTTTAGGCCTTTTGGTTTACATAAAAGTTTAGGTTTGTGAACCTACTTAGAGATGATCATATTATCCTATTTAAAAAGCTTTATTATGAGTTTTGTTGTCTTAGACATATAATTGCGTTAAATATTTGAAAAGAGAGTTTTATTATTCATAATAATCTTATCCAACTTGAACAAAATTACTTCTCATAAAAAATACATATGATCTATATTAAGAAAAAAAAAACTTTATTGTGAAGTCTTATAATAAGTTTTTAAGTTAAATTAGACTTTTAAAAATACCAAACTAAGTTCTTACAAAAGAAAAGGCTATATTAAATAGATAAGTTATGTTTAAATCCTATATTTGAAAATAAACTAAATTTGTTTAAAATATGGTAAGATTGTTTTTGTCTTTTCTAAAGTGAAAAAATTTATAAAATGAAAAAAAAATAAAGGTCTATTCATTCTATAAATGATAGATCTTTACTTTCTAACTTTTAAAAATTGAATCTAAACAAACTAAATCTAATACTTTTTGGGCTATTTTCGCCATTAGCTACCAGTTAAAGGCTATGTTTAGTGGGCCAATACAAGAAGTCATTTTTTTTCTTGTAAAAGCATTCTTCCTTGGACTACAATTCATTGATCAACACTCTGAAATTGGAGACTATTGCCCCCGCAACTCATGATTTATTAAACATGAAAAGTATCTTTGGGAGTCTTGAAGATGATGAAATGTAGTAATTTATAAAATAATGTGGAAAAAAGTGGAGTAAAGAGGTTAAAAAATATCACTATGTTATTTAGAAGTTTAGTTAGGGGCATCTTTCTTGTCATGATGGTAATTAACAATGAAAGGAATTATAAACATAAACTTTTAACACTATCTTTTAATCTAAGATTAATTTTTTGTACCAAAATAAAATATAAGACTTAATTTTAATCTATTTTTTGTGTATTTTTTTATATGAAGGAAGACGCGCTATTATTAGTAAGGATTAGTTGCTTATTTTGTTGCTTTACTTAACAGAGGAGACGTATAGACAAATGGGGTTACTGTAGGGACTTGATGACATAACCGACATTGAGCACAAGACACATATTGGGGTTTTGATGGATTGTCTGTCTTTTTCTTTGTATTATATGATGACTCATTTTGTTGTATGGTAAATGAACGAGTTTAGGATGAAAGAGTCTTGGACTCTATTGGCAAGGATTAGGCCTCAAGATCTTCCATAGCATCTTTAGGAATAAGAGCAGGAGTTTCTAGATAATTTTACATTTCTACCTTTAAACATTGTCCATGAATGTTGAAGTTTCAACGTTAGTAAGGTCGAAGCACAATAAAATTGTGATATTTGGTTTCTTTTTTTGCCCACAATGAGTCTCATGCTCAGTAGCAACTAGATGATGATAACATCATGGATACATTGTCATTACTTCTTGTGAAAACTTTAGTATGTTTCAAGAGTGTGTGTAATACTTGGAATTCCTTTGTGGTGGATTCACACTTTGTAAAACTACATCCTTAGCAATCCGGAGAAATTGCAACTTGATTACACTCTTCTTAAGAGGAAACACCTTAGTAATATCACATTAGGAGCATCTCGAAACGCCATCCATCTTATTAGAGAAGAAACTAACTTCAATGACACTCTTGATTTCTATCCTAATTATGTGCCCCTTAGTTCTTGCATTAAGTTACTTTGTTTAGTTAGCATTGCATGTAAAAATTCTTATTACAATGGATTTTGCGTTCATTTTTGGAATCCAACTACGAGGTTAGTATCCAAAGAGTTGCCAGCTGGGGCATGGTTTCCCTAGATACCTGATAATGCCATGATTAGTTTGTTATCTTATGAAGAGCCGTCATTGTTACGAAGCCTTTATGCTATACCAAAACCTCCCATGCTTGGATGTAGACATGATAAAATAAACAATACTCACAATGTGGTACTAGTGTGATAGGAGTTGGACTTGTAACACCCTCAATTTTAGAAAATAATATTATTAATATTTTATTGCCAATAAATACTTATATTGTTATTTTTTATTATTGCTATCGTCTTGATATACAGAGACATTGCATGAAAGCTTAAATTTCAATTCTTTACTTTGAGAAATTAAAATTTTTTCAGAACAAAATTTTTTATTTAGACTTATACAATTCAAAGATTCATATAATTAACTGAAAATTCTAACAGTTAGAACATAAACACAAAAGTGTAGATAAATGTTAAATAAATATAAAATCATGACAAAATGATATTCTGAACATAAAATTATGCTTAGAATATTATTTTATAATTGTATGAATTTTTCTGTAATTTTTAGAGATTTCTCAATTTTGACTCAAAATACTCACGAGTAACTTTGCGAGCTCAACTGTAGATACTTAGAGGGTTCCAAAAATTATGAAAAAATTATAAAATCTATTTTCATGTGTCTAGAAGAGTTATATAAAGAAAAATTATAGATTTATATTCTCTAGGATTAAAAACAAAAATTAAGAGTTCAAATAGCTTAAGTAACTCTATAAATAAAAATGAGTGGACCCTTTCTCAACACACAAGCTGACGCCCCTTTTCTGGAAAACCTAGGTCAGTTTCTTTCTTTCCTAACCCTAGCCCTAACCCTAACCATTGTGCCCTAATTTCCCAACCACAAGCTTCTCAGAAGGTAGAAGGAGGTCACAAAGAAGCAAAGCTTGATTTTTCCCTCTTCTCCTCAAGATTACAAGCTGCTCATAGGTAAGGGGAGGAGGTTTTATGCTTTTATATGGTCAAATTATGTGTGTGTTAGATATTTCCCTTTGATCTCTTTGTATATCTCAAGAACCAAGTGTTCTTGTGAGTTATTACCAAGAATTTGTCTCTGCCTTTGGCTATTGTTATATATACTGGTTTATCACTTATATTAATCACTTGATTGGTGTATTTTGTGTCCTAGGTGTTGGTTGGGTGAAGCCCTAACTTGTATGCATGATATTGAAGCTTGGTTGTTTGATTTTGGCACTTGAAAAACCATTGTTTTGCCAAAAATGTGATTGTTGTTCTTGGTCTAAATTGGTGTGATAAATTAAGAAATTAACTTGCTTTTGATCATGATTTTAAGTTACAAAAGGTGTTATATCATTAACAAACTTGAAGAGGGTGAAACTATGCATATATCAAGTGATAGGAACATATAAACCATGAATTCTACTGCATAATGTAATGTTCTAGTCTACTGTATTTTAATCCAATAAATTTATGTCCTTAGTGAGCTAAAATTTGTTTGTTAAGTGTACTTTTATTTGCATATGATCCCTCTAAAATTTGGTAAGCATTTGAGACTATTTAAACATGTTTTGCTACTTGAATTTACCCAATGAATAGTAAAATCAAGTTGTTGTCTAGTCCTTTTGCATCAGTGATTTTGCACTGTTTTATGTTTAAATTATGTCTAATGATTTTATAATGGATGCCACAACATTAAAGAACATATAGGAACAAGATTGAGTAAATTCAGACATAATTAGAGTCATAAAGAGCATGTTTTTATGCATGATGTGTGTGTTGTCCTGTATTGATCAGTGATGAAAAACCACATATTTAACATGATACAAATCATGATTTAATGTTACAAGCTATGTCATATGACTCCTGAACCCAACGGAGTTCAAACTATGCATAAATAATATATTGGAAGCATGAACCCATGATATTTTTGCATAATTTACCCCATTGTCCTGGTTCTAGAAATAGTGAATAAATCATGTTTGAAGTGCATTAATTGTTCAAAATTAAGTGTCTTATGATTGGTATATGATACCCCTAAGGTTCGATGATCAAATGAAACTAAAATGCCATGTCTTGTGGCATGAATATATGAATTCTGCAGTAAAAATGTGGTTGTTGTTTTATTTGGTTTAGTGATGAAAAACCATGAATTTAACATGTTATAGATCATCCTTTAATGTTATAAGTGGTGTCATATGATTCTTAGACCCAATGGAGTAGAAACCATACCTAGAGACCATGTTGGAAGCATGAAACTGTGGATTTTTGCTAAATAATGTACTCTGTTATACTACAGTGATTTTAGTGGTAAATCCATGTTTAAAGTGTGTTATTTGTTAGAAATTAAGTGTCTTTTAATTAGTATATGATGTCCCTAAATTTTGGCAAGCATAAAAGGTCATTTTGATGACACTTGAGTTGGACATCCAAGTTGCAGACCAACCTCTCTGTTGCAGCAAAATGTCTAATGTTTTTGTGTAAAAATGACATTTAATTGATTGATAATGGATACCATGACATTAAGGAACATGCAGGAAAAAGAATGAATGAAGTTAAATGTTTTTGGAGCCTTGGAAAGCATACTATTGTATCTAATTTGAGTGCTACCCTGTTTTTGTTTTTGACAGCAAAATTTATAATTAGAAAGGAGTTCTATAATGTTGGAAGGTATAAGAACTAGTTATAAAGATCATAAGTGGTTGGAAATAATTGAAATGAATGATTTAATGTTAGTAAATAGATTTGAGACAAGATTCATGGATAGGAGCAATTATGATCTTGCTAGCCTATGTGTGTGCTAGTTGGCCAATGAATGGCAAAGGTGTGTGAATTTTCCTTGTTCTAATTACTTTACTTAAATTAAGGTGTTGAAATATTATGTCATGAGATATGGAAATCTTGAGAATTATTGAGAGATTGGCCATGGGTGCCTATGTAATGTAATGTGATATGTGAATGGTAAGCTTGAGAGCTACCAAAAGATGTGACCTTGGGAGCCTATGAGAAATGGTTGAAATTGAGAATGAGAATGATAATTATTGTTGTTTGGCAGGTTGGCTCTCCGTTTGTTTATTAACCATACCCATGTAGAGGTATGAGGGAAAGTACCAAAAAAAAAAAAAAAACTCTACCAGAATTTCATGAGAATGATAAGTCTCTAACTTAAGTGTTAATACTAAGTTAAAACATACATCATGTGTATTGTATAAAGTGAAATGTGTATGAAGAGTTGACCATAGTATGGTAGTTAAGGGATGTAGGTAGGACTCAAGGAGTCTAGGGGGTGAGAGGATTTGGGTTATGAAATCCTAAGAGCTAGAACCTACAATCCTGAATTCAACCTAATAACCCCAACAATTGCTGAGCATCATTGGGATTGGTGGAGAGTATTCATTCAAAAGTGGTTAAAGGCTTATGTTTGTCTGTAAAATGAAGTACTAAGAAAGAATATGTACTCCCAATCATCACCCAAAAGAAATGTTAAGACCTCTAATCATGGGAATCAAGAGACACTGGGCCCATATGCATGAGTTTGTCAAACTTAGATGGAAACTTTAGTTTCCCTTGCATTGCATAATTAAATAATCACTCATACAGATTATTTTGTTTGATTGGAACTGTAAAGTTTTGTTGTTTGTAACCTTAAATATAAGAGTGATGTGACCTCACTCTTTTCTTTTCTTTCTTGTACATATGTTTTTGCAACTTGTCAAAAGACAGCTAGCTCGGATGGTAGGAATCCCATCACTGATGAGGCCCACACTTTAAGGCTTTGAGGAAAGCCATTGTGATTACACTCCGAAGGCTTTAGTACTTAGGAATTGGGATAATATAGGATTTAGCTCGTAGATTGACTGCTCTGATTCTATGCTCTTTTATTTTGTTGTATTATATGGAGGGAATTAGATATTAATGGTGTAGTAGTGTATATATAGTCAGTTAACTGATTTTTATTTTGAGATACTTTGATTTATTATAGATTGATGGTATGATTTTATCACGTACCTTGGACTTTGGTTATGGCATATTATATATCTAAACACACAATTAGGATCCAGTGGATATAATTAGAGTTTCTATTTTTATTAAGATCAATAATATGTACTTAAAAAATATTCCTACGAAATAATTACTAAATTAATAAGTAAATTACATATTCATAGAAATAAATGTTGTGACAAAGGGTGTTGCAAGACAGACATAAGACAACAACAATTATAAAAGTTTACACCATGGGAGACAATCGCTAGAGAACAATTGAAAGCTTCCCTATATATCACATTCCTAATAGTGCATGCTTAACAACTAGACAAATTGTTTAAAATAACGTGTATTTCAATTGCACTCTTAATTGGATAGCAACTTGCAATGTGGGAGTTTATGAAGGGTGACACATTATGTTTATTAAGAATTAATTGTGTATTTTGTCATTTTACTTGACCAATGAGACATATAGATGAATGGAGTTACCATAAGGACTTGGTGACATAATCAACATTGAGCACAAGACACAAATTGAGGTTTTGATGGCTATTTGTCTTTTTAGTTGTATTCTATGATGACTTATTTCGTTTTAAGGTAAATGAAAGAGTTTGTGATGAAAGAGTCTTGGACTTTATTGGTAAGGATTAGGCTGCAAGATACTGTAATGCCTTTTTAGGAACATGAGTAGGAGATTTTGGATAATTTTACATTGCTACACTTGAACATTGTATTAGTAAGGCAGAAACACAATTATGCTGCAATTTTCTATAATTGTTTGGAAGATAAATTGACACATGCTCAAAATTTTGGAGACCATGACATATGGTGGATTGATGACAATGACTATATAAAAATTTAATTTCACCTTTGTGATTAAGTTCTATGTGACACACGTAAAAAAAAAAGATAAATAATGGATTTTTGTGACCTTTAGTTTCATTTTGATGTTGTGTGCATAATAAAAAAATTGTGATATTTGGTTTCTTTATGATTTTCATTTTTTTTTCTAAACATGAGGTATGTACGTAACTCGACATTACTTGTCCTACTTTTCACAATGAGTCTTGAATGGTTTCTTTATGATCTCTAGTTTCATTTTGACCTCACATGATGAAAAACTGTGATATATTTCGTGATCTTCATGCTTTTGTTTTCTTTATAAATTATTTTTTTATTTACTCAATCATTCTTATAATTAGCTGAACATATAAAAGGAATAATGGATTTTGAAAGATTGTGGTATTTGGTTTCTTTTCCTTTTGATAGTGAGTCTTATACTCAACAATAATTGGATGATGATCTCATTATGGAGACGTGTCATGATTTGCTTTGAAACCTTTGGTACGTTTCAAGAGTGTGTGTAATACTTAGAATTCCTTCATGGTGGATCCACACTTTGTGAAATTACATCTTTAGCAATCCTTAAAAAATTGCAACTTGATTGCATTTTTCTCAAGAGGAAACACCATAGTCATATTACACTAGGAGCATGTCAAAATGTCATACTTTCTTATTGGACAAGAAATTGTCTTTTCAATGTCACTCTTGATCTTGATCTTAATTATGTGCCTTAGTTTTTGCAATAGGTTGCTCTATATATCTTATTCTAAATAGTACATGCTTAACAATTAAATGGTTTGTTCAGAATAATGTGTATTTAAATGGCACTCTTAATTAGATAGCAGCTTGCAATGTAAAGGTTTATGAAGGGAGACATGTTGGTGTTAGTAAGGATCATTTATATATTTTTTGTAGCTTAACTTGATAGATGAGACATATAAACAGATGAAGTTATTATATGGACTTGATGAGCGAACTAACATTGAGTGCAAGACACATTGGAAATTTGATAAAGTGTCCATCTTCTTTTTTTTTTTTTTGGATTCTATGATGACTTATTTTGTTATATAACAAGTGAAGGAGTTTAGGATGGAAGATACCTGGACTCTATTAGCAAGGATTAGGCTTCAAGATATTACATTGCCTCTTCAAAAAACCAACAGTTTTTGGATAGTTTTACATTTATTTATTTAAACATTGTTTGCAAATGTTAAAATTTCAACATTAGTAAGGTCAAAGCACAAATTAAAAAAAAAAAAAAGAGTTTTGAAATATTATGATATCTGGTTTCTTTTTCATCCCACAATGAGTCTCATGCTTAGTAACAACTAGATGATGATATCATTATGGAGACATTGTCATAGTTTGTTGCGAAACCTTCGGTAAGTTTTAAAAGTATGTGTAATGCTTGAAATTCCTTAATGGTAGAATCACACTTTGTGAAAACTATATCTTCAGTGATCCTTGAGAAACAACAACTTGATTGCACTCTTTTCAAGGGGAAACACATTAATTATATCACATTGGAAGTGCCTTGAAATGTCATCCTTCAATATTAGAGAAGAAACTGACTTCAATGTCACTCTTGATTTTGATCACAATATGTGCCCTTTAGTTCTCATAACGAGTTGCTCTATTTAGTCAGTATTGCACATAAAAATGGTTATTACAATGAATTCCATATTCATTTTTAGAATCTAACTATGAGGTTAATGTTTGAAGAGTATGCATTTGCGGCATGGTTTCCCTATATACTTGATATTATTGAGATTAATTTGTTATCATGGGAAGAGTCATCATTTTTGCGAAGCTTTGAGCTATACCTTTCCATGCTTAGATTTAGACATAATAAAGTATAGAATATTTATAAGGTGTTACTAGTGTGTCAAGAATGGGACACGCAAAAGAAAATAACAATTATGAAAGTTTACAAGTTTACACCATGCATGACAATCATTAGAGAACAACCAAGAGTTTTCCTATATATTTCATTTTGAATAGTGCATGCTTAACAATTAGACGAATTGTTTGAAATAACATGTATTTAAGTGTCACTCTTAACTAGATTACAACTTATAACATAGGGGTCTATGAAGGGAGACATATTGTCAGTAAGGATCGTGTATATTTTATCACTTGACCTGACAGATGAGATGTATAGACAAATGGAGTTACTGTAGGGACTTGATGACATACTTGACATTGAGTGCATGACACATATAGGGGTTTTAAGGGATTGTCTTTCTTTTTCTTTATATTCTTTAATGACTCATTTTGTTGTATGACAAACGAAAGAGTTTGGGATGGAACAGTTTTGAACTCTATTGGCAATAATTAGGCCTCAAGATCTTTTAGTGCCTCTCAAGGAATAAAAGAAGGAGATTCTGGATAATTTTATATTGCTACCTTAGAACATTACCCGCTAATGGTGAAGTTTTTACATTAGTAAGGCCAAAGAATAATTATGATTCAATTTTTTATAACTATATGGAAGATGAGACAGTATATGCTCAAAATTTTGAAAACCATCACACAGGGTGGTTTGATGACAATGACTACATGAAAAGTTTAGTTTCACCTTTATAATTAGGTTCTCTACGACACTGAGAGATCAATTTTGAGACATTCATTTTTTTATATACTTGTCCTAATTAATTTTTATATGCGTTTAATACGAATATTTTGGTTGAGTTTTACATTATTGGGCCTTACTAGGCTTAATTGCTAATTACCATTAATTTTTAGATTTTTTGCTTACCTTAACCTTTCTGTTTTCAACAGAGCATATTTAGAACTACAAAAATTGAATTTTAGTGATCTTGGTATCCTTGAAAAGTTAAGATAGAAATCTACATTTTCTTGTCTTACAAACATAAGCTAATTGTGCTAGACTTAAGGCAAAATTAGCCTTCCAAGTATTATCTCTATTGTTGACAAAATCAAGAACCTTCCCTCACTAAATTGTGAAACTTTACACCATAGGGACAACCACTGAAGACAAGAGCTTTCCTGTATATTTCATTCTAAATAGTGCATGTTTAACAATTAGATGGTTTATTTGAAATAAAGTGCATTTGAGTAACACTCTTTATAATGACTCACAACATAGGGGTTTATGGAGGGAAACATGCTGTTGTTATTAAGGATTAATTATGTATTTTGTCATATGACCAAACAAATGTGATGTATAGAAAAATAGAAGTATTGTAAGGACTTAATGATATAACTGACATTGAGCGCATTACATATATAGGGCTTTTAAGGGTTTTAATGATCGTTTGTCTTTCTCTTTATGTTCTATGATGACTCATTGTGTTGTATGACAAATGAAGGAGTTTGGGGTTGAAGAGTCTTGAATTATATTGGTAAAGATTAGGCTTGCAGATCTTCCAATTCTTCCTTAAGAATATGGCCAAGAGATTTTGAACCATTTTAAATTACTACCCTTAAACATTGTTCGAGAATGGTGAAATTTTGCCATTAGTAAGGCTAAAGCATAATTATGATGCAATTTTCAATAATTGTATGAAAGATAAGGTAATACATGCTCAAAATTTTGAAAATCACCACATAAGGTGAATTGATGACAATAACCACATAGAAAGTTTAATTTCACCTTTCTAATTTTTAATTGTGATGTCTAGTTTTTTTATAATTTGTTAGTTTCTTTTTCTTAGAGGGTGTTTAGGATATATTATTTGTGTTCCTTTTAGCTGTTTTTGAAGAAAAAAAAAGTTGCATGTGACTCCATATTATTTGTCATATTTGTTACAATAAGTGTTAAATGATTTTTGTGATTTCGTATTTTCTTTTTCTTCTAAGTGTGAGGCATGCATGTGACTCTATATTATTTGTATTACTTGTAACAATAAGTCTTAAATGGTTTCTTTGTAATCTTAAATTTTTTTTTTACCCCACATGATAAAAAATTAGGATATGTTATTTGATTTCTTTGTGATGTTCATGTTTTTGTTTTCTTTTACACTAGTTTTTTTATTCACTCTACCATTTTGATAACTAGTTGAATATACAAAGAATAATGAACTTTAAAAGATTGTGATATTTGGTTTTTCTTCCAATAGTAAATCTCTCATGTTCAACAACAACTACATGATGATCTTATCGTGGAGACATTGTTATGGTCTGCTGTGAAACCTTTGGTATGTTTTACGGTTGTGCAATACTTGAAGTTCCTTCATGGTGGATCCAGTCTTTGTGAAACTACATCTTGAGCAATTTTGAGAAACTGCATCTTGATGACAATCTTATCAAGAGGAAACACCTAAGTTGAATCATATTATAAGCATCTTAAAATGTCATATTTAATATTAAAGAAAAAACTAACTTCAATGTCACTTTTGATCTTGATCACAATTATGTACCCCCTTAGTTTTTACAATAACTTGCTCTATTTAATTTACCTTGCACGTAAAAATAGTTATTACAAAATATTTTATGTTCATGTTTGGAATCTAGCTACGAGGTTAATATTTGAAGAGTGTTTAGGGCATAATTTCCCTATATAATTGATACTTCCATGAATAACTTGATATTATGTGAAGAGTCATCATTTTTGTGAAGTTTTTATGCTATTCTTGAACCACCAACACTTGGTTTTAAACATAATAAAATATACAATTCTAACAAGATGTTACTAATGTGTCAAGAGTGGGACACACTTGAGATAACAACAATTGTGAATGTTTACACCATGGGTGATAGTTGCTGGAGAATAATTAAGAGTTTCCCAATATATCTCATATTAAATAGTGCATGCTTAACAACTAAATGATTTATTCGAAATAACATGCATTTGAGTGGTATATGAGACGCTATTGTTAATAAGGAAAACTTTTGTGTTTTGTTACTTGACCAAACATATGAGACATATTGACAGATATATTATCACAAAGACTTGATGACATAATCGACACTGAGCAAAACACATATTGGTGTTTTGATGGATTGTCTATCTTTTCTTTTTTGATGTATTTTATGATGACTCATTTTGTTGTATGCCTAATGAATGAGTTTGAGATGGAAGTCTTGGATTCTATTAGCAAAAGGTAGACTTCAAGATCTTACAATACCTTTTCAAGAATAAAAGTAGAAGTTTTTGGATAATCATCAATTTCTACCTTTGAACATTATTCGCGAATGTTGAAGTTTCACCATTAGTAATGTCAAAGCATAAATAAAACAATAGCTTTGTAAAATTGTGATATTTGGTTTCTTTTCTACCCATAGTGAATCTCATGCTTAGTAGCAACTGGGTGATGATCTCGTCAAGGAGACATTGTGATGGCTTGTTGTGAAACCTTTGGTACATTTTAAGAATGAAATACTTGAAACTCCTTCATGTTGGATTCACACTTTGCGAAACCACATCTTTAATGATCCCTTGGAAATTGCAACTTTATTGCACTATCCTCAAGAAGAAACATCTTAGTCATATCACATTAGGAGCATCTCAAATTGTCATTCATCTCTATTAAAGAAAAAACCAACTTCAATATTAGTCTTGATTGTTATCGCAATTATGTGCCCCTTAGTTCCTGCATCAGGTTGCTTGTTTTAGTTAGGCTTGCACATAAAAATTCATATTGCAATGGATTTTGTCTTTATTTTTGGAATCCAACTATGAGGTTAATATTGAGATATTGGGGCATGGTTTCCCTATATATTTGATATTACCATGATTAGTTTGTTATCTTGTGAAGAAACATCATTTTTACGAAGCCTTCACACTATACCTAAACCTCCTATGCTTGGGTTTAGATATGATAAAGTAAACAATATGTACAAGATGGTAATGTATCAGGAGTAGGACATATGAAAGATAACAACAATTGCAAAACTTTACACCATGGGTGACAATAGCAAGGGAACAATTACTAGTTTCCCCGTATATCACATTTTTAATTGTGCATGCTTATCAATTAGATGGATTGTTTAGAAAAACAAGTATTTGAGTTACACTCTTAATTGGATAGCAACTCACAACATGGGGTTAGATCTTGTTGTAGCTTCATTTGTTAGTCTTGTGTGACGTGAAAGTAAGTGAAAAAAAGAAAAAGAATTAAGTGTCAAATATATTTAAGAAAAAAATTGTTTAATTAAGAAAAGATTGTTTTGATAGTAATAAAAAAATTAAAATATAAAAAGATAGGTGTTTATAACTTTTAATTTAGGAAAATCTTGAAATTAGTTTTATCTATAATATATTATTTCAATGATTTACAAATATTTCATCATATATAATGCTACTTAAATAAAATAATATTATTAAAATAAATTAAGGAAACTAAAAATATTTTTAATACCTAATTGAAAAGGAAAATATTGATTTGATTTAATATAAAAGTTCAAATTATAAGTGTCAACCAACATATCATTGATCCGAATGACACTAGGCTCAAATCCCTTAAGCAAGGTCTCGCATTTGAATCTTGTGGATGGAAAAACATGATTGGGAGGAGAAACCCCATTAGAAGTGGCCAGCTAGGTTTCTCAGCGAAAATTAGTCACTGACAACACACTTATAACATGGTTATCAAAAAATTATAAGTGCAGTAAAATAAAAAAGTACAAGATTCTCATAATGAGAGTATGCATAATAATCTCATTTTCAAAAATAAAAATGCAAATTTACCATGTAAGAGTAAATAATAATGATAATTCAAATATTTGACTTATTTTCAAGCATTGCATATAATTTTTTTCCAATTCAAGAAAAAAAAACAACAAATTTAATCTAACAAAAATTAAAAAAATAATATTTAATATTTGATATATTAAATATTTTAAATGACTTAAAGAAACAGGCATTAAATATTTGTTAATCAAACAAAGCTATTAAATATTAAATAAGCAGCATAAAGAAGTAAATATTAAATATATGACAAATATTTTTAATGTCTTAAAAATAAATATTACTTTTAAATTTAATATATTTAATATATTCATTTATTTTTATTTTTTAATCAACAAATCCTTAACTAAATCTAAAAACAAAATGTGTACGGAACCAAATACTTTTTTTTGGTTTATAATGACTACAAAATTGATAAAATCTAGGACGTTGTACATACTATTCAAAATACCGACAATACCAAGTACTGTTTGTTAAATTAATTAGAATAACATGAAGTATAATGCATGAATTTTATTCAATAGTTAATGTATATAAAAAATAAAAGGCTAAATTGTTATTTTGGTCCCCTTATGTTTTACGAAATCCTATTTTGGTCCTTATCTTTTAAAAAGCCTGTTTTGGTCCTTTATGTCTTAAAAAAGCTTAAATTAGTCCTTCTGCCAGTTTAAAATTAACATCATTAATAATTTAAAGATAATGGTGGTTAAAACATTTTTTTTCTTTCCTCTTCTTCCTCCTCCCCTCTTCATTTTCCCACCCTCTCTCTCTCTCGTCTCTCTTACCTCTTCCTCTTCATCTTCCTCTTCACCGCCACCTTCCTCCTTTCGCAGCCTCCTCCCCCCAATTCGTTGCACCAGCCTCAATCCCATATCGCTCTACTGAAACTGACTGCTCCCCTAATCTAAGCTCAACTTTTTTTTCTCAACTCAGGTTTTGATGTCACCAACATGGATGCTCAAATGCTTAGGTTTTGTTATAAGATTCCAAATTTGCACAACTAAATAGCAATCTCTTAAAACTTGAATAAAAATCTCTTGCCCCTTTTGCATTTAGGACAATTAATTTACACCAATCAAAATAATAAATTAATTCTTCTCAAACTATAAATTAATTAATCTAAGGTCCCAAACTTCTTAATTAAAGTATGTTAATAGTCATTTTAGTATAACTCAGGTTCCAAACTATATGGCAAACAATTAACCATATCATAGACACTTTGTAAAGCATGATATATAGTAATTGTGTAGTTGTTGAAGTTGGCAGTGGCGAGCAGTGAAGCAATGGGGGTTGAGGCTAGTGCAGCAAATTGGGGGGAGGGCGTGGGTGGTGGTGGTAGGTGGTGGAGGGAGGAAGGTGGCGGTGAAGAGGAAGATGAAGAGGAATAGGGGAGAGAGACAAGAGAGAGAGAGGTGGGAAGATGAAGAGGGGAGGAGGAAGAAGAGGAAAGAAAAAAAATGTTTTGTGGTAATTAAAAAATACCATTATTTTTAAATTATTAATAGTGTTAATTTTAAACTGACGAAAAGACCAATTTGAGCCTTTTTTAAAACATAAAGAACCAAAACGAACCTTTTAAAAGATAAAGAACCAAAATAGGATTTCGTAAAAAGATAAGGGACCATACTAGTGATTTAGCCAAAAATAAAATAAAATGAGACATATTATAATTAAAAAAAAATATTTTAACAAGTAAATAGTTTATGTACCAATAGTGTAAAGAGTTTTTCATGGTCATTTAATCAAAAATTGTCATGAATGGTAAGTTTGTTAACTTTTACAATAACTACCTTAACGATAATTTCTTATTAATTGATAGTATAAGATTTTTTACACTAATAGGATTAAATACTATTTTAATTCCAATTAAAAGTTGTTAAAAAAAAAGGACAAAACAGTCCAACTGTTGCATTTTCTGGGTCTCTTATCAAATGGTACCTTCATATCCTCCGAAACATGTATATTCATTTACTTTCTGTCTTGTCCCCTTCTCCAATCGTGTTGGAACCACCATTCTGCTCCAGCTTCCGCATGCCCCATGATTTGCTCTACCCGTATCTCCACATCTACCATTTTCCCTCTCCTCATAAAGCCTTATAATCTTTCTTCTTTTTAATCATATCCAAAGTCCTCTAGGCACCCACCATAGCTTAGCCACAACATGGAGGCCAATCCTTCTGGTGACCATGCTCTACATGCCGCCTTGCTGAACCAACCATCAAGAGTGAACAATAGCCATAGACCATCAAAGGGTATCCTTGTGATACTTTGTTCCATTATTTTTCTAATGCCATTGGTTGCATTGATCATGAATGAGGGCCAAAACTACTTGCAAAAGTTGGAGAGTAGCAATACAGAAATTACCCATTTTTCCAATGTCTCCAAGCCAGAATTGCCTAGAGGGGTGGCTCAAGGGGTTTCAGCCAAGTCCAACCCATTCCTTTTCCACAAAGTTTCATACAATTGGACCAACGCCATGTTTTCTTGGCAAAGAACAGCTTTCCATTTTCAACCACAAAAAAATTGGATGAATGGTAAATGTATATTTATTTATTTATTTATTTTCACATGTCAAAATTACATTTATATTTTGTAGTTGCTTGCACGGAAGGGTAGGTGAGATTTTGGTCCATCATTAACTTTTCAAATCGCACTTTATTCCAATTTTGTTTTTTCTTCCTTTTTCCTTTATTGATGTTGTTAATTAAGAGGCTAATCAGCAATGTCTCGTTGACCCACTGGTGTTCCTGATTCGTGCTGATGTCTGGTTGAATCGGCTTCAGATCCTGACGGTACGTTTATCTTTTTATTTGTGAATTTTATGTTCTGTTTGATCTTTCTTTTATTCTCTAACTTTACATGATTATTAATTCAATTAGAAAAAGGTAATATTTGATGTTTGGATTTGACCTTTGGGATAAAGTAATTAATCAGAAAATCAATACTTTAATACGTCTGTGATTTGCTATATATGTGTATATAATATTGATTATTAATTTTTTATTAATAATTAGATTACTTACTTTATCTTTTCCATTATTGTTTTAAACATTTAATACACTATTCTAAAAAGAGTATAAATACTAACTTTGCATAAACGAAAATTTGAATTATCAATATAAAGTAGATAATTCCATTATTTTTATTAATATAGAAATGATGTAGATCCGCTTTCTCATATTCAGAGTTACCAGATAACCCAAAAAAGGAAAAAAATATATAAAAAAGAAAAAGATTTATCTTCTTACCGAAAATATACCTAAATTATTTTTGTAATAATAGTGACATTTTCTTAAAAGACAAAATAAATAAATTATTGGAATTGATAGATAACTGTTCATTGGCATGCTGAGATCCACAGTTATAAACTTAACATTCTTATCCAGGGTGGGCAGATTCTGACCTCTTGTCATTTTTTTTCAATTCATTGTTCTTATTATTCCTATTTATATATCAATAATATCCGGCAAGTATGACAAATTGCTATGTCCTTAAGAATGTTAATTAGAACTAATTTTTAATTGTATCAATGAAAATGATTTTATAAAGAAATAAAATTTATTCCCATAATCTTTATATTTTAAGGTAATGTTTAGATTGATAGGAGATGATGGAATGGAAAAGAATTAAGGGAGGAGAATATTTCTATTGTTTGGTTTGTAAAAATATGAATGAAACATAATGGAAGAAGATTAATCATGATTCATGTCATTCCACTACTTAACTCTAATTTTCTTTTCCTATATTTGGGATGCAATTGATGGACCAAAGCTTTTAAATTATAAAATAATTTTTTTATCCTTACAAATTTTATCTTAATCATTCATCTCTTAAGAATAATATATTTAAAATAAGGATAACATGGAAGTTAAAAAGTGATAACTTATTCCATCCCATCCTTTTTTCAAACAATGGAATGAAATTTTTGTTCCATTTCATTATAAAATGTCCAAACAATAAAATGACATTTTTATTTCATTCCATTTCAATCCATTATATTCCAATTTATTTCATTCTATTCTCTACCACCAATCCAAGCATACCTAAAAGAATGTCTTTAACTAAGAGATATTTTTTCAACAAAAAAATAAAAAACTAAGAGATATTTGTAGAGTGTATACACACACACTAAAACAGTAATCACAATATGCTCATTCCACAAGGAGGTCTTACGGTACCTAAGTGGATGTGGGAGAACAAATAACCACTAGAAATCACAATCCCATTATATGAATCAAAGAAATATTTATTGATTAATGTGAGGTGACATAAATAGTTAAAGATTTGAGCAAAATCTTTGGCATTTTTTTTTGTGGATGGGAGTTTAAATCTCTTTAAATCATATAAAATCTTATATCATTATTCTGTTATTACTTTTTACTAAAGAAAAAAGAATCTGTCATGACGAAAATGTTAGCAAGAACTCTTTAACATATGTGTAAACGTTTTGAATTTTTTTTATCATTGAGCGAAAATTATGTATTAATTTAATTACTAAAAAGTGAACCTAAATCGTTTAAGGTACTCGATATGAAGTTTGCTAATTGTAAGAAAAATATTAGTAATGCACTAAAGCTACTTGACAATTATATATGTTCCATAGTACTAAAATGTTCGTGTTTATCTAATTTAATTAATATAATACTCAATACTTTGATAAATGAAAAGGCATGTGATAAATTTAAATTTTGCGTTTGTTAGTTAAATGAAAAAAATAAAAATACTTTCATACACACACACACACACTATGTATTTACTCAAAGGTTTTTGCGTCCTAGCTATTTTAATTATATCCAAAGCCTTGAATTTCATAAAGAACAAGATCTAAAATTAATAGGGACTCGTACTATCCTGTTATGCGAAAAACTATGTATATGTATTTTAACCGTAGACATGTTGATGAAATTCAATATCTCTGACTATAGTTTTCCATATATTTTATTTAACGGATAAATATTTAATTATACTTGAATTAATTTATTTTAGTTTTAAAAATACATATGAACATAATATTTTAAAGAAAATAATTGACTAAAAAGGTTGTTTTGTTTTAGTACAAAATAACTTTAATTTAATATGTTACATATTTTTTTTATGGCATATGAAATTTTTAAATAATTCGTAATCTTTTGTATAATTTGTTACTTATTTCATAACATTATTTTAATTATTTTAATAATTATTTTAAGTTTTTCTTAAAATTGTATTCATATATATAATTAAATCATTAAAAAGATGCACAGATGATTAAAGGCTCAAATAAATTATTGTTTGCATAAGAATATAACTTTTTTAAAAATTAAACAATTATATTTTTTAGTATCACTTAAAATTATATTATATTTTTTATTATATTTAATTTAATAATATTATTATTAAATAGCTTTCTAAGTTTTAGCTGTAAATATAATGATATGAAATACTAACACGCAAAGAAAAGGAAAAACCTGTAGAGTAACTACAACTACAAGGATCACGTGGGCGAGGTAAAAAATAATATATATTTAAAAAAAAAAAAGAGAGAGAAAGAAAGAAAAGCAGAATACTGCCATCACATTATTACACATTTTTTATTATATTTTATTATGAGTTTAATTGTGATATATTGTCTATATAAATATTTTTACACTATCAACTAATTATAAATTTTTCTAAATATAAATTTTAAAGTAATTATTATAAAATTTAACAATTTTAAATTTTATGACAAGTTATGATTAGAACATAGTATAAAACATACACACACATGCGCGTGCGCGCGCACACACACACACACATATATATATTATCAATGTATTCTAATTAAAATCTTATAAAATTTGGGATTCATTTGTTTTAAAGTTGAAAATAATTAATTTTAATATAAATTAATTTTAAAAAATTAAACATAATTGAAATATGTATTCAAATTAACCTCAATTATAAATTTACATTGAAATGTTTATTATTCAACAAAAATTGTGAAAAATAAATTTATATAACTTTTCACTAAATGAGATGAAAATCAATTTTTTAGTTATTATGTTTTTTAAATTTAATAAATCTAACGTGAATTCCAATTAATAATAAGAAGAGGATTATAAAATGTACGTCGTAAAATATAGTTAGTACTGTATTTCCGATTAAATAAAATTTCAAAACACTGAGATGCAGTGATAGTGCTTTAAAAGTTGTAGAGCAATGAACATTGGCAGGGTTTGAAAGTTGAATCATAAATTTTCCTTTTGGAATCCACCTAAGCAATGCGTCTTTGACTGACAAGTTGTCGGCGCAGCGCCAATTCAAAATTATAGTTAGAACAGTCATAAAGAATATTAGTTAGTCAGTTAGTTAAAAGAAAAAAGCAGGATAAAATTTAGATGTAGTCAATTAACTGTTTCTGGTATTTTTTTATAATTGAAATTATAATTTTATTTCAATATTTCCATAGTAAAATATTACATTAAAGATTGACGTAGTTTATTAAAATGAAACTTTAATTTTAATTGAAGAATAATATCAAAACCACCTTACTAGTTATTTTACCACTACTTTTTAATTATAATAATATGATATTTTTAATTTAACTAAACATAGAGTATGTTCTTTTTGACAAGATGGATTTGTCATATTAGAAAAATCCTATTTAATCTTAATTTAAAACATGGCCAAAATTCGATGCGCCTTTTTATTGTGTTTCTCAATTTTATTTTATGTTATTTTTTAATCTGTGTTGATTGAGCAATTTGGTCTACTTCTTTGGGCCGAACTTTCATGATGGAAACGATGAAAGTATTTTCAAGTTTTTAACTCTTTGAAATAGTGAAGGAATAGGGAACCCTCTTAATTTTATTCAAAGTTTTGGCTAGAAAACAAACGATTCTTATTAGACCAGTACATAGTTACATGCTGTTAACTTCTCGGTGGGGTTTATGGTTTGGTTTTTAACGCAAACTTACATAACAACAAATATGATTAGTTCTTTGTGTCTCCGATAATTAGGGTTAAAAGTTATTACCTCTTTCCAATATCTTTAAATGTTCAGAGTTAACATATAATAAAAAATATAGAATGGAAGTAAAATATTATTATATTTGCACTAAAATGTTCTTATTTAATACTTTGATTCTTGATGCCTACATCACTAGTAGTGGAATATTAAATAAGGATATATTTAAGAAAAAAAAATAATTAGACTTTGAAATTCTAAAATATCAATTATTTTGGAATAAAAAAAGAAAACTTAAACATCTAAAGATAGTGGAAGGAGGTAGTACCTAGATGAAAGCCCAAAAAATTTGACATTAAACTGGGATTGTATCATATGTTTGCAGGTCCATTGTTTCACATGGGGTGGTACCATCTATTTTACCAATATAATCCTGATTCAGCTGTGTGGGGCAACATTACATGGGGTCATGCTGTATCAAGGGACATGATTCATTGGCTCTTACTTCCCATTGCCATGGTACCTGACAAGTGGTACGATATTAATGGTGTATGGACTGGATCCGCTACGCTTCTGCCAGATGGCAAAATCATAATGCTTTACACGGGTGACACCAATAACTATGTGCAAGTGCAAAATCTTGCATACCCTGCCAATCTATCTGATCCCCTTCTCCTTGATTGGGTCAAGTATTCAGGTAACCCAATCCTAGTGCCCCCGCCCGACATTGCCCCGAAGGATTTTCGTGACCCAACCACGGCTTGGATCGGGCCAGATGGAAAATGGAGGGTCACAATTGGGTCAAAGAAAGGGAAAACAGGCCTTTCATTAGTTTACACAACCATGGATTTCATTAACTTTGAGCCTAATCATCACTACTTGCATGCAGTTCCAGGTACAGGCATGTGGGAATGTGTGGACTTTTACCCAGTTTCAATAAATGAGTCCAAGGGTTTGGATACATCGGTTAATGGGCCACATGTTAAGCATGTGCTAAAGGCTAGTATGGATGACACAAGGGTAGATCATTATGCACTTGGGACCTATTTTGTTGAAAATGATACATGGGTGCCCGATAACTCGCATGAGGATGTGGGAATTGGATGGCTTTTGGACTATGGGAGATACTATGCTTCAAAGACTTTTTATGATCAAGTAAAAGAGAGGAGGATCCTGTGGGGTTGGATTAATGAAACAGATATAGAAAGTGATGACTTGAGAAAGGGTTGGGCATCTCTTCAGGTATGGATTTTTTTAAGCTTAATTGTATTTTCTGTTCCTTTAATTTGGATTATGTGATTTTGGTTTCCTAACACTTTGTCGAGCTAATTAAGCTTTTTTAAAATTAAATAAATTTGGTTTATCGACTTTCTTCTTCCTATAAATTCTTATATTCTCATTTTCTACTTAAAATTTTCACAAATTGAATTAGTTAAAATTTCAAACTTTCTTCTACTCAAAACTCACCAATTGAAATATCAAATTTTACTCAAAATTTAAAAATAGCAAAATTCTCCTTTTTAAACGACATTAATCTCACATCCTGCATATTCCTTTATATTTGATTAAATTTCCACTAAATTCCTGCCATCTAAACTTTTAAAATTATTTTATATCCTAAATCCATCATAAACTCCTAAATATTTTGATAAAAAATAACTATTTGAAGATTTTAGATTGGAGAAAATTGATGGACCAAATTTGTTTAATTTTAAATAGGGGGACTTAAGTTGACTTAAAAAAAACTTGGAGAACTAAAATTGCATATAGTTCAAATGAAAGGAACAAAAATGCAATTAAATCATTTTTATTACAAAAACTAAATTATGCATAATTTTTTACCATGCACATTGTTTTTGGTTATAGATTTCTATTCTATCCAAGGGAACAATATATTAAAGAGGAAATGTAATTTTATTGTTAGATAGAAAATCAATTTAATTTCATCAAATCTTAAAAGGATCCGTGTAATTTAGCCTTTTTAATATATATTACGAACCATATTTTAGGTGATGCAAACTAGCGTGAATAATGTAAAGAAGATGATGCAAAACACTAATTTGACACATCTATTTGTCGAGTCTGAAATGTACATGGAAAAATGCTGGGTAGAAAGACGGTTCGCTATTTTTCCATGTGTGAGTTTTTAATTGATGAGTTTATGACTTCCAGTGAATTTAAAACTTGGCATACAATTTTTGTTCTGTTAGTCAATTCCGAGAACAGTGCTGTTTGACAACAAGACTGGGACTAATTTGCTTCTGTGGCCAGTAGAGGAAGTAGAAAGCTTAAGACTAAGCAGTGATGAATTTGAAGAAGTGGTGGTTAAGCCTGGCTCTGTTGTGCCACTGAACATAAGCCTAGCAACACAGGTTTGTCTATAGAATTATATAAGTTGTTCATATATATTTGTTGCATTGTGACCTCACAATAATTGTACTAATCAATAACCCTTTTCATTTCCCAAAAATATTCACAGTTGGACATATTTGCTGAATTTGAGATTGAATCATTGGCATCTAAAAGGATTGGCAAGAACAACATAGGTTGTGGAAGGAGTGGTGCTACAGACAGAAGTGCTTTTGGACCATTTGGCCTTCTAGCTATTGCAGATGATACACTTTCTGAACAAACCCCAATTTATTTCCGCCTTTCTAATACTACCCTTGGTAGTTCAACCACTTTCTTTTGTGTTGATGAAACGAGGTAGGAATTTGCATTTGGTAATTCATTTCTTTTTTCTCATTTTAAAGAAGAAATGTGGTAATGAGTAATGAGTTATTGGATATGATGCAGGTCATCCAAGGCTCCTGATGTTGCAAAGCCAATTTATGGAAGCAAAGTTCCAGTCCTTAGTGATGAAAAATTATCAATGAGAGTATTGGTAAGTGTGAATAAAATACTTCATTTATACTTGTACTTCTTGCTCACTAATTAAGTATATAGGGTTACATTGTTGGGAACTGGCCTCAATTGTGGCTTATATATCTGTTGGGCAACTTTATTTAATGCTAATTGGTTTTAAAATGGAATCTAACATGATATCAGAAGCTATCCCAATTCTTGGAGTGTGACTTATATATCTGTTGGGTGGTTTTAAGATAGAATTTAACATTACTTATTTTAATTAGCTTTTATTTTTTTCTCACTAAATTTAGTTTCTACACTAGGGAATGCATACTAATCTAGTCACGGGGGGTGAAACTAAGTTTACTTGGTTTCAATTAATATATAGGTTTATGCGACAATTAACTTTCCAATGTGATTAGGTTGACCATTCAATTATTGAGAGCTTTGCTCAGGGAGGGAGAACTGTGATCACAGGTAGAGTTTACCCAACGGAAGCAATATATGGAGATGCAAGATTATTTCTATTCAACAATGCAACTGGCATAAACATTAAGGCCTCCCTAAAGATTTGGCAATTGAACTCTGCTTTTATACGCCCATTTCCCTTTGATCAAAGTCAATGAAGAGTGTTGAAACTATACAATTAATATACTTTTGCATCTTATTGTTTGGGTTAAAGTTTGTAAATATAAGTCTGAATTAAAAGTGTATTGCAAATTCAAGTTTGATAAAAAAATAAGTTTACTATATTATGATTTATGTTTGAATTTTTTTTATTCAAAAGTATGTTGACAAAGTGACAGATGTTCGGATAATACTAATAAAAAATGTTTTAATTTGATATTGCACTTATATAAATACTTCTAACTGAAAAAATGAGTTTTCAAAAACAACTCTTATGTTGCTTTCAAAATTACTTTGAGGAACATCCAAACATAACAACAAACTGAGTATAGTAAAATAAAGTAATTTTGGACCACCCAAATGGTAATCCAAACATAGCATTAGCTATTCCTCTTCTTTTTTTTTCCTTTTTTTTTAATGAATGATTCATGCATTGTCATGGCCATATAGAGCAGCAAGCATTCACGAAGCTGATGAATTTCGGTTGAATTATTCTTCACCTAGTTGGTGTCCCTATGGGAATTCATTTAACTTGGGATTAGCTGGAGCAAATGGTTTTCCCTAAAAACAGTGAATTCTCTTAATTCATAAGATTGGATATGTAATTTGATTGACGGTATTGTCTATTATTTATTTTCCCATCTGTGTATTGTTTATCGTAATCATTTTTTCGCTAGAATAAATAATCATGGCAAAGAATAACAAATGTTATTACATTTAGCTGACAGTAATTAAGAGTGTGTTGATTCTTAGTTGGTTCTCTGTTTAGTTAGTTTTCTGTTAACAATTGTTTTGACAGCTGTTCTGTTAGGCTAAGATGTCCTTACCATTCATATCATCATGTATATAAGGAACCATTATACGATTGATTTCAATAATGAATACATTATTCATTCATTAAATTCTCTCTTAACAGAATAGCTGTCAAAACAGTTATTAACATATAATTAACTGAACATAGAACTAACTAAAAATTAACAAACTCCTAATTACTGTCAAGTGTCAGCTAACTGTAATATGTCCCCTCAAGTTGGGTGGTATATCTCTAAAACACTCAACTTGGTACTTAATGAACTGAATAAAATTTCTGTTTCCTTGCAAAATAATTTAAATTCCTAAGACTCTTCTGAGTGTCCACTTTCTAAATTACATAGGCTGCCATTGCCTTTTATCTCAAATAAGCACTATGGTCTAGTTTGAATAAACTTTTCAGTAATTACATGTAGGAGGAGAAGAAATAAAGAAGATAGAATGAATTGAAGTTTTTTCCTAAGTTAAAATTAATTCATACACTTCAATTTTTATAGAAATTCTCTCATCTAACTTATTTAAAAACTTAAGTACATAAGTTAGTTTTACCTTATAAAACAAGTTTGATTCATTTCATTATTTATTTTATTTTCGTAAAAATACTTATTGAAAAATTTATCCAAACCAACCTTATGTCGTGCATCTTTTTGATCTAATCCAGTGTGATACATGGGAACCATTTCCCCAGCAAACCCATAATGGCATGCCTTATTTTCTAACTATTGTTGAGGATGCAACCAGATTTTCTTGTTGATGAAATCCAAAGATCAATATGAATTTGAACAAATCCTTATGTGTTTATATATCATATACAATATTTATATGGTGGAGGTGAAGTTCTCAAGAGGTTATATTTCTACTTGGATTTTTTAATGGACAATTCTATCCTTGAGGTTAATTGAAAAAAATATTTTAATCAATGAGCTCAAGCTTTCGAGAAGTCGAACTCTCTATTGAATGACCCTGTCACTATGTATAGGAGAATAATTGCAAACTTTTTCAGTGCTAGATTTGTAAAAAGTTATTGTAAGTTTTCTTGTTCAAGAGAAAATGAAAAACTTGCATTTGTTAGGGTTTATATAGCAACTATCGATGTATTTTGCGTTTTTTTTTAATTTTTTTTCGCCTTTTGATTTATTAAGATAGCTTCGTTGCTCTGAAACCAGATGCAGAAAAATTCAATTTCATCGTGTTAAATGTTTTTCATCTCTATTTCTTGGTTTGGGTATATTACCATTTTCATGATGTCTATATCGCACAATTTGAGTTTTAGCAAAGTGAAGGGCTAAGTAAGTAATTCTCTCTCATTTTTTGATTTTATATTCTTATTCTGTCCTTTTTGTTATCCTGACAAAAATATATATGAGAAAAAAATATATTAACTGACAGGGTAAAAAAAATTTACACTGTTATCCAATTATAAATTACTATGTATGATTAATTTGTTGACTTTGAAAATCTTTTACATTAACAGTACATATTCATTAAACTTAATATATATTTGAATTCTCTAATTTCCTTAATAATAGGTCAATATGATGTTGTTAGAAAAATAAGTACAATGTTAATGCGGAAGAATTTATAATTACCTGCCAAAACTATAATTTGTCCTCTTTTATTTACTCACTCATCCTTTTTCTCCTTTTCACATTATCATCAATAATAATAATAATAAAACTTAAAAATAAAATTAAGGCAACGCCCATAACTAAAATAAAAAAATGATATAAAAGTACAAAAATGAATAAGAATACATAAAATGGAAAATTACAATCAGAAAAATGGAAAACTAAAAAATATACAACAAAATTAAAATATAAAAAAATCAAAATTCAAAATATAAAATACAAAATCATAAAATAAAAAATGGAAAATATAAAGAGGCAGGAAGAAGACACAAACAAGGAATTCATTTACGAATCAGAAATTGCATAAGATATTCAAAAAGAAAACGAAATAAACCATCATTTTAGTCTCTAAATTTGTGAGGCTTTGTCATAATAGTTCCTGAAATTAGAAAAATATTAAATAAATCCTTAAAGTTTAAATTACTATCATTTTAGTCCTTAAGATGTATAACTTATTATCATTATAATTTCTGAATTTTATACCTTATTATCGTTATAATCTCTAACGAAATTAACAGCAGGGACTAATGTGACTAACAAATTTCAATTTTAGGGATTTATTTGATATTTTATAATTTCAGAGATTATTATGAAAGCACCTCACAAATTTAGGGATTAAAATAGGAGTTTAAAGAAAATGGAGATGCTGGATATAAAAAACAGAGGAAAAGATAAACAGTGAGTGTTGAGCAAGGTGGTTTGGTTCTGATTTGTTTTTGAATACATAGGCAAAGCCCGCTTTTGTTTTTTCGGCCAGTTTCACAGCTATTGTCAAGAATATTTGGGCTTGGCCCATCTTAAATCATCTCGTGTTTGGATCCTCTTGTTTATGGAGCCAGGGTTTTGCTTGTCCAAGCATTTTATGTCCGTTTGGGCGTTCTTGAGTTTTTGATGCAGGAAATTTATTTATTTTTGGTAAATTTGATGTAGGAATTTGGTAATGAATATTTGGCCTGTCATTTTCTCTTTTTAGTTAATCAAAATAATAAATGTAATAAAATAAAAATTTGAACTAATATAACCAAATAAATTTCAAATGTTTCAAAATTGTATACATATTTTAATTTATATCATAAGTGTTTTACCCTTATACTAATTCAAAAATGACGATAATCATAAACAATAATAAGAAAACTATGGTAACATTAAATATTTTGATAAAATAATTAAATCAAGTTTTTATAACCTAACTAAAAATAAGACTGGAAATTCTTTTTAATATAGAAAAAATGAATTGTATTTGAAAAGCATAGTACTTCTTTATATTTCTCTACTTCCTCTTCACAGGATGTGGGCGTTAGACTTAAGAGAATTCGATTAGATCAAATAATAGCACATGATCTGATTTCAGGGGGAAAAAATTATTGTTTGTCCATGGGAGTTTTTTTTTTCTGATCAACTAAAGAATAATTCCTAAAATTCATTCATTCAATTGCTTATTAAATATAAAAGTCAGGCTTTATATCTTGAATAACTAATTAAAGTTTAATGCATATAGCTGCAAGCATGATGTAACATTTTGGTTGAGTTTATTTTGAAAAAAAAATATTTTTGTTAGCCTTTTGGATTTAAAAAAAATAATTATTTTTCAAAATATAACCCATCCTAAGCATGTCGGATAAAAATAAGTTTTCCTTAGAATTATTATCTCCAAGACGACTTGACTCTCACACTCTAAGTCAATGATTATCCCTTTAATTATTTTATTCTATGTCATATGTATAATATAATGGATGGTTTATAAATGATATTAAAATAAAAATAAACATGTCAAAATCATTATTTGTATGAGTATAATTTTGATAAAATGTAATTTATATTATCATTCGCAAAAGTCAACAATTTTTAATTGAGTTTAATTTTCATGTATTATCATCGTAAAAAAATTTACACTGTGAATGAATTCATCTCATTATGACTTTTAAATTAATTATTATAAAAGTTAACAAACTTATCATATGTGTCAATTTGTGATTGAATATTAATATAAGAAAATTATATTGTTAGTATATTTTAATTAAATTCTTTTTAATTACATGACAATCCATGATTGAGTGATATTGTAAAAAATCTTTATATTGTCAATATATTCTAATTAAATTTTAATTTATATAAAAAAATTATGTAAGTTATAGCAGCACATATATTTTCAAATTAAATCTAATAAAATTTATATTTGATATATTATTAATGTAAAACTTTTTATATTATCATTTATATCAATTAATCATTAAAAGTGATAACAATCTTAAGTACTTATTATAAAAAAGTTAACTTTCTATTGAATAATTTGATAATATTAGAAAATAAAGTCTTACGTGTATCAAAAATACTGTTTATTAATCTGAAAATTGATGCAATTTTCTGTCTCTGTAAATTTTTTGTTGAAACGAAGTCTTCATATGTAAAATTGATGTAATTTTTGAATGGGTAAAATCCATTATAGGAATAACTTATTCCTATAACGAATTTCAACAAACCCGAATTTATCATCATAACTCTGTGGCCTATTAACATTACTCCTTGTTTTCGTTCATTAATCATTTTCACTCAGATGTTATTGCACACATTCTCACGCGCACATTGACTTGATAGGGAAATGCACTTGAATAAATGCCCCAAGTTAATGCGTAATATTGGCGCAAAACCCGCAAGCTGTATGAATGCACCTAAATTGGAAACTTGAATGGGTATTCTGCAAATACTATACCACTTCGCTAATAATATAAGAGTTTAATGGTCATGTATTGTCAGTGTAAAAAGTTTTATACTGTCATCTAATTAGAAATTAGCATTAATATAAATTTTAAAGTATTTATTATAAAAGTCAACAAACTTATAATAAATGGTGGTTTGTGATTGGATGATAGTGTAAAACTATTTTACACTATCAGTGCATGACCATTAAACTCATAATATAATGCATAATATTATAAATCTTTTTATATGAAACACGGGTATTTTCTATGAAAGACAATTCTACTCAAGTTAGGGATGTCAAATGGGCAAATCCAACCTGCTTTCAACATGTTGAAAAACGGATTGGGTTAAGTTGAACCCGTTTTTGCATTAGCTTGAAAATTCCAACCCAACCCATGGTGAGTTGGCAAGTTAGGTTGGGTTGACCTGTCAAGCCATTAAAAAAATTATAAATATTTAATTATTTTATTTGCCTTAAATTTTCTCCAAATTTTATGACAATATAATTAAAAAAAGAGAAAAAAATGTTATGAAACTAGTAAATCAAGAAACCAACTTAATACTTAAGGGATAATCATAAACTTTAAGCTACAATGTTTATTTGTCTTAAATTTTAATCAACTCAAAAATTTGTCTTATTGGGATTTCACATATTTAAACAAAGAGAAATTATAATCTCAATCACTCAACTCTAACGTAGGAGAATGTGAATGTGTTATGTCGCTGAAAACCCTAGCATAGGTAAAGAAAAAAAAAGGACAACTTTACAGGTCAACCAAACCTGTCATTTGACCTATTTGATTAGCGAATTGTGTAGGTTGAAGGGTTGAACAACCCAACCCAACCCAACCTATTTTGACAAGTTATATGGGTCGACCTGTTGGGTTAGGCCCATTTTAACATCCCTAGCTCAAGTCTAATAAGACCATTATGGACGGCAAAACTTTCTGTCTAAGTATTTAACACAACTGCATACACAGGACTTAAACTTGAGACTATTAGTTAAGTTAGAACAATTTTGTGTCAGTTGATTTGCATACTTAGTAGTTAATGCATAATATTATATAACCATATAGGCCATTAAGTAAAAATAAAATATTATCAAATTGAATTTCAATAATTAAAAAAATAAGGTATTATTATGAGAATATATAAAGGATATCTCCCTAATATGTGTTTATTAATTTTTGTTAGGAGCTAGCTGGCAGATATGTGGATGGCTGGATTTGACATTTGAGCTTTGATAAATTAGTGAGTATCTCATAATTAAAAAATATTCCGTGCCCTATAAGAATATAATTTAAGTGAAGAAGAATAAAAGTAATTTAAATTTCAAAAAGAATAAATTTGGAAAAAATTAAAAATAATTAATTCTAAGGTATAGGTAATTAAAATTTGATATAAAAAACTTATATAAAAATACAATTTAAAAGTAATTAAAATTAAATTTCAAAATTACAAATTTGGACATGAAAAAATATTAAATATAAAAAATAAATCTTAACATAAAAATAGAATAATTAAAATTTTGTTTTTAAAAATACTAGTGTACAATGGTGGTATTGAAATTAAAACCTATGACTTCATACATACTATCTAAACTTTCTACCACTAAGTCAACTCTAGTGGGTTTGTTTTAAAAACCTATACACCTAACAATTAAATTACCATAAAGCCACGTATTAAAAATATATATAATAAATATCTTTACATCCAACAATAAATACTCTATTTTTTTGCACAAAAACAAATCATTAAATAAAGGCTCTAATTTATAAGTTGATAACATGAGCCAGTTTGTTAAGCCTAATTGAATAACATAAAGCATAACCATTTTTAATAAATATACTTAAATTGGGTAATAGATTGAATCATGACCTTTCGATCAAATGTTTAACTTATTCTTATCGCTAATTTTAGTGGTAAATTGGTGTAATTTATAATTATAATAAAGAGGATATCTTCTTTTTGTTTCTATTTTTTTATTAGACTGTTATACCTTTTATTTATTCTTTAAATTATTCACTACTATACTCTTTAACTACTTTCTAAACTACTCACTACACTTTCTTTTATTTTATTTTTATTTTTTAAAAAATAAAGAGAGGCGAAGAAGGTTCTCTTTTTCCTAGTAAATAGATAAAGTAAGTACTTAATTTGCATGGTTTTAAAAAATTATGTGTATTGTTTTTATTGTTGAATGCTTTTGTCTAGATAAATTGTCTTTAATGTATTAATTTGTTGAACTTGTTTAAAAATTTATCTAAATAAACAACTTTAAAAAAATAACACAATAAATGTTTTGAAAAAACAAATTGTTTATTTATCAGAAATAGATTTGATTCGACTTAGTATTTAAAAGACAGAAATAAGTTACTTGCTTGTTGTTCTAAAGGCGTATTTGAATAATTAAGTAATTATTTAATAAAAATTTATTAATAAACATAATTTTAAAATTTATCAGAATAAACTAAAAATTGTTTCAATAAGTTTTGCTAGCTTTTCTAGATGCCACCTTAAATCAATGATCGGTTTATATTGCTTGTTATATTATAGTAAGTGGCCTTCCCTTATCGTGTTGGACGAAAATGAACGGATTGGACTACTTGACTCCTTAGGTTGGTTCTACGTCAGAAACACGATGAATGCACATATTGTGGGAAGGAATAATAATAATAATAATAATAATAATAATAATAATAACGGACGAGAAATACTTAATAATAATAAAAAAAGGTGCCAAGCAATCTGACACCTATGTTTAAGTAAATTAAAAGGAAGTGGGATAAATGAAAGTCAATTTATTGAAATAAGAAAAAGCTGAAAATATAATAATTTGGGCAATTGTTCGTCTTTCTAGATGGGCTAAAACATATTATATAGAATCAAAAACAGAATCTACTGTTTAATTCACTTTTTGATAGAGTACCAAGTGAAGGATTTGTGTACTAGGTGATCGAGTACTCCTAGAGATTGTAAAATTTTATTCGAATTCGTTGTTTAATTCACTTTTTGATGACTAGGTTGGAAGGTTGGGGAATCTGATTGGAAAAGAATTGGCAGGCGCAGGCTGGTTTTGAAGAAGCCACTACCCGTTCCACGTGAGCCTAGTCTCAAGTTCCATTGCATGGTTTGTTCTTTAGTTAACTTTAAATTCCTTTTCTTTTGTACACCTTCAGTGTAATTTCAATAATACGGGGTGACACAAACCCAATCATCTTTATAAAGTAGAAGTTTCGGATATTGATGAAAAAAATTAACTGTTGATAAGGGTGGATACAAGTTGGGTTTAAGAGATAGTTAGATTTACATTGATTAATATTAATCGGTTTAGGTTGGTTTAGGTTTTTCTATTTTTTTGACAACCAAAAGGGAATCAAATCAATCATATTCAGGTTGAGTCGATCGCGTGATTGGGTCTATTAATAAAATAAAAAAAAAAGAAAAAAAAAGGAAATTATAATAAAATGAGAGAAAGCTTATTAATAGTCTCAAAAGTCATAATTATAGAATAGTACAACATAAAAATTATAGAATTATAGAGTTACACAACATAAAAATTTAAAAAAAATGTAAAATGGTGTAGGTTTAGGTTGATTTAGGTTAGATCGGGTTTCATATGCCTAGATCTAATATCTGAACTGATATCATTGAGTTTGTAAGTTTAAAATCTAAATCTATCTAACCAATAGTCCAAACCAATTAGAATTTTACCCTTCAATTTGGTTCAAATTGATTGGCTCATCGGGTCCACTTAACTCAAACCCGTGTCCACCCCTAGTTAATATTCCAACATACCCATAATTTATTATGCATATATACGTAATATAGATCATTGATTTTTCTCATTAACGACTGAGATTTATTTACTCTCTAAAGTAAGTTACTCACTTTAGGAGAGTTGATCATTTTTATTTAGAATCTAAGGGTAAAATATGTAATCTTAGTCGATAATAAAAAAATTAACCGTCAATATTACATACACATATAAAACTAATCATAAATGTGTTAAAATATCAATGATTAAAATTACTTATTTTATCTGTATTTACGTAGTGTTTGGCCTAGTTTTTTTGTAGCTTTTTTTCTCCTTAAAAGAAAAGACAAGGCTAAACACTCGTTGTATAAAACCCCTTAAAATTTAAAGTAGCTTATTTTTAAAGAACAATTTACTAAAATAAATAGCTTGTAGAAAAGCAAATGCAAGTAGCTAGAGCTGTCAAAGTGAGCCAACCTGGCTCACCTGAGTTGGCTCATCACGGGTTGGTACAAAAATGAGCCAACCCAACCCAACCCGGCTCACTTTTCTGGTGAGCCAAAAAATTTTCAACCTAGCTCAACCCACCACGGGTTGGTAGGTTATATGGGTTGACTCACCTAAAATTAAAAAAATAAAAAATATATAAAATAGAATACATAATTAAAAAAGTATCAAAAAAATAAAAAAATTAAATTAAAGTGATAAAAATTTTGATGCAATTAATGAAAATCAAAGCATCAATAGGTTTATTATATTGTGTCTCACAATTTATATATATTAATGATTTGGAAAGTCATATTAACATTCTAATTCTATATTTATATATAAAAAGATAAGTTAGTATACTACTCATTTATTATGATTGGGAATAGAATTACATGATTGGATTTATATGTTACTTATTTTAACTACTTACAAAGTTAGTATAGTAAGCTATATTAAAAAAAAAAAAACTTAAACTCGTAAGCTAACCCGATTCACCACAGGTTCAACCTGGGTGAGTCGTGAGCCAAGTGAGCCGGGTTCAATTTGGCCTACCATTCAAGTGAGCCAAATTTTACCAACCCAACCTGGCTTGAACCCATGATGAGCCAGGTTGGCTCCCAGGCCATAACCCATTTTGACAGCTCTACAAGTAGTTTATTCCTAGCTTGTGTGAAACTTTTGTAAGAAGACCAGGCTTCGAGTCCTACGCGTGCTAATATGTTTTATTTTAGTTATTTTTCTTTTCACCTAACCGAATACTTATACTATATGTAGCTTCTTTTCTTTTTACCCTGCTTGTTTCATCTCCTTTAATTCCTCTGTATAATTAGAAATCAATGACATTAGAAGACAAAGAATGTGCTAAGTGATAAGAACTGCAAGCTTTGAAGCCAAGTAAATTCAAAGCACAATGAAAACTTCTTAAAATGAAAATTTATCAATTAAAGTAACGTTTCACATTTTAAAAATTAAAAGTTTTAAACATATGTATATTAATATTTTTATTAACACGAAAATAATTTTATGTAAATTAAATTAATTTTACATAATATTTTTTAATTTATAATATATTTTTTCATTAGATGAGATAATTAGTTTTAAAACAATTAAATTTTTTACTAAACAACTTTTAATTTAAGAGGAACATTTAAGCTAAAAAAAATAAAAACTAACAAACAACTCTTACTTTTTTTTTAATTTTTTATTTTCTACTTTAACTCAAAAGTGACTTTTAAGTCAAAATTAAACTAGGCCAAACACACGCTTACTTTAACCAAGCAAATCCCTTTATTTTGAACCCCGTGTATTCCCAAAATTTTTCCACTGGTTTACTTTTTAGGTTGAGACTTGAGACTTATTTTGTTATTCTAATATTGATATCTCCAATTTTAAGTTTAACCATGTAGTATTGCATTTTATGTACAATGCATGGTGTATCGTTATGATTGCAAGAAAAACAAGGTATCAATGATGACCCTTTTTTTTTTTTGGATAAAATGATGACCCTTTTTCAATGGCCTTGGTTTGCCAGTAAATTTATAATTTTCCAAAATTATAGACGTCATAAACAGAGATTATGATTCAATTCAAATTTAATAATTATGTATTCTTTAGAATGAAATAAAAGTGTTTACATTTTTTATTAGGGTCGGTATTTAAATAATTTGCATAAAAAACTTTATTGCCACCTCTGTATACAAAAAAATGTTTACATTTTCAATGACTTAATCGTGGGTAATGAGTCAAAGTATTTTATCAATGGCCATTGACTAAATTGTTAATAACATATACTATTTCCGTTTCTTTTTAATTGTCGTTTAAAGATTTTACACACAAATAAAAAAATGTAATAAATTTTCTTATTTTTCATAAAATAGTTTTAAACTTTTTGTTATATTTTTTTTATTTTTACTCTACAATAAATACATACTAGTTGTAAATATGTAAATTAATTTAAAATTAGATGAGAAATAAGACTATAATTGACAACAAAATAATTAATATTATCTTAAACTTTAAAAATAACAGATAAATAAAAAAAATTCTAAAAAATAGATAAAAAAAAAAAAAGCAGAGGAAGTATTTTTTAAGATAAAAAGGACAAGTTCTACTAATGACTTTGATCGTCGATAATATGACATTTCATATGGGATGACATCTACTTATTGTCGATGATCAGTGCTTTAGTAACATCGCTGCACACTGCTACTGACAGTTTGACTGTTGGTAGCAACGTGTAGGTCTTAGAATTTTTTTAAACTTCAAGAAACCCTGAATGCGAGTTGGGAGTGGTTGGGTCGCGCTTGGAAATATTTTTGGCTCAAACTGATAAAAAAAAATGAATTGGATTAAGTTGGTTTGAGTTTGTTTAATTTTGATATTTTAACTTGTCCCAAATCGACTTGAACGTAGTAGGGTTGGATCAGGTTGGGTCATTAAATATAATATTAAAAAAATGAAAGAAATTAGAAAAATAAAAAAAATAGAGAAAAAAATTAGAATTTATAAAAATTGAAAAGTGAAAATAATAATAAAAATGTCAACTTATGAGCATCAAATACCATTTATCAATGCTAATGACATTTTTATCAAGAAGAGTGCTAGCAACACACTATCTAACATACTCTAGCACAATCTTCCTAACGCACTCTATTATTGGTTAAAATTTATTAAAAATTACAAAATCATGATAGATGATTATTAAATAAGATTTGAGACCTGTGCATTTTTGTAATTTCAAAGAAATTTTAACCAATAAATAAGGATGTATTTAACAGAATGTGTCAGAGAGTGTGTTATTAACATTTCTCTCTCCATCTAATCACCACATCCATATCAAAGCACATTCTTTGTTAACACTTTTAATTCAATTTGCATGACAACGCAAATGGTAGGCATTAGTATGGAAGTGGTCATGAATTCCCACATTATCGCTTCAAGATCAGAAGCATTGCAATTTCAATGTTTGAAAAAAGCAGTAAAAAAATCTCTTCTAACAAGCACTCTAAATCCAAAATTAAGGAAGAAAATTTTCAAACTTTGCACGCAAATAAGAATCCAAAATCAAAAGCACTCACCCAAAATAAGAATTTGTGAGGTATTTTTTATTTTATAAAATCTTACAACTTTTTAAATTTATTTATATATTTTATACAATTTTTCATATTGTATTTTATTTGCATATTATTTTTGGTAGTCTTTATTTTTTACATAGAGCATTTGGGCATTGGTAAATAGAGTCTTCATGCAGGTGACATCTTCATTTTATTTAAGTAATTTTTCAAATATATTACAGTTTTTGTGTGTGTGTGTTTAACATAGTTTTATTCGATGGATATATGTAATGTATTTTATATGGGTTTAATTTCTATATACCGTGAGTACGTTAACAAATCAAAAATCATGTTAAGTATGAATTTTAAAGAAGCCAACAAACTAATTATATATGTCAGTTTATCACTAGACGACAATATAAAAACATTTTACATTGTTAGTGTATGACTTATTTTCTCATTTTATATTTATTAATAATATTTATTTTTAAATAAAATATTTTTATTACATGCACACACGCTTCAAATTTTGTACTTTATCAACTATGTTCTTTAATACCAATATTATGTTGGTTTGAGTGGAAGTGAGGTCAAATCCCTTAAGCAAAATCTCTAGTTCAAATTTGTGAATAGAAAAAAGGTGATTAGGAGGAGATAACCTACTAAAAGTAGGGGTGTAACTAGTCTAGGTTGTGTCGGGTTCATTTTTGTTTAAGACCAAACTCAATAAAACATAGTCGGGTTGTGTTGGGTCAAGTCGAGTTTGTGTCCCCAATCCAACTCAACCTTAATTGGGTTGGGTTGGGTTGGGTAAAATGGGTTGAATAATCAAATATTAATATAATTTTGGATATTTAAAAAAAATAAGAAAATGAAATACTTAATTAGTTCAACTCATCCAATGTATGTTCAATTTAAAATACAAGACTAACCACATGGATCCAACACTCAAGAAAAATATAGTATATGTGAATATTAATATTTAATTTTTTTATTAATAAAATAATGGGTCAGGTTTTGTTAGGTTCATCGAATTAGGAATGCATTAACTCGTGACCCAATCCAACCCGTTGAAATGTAGTTAGGTTGGGTCAGGTTCATGAATCGATCGTGATCTGCTTACACCTCTAACTAAAAGTAGCTAGCCAAGTTCTCCAATAAAAAATTAATCATAGACAAAATCGATGAATACTTTATACTTATAACATGTTAAAAAAATGCTTTTTAATCCAAGTGTTGGATATAGAAATCTATTATATATTATAAAAGAACGTTATATAATATATAAAGATGTCACGTGGCAATACCACATTTATTTTTTTCCCGCCTAAATTTTATAGTTTTTTTTGTTTTTTTTATTCATATAAATACATTAGACATTATTACATTCAATTATCGTAATTAAGATGATTATAAATAAGACATTGATAATTAAGGCGTTTATAATCTATTATATATTTTACTTAAATTCATCAATTAGATAGTTAAATCATAAATTGATTTTGATTTTATATAACAGGAAAATTAATTTTTCAAATTTTATTAAATGTTATTTATAACCACAGTAATTATGATAATATTTTTATTATGATAATTAAAGCATTTATAATATATAATAAAATATTTTTTAGTTTATTGATTGATTACTCTCAATACAATCATTAAATTATGATTTTTTATAGTACATAAAAATGGATTGTTCTACAAATTGTAATACAAGATAACATATTGTTATCATGTTTGTAAAAAAAGATATGATTATCATGCTTTTTTGTGTGATTTTTGATCAATCATTAAATCTTAAATGGATTTTGATCTATTATTATTATTATTATTATTATTATTATCTATGTATATTATAAAAGAAGTTTTGCCACTTGGCATCACCATATTTATTTTTTTTGTCTAAATTTTATCGATTTTTAATTTATAAAAATACATATTATATTTAATTATAGTAATTAATGTTATTACAACAAGTATATATTTTGATTATATCAATCAATTAAATCATTCAAACTTATTACATATTTTTATTTTATATAATAATATAATCAATTTATTATACTTTCCTTTTAAACAAAGATAATTATTATACAAATATATATTTTGATTTAAATTTATTGTACAATTATATTATTATTATAAAATATAAAATTAAGGTTATTACAATGAGTATATATTCATATTAAATCAATCAATTAAACATTCAAATTTATACATATTTTAATTTTATATAATAATGTAATCAATTTATTATACTTTTTTAAATAATATAACTATTATATAAATATATATTTTGATTCAAATTTATTATACAATTATATTATTATAAAATAAGATTTTGTCATGTAGGCAGTTTTGATTAATATATATTCTGATTTAAATTAATTAAAATAATTACGAATACTATATATTAGTTGAGGTAATTAAGATTATTTTAAATTAAAGTAATTAAATTATTTTATATTGATTAGGATAATGGGACTAATATATATTCTTCTTTTTTTCTTTTTTTTTCTCCGATCACATCTTGGACACACTATTCTTCTGTATTTGTTTTATTCTATGTTTGGTTCTTCTGCAAAGGTTTACCATTAATGACAAAATTAAGGAAGAAATCATGGGTAAGTTCATGTCTCTCTTTTATTTATTCATTATTTTTTGTCTCATTGTTCATTTTTTTACTTGATATTTTTATTTCTTCTTTTGAATACACCTTACATATCCCATTATTTTACTTTTTTGTTCTCCTTTTTCAATGTTTGACAAAGGTAAAATGTTGAAGACAAATATGAGGAGAATTTTTGGATAAATCCATATTATTTACTATTTTTTAAAATTGTGTTTTTTTTTTCAAAAATAGTGTCGTACCAATTCATTCCTTCATATGTAACACAATGTCTTTTTTTATTGCCTTTTTCTTTGTGGAGAGTTTTAACTTTTTTACTTTTATTTATTTTTGGTTGATTTATTATGCATTTGATTTTTTATTTAATATGCATTAACATATCTGGACATTTTGATTATTTTGATTTACTTTATAATTTTTTATTCAATTTTTTGGATTATGAATTTAGTTATATAGTGAAAAATATTAATTATCAATTGTTAAACATTTTTTAACATGAATGACTATGTTGTGTAGAATAAAGGCAAACTTTCTATTGATATCTGTGATAAGAAAGACAATGCAATGGATAATAAGACTTAGTCTTTAAGTAAGAGGACAATGTAAAAAATTAAAAATTATATATTTTTTTATTAACCAAAAATATTTTTATTTTTTTCACATATTTTATCTTTTGATTTTTTATTTATTATGTTATATTTTATTTATTTATCTTTTTATTTTAAGGTAAACTTATATTATATTATACTATTATTATTATATTTTTTAAAATATAATAGAGTTACCGTCATATATTATTCGAATTGTCATTTTAAATTTTAACATTTTATAAATAGAATTATGATATACATATAACAATTCTTACAATAATTTGTACAACATCATTTTTTGTATCTATCTCTTTCCATCACATCATTTATTACACTTTAAATCTCTCTCTCTTTTCTCTCTTCCTCTCTCTTAGTTGTAAAATTTATTGTATAAGTATCATTTCTCTTATAAATATAAGATCTAATGTCATTTTGACTTAAATCAAATCAAATTACAATTAAAATAGTATATATCCAAAATGTCAAATTAGATCATAAAGAATATAAAAAATAATAATTGAAAATAAAAATATATTCGTAAGCAAATCATCCAAATTTTTAAATTAACATTTTATCAATTTTAATCTAATTAAAATTTAAATTTAAATCTAAATTACCTTGAATAATACAAAAATTTTAAAATAACATTAATAGTAAATTAAATTATGATTAAATCATTCAAATGTGTTAAATTTATAAACACAACTCTAATAATATTTTGACTTAAATCAAATTATATTTTATTAAAATAATTTATACCGAAAATATCACAATTAAATTATAAAAATTGTACAAACAAAATAATAAATTAGTATTAACAAATAATTTATAAGCAAATCATCCAAATTTTTAAATTAAAATTTTATCAATTTTAATCTAATTCATATTCAAATTTAAATCGAAAGCACCTTCAATTATATAAAAATTTAAATTTTAAAATAACATAATAGTACAATGAATTTTGACTAAATCATTCAAATGTATTAAATATATAAATATATAAATATAAAATCTAATAGTATTTGAACTTAAATCAAATCAAAGTCTAATTGAAATAGTTTATACTCAAAATATCATAATTAAATTATAAAAATTATACAAACAAAATAATAAATTAAAAAAATAATAAATAATTCGTAAGCAAATCATCTAAATTTTTAAATTAACATTTTATCAATTTTAATATAATTCTAATTGAAATTTAAATCTAAATCACCTTCAATAATACAAAAAATTTAAAATAAAATTAATAATAAATTAAATTATGACTAAATTATTCAAATATTGTATATATACATATATATGTACATACATATATATGTACGTATGTACATACATATATATGTATACATACGTATATATATATATATATATATATATATATATACATACATACGTACATACATACGTGTATATATATATATATATATATATATACGTATGTATATATATATGTATGTATGTATGTATATTATTTAGACTTATGATTTTAATTTCATGATTTTAATATCTTTAAAATAAACGTATCATTATTTTAATATTTATGATTTAATATTACAATTTTAATTTCCTGAAATAAATGAATAAATACATTTAAAAAAACAACAAATAAGAATTTGAAATATAAATATAATCTAACATTATTTATCAATATAAAATAAGAATTTTAATTTCTTTATCAATAGTAATTATTTAAAATACTTCGAACATGAGGATTATTTTGTCATTGTTGAAATATACAAAACATAATTAGAAATAATAATTAAAATATAGAAATATGTAATTTAAAATTTTACCTGAAATCAACTTATTTATTAGAAAATAAATAAGAATTTAACACAAATAAATAAAGATTATTTATAAATAAGGATATGCATGCTGTCTTATTTTAATTGGGTAATTAAGATTAAGGTTAAACATCTTTTTGGTCCCTATAAATATATAAATGTTTGCTTTTAGTCTTTCCTTTTAAAATCATCGACTTTTAGTCTTCCATTTTAAAAAATGTAACATTAGACCCGATCACTAACTCCATCAATGCAATTAACGATGATGTCACGTCAGTATTCATGGACATTTTGAGTGACATGACATCTATGTGGTTGCCATATGACATGTGTGTTTTTTCGTCCTTAGAAAATTTTCAAAATATGATTTTAGTTGCTATAAACTTTAAAGTTTGATTTTAGTCCTATAAAATTTAACGTTTGGTTTTAGTCTCCAAAAAAATTCATAACTTTGATTTCAGTCCCCATAAAATTCAAAGTTTGATTTTAATATTCATAAAATTCAAAGTTTGATTTTAGTCTTTAATTTGTTATCTTATAACTCAAGATGCAAAACTTCTTCAAAAATCAAAAGAATTTAATCACATGTGTAAATAAGAATCAATATTTTATTTAAAATCAAATTTTAAAAAATTTCCATTCTTGGAATGTAATTAAGATCAAAAGTAATATAAATAGCACTTTGTACTTATATTATAAAATAAATACCTGAAAGTTTACTTTAATATACCATGAAAATCAAGGTCAAGACTATTGTCTATTATATATTTATTCAAAATTAAATATTAGTGTCATTTAATATAATGAAAAGGCTTGATAAAGGACCAAAAATCACAAAACAAATGTCAAAGGACATAGTAAAATGTTCTACTAATATATATTTTTGTAAATTAAAATGAAATAAGACATGTGAATATACAATTACTTGAATATATATCAGTATTTATTATATACATATATATTTAAATATTTATATACATATCTACTAACATTTATCTTTTAGAATTAAAAAATAATTTAAAAATATAATAATATATAAAATTTGTAAATTGTAAACTTAATACTCGTCTAAGGTACATGTTATTAAACTAATTATATATAAAAGAGAGAAATTAATTAGTATATGGCTACATTTAGATTCTGAGGTGGGGCCAAAAGTTATGCATGTAGAATATGGAGCCTTTTCAGAACTGCTAGTATCCAAAACCAAAAGCGTTAAAAATGGGCATTGCAGTTGAAGAAAAGGAAAGGTGAGTGGGGACCGCAGTGGTGGCTGACCTGGCTATCCGTTTCCTGTCATCACTTTCAAGCGTACGTTTTCCACACGGTCACAGAGTCACAGGCAGTAGCCGGTAGCCGGTAGCCGCTCCTGTTCATCACCCCTATCATTTTAAAGCAAATTTCGGAATTCATCTGGCATGCTTAGTTTATTTATTTATTTAAGATCACATACACCATTTACGATGATAATTCTATTTGAATTAGGATCACTAAATGAAATAGAGGCACTCTGTGTCTCTCTTCATCTTTTAAAAATTAAAAAATAAAATAAAAGAGAGTGTGTGTAGTGAGTAGTTTAGAAAGTAATTAAAAAATAAAGTAATAGATAATTTATAGAATAATTAAAAGATACAGTAGTCTAATAAAAAATAGTGACTAAAAGAGAATATCTTCTTAAATACACGTAAAATAGCTTTTACAGTTGAATTCTTTTCCAAATATAAATTTTGACTTCAAAATTTTAAAAAAGGAATCAATTATGTATCACTTCAACTAATTATCTTCTTAAAAAACATGATTAGTTTTAAAAAGACTTTTTTAATAGATAATTATATAACTGTTATTTTTTTTAAATTGTATAAAAATAATTCCTAAACATTTTCTAAAAATAAAGAAATAAATAAAATAATGCTATGCTTTTATTATTAATTAGAAAAAATAAAATATTTTTTCAAACAATCATACACTATAATTTTTAAGATAAATTTCAAATTTATTCTTTTATTTTCTTTTACTATCATAAATAGACATTTTTTTGTTTATGTCTTTTTTTTTACCCAAAGTTCGGTTTTTAATGTTATTATGTAAATATTTGGGTTTTCTTCTTATTATGAGACTTTAACTTACAAGAAAACAATATAATAACACATAATCAAATAACACAATGAGTTAAAATTTCATTAAAATTTCCCCAATTTTTATCGACCAAGTGAGTAATAGGACGGAAATCAGACAGATCCGTTGTGATATTTTAGACTTTATAAAATGTCATTCTGTTTAGTAAAAAAGACTTGAGTGATTCTTTCCTTGTTTTGTTAAAATCATACGTGGGATGGAAATTCCTTAATTACCGTATAGATGAATAATTTTTTTTAAGTGAAAGTGAAATTATTTTCTTCAAAATGCTTATTTTTAAAATTAGACTTAAAAAGTTACGTGCCTGTCTATTTTTTAATGATAAAGAATATTTTTTTAATAATAACCATAATTAAAGAGTATACATATTCAAATATTCATATACGTAGTTATAATTTTCTAATTATTTTATATTTTAAATTTTTGAATGAATAATTGATGAAAATTTCGAAATAAAAAATTAGAGAAAAAATGCAAAAAGTCCCTATATAATTCAATCCTATAAATATTTTTATACTATAAATTCAAGTTCTGACATTTAAAAATGAGATAAATTCTATATATATTTTCGTTTTTATAAAGTTAAGTATCATTTTTATTTTGTGACGTGTCCTAATAGACTTTAATATTAATTTAAATTCATATTTTTTTATATAATTATCTATATCAAATTTAAGAAAATTTTCAATTTTTTATTTTTTGATATTTATTTTTTGGTTTAGTATAAAATATGATAATATATTTTGAAATTATTATTAAAATAATATTCATGAATGATGATAAAAAATCAAATGATTTTTTGGATACAAATTCTTACACATTTTTCTTCACGGTCAGAGGGTAAAAGTCTGAATAACTCTAAATTTTTCTAAACTTATACTTCATGGTCAGACAGCATTGAAGGCTTTTTAAATTTTCAAACATTAAATATATTTAATTTTTTATTTAATATTTTTTTTGTTCATAACGTATTTAGAAAATTTAGAAGAGAATACTATATTACTCTAAATGATTTATTCCAAAATGAATTCTTTCTATTTTCTCTAAAGCTAGTTAGTTAATACTCTTCCTAGCAAATTAATCAATTTTCATGAAGAAGGACTTTTGACTTTGTTTTGAGCCGGAAATCAATGAAGATTTTGAAAACGAGAATCACTTCTTAGAAACTTGACAAAATTCTGCCGTATCTTCTACACTAGTACTAGTAAAAAAAACGAAAAAAAAATATTTATATAAATTCAAATCCTAACTATGCACCTGTATTAAATATCTGAAAAAAGAGTTTTGGCTCTCATAATAATTTTACTTGGCTCAAGCAAACTTGTTTTTTTAGTAAAAAATACAAAAAAGTAAAAAAAAAAAAGTAAAAAAATATGTACATAAATTTGACAAATTACTATAAAATAAAAGACTTTTGTAGTATAAAATAATTCCTTAAACATTAATTTTTTTATTTTCATTTTTTGAAAACAAACACCAACGTGTTCAACCAATAGCAGGTCAAGTGATTAATTAAGGTCCACCCTGTAGTAGCACTATATTTTAGAAATAGCAATTTAATATTTATTTATTTCTCTTATTACACGCCATGGTTTAGAAATGCAAATAACCGTTTCGTCTCCCTGTCTCTCTCTCTCTCTCTCTAATTGATTTTGTAAATACCCAGTTTTTTTTTTTTGGTGGGTATTTTGTAAATACCCATAAACTTTCACATTCATAACATACCATATTCATATTCCATAACCATTTTTCATAGGTAACAATTGCTGTTTTGCGCACACACGTTTGAAAACCCATGAACATGGTTCTGTCTGGGTTCTCTTTGTTGCTGCACATTGCTCTGCTTTCAAGACTCTGTTTTGGTGGCGACCCAACTGTTTTCACCGACCTTCGCGTCTCCTACACCACCGTTTCTCCTCTGGGTGTTCCTCAACAGGTTTCTTCTTCGTTCTGCTCCTTCTCTTCCGTTGAACTAGCGTGATTTTTTCATCTGGGTCACTCTGCTGCATGCTCAAATTCATCAAAATGAGTTCTTTTCTCAAAAGGGTTCTTCTGGGTTGCTTCTGTTTTCTTTTGTTCTCTGACTCTCAAGTTTTTTAATATTTGTCTCTCTTCAGTTATTTTTTTTTTGTGTTAGTATTTTTTAAATGTTAAGAATGCATTTGAAACCAGTATTTGGAATTGGGCTGCTGCTAAGGTACAAAATGGGTCAAATGCTGTGTCTGTTTGATCAACATTTTTTTTTTGTTTTTTTAAATTTTGGTTTTGCTCATGGCTCTTTTCTTGCAAAAGTCCCTTATTTGAAATAGTCTAGAATATGAAAGCTATTAACTTGTTCAAGTTTCTGCTCTGCACTAACTGTGTGAAGATTGAAACTGGTGGAGGGGTTGAGGTGTGGCCCTTTGTGGGGCTATTAATGAGATTTTACACATGGTTTTTGAAGCCCCTCCCCCCATTTGACTTTTATGTTATTTTCTCATTTTCTAGTAGTTAATTGTACCTGAAGTTCTTCGATTTTTTTTATTTTTTTATTTAAGTTAATTTTCGGCAATTTTATTTAGGGTAAAATTTGTTTTAGGCCCTTCAATTTTCGGTCAAAATTGGTCTTAATACCTATACTTAGCCCCTATACTTTAAAACCAATTATTGATCCATGTATTTTTATATTTGGTGAATTTTGTCCCTTGCCATAACTCCTCAGTGAAGCTGATGGGGACGAAATTCACCAAATAACAAAGGTAGGAGGACTAAAATAACCATTTTTAAAGTATAGGGACTTAGACCAATTTTGACCTTAAAACACATTTTACCCTTTTGTTTTTGAAATAATTATACTTCAAGTTTAGTATGATTTAGATAAGAGTTTGGCTGATTTCAGTGTTAAAAAAAATCTGATTGCAGGTCATAGCTATCAACCGGAACTTTCCAGGACCTCTCATCAATGTTACAACCAATAACCATGTAATTGTGAATGTGTACAATGAATTGGATGAAGGCCTTCTCATGACATGGTTGGTTCATGTGTTACATTATGTTACTTTTCACTTTGTTTTTCATCTGTTCATGTGCTTGCAATTCAAAAAATTCATGACTAATGGTTGTGGCAGGTCGGGGGTTGAAATGCGGCGTAATTCATGGCAAGATGGAGTTCTTGGCACAAATTGTCCAATTCCTCCCAAATGGAATTGGACATACCGGTTCCAAGTCAAGGATCAAATTGGGAGTTTCTTTTACTTCCCTTCTCTTAGTTTCCAAAGAGCCTCTGGTGGCTTTGGTCCCTTTGTTATCAATAATAGGGAACTTATCCCAATCCCTTTTGCACAGCCAGATGGAGATATTTTCATTATGATTGGTGATTGGTACACTCAGAACCACACGGTTAGTAATTGTCATATGTTAATCTTTCTTTTGTGAATATTGGAGATGGAGTGCATCGTGATATAATTTTTAAATTTCTATTATAAGTGTAGGCTCTAAGAGCAACACTTGATAGTGGAAAAGACCTTGGAATACCAGATGGTGTTCTTATCAATGGGAAAGGACCTTACCAGTACAACACTACCCTTGTTCCTAGTGGCATCAATTATGAAACAATTACTGTTGATCCAGGTATTATTATCACCCCTTCTATTTAGGGAATGAACTTTTATATTTTACACTCTCAAAGGTACCGTACTTTTACTTCATTGATGAAGCTTGTGTGCTTTATTTCCTTATTTTCATGGAGATCTTTCCTGTTGTCTGCATTAGTCATCTTAACCATTGTCTTTTTATGTATACTCACTTTTGGCAATTTGGTGCCATTTATTGTTTCCACTGGTTTATTAAGCAGTCTGTTTGACTAGTCATTTCTTATCCGTAACATACTCTTCTTTTCATTGTCTCAAAAGATCATATGTTAGTTTGCAGCTCCATTCTCCATTTCCTGATTTTGATTGTTGTGATATTTCTGTTAGCATGGGAAATGTATTTTTTTTTTCCTTCCTCTTTTTAATGGTTCTGTAGTAGTCTGGATCCTTATTTCTGGAAGATAAACCATATTGTAAGTACTAATGATTATGGTGTTGTATAGCATGGTAATATAGATTGGCACTTGCTGGCTGCATGGGTTTCTTATAACCCCATTTCAAGTTATTTTTCCCCTTTAAATGTTATCATAGCTTTTATCTAGCATTTCCCTCACTAGTGGTCAAACATGTGAGTATTGACTGAAAGTACAAATGTCTTTGGCAGGCAAGACTTATCGAATTCGCGTCCACAATGTGGGGATCTCAACTTCTTTGAATTTCCGAGTTCAAAATCATAATCTACTGTTGGTGGAGACAGAGGGGCATTACACAACTCAAACAAATTTCACCAATTTTGATATTCATGCTGGCCAGTCATACTCTTTTCTGCTTTCCACTGACCAGAATGCAAGTACAGACTACTATATTGTTGCTAGTGCCAGGTTTGTGAATGAATCATTGTGGCAGAAGGTTACAGGTGTTGCAATTTTACACTATTCAAATTCCAAGGGATCAGCAACTGGTCCTCTGCCTCCCCCACCAGATGATTTTTATGACAAGACATTTTCAATGAACCAAGCAAGAAGTGTCAGGTTTGTCACTCAGAATTTGATATCATAGAGAGTTTTATCACGGGGATTGCAATTCAATTTTGCATTGTGCTTTGAACTATCTTTCCATTGGTTTATCGCATCTGCCATATAAAGGAAACAGATTTCATTTTGTTATATGGTATTCAATCTAAATCAACCACTTGCTCAGGAATGGATTGAAAATTGATTATGATTGTCACTGTCAATGAGTTTCATAGTTTAGCAATACCTACCTTGCTTCACAGTTGTAACCAGTCACAGGAATTGAGTGATAGTTCACCTTGTGAGGTTCTTTCTAAGATATAGTAGTGGAAGAATTTGGTTGACATAAAAAATCACTTATAATAGATCAGCGTAGATTAGAGTTAGAGTAATTTGCTCTATAGGCATAAATAAGTGACGAGCAATCATTTAAATCTGTATGTTGTTCTCCATGATGATTTCATACTCCAGTTGACATCTCTCCTTGCTTCTGTTGCAGGTGTTAGGTAACAACTCACCTTGTACAATGTAGTGAAAATTTTAAATTGGAAGAATTTTGCCAAAAATATCTGAATAATTTATTATGAAAGATCATAGAATATTGTTACATTTTATTCTATTGGCTTAATTACTTAAATAATTATATTTAAAAGACAACCATTTTGGTTTCTGTATTTTGTTCATTATTTTTGATGATTTCACATGTATGATGAGTATTATTTACTGAATTTTCCACATGCTGTTGAGCAGGCAAAATACATCTGCTAGTGGTGCCCGTCCTAATCCTCAAGGATCCTTTCGGTATGGCTCCATCAATATAACTGATACTTATGTGTTGAAGGTTACGTCGCTGGTGCCAATCAATGGCACTAATCGAGCTACTATTAATGGGATCTCATTTCTCAAGCCTGACGTTCCATTCCGGCTTGCTGATCAGCATCAATTAAGAGGAATATACAAGCTTGATTTTCCCAGCAAGCCGATGAACAGAACGCCAATCATTGACAGATCAATTATTAATGCCACATACAAGGGATTCATTGAGATTATATTGCAAAACAATGACACTACTATTCAAAACTTTCATCTGGATGGCTACTCCTTTTTCGTAGTAGGGTAAGAATCCCTTTTCCTTCTTTTTTTTTTTTTTTGTCTTTATAGTACAATATTGTTTGTGATCACAGTTAATAAATTGATTTCTTGAATTCAGGATGGACTATGGTGACTGGTCAGAAAATTCTAGAGGTTCTTATAACAAGTGGGATGCAATATCTCGCTGCGCAACTCAGGTAAGAAATGTCACTCTAAATGTAAAAGGGTGATGATGGGTTGGACTATTTCTACAGTGAAATTTTTTTTGCTGCTTTTTTTATTTTTTATTTTCCATGTTAATTTTATGCAGTTTTCCAATGTTAGCTGAAATTTAGTCAGAAACCGAAAATATACTTGATTTTCTATATCTATAGCCAATAAGTTGCATTTAGAACTTGTTAAATGTTTTAAGTTTTTCATATGCTTTGTACATGCTGGCTAAGGCTTCAGAGAGTGAGTTATATGTTAATGGTTGTTGCCATTCATACACTGAGACTTTTGATTCTTTGTATATTTACATTTACCACTAAACAGGTTTTTCCTGGAGGATGGACAGCGATACTTATATCGCTTGACAATGTTGGATCATGGAACCTGAGAGCAGAAAACCTGGACAGGTGGTACCTAGGCCAAGAAACTTATCTGAGGATTGTCAACCCTGAAGAAAACGGTGAAACGGAGATGGGTGCACCAGATAATGTTCTATTTTGTGGTCCCCTCAAGAGCTTGCAGAAGTACCATTTATCTCATGCTGCATTGACTTTGTTTTAGTCCCTTTGTCTTCTCTCCTTAAATTTACTTTCTTTTTACCTGCAGGTGGAATCCTGGTTCTTCTGCAGCTTCTCCTTTGGGACATAGCTTGAACCATTTCACATTGCTCCTGGGACTTTTCACTCTATTGTTTCTCATCCTAGCTGGCTAAGCTTCTGTTCTGCTGATCCCTTGGCATTTTTACAGCTCCCAAAATGCAGTTATAGGATTGTGAGAAAGGTTGATTACTTGTTTTCTTTGTCTAAAGAAAGTACAAATATTTTGTTTAGTTATGTCATGCTTTGTACACATTTTCTCTTTTTTCAGATGTTTATCACCAAAACCTCTTTTAAGGCTACTTGGGTTTGGTAAGTTAATCCATGGTAGTCCACAAATTATGAGTTACTCAAATTTTAACTGAATACAGTCATATATTGTATTCAAATTTCGGTGCATTCTTTGTTATAAATGAAAATTGCTCAAAAGAATCCAGTTTCCCAATTACATTTTAATTCTTTTTTTTAATATGTTTTTTGTCATTGAAAGTCATTTTATCCTATAAATTTGTTCAATTAATATTTTTCTCAAGTGTTTGTTATTTTAAAAGAGATGTAATATATATATTTTTTTTGGTACATAAAAGAGATGTAATATGAGACGGAAGGAATAATAGATTTTTTTTAAATGAAAATTATGGTTGGAGTGTATTGGAAATCACGTTAAGGGCACATTAGTAACATCTGTCGACAAAAGTTTTTTCATTTATGACTTTTTAATCATTGTCAAGACATTTATTAGCATTCTTCGTTAATAAATGTTCTGTAAAAGAATTATTTAAATTGAACGTTTTCAACCAAATTAAGAGATTATATTAAAACTCTAAGTGAATATGGAAATAATGTAAGTAATGACAATCCCACTTTATGTTTCTCTGTTAGTTTAGTCTATCCATTTCTCAAATATTGATATGGCTAGAGTTTAAAACTGATAGGCATTTCCCCCTAATGACAATGACCGAGGTTAGATGTTTTAATCAGGCACTTAACCAAAAAAAAAAATGTTTTAATCAGGTAGTTGACATTTTCCCTATTTTAGGGATCTAAGATCACGATGGAGTGAAAATCACACAATATCCGCAATAAGCAATTAGATAATAATACTAACTTTTATATTTTAGGAATATATATATATTTTTTGAATGGGGATCAGTAAGGCTTCATGTAAGGCATACCGTGTGTTTGGGCTGGCGTTCAAAACATACGTAACATTGTTTCTATTCTCAAAGAAGAGAAAATGTAAGTTACTTAGAGTAGCTTTAAAATTGACGTAGATCCAATTCTTTAAAAATATGTAACCAAACATGTACTCACTACATTCAAACGTAACTGAAGGACAAAATAATTCGTATGATACCGAGTGTGGATGCAAATTGATGCCCCAAATCAACAATAAAAGTAGTGAATCAACGGTGTATCAAATCAGAACTCTTCATTTTATGGAAATAAGAATTATAAATCAGATCGTACAACTATATACGAATGATTAAGATTAAAATTTAGTAAGTAATTGCATGGTCATTTAAAAAGCAATGTACATTTATCTTTTAATTTTATTATTCAAATATGATCTAATACTCTATTTATAATTATCATTTTTCACAATAATGAGTTTATACGTGCGCGCGCACTCATACACACACATATATATGTGTGTGTGTGTATGTATGGATTTACTAATGTACATCTACTTGTTTTTTAATTAGAATACATTAACAAACTACAACATTGGTTTATTTTAAGATAATTCTAGTTATAACTTGCTAATGTACTCTAACTAAAAAATAAGTGGGTGTACGTTAGCAAATCTCACAAGAATTTGCTAACGTACACCCACTTGTTTTTTAGTTATAGTAAGTTAACAAGTTACACCATTGGTGTATTTTAAGATAATCTTAGTTATAACTTGCTAGTGTACTCTAACTAAAAATCAAATGGGTGTTAGCAAATTCCATATATATATATATATAGAAAGAAAGAGTGAGTAAGAGAGAGGGTTTCGGATGGGTACCAAAAACAATTGAACAATGCTTTTTTTATACATTATTAAATAATATGTTAAGATTAACGATGTTTTAGTGGTCATTGTTTTATCATTAAAGTCAACTTTCATTGTAAAAATTATGTGTGGGAACCTATGGTAACAATTTATTTTAATTGAATTACTACAGAAGACGTGGTTGAGGGCAATTTGTCTCTCATTACTTTATTGTATTTATTTATTGTTATCTGTAAATCCATCTGATGTTTTTTAAGTAGTTACTTTAATATATAAATATGTATGAAAATAGATTTTTTACATTCTTGAAAAAAAAACTATAACCATTCCTTTGATTGAAATTGGTTTCAATTTTTATTTGCAGCCTTTTTTAGCTGTCATTGTTGCCTTTTGTACATGAGATTTCATATATAAAAAAGTAAAAAATTAATGCATTCGTATCTAGTCATTTACCTAGATTTAGAAACTGAGTTAGTTGATGTATAAAATCATTTTTATAGGATGATAGCTCTGAGTACTTTAGATCTTGATTGTTATTGGAAGACATTTAAGACACAATTGGTTTTAAGAACTGTTGTGTGGTAAAAACAAGGACGTATTTTCGGTGAGCCCCCACGGTGGTGGTTGGCGTCTCTGGTGGTGGCACTTGCAAGGACTCCAATGCTTAAGTCAGTATTAGTCTCAATATGAGAAGGCCTCAGAGTCCGTACCTGATGGGTGTGGAGTCCTTTATATAGGGTGCTGCATGGTGGTTTACGTTTGAGTGAACTACATGCATTCTAGCTAGGTGCCATATGGTGGTTTATGTTGAGTGAACTACACGCATTCTAGTTGGGTGTTACGTGGTGATTTACATTTGAGTGAACTACATGCGTTCTATGCCACTGGGCGTGTTCGTACACGAATCCGAGGTTGAAGTGAATGTTGATCCGGGATACTATGGAAATACTGGCCGGGGTAGACTAGCGGTGTTGAAACCGGAACAGGCATTGCGGGGCTGACTTAGGGTCAAAAGTACGAGCGACCTCCAAAACAAGAACCACTAAGGTTGGCATAGTAGTGAGAGGTTGGGGTAGTTTGCATGAGGACCTAGGTTCTATTCTCATTGTCATCATTCTTTACTTACATGAAAGATAGAAAATGAATATATTGTTATTGAATTTGATATTATGTTTAGATCTTTTGGATATACTTCATAGTATTTGCATTAATAATTTTGATAATTTAATTGTTTAATTAGTTGTTCATAAATTTTTTATCTTGTTATTACCATCGTAAGTGTACTAAATCTTTGTTAGCTATCACGAGTGGTTTTTATTTGCTGTGTATTATATTATTTGCATTTTAATGAATATTGTGCATAAAAATAGATATTTGATGTTTACAATTTATTTTTCTAGGTAGTTCGTGTGGGATAGTTTGCAACACTGGTTGGTTCAAGAGTAATATTGTTTGGTGGAAAAGATATGAGCAGGAGGGTTGGGAAAGAGACAACAAATAGACCCTTGAAAACTTCATACTATTTTTTTTTTCCTCCTTAGTATTATTCTTAATTTTGGATGCTAGCCACTGAACTAGAGCGAAGTGTGAGAAGATTTTCTATTATATGGACCTTTATTGTAGAGCATGTTGACATTGTCTATAGAGGAATTTCTTGTGACGTTTTATTTTTCTTTAATAAAATTTAGTCTTTTTATGATTTTATCTCTAAATATACTAATTTTGGTGGAATTTTGACCTATATACATTCATGTATTGAATTTATTTATATTTTTTATTTTTATTTATTTTATTCATTTTTACATGATTTATATAAAATAAACTATTTAATTATTTTTAAAAAAGTACAATTAATTAAAAAATAACAAATATTTACCGGTGAAAAATTTTGTCAATAATTTCCCATAGAAAATTCATTGGTAATTTTCCACAAAAAAATCTGTCGGTAATTTCCCATAGAAAGATTTGTCAATAGTTTTCCACGAAAAAAATCCATTAGTAGTTTCCTATAGAAAAATCTGTCGGTAAATTCATCAATAATAATAACGACAAGCTTATTGCTGATGGATTTTTGTCTGTCAATATTTTGTTAGTAAAATTGCATTACCAACAAATTTTGGCTGTCAGTAATAACGAAATTTCTTGTAGTGAAGACGATTGAGAAAGAAAATATTGAATGGTATTAATTCATTCTCCGCATATCACACCGTATATTTATTCTGTTTGTGAAAATAGCAAATTTGATCTATTATGACTAACCTAAGTAGGGGGTGTAAATGAGTTGAGTTGAGCACTTAAAGTTTAGGCTTGGTTTTTTTTTTAAAAAGGTGGCTCAAGCTTGACTCATTTATTTAAACGAGTTTAACTGAAAGCTTGAGCTTGACTTGTTTTAAAAAAATAAAGCTTAAGTTTGATTTGTTTAGCTCATTAATAATTTAATTACTTTTACTTTTATGAAAAATTTTCTTACATTACTTTTTACCTTTATCAATTTAGTATTTAATAAACATTTTAATACTAGATGATGATCTACATATAAAAACATGCACTTAACATGTCGTATGTGGAATTCAATTTCAAACATTCTAGACAATTACATTTTATAACTTCTTGACTACTACAAAAAAGAAACTTCAAAATTAATTTTAACACTCTCAACCAAATTTTGCATATTTCCATAATGAATGTATAAATAATAAACGCTAGTAAAATGCTCATCAATAATTTAAATAAACGAGTTATTCATGAACTATTAATATCGAACTTGTTAAGTTTGGACTTGGCTCATTTAAATAACTAAGCTCAATCTCAAGCTTGAGTTTGTTTATTTAATTAAATAAACAAATTTGATCAAGCATTTAATGAGTCAAGCTCAAATAATTCACGAATAGATCAACTCATTTACACCTCTAAACCTAAGTATATTTAATTGACCCCAATAGCTAATTGACCCACCAATTATGGTCGAGTAATAGAATTATTAATTAAATAAATGCTATTTGACGCCACCTCACCATTCATTACTTCCTTTTTATTTTTATTTCCTAATACTCCCCACAAGTTAGAGGGTGGAAAATGTCCACCATTCTAAGCTTGGTGATCAAATCCTGAAACATCTGAGAGCTGGAAGCCTTGGTAAAAAGGTTTGTAACTTGTGAAGTTGAACTGATAGAGAGTAAACACATTAGACCATTCTAGCTTTTCTAATGAACTATATAACAATCAATGTCAAATGTTTAGTATGTATGTGAAGGACGAGATTGGCAACAATGTGAAATGCACTTTAGTTGTCACAATACAAAACAAAATGACGAGAAGGATACTGGCACAAATCCTAGAGCAAATAGGTAAGCCATTGAAGCTTGGTAGCTGTTGCAAGTGTACGGTATTCAGCCTCATCTAAAGAACAAGACATTATATTTTGCCTTTTGGATTTTTAGGCAATAAGAGATTACCCAAGAAAGAACAAAAGCCAGAGATAGAACTATGAGGGTCTAAACATCCCCAATTTGTTTCACTAAAGCCAAGTAATTGAATGTTTGAGTTTCTGGGGAAGAAAAGGCCACAAACAAGAGACCTTTTAAGGTAACGAAGCAATGGAAGAGATGCATGATAATGAGTCTTTGTTGGACATGCCATAAACTAGCTAAGTTGTTGAGTGGCAAAAGCAATATCCCAAAGCATGATAGTTAGGTAAAGAAGGCAACCAACCAGATGCTTATAAGTTATTGGATCAGAATGAGAAGTGTAACACCCATTCGTATTAAATACAATTCATATTAATTTAATTATTAAGTCTAAGTAAATGAAAATGTGTGTAAAATTTTTCGTGCTTTTATAATAGAAAAAAGTTCAAAAATAATAGAATTTGAAAATGATAGTAAAAGACGAAAAAGAAAGACACTATGGTTTGATAATACATGACAATTACAGAAAAACTAAAAATACATCAAAAGATAGAAACTGTCTAACCCAATATATATACATCAAAAATGTCCTATACAAAGCAGTGTCAATCTACCCTATCCTGATAAAAAAAAATACTATAACTAAGTCTACAGATCCTCGCTTGTCAAAGTATCTTTTGACTTGTCCTCAGCATCACCAGACATTACCGTCATCTTTGATAATTGTGATCAATCATACAAAGAAGACAAATAATAGGGTGAGGTGTTTTGTTCTAAAATCACTTTTACATGTATGGTAGGAAGTCTACCATAAAACAAAGATAAAACAAAGCTAATAATAGAAGGGAACCTATGATTCATTCTAAGTTGTATAAGATTACCTTTGATTAAGTATAGATCCATACTCCCCATTAGTGAATAACTGTTCTCAATAGAATCGAAAAATGACTGGGAGTATATATGTCTCTTTAACATCATCACATGGTATAGTCCTTGTAACACCCTTACTTTTACTTAATTAATTGTTTTTTGTATTCTATATTTAATTTTGAAAAATCGGAAAGGAATCTAAAAATTCTGATCCCCACAGTTAATCTCAGAATATCAAAAACTATCTAATTGTGATTTTTAATAATTTTTTCGAACCGAAGTCTAGAGAAATTAGAAAATGACGATTTTGTCCTTATTTGTCAATATTAAGGGTTGACATGAGAAAAAAGATTCAATTAATATTAAAATGTCAATTTGAGTTTAAATCATGTCATATGTATTAAAATATAATTTTGGGAATCTTCTGGGAATTTTCTGAAATTCCTGTGCAAAATGACCGAAATACCCTTAGTTGTCAAATAACCAACTCAGTATTGGTGTGACATCCAAAAATGGTGAAAAAAATATTTTAGTACATTTCTAGGTAAAATATGTAATTTTATAATTTCCATAAAAATTTGAGCATTTATTGAATTAAAATGGATTTAATATGAATTTTCTAAGCTTAAAATATACCATATATATACATATATAATTCGAAGAAAATTAATAAAAAATTAAAATTTATTTTTAGAAATTATTTTTGATGAAAAATAATAAATTTGTTCAGATTTATATTTAAATTAATTATTTTGATATTAAAAGTTAATTTAATCAAGTGTAGGCGATTTTATCGTTATCGGCTAACCCAATTACAGGTAAAATTTATACTGAAATTAGTTGGGACAGCTGTTATCCCACGTTGCAACTCTAGAGGGGAGGTGATTCACCACTTAAATGTAATATTTGCCCCTAATTAAGCTAAAAATAAAATTTGTATGTCATGCATGACTTCACTCCATGGACACCTAAGCTCACCCTTCTCTATAAATACCCCTCCATGGAAGCTGAAATCTTCATCCTTTCCTCTCCCAAGTTGGACAAGCCACTCCTCCATAGCCACCTTCCTCCATAATTTTTTTTTCTTACACCAAAATTCTACTAGTTTTCATTAACTAGTAAAAATCTTCTCCCTAAGAGCTCTACACCAACAACTTCACCAACTCTTTGAGGTAATGGCGGGAGTGGGGTTGATTCTAATTTTCAATTACTTTGCATGTTGGTAGGAAAAGTTTTCCCCTAAACCTTTCAATGTTTAAGTTTATTAAGTTTTATAAATATTATAATGTTTAGTATTAAATTTAAACTTTTACTAAGTTGTTATGCTGTTCAATTTTAGATAATTAAAATATATGTATTAGGTAGTTATGCTGCTCAAATTTAGACAACTATAGTATAATTATTAAGTTGTTATAATGCTTAAATTCAAACAACTATAGTATAATTACTAAGCTGTTTTACTGCCCAAATTTAGAAAAAATATTTTTAGCTGTTATAATAGATAATTAAATTGTTATATTGTAAAATTTTAGTAATACTCAATTAGTTTAGCAAAAATAGTAGAAGAAATAAACTATAAATCTTATAATATGAAACTAAGCATAGAAATTATTTTATAAGCTATTTATGAATTTATGTTTAGAAAACTACTGTAGAAATTTCAGTTTAAGTTCTTATTGTTTAGGTAAGGCCTAGACACACAAATAGACTATTTGTAAAAATTTCATAAAATTTAAACCTTATTTAGTACTTCTAATTGTGTTCTATAAGTACTTGTAGACACATTTTTCTTAAAAATACTAAATTTCAAAAAATTTTGAAAAATTTCTAAAAATTCATGATAAAATTCTAATTATTTTTTTTAGCTTAAAAATTATTTTTATGGTTTTTTTTGACTATTCTATGATTTATTTCTTAATTATTTGTCATTATTTTAATTTGTAAGTCCTTATTTTTATTGAATTATTGATTATGTGCTTTAATTTGAATTATGAATTATGTGAATGATATGTATGAATCAAATCTCTATAATATAAGACAGAGATATTAGTAAAAATTATACTGGTACTCAAATTTTTGAGACTAGATTGAACCTTTAGAAATTAATAGATTAGTGAGTAATGTAAAGCAAGAGACATGCAGTGGCATAACACCCTGTTAGGGAAGTTACAGTTTAGTATGCTTAGGAATGAAAGGCAGGGACTCATTCGAGGAGGTCTTGGGGGTAGGCATTGAGTGGTGAAAGTTCCAATGGCTAGGGTAGCGCCCGTGAGCTAGGATATTCACTTGACCAAGCTCGATAATCCTGACAACTGCTCAGCATTCCGGGATTGGTTTGGGAGTATTCCTCTATAAATGGACGTCTTGACTGATATTCGTTCTTAATTGATGATGAGGATTGTACCATGTGATGATGTTGATGAGGTATATGTACTCCTAGTCACTTTTCAGTTTCTATTGAGAACTATTACTCACTAATGGGAAGTATGGATCCATACCAAGTCAAGGGTAGTGTAGTATAACTTAGAATAAACCCTAGGTTCCCTTTGTAAATTGTGTTTAATTCTTACCATATTTGTGAAAGTGATTTTAGAACAAATCACCTTACTCCATTGTTTTTTTTTTTTTCTTGTATGATTGATTGTAATTATTGAAGATGATGGCAATGCCTGATGATGTTGGGGACGAGTCAAAGGATACTCTTCCAGAATTGTATATATAGTTTATAATATTTTCCTTGAGAAATAAGATAGATAAATACTGCTCTGTATAGGATCTTTTTGATGTATATATTGGGATAGATAGTATATGTCTTTTGATATACTTTTGTTCTCTTTTTGACTGTTATGTATTACTCAAACCATGATGTACAGTTTGATATATACATTCATAAGCCGTTTTTATCATTTCACTTCTATTTCTAAATTCTGTTTTTCTATTATAAAATAAAAAAAAATTTACTCACATTTTCATCAACTTAAATTAATAATTAAATTAATATGAATTATATTTGAAATTAAAGGAGTGTTACAGTCCTCATCATCAATGAGGAACAAATAACAGTTAGGACGTCTATTTATAGAGATATACTCTCATATCAATCCTGGAATGTTGAGCAATTGTAGGGATTATTGAGTTTGGTTAGGTGAATATCCTGGCTCGAGGGTGCAACCCTAGCCATTGGGACCTTCACCACTCGATGCCTACTCCCAAGACCTCTGCAAGTGGGTCCCTATCGTTCTGTCTGATATAGCAGAAATTACAAGATAATAATTTAGCAATCATCAAAATTTTGGCGATATAACTACTCACTAAAATTTAGCAGCATAACAATTTGGTAATCACAATTTAATTACCCAAAATTTTAGCAGAATAATGACTTAATAATCAAAATATTATTACTAAAATTTTAGAAAATAACAATTTAATAACAAAATAATAACTGAATTTGAGTAGAATAACTACTTAATAAGAGCATTTTAATTATAAAATTCACAACTTAATAAATACATTTAATAGTCCAAATTTGAGCAAAGTAACAACTTAGTAATTATAATTTAATAATATAAATTTGAGTAGAGTAACAATTTAATAAAAATTAAAGTTTAGCATGAAACATAATAATGTAATAATAATAGTAATTAAACTTAGGCCTAATCGGGGTTTAGGGGAAAACCCTTCCTACCAACATGGAAAGTAATTGAAATTAGAACCAACCCCACTCTCCCCATTGCTTCTAAGGTGGTTGATGAAGAGGACAAAATTGTTAGTGCAAAACTTCTAAGAAAAGAACTTTACTAGTTGATGAAAACTAATAAAATTTAAGCAAAATAAGAGAGAGATTTTTTTTTTTTTTAAAAAGAGTAGCTCTCTAATGTTTTAGCCAGCCAAGGATGGTGAGAAATCTGAATTTTTGAAGGCTTATTTATAGAAGAAGGAGGGGGGGGTTAGGCGTCCACCAAATTGCATCATTTATGATATCATAAATCTAATTTTTATTTACTTTTAATCCAATTTAGGACACATATTAAAAAATAGGTGGTGGATCACCCCTGCTAGGCTTGGGGACATGCATAGTGAGCTGTCCCAGCTTTATCACTGTAAATTCTATTTTCAGTTAAATTAACTGGTATCGATAAAATTGCCTAAACTTAAAAAAATTGACTTTTAATATCAAAAAAATGAAATTTAATGTGAAACTGATTATATACATTATTTTTATCAAAAATAAAGTTCTAATAATTAATTTTAATTTTCATTAATTTATTTTGAAATATATGTATTTATTTTATATTTTTAAGTTAGAAAATTCATAAAAAATTCATTTTAATTCAATAAACACCAAAATTTTTTATGAACATTTTAAAATTAAATATTTTACCCATAAATAAACTTAAATTATCATTTTCACCATTTTTAGATGTCAAAACAATACTAGCTAGGCTTAACAGACATCTAGGGGCATTTTGGTCATTTTACACTAAAATTTCAGAAAATTTTTAAAATTATATTCTAATATATATGACATGATTCCGAGCTTAAATTGATATTTTAATATCAATTGAATCTTTTTCTCATGTCAGCCCTTAATACTAAGAAATAAGGGTAAAATAATCATTTTCTAATTTCTTCGGGTTTTGGCTCAAAAAAATTATTAAAAATAATGATTAGATAGCTCTCGACTAGGGATGAAAATGGGTAGGGTCTAGGTAGGGTACTATAATACCCATCCCCATACCCGCATTTGAAAAAAAATACCCGTATTCAGTCCTATATTCGCGTACGTAGCAACTTTAATCCTCGTCTCTGTACCTGTACCCATTGGATATCTATATACCCATACCCGCACCTGTTATCCGCACTTTGCTTAAGTATTGGTAAAAAATTATGAGTCCTTAGAGGAAATTTATATTCAAATTAATTTAATATAATTTGTCAATTCTTATTTTATTTTTTTATCAACTACGAAATTATTGATCAAAGTTTTATGATTAAGTATTTCTAACATTTTGCTATCAATATATAAAAAGACAAATACATTCAATCAATCTTTTGACATAGTTAATATCAAATAAAATTTAAATAATTTTAATTTTAAAAAAAACTACATTCACTAGTAGCAATAACTATAAATATTGTCAATATTATTTTAGATGCAATGCATGCATTTAAAAAAGAATTTGATCTTTTGATATAATTTAATATTTTTTGTAGGGTATGAATTGTTTTTGAAATTTAATTTATATATAATGTCAATGCAATTTTTTTTGCAGATGTCTAATAAAATTTGATTATTTTATCACATCATTTATTCATTAATATGATGCAGTGATGTGGTGAATTCCTATTGAATTTGTGCATAAAATGTTTTACATTAATAATACATATAAATTAAATTCTTACTTTTGTTTGTACTTCACTATTTCTTACAATATATATATATATATATATATATATGTGTGTGTGTGTGTGTGTGTGTGTGTGCGTGTGCAGGTATGGGGCAAGGTGGGTATTATGGTACCCATACCTGCACCCATCCCCATTAACTTTTGCGGGTAAATACGCGTGCTCAGCCCCTTCTTCATTAAGCTGGTATTTACCCTACCCATTGCGGATATTTTTGTGGGTTCCCATAAGATATGGGTAGAATTGCCATCTCTACTCTCGACACTATAAATCTAACCATGAAAAATAGGATTTTGAGATTTCTTCCCAATTTGTTAATATTAAAATGTCAAACATTAGAAAATAGTTGAATATTGAAATATGGGTATTTTTGTTATTTCACAAAAGCTATCTTAATAAATTCTCGAAAAATTTATTAAATTATTATTAATTATTTTAAGTATATTGATGACTTAAAAATAATTTTTAAACACTTCTAACTATTTTTTTAATTAATTATGTTATTTAGCTTTTTAGGGACGAAATGATCATTTTACCAATTTTCGAGCTTTATTTCCCAAAAACTATTAAAAATCTAAACTAAGTACTACTTATTAATACGAATTTAAGCATAGGGATTAGATTTTTAAGATTCTCATCCAGTTCTCCAAAAATAAATACAAAATAATTAGGAAAATAGTTCAATAGACAAAAGTAAGGATGTTATAAGGAGAACCAAATCTTTATAGAGTTGAGTGGATGGATCAAGAGGAGTAGAAGCAATAGGCTTACAACTAGTGAGACCTAAGTCAGTTAGGAGTTTAAGATAATATTTTCGTTAGTAGAGGGAAATGCCACTAAAGGAATGGGTAACCTCGAGCCCAAGAAAAAACTTAAGTTATCTAAGATCTTTAGTACAAAAAATAACATCCAACTTGCTCTTGATCAAAACAAATTCATCAAGAGAATTTACAATTGGTATTATGTCATCATCGTAAACTACCAATGCATTGAAGGAAGTATTAGTAAGTTTAGCAAATAATGAGTGGTCATTATAAGCCTTTTTGAACCCTTGATCAAGAAGAAACGTTGTTAGCTTTTCAAAACACTTCCCACTGGCTTGTCCTTAACTTGTATAGACCAATATGGAAAATAAAAGCATTGACAATAGTACTGCTAAGAGGTCAAGACTAGGTGAGGGTCTATTAGGCCAAACAATCAAGGAAGCATAATGATATGATGTTAATAAGTGAGTAACATCCAAATGGGTTTAAAATACACATATGTAACTAAAGGGTTGTTCAAGAAAGAGCCATCATCGTTAATCCAAGAGAAGTACTTGATATGGAGAAGTCCATTTCTTCCAGAAGATGGGAAAACTTGTCTCCTATTCTATTAATTAATGCTTGCCAAGAAATAACCAGGGAATTATATGAAAATGCATACATAGCTAATCCTTAGACATATTTTAAGTTTCATAGCTGTGTGAGAGGCATTCAAAAGATGTGAATGCATAAGGACAATCAATAGGCAATGTTGCAATCGAGGCCACGACGGAGATGGCGCAAAAATAATTTTTAAATGGAGTTGCCACCAAAATTTTATTTGAGGGAAAAATATTGGAAAACTCTTAAAAAATGGTCTTTGAAATCAGAGATAGGTTTGGGAGTCGATTACGTCTAGGAAAGGTATTAACACCCTGCAACGCCTGTTAAAAACGGTACCTCTAATTAATTGCACAAAATTATGTGACTTTATAAATATTTATTTTACCCCAATAAGAAAAACAAGAAAAATAACTCTTTTTTTTGTGATCTTTAATTTTTACTTTATTTTTTTATTTTTAAAGATAAGAAAGAAATTTGAAAAAAAAATTAAATTAAGATTTGAAAAGAAATTCTTTTTTAAAGGATTTTTATCTTATCTTTCTGGTAAAGAGAACTTGAAAAGATATATATATTTTTATCTATGAAAAGAAAGAGAAAAGTTTAAAATTTAAAGGGACTTTTTTTTGAAAAGATTATTTTTTAAACTAAAAAGAAACATTTTGTATTTTTTTTGAAAAAAATCCTTGCATAAGAATTCAAGCTAGCAAATGGCTAGTCACTAAACTCTTACAATCCAAATAATTTTAAAAGTAATATATGTTATTCAATTAACATTATTGGCCGTTGCATATTTGGATAGATTTTATTTTTTATTTTAAAAAAACACCTTATATAAAAAAAACTTTCATTTTATTTTACAAATGCATAAAGTTTATGATAGCAAATGGCTATTTGTAAACCCTAAGATCCAAATGATATAGAAGGTAACATCCACTACTCAATCAATATCACGATCCTTGTATAGATCTAAATTATCCTTTTGTTATTTTGTTTATTTCTCAAAGTAAAATACCAATTTTTGTCGGAGAATGATATCAACACATAACACACTCTTATGTAATTGTGGGTAGGAATTTAAATGTGAATACCAACAAAGTTTAAAAAACCAAGGAAAGTTATGTAAAAACAAAAACAAAAGTAATAATCAATGAAAAAAATTAAATTAGAAAAAGGAATCCCAAGATGACTTGACGTCTATTACAAAGCATTTAAGATAATATATATATACATATATATACATATATCAAGTGTAAGACAAGCATTAAAGATCAGGAGAAAAAAAAGTGCTAAAATCCTTGAATAACAATTTTAAAACGCAACAATACAATGGGTGAAAGTACTAATTATGAAGTGAGATAACAACATTATTAAAATAATAAAGAACGTACAAAAAAAAAAACCAATGACCAATTGAGAAAATGGAAATGGAGCAGACACACTTTGCTTTTAAGGTACTGGTGATTCACCTTTGTATTCTCCTCATTATGTTCTCTTCAACAAAACTCTCGCATCTGGCCGCAGCGTGATGATGAGGGCTTTTCGGTCGACTTCTTTTTTCTATTTTCTAAGCTCCTATTGAGAATTTCTCTTCTCTTCCTCTTGTAAGTGCTCGTAGGTAGTTTTTATAGCCAAATCGGATTACCCATTTGTAACCAACCTATCTCAATATCCCACAATATCTTCAATTCAGATACATGATCGTTGCCATGATCTGTAATTGACTTATTTTCTCTTATTCTCCTAGTTTTTTTTTCAAATTTTTGAAGATTTTATCTTCATCTTTTTTTTTTTTTCCAGATTATCATTATTTTTTTTCTAAAATTGTACTCGGATAAAATTGGTCATTCATAGCCAACCAAAAGGAGAAAGGGTGAAGAAATTTTTGGCTAGACTCAATGGAATTCAGGAACTAGTGAACTAAACTAATGCACCTAAGAAACTCTATGAGAAGCAGCTGAAACCAATTCCCAAAGCTGGGGTTACTTTGTATTATAGACCTTGATTCCATGCATTAATACCTTTGACTTAACATTGGAAAGGGCATAATAGGTCTATTGCATCATGAATTATGTAGAAATCAATGTAGGTTAAATCAATGCAGCTAGTTTCTACAACATTACAACTACTGCCAACACTTCTATTGGTCATGGCTCTCTTATTTGTCAACTATGCATGGATAAGGGAATTTTTGCAAGAGAAGATAAGGTTAAAAAAAAAAAAAAGAAGCTTGTGAAGCCACTCATAGGCACTTACATCAGAAAAATCCACATAGTGCCTTACTACCTGAAGATATGGAATTACACCATCTACGTCCTCAACCTCAATCTCTACCTCTAGCACAACCTCAGGCAACTCCTCCTCTTTTGATTGAACAAAGATTGAAAAAGATGGAAAGAAATTTGCATGCTCCGACCACCACCATGACTTCTATTGTTCAACATTAACAAGGTTTGGAATTTGGCATAAGAAGAATGATAAAACATTATGGTGTTAAAGACCCTTTCCATGAATTACCAACAAAAGTGCTTTCAATTGAAGCTATGCTAAATAGGGTTAATTACATTAATCCTTTTGCAGTGCAACAAGTGCAAGTGACAACATAACCACAAAGGATGAAAAAGAAGATAATCAGGAAAACCATATTTTTTTTGAAGATGAACTACTTCGACCATTTAATGAAAGCACTGGAAGAGAGGTAGAAAACACTCAAATTCTTAATAACACAAATGATCATTTTCAAGAGCTTGTTGAGGATCTTACACAATCTGGAAACAATCCACTAGAAGAAGACACTTCACTAAGGTGAGAAGGGAGAATTGAAATTAATGTGTACCATTTTAGCTTTTTGTGTGCATGATAATTTTAAAAAACTTGAGGTAGCTCATTATATAATAATGATTGGGTATTTGATACATTAAGAGCTGGATATTCTGAATATGCATTTAAATCATTGAATCAAATGAATTGATTAATTCAAGCATGCACTTGGGATATGTCTAAGTCTAATCCTTTTCTAGTTTTTTAAAATTTCCTTGGGAATAAGCAAAATTTTAAGTTTGGAGTTGTGATAAACTCATATTTGATGAATTTAGGTGCATGAATTTGATAGGACAAATAAGAGAAAAAGTAAATTTACCATTGAAATATTAATTAGAAAATAAATTGGAATTAGTATAAATTTTGTTTTGCACTCAAATTTTTGTAAATAATGAATTTTTACTATTTTTTGTATTTTTTATAGAGAAAAAAACTTGAAAAGATTGGTCTCACTGTTTAAAACCCTAGATGCAACACTCAATGCTACAGTTGTGCCAAACACCCCAGTATTTGAAGTCCCAATGCTCAACGCTAAAAAAAGAAAGAAACACTAGGAAAATCATTGCAATGTTGTAGGCATATGTCTTGCTAGTGCTTTAACTACTTAAGAATAGGGAAACACTAGGTTTAAGGCGAACGCCCCTAGAGGCACCTCTTCTAGTAACATTTGGATCATTTGGTCAGAGCTTGAAACACATATAATCATATTTGACTATTTAAGGATAGTGCTTAAAACGTTGAACCTAGAGTTAAGTGTTGACGAGGAAGATCTGAAACATTACAACAAGTGTTGAAAACGTTGGGCACGACTTTTAGGGCATTATAAAAGCTAAAATTAAGGCACAATAGAAGAGGATGCTTCCTATTCATGAAAACCTACCTTCCCATCTCATCCATTAAAGATTCAAGCCTTGGACAGGATCCTTGAAGATTCAATGCAACTATTATCATCCATATTCATCTTCTCTTCTATTGCTTTATTTATTTATTTTATCATGTTTTGCTAGATTCCCTTAGGTCAGGGATAGGTGAATTTTATGGAGATCATTTGTATTTGAGTCCCTTTTTTTTTCAATACAAGTTTTATTCATGAGATTGAGTGATCTTGTCTATTCTTAATGCTTTCTATTAATCTATCATGAGTGAATTGATCTTAAATTGTGTTTATGATGAGAAATCTTGTAAATACAGTTGGAATAAAGATTGATTGTCTTATATTAAGATGAGTCTAGGGATAGAACTTTTTGATGCATGTGCTCTTATGGATTTCTAAACTTAATCCTTTGATTAATCCTTGTGGGTCTAAGGAATTAGTACCAATTTGAAGAAGCAAGAAGAAGATTACTCTTGCCCCCAAGGAAATTTAATATAGTTTTGATGATTTAGCCTCTTGATGAGTGCAAAGTTGTAATGTGTGTTTATGCATGTGTATGTGTGTGGTTGTAGTCTTGCATGATTTATCTTGATCCTTGATGGTTTGATGGTAATGAGCCCAAAGTTTAAGACTTAAAGATTTAACAAAGTGGAAACATGTTTTTATAAGTCTAAAATTAAGTTTAAAAAGGAATAATTGGATAAAACTAAGTTTTAAATTGATAAGAAGTGAAAGCCATAGTATTAAAGCTTTAGAACAATTTAATCCTATGTTAAATAACCATTTAATTGGATAAGTTAGCTTTGTAATCGATTAAATCTGTTTAAATTCGTGTAAACAGTGAAAATATACACTGTTTTAACTAGTTAAATTGATATGTAATCAGTTACATGTATTCTGTTTTAACTAGTTACAACATTATGTAATCAGTTATTTCTGTTGTAACTAATTACATAATTCTGTAACCAGTTACATAATATAAAACTGTTTTTGTCCTATGTGAAAATAACTGGTTACAAAGCTATGTAACTAGTTATTCCAGCAAGACCAAAACGCATAGCCTTTGTTTTAACTAGTTATAAATGAAAGTAACTAGTTAAACTCATTCAAACTTGATTTTCCAAATTTCAATTAACAAATTAATTGATTATAAGTATAAATAACTAGTTATTCCAATGAGCTCTCTATATAAAGTGAACCTTAGTGAGTCTTTCCAACAACTTCAATACAATGTCACTTTTCTAAATTTGAGAGAGAGCTTTTCTAGAGAAAATTCATATCATTCTTCTTCATCATTACAAGTTTTAGATCAAAGATTAAAGAGCTCATCATGGATCAATCTTGAGGATAAAGAAAAAGTCTTTTCTTGGGTAAAGTTTGATTGGTTCGTCATTGTCTTCCATCTATCACAAACCAATGTGATATCTAACCTTCTTTTAATTTGATTTTCGTTCTTGAAAGGGTGTCTCTCATACCTTCCTTGTGGTAGGGTTCCACAAGAAGGAATTCAACTTTTTCTTGATAGGGTTCAAGAAACTTGATTGTGTGATTTGTTTGATTGTAATTCTTGTGTTTGTGCATAGTGTTTATAAACATTTGAATTACTTAGTGATAACATCAATCGGTTTGATTGGAAACTGGATGTAGATCACAGTGGTGGTGATCGAACCAGTATAAATCTTGTTTTCTCTTTTTCTTTCCTCTATCCTCTTGCTAGATATTAAATCTTGATCACTTGCATTTAAAATCATGAAGCTCTTTGCATAGAAAAGTTCAAGACAAATTGATTCAATTCTATTTCATTTGTATAACCAAATCAATAAGATTCAAAGTTTATGAAAAATCTAGTTATTCATTATTGAAAAGAAATTGGGGATTCTTGAAAATTTTGAAAGATCCAATTCACCCCCCCTTTTGGATCTAGCCTTTTTGTTTAACACAATTAGATCTTTGACTTGGGTCTATATGACATTACCAATTAATAAAAATACTTTATCACACTAGGGTTGGATTAAATGGGCAATACACTAAAGAATTGGACTTAGTTTATTTTAGCTAACATGAACTTCAATGTTTGTGGATGAACTTGTGTGTATTGTATGCGATTATATGTAAAAGGAGGATCATGGAAGGATTTGAATCCTAATCATTTCCACATACCATTTCTTCACACTAAAAAAATAAAAATCATAAGTAGTAGCTATTTAGGATTGTTTTCTTATCTTTGATTATTTGTCATCACATCATCTTGTCAGTTCAAATAATAACAATTTGTTAGAATAGAATATTGATACAGTCTTTGTGAAAAGGATATTTGTACTTTTGATGTGATTTTACTTAGTATCGTCTTGAAAACAGGTAAAAGAAAATAAGAGGAATTGGGCCTTAATCTTGACCTATTGGTAGAACCAAAGTTATTAAAAGAAGTTTGACCCTAATTGTGATTTGCTGACTGAACCAACAGTAAAAACTTCTTAATCTAAGAATAAAGAAAAAACTCTCACAATAGAAAAACACTCAAATTTAATTATTCAAATTCTGCATATTCTAAATTACATCCTTCATCTCATTTTGTTTGAAATTTTAGCAATTTTTTTTTTCCATTTTGATTGTCATTTTACAATATCAATTAACATTAAATATTTTTTTTCTTATTATATCCTTAACCATTTATTGTGGAGTGAGAGTAAAAAAGTACTATAAATGAGAAAGAATCTAATTAATATGAAAGATATTGGGTATATTAGAAAGTTGCATAATAATTTTTATGAAATCTAAAATATTAATTGCATTTCTTAATTCTTGTGCTAAAACCTTAAAATGTCAAATAAAATGGGACAAAGGGAGTTCAAAGTATTCCCTATTTATAGGTTAAATTTCCCACTAAACATTTCCCTAAATATTAAATTCTTATCTGAAATTAATTCCTATTAAACATTTCACTAAGAATTTAATTTCCCACTAGAAATAAATCCCCACTAACTATCATAATGGTTTAATAAGTTCTATCAACCATCATAATGGTTTAATAAGTCTCACTAACCATCACAATGGTTTAGGAAGTCTAAAAATAATAAAATTTAACTTACAAAATATCAAAAGACATTTAAACTTATTTCACCAAAATTAAGTGCAAAAATTACATTAAAAATAAGGACATGTGTCATAATTGACTATTCAACCCAAAAGCTAAGTAATTTATCCAAATAAACTCCAACCCATAGATACATGTTGAGTATTAAGTTTTGGGCTCATTATGCTATCCAAATTATTGTTTTTAGGTCGACTGAAATTATCTTTAAATTGTAAAATGTGACAATTCTTGGATTGAACTCAAGTTCTACTAAACCTTCGTCAACTTGCACCTTTATAACTAAGCTTTGCAAAGCCTCTTTAATTCTTTTTGCTTTTGCTCTAGTCAGTAAGCCTTTCATCCCATGCCAAGAATTTTTGAAATTGTTGAACCTTAATAGATTCCTATCAACTTATTAATTTATTACCTATACAATTGATACACTTATTGAATTGCATTGTTTAACAACCTTGAACTAAACAAAAAGGCATACAAAGAAGAAAATAAAACACACTTAAAATAATGTACTAGTAGACCTACCAAACCCTTGACGCAATCCCAGGCTTAATGTTGACTCGTGTTATATATGTTAATTGTCGAATAATAATGCTGAGTCCAATGGTTTGGCAATGAGGGTTGCTATTCTCACCCTATTTTTTTTGCTATTTTCACCCCATACTTTGTTATTTTTTTTTCTCAAAAGGCTTAAATATATTTCTAATCCTTATTATATATCTACTTTATGCTTTTAGTCCTTATAATTTTTTTCTTATAATTGTGGTCCTTATAAAATTTTATTTTACAATTTTAATGACATGTCAACCATCTATTGGACAACATACTTGATCTTTCTTAAATGATAGGGACTGAAATGAATATCTTCTAATATAAGAGGAACCAATATCAAAAGTTTACAATTTTATAAAGACTAAAAAAATACCATTAAAGACTAAAATCGTAAAACAAAATTTTATAGGGACCAAAATCTTAAATTTTTTTTATATGGACTAAAAGCATAAAATGGGTATATTATAGGAACTAGAAATATATTTAAGCCTTCTTGAAAATACCCCTGACGAAACACATTTCCGTTGTATAATATGCACAACAGAAATGTGTTTCCATAATGTTACGGGGTGTGGCCTCCATGCACAATGGAAACACATTTCCATTAAGTATTTTTGTACAACAAAAATGTGTTTCTATTGTGTATGGAGGCCACACCCTCTTAACACAACAAAACACGTTTTGGTATATAAATTTGAAATACACAACGAAAATGTGTTTTTGTTGTGTATTTTTCAATTAATTGTTTACATTTCTAATTCAATTCTTTTTCTTTTTCACGCATAACTCTTAATGATTCACTGACGTGTGAACATGCATGCATTTTAATCGATGTGACCTAGACCATTGACTTTCTATGTGTAATCTTGATTGTTACTTTTTTGATGCACATGATGACGTGTTTAATGATTCATTGACGTGTGAACAAGGCGTGTGTTTGAATCAGTGCAATCTAGACCCTTGAATCCCTATGTGAAATCTCGACCATTACTTTTTTTGATGCACAAGACAATACATTTAATAATTTACTGGCGTGTGTATAAGGCACACGTTTGAATTGATGTGATCTAGACCCTTAATGTAGTCAGTGCAATCTTGATCGTTTCTTTTTCAGATACACAAGATAAAGCTTTTAATCATTCATTGAAGCGTGAATAGTATTTGTGCTAGTATAAGATAGACATGCTTTGAAGTACTACATTGCCTTCACATTCACAATTTTCCATTTGTCAAAGTTTTTAGCCATATTCATTCCATATTTTTTCTTCTCCTAAGAAGATGGATTCATTCCTTACTATTGTGTATTATGATGGTCATATGATAACAACATCTGAAGGGGTCTTGTTTCAATATTCTCATACTCCAAAATTTCTTAAGGTAAGTAAGGACATGATGGTTGTTGCTCTTAGAAAAAAAATTCACGATGAGATTAAAAGTATCAAAAAATTACTTGATATTCATTACCAACAACCTATATCTTTAGGGAATGGTTGTGTTCAATATGGGGTCTCTAGAGCTTAAACACGACAAGGATATGGCAAAGATATTCTCCATCTTTGCCTAATTTCCTAGACTTGAGCTGATTAAGTTATATGTTACATTAAACAGATCTCCTGAAGTCTTAGCTCGTATACACGAACCAAGATCTGCCGAAGAGATCATTGCGTGCTTGTGTGAAACAGAGGGGACAACTAGCTCTAATGACTAGAAAACTGTTAGTTTGAGTGAACCATGATGCTACACTTTGTCTACCTTTTTTATTTGTATCACATCTAGGTATAAATGCTTTTATTTAATCATATTATTTATGTTGTGTTTGTTTGTATTTATTTGTATCGTGTGCTTTAATTGTAACAACGTAATAGTAATAACAACCACGCAATAAGTCTAACATATATAAAATCTAAAACATATATAAAATCCAAAAAATACATACAATAGGATTCGTACATATGAAATAAAATACTAAATGTCAAACAGTACAAAATATAAATAAAAAATAATCGTCAGTGGTGGTTGTCCTCTTCTGCCTCCTTCTTTGATAGGTGTACCCAAATGCCGTGCCTGTTTGTGCAATGGTCAATGTCTCCCACAGGAGGGCATCAAATTCGGTGCCCTTAGGTGCAACATGCGCTCCAGGTTTCGAGCATTTGTCTCCCACATTTTCTAGAAAAAAAATGCAAATAATTATTAATGAAAGTTTCATCGTCATCGAAATAACACATGAGAAAGATTTACATAATTACCTCACATGAATGAGAGTCACTAGACGAAGACTTTGTATGGCTACCTCTGCACTGGCCATCCTAAGCTGCGACACAGGAACTTGTGGAGGGCTCGTGGAAGATCTCTTTCCTCCAGCAGAATAAGGTATGGATGGGAAACATAATGGAACCACTCCAAGTAGCCATCCATGCAGGTCCATGGAGCCCCATGCTACACAGGCACTACTTTGTCCACCAAGTGCGCTTACCAACTTGCCAGACCTTAGCATATAAGGTCAACGTCGGATAACCAATAGGTGGGGGGCGAAGAATCCCTTAGACATAGCCAAATTGCCTCAACACCTTTTCATGCAGATAGGCACGCATATGGCGACCACATTGATGAAGCTGGAATAAAAAGAAATCTCTTGCAACAGCCAGATAACTTTGTATGCATCATATGGCAACCAAATGACAGTCATCCATAAACAACTAATCTAGCATCTCCCTAGTCTCCAATGTAAAGCCCGAACACCTCATAGCCCTTCATCTACAGACATGGGGTGATTTCTCAAAGTAATCAACAATCGACTAACAAGGAGTGACTGTTGGGAAGTGCTCATAAATCGAGGCCTGTTAAACCATTAATAAATTAACTTACATAAAGAAAATAAACACAAACAAATATCTATAGAAAATACAAAATCGTACCATAAGCAAGCTTATGTATCCTCCAAATTGCGCCGTAGATTGAAGGCTAGCAATGCTAAGTTGATCATAGAGGTAGGCCAACACAACAGAATCCCACGAGTACTCACCATAGATAAAAAAATCATGGAAGAGATCCATGTAGTAAACCTGCACATGCGTCGAGCTCTTGTCGGCGAATATCGTGCAAACGACCAAATGTAACCAAAAAGCTTTGGTTGCAAATACGTACTCCCTAGCTACGACACATGTCTCATATGTTTCCTTCAACCACTAGAGAGTCACGCCAATGCCAAGCTTATTCATTAGCAACCCTTTGGCATCCTCAAGACTAATATGCTCATGGTGGCAAACATTACCTATACTAAGCAAGTGTAAGAGATATGACACATCATTTAGTATGGTTATCTCTCTTACTGACAAGTGGAAGGAGCTAGTGTCCTTATGCCACTGCTCACTAAAGACATATATTATGCCCTTGTTTACAGCAGTATATTGTGCTTGTATAGGAGAGGTGAACCTTGACTTCTGCATGTAACCTGCGACCTCTAGGTGCATAGGCATCGGTAACACCTTACCACCATGGCTCACCAACCTGAGCTCCTTTTGAGACTCTTTAATTTGTATATGTCCTACAATATGGTCTCAATAAGACTTAAGCAAGGAGAATTTTGCAAGACCTCCTCCAAATAGGGGTCCAATGATGCAATTCGTCAAAGCACCCTAAGGTACCTCTGCCTCGAGTACCTCAAGCTCTGCCTCAGGTACCTCAGCCTATACCTACTGCTGTACTTAATGCTGTTGTGTTGTTATGCTTGTTTCTTGTCTAGCCTGACATGTAGTGTAGTCGACGGTGGGTGCTAAGATGTGCTAGGCGCATCGTCTGATGGAGGGGCTCGTTTAGGACGATAGGACTCAAACCTCATATGTGGCATGATGAATCTAAAACAATAATAAAAATTTAACAATTAAATAAAAATTAATAATAAATAATAAATAATAAATATTGATTAACAATTACAAATAATATCATAATAATAACAATTAATAATTTAACAAATATTGTAATAATAAGTAATAATTATAGCAACTATTTCAACCTTGTTCTCTAGAGGCTTTCTTGTTCTTTTTTGACCATTTTTTCTTTAAATCTTAAGTAATTCGCTGGACAATAACAACTTTCAAATCTATTTGTATGGTTTTGTGATAGGAAGGGTATTTCATTTTTCCAACCTGCAATTTTCTTGGTTTCAAGTGTCATAGTACGAGGATTGTACTAGTGAGCTACGGAGAGTCTATGGGCGAGCCATGATTGTTCTACATGCTTTATTGTTTAATGTTGCATATGATTTATAGGTAGTTGATATTCAAAATGATTTTCATCGTGAAGTTAAAAATTTAACCATTTTTGCTCACTTTGCTCGTGGATTGCATTTTGTTGGAATGCACAATTGTAAGTCTACTACCTGTCAGGCAGTCACATGATTTTCCTTGATCATCTATTTCATGGCACTTTATAAACTATAAAGCATACAATTGTGTTTCATTCCTCATTAGAAGCAAAGTATCTTTTAGGAATACGATGGGTAAATAGATATCTATTAATGAGTCACGAACTAACCCCACAATTAAATTTTCACCTTCCATTCAACTCATAACCTTATAATATTAAGTTTGTGGGTTCTTGTCACTTATATATTGTTTGACATGTCCATTTCTATCTAATGTAAAATTTCTTGCTCACATTTGTAATTCAATAGTATTGAATAGTGAAATTATTAATTTGGTTCGTTCACCTCTTACAAGAGTTACAAGTACCTTGTTAATTAATTTTCAATGCTTTAATTTTGTTCTATCACAATCAAGCAATGCTTCACATTGCAATTAATCCTTAAGAGGAGAAAGCACATTGAAATTGATTATTATTTCATTCGACAACACATTCAATATTGTGTTCTAGTTCTTTAGCCAATTTCCACAAAGCATCAACTTGCTAATTTTTCACTAAAACACTTCGTCTGGATTGCTTCCATGAATTACCTACTTGGCAAGTTGGACATAAGTAAGCATGACTTTAAGGGTTGGGAAAATTAGAGCATGCTTATAGTAATATGTAGGTTAATTAAATTAATCATGGTTCTTGAATTATTTGAGAATTTTTAATTAGGTCCCTAAAATTTTTGTAATTAAGTCCTTGATATTTATGACAGCTTGCAATTGTTAGAAAAATGACAATTTGTGGCTGTTTTAAAGACTTTAAAAACCTAATTACAAAAATTTTACAAGATTAATAAAGACCTAACTACAATTTTTTTTAATTTGGGGACCTAATTAAAATTTTTTAAATAGTTCAATGACCTATTGATTAATTTAACCAAATATATAATTACTTAGGAATTTCTAGTTATCTTTTTTTTTTTTTTTAATTTCCTATAAGACGTTGTCAACTAATTATTATATAAATATTGTATGCGTATATCAATAGAATTCATTCCATTGGAGACAACTGACCTCTTTAATATCTCCATGAAATTCTCATTTTAATGTCTAGATTAATGTATTTATATCCATTCAATGTAAACATCGGGTAACATTCAGCAGCTCGAAGTGGGCATTTACATTTAGATGATTGTGTAGTGGAAGGCCAACATAATAGCAGTCACATGGAGATGTTTCAATTGGATGTGATGAATGATGTTTTGTTGTTCCTTCCATTACAAACAACGTATAGTAATAATAATTATATTACACACCTTACTCTGATTGTTGATCTACACTTGCGCGCCCAAGTTATGGCGTATATCTGCCGTTTCTGTGAATCTACTTTTACTTATTTGAAAGAAGCACACGCTCTCTCCCTCTCTCTTGTTGAACAATTAATAAATCGTTACCACAAATTTACCTTGATAACTTTTTATATTTTATTTGGAAAAAGATTCTGGACACCAATCTAGTTAACACCTAGAGAGGGAAAAGGGAGAAAAGAGAAATATGTCAATATAATAAGTGATATGTGATAATAGGAAGAAAAGAATAAAAATTAAGAAATAATAATTATTGATAGTGTGTATGATAAATGAAGATGTATATCATCACTCATTTTATTTTGGTGTGTACATACTTAGGAATAGACATTATCTGAGACTAATTTCATTCAAAGTATAGTACGAGATTAGTTACTTTCAAGATATAGAGATTAATTGAAGAGTATTTTACTTTTCTAGCAAAATTTCTACGTATACTACTAGAAATTGAAGGCTATTAAGTATATATTAAGGGAACTTAATATCTAATAACTTCTGTTTTTTTTTTTTTTTCTTATAAGACAAAAGAACTTGGAATAAAATAAGGAGTACAGGGTTACTAATTATTTCCTATTGTTGATCATTAAAAATAGTATATGAAATTAAATAATCCCAACTTAAATGCGTCAAAGGAAATGTGCACGCGAAACTCAGTCAATAATTAGTTTTGACTTTGCACTCTTCTACTACCTTTGATTCCACAACTCAATCACTGTCTCCCATTTTTATGCATCTCTCCCTCGTCTCATGAGTGTGTTGTCTGGGAATACCATTGCTTAAAAAGACAAGAAGACCAAGCATGACTTCACAAGAAATAAATGCAATGTGTATACAAACAATTGACAAATGATTTTTTTTTCTTTCAAAAATCAATAATGGTTAAATATATAACACTTCTCAACTATATGCAGTTCCACCAAGACCCTTCTGTTTCTTCTTTTACCACATCCATATATATTAAGTCCATAGATTCCTATATCTATCACTCTAAGACCATTATCATAGTTCAGTGGCTCTTTCTATTTCTTCATTCTTTCAAGCTACCTGGCTTGGTTATTTACACTCAGGTTCAATTGCTACTAGGTTAGTTTCTTCTCGTAGGTATATCACTATCAACTTAATTTCCTTCTGTTATTCTACTAAAATCAAATTTAGGCTTTAGGTTGCTCCGTGTTCTTCTAAGTTACTCATGTTCATCTCAACTTTTCTGCTTATCAATTTAAAAATTACGTACTCCACTTTCTCTCTGATTCTTCATGTCAAATGCTTTGGGTTTCATTGAATTCCTTCTTCTAAATTAAACTCCGTTTTCATACGCTGCATTTTTGTTGTAAGATGCCTCTAGCTAATTCATTAACACGTTTTTGAAGCTTAATTTTATTTCATGTAGGCTTTATTTTTCTTTTTTTCTTTTTTAAGTTTTCCTGTATGCACTAAGTCGTACTTTGTAGTACACGGGTGGACGAGATTCACCTTTTTTTCCCCGTATATGTCGTTGTTTTGTGGCTATTATATTTTAATCTTTGTTAAATTTACCTATTCTTGATAACCTTTTGTTATATGGGCCGAAATTCTCCAACGCTGATTTTCTTTGTTTTGTTGGTTTACCAATCTAGTCGACATTTGATCCTTTCCAAAGAAAGATGCAATCTTTTTGACAAAAAAGAGAAAATGAACGTTGTCATTCATTTATGTATGAATTCTCTCTTACATTGTCAAGGTTGGTATATCTTTTCATCAGTTTGCGTACTTTCGTCATTATAACACTATTGTTCAGTTCACATAAAATCCTCTCATTGAGTCCATTACTTCACCCAATTCTGCTTTACATTTTATGTCAATTAGTCACAATTATTTGATCTTTATATTTAGCATAGCAACGTAGTCCAATATACATATCTTTTGGCATGAGATAAAGAAACCGTTTGATTCTTCAACAAGTCTTTTTAAGTATATGAAAATCCCCTTGTGATATCCTCATCATGTCTCTAATCATTTGCTTGCATGATTTGGTGCTACATGAAATAACTGAAGAGCTAACTTCTTGTGCGTCCAATTACAAGCCTAGGTAATGTATAGTTGATCTTTTGCTTGCCTTCTAATCCTCCAAGAGATTTTATATAGCGCAAATGATTATATATAACTTGTGTGTATTGCGAGACTTGGCAGCAAAGCATATGTGGTACCATTGGCTGCCTTGTTGGAAGTGGGCCCAGAGTGGGCCCAACAACAAATTATATTATTTTTATGAATAAATTTTATAATATTATTTTAAATTCAAAATTTTTCTATTAAATCATTTGTTCCATTTTACACTTCTCTCTCTTCCCTTCTTATTTCTCTCTTAGTTATTAAAAAATTGTACAAAAATTATATACAAATATAATTTCCGTGAAAAGTGCTAGCACACACTCTCTAACTGTCTAACATAGTCTTCTTTTTTAACACATTCTATTAAATAATAACTAGAACCCACAAAAAAAAGAGTGTAATTTTCAATAAACTTCAACCAAAAGTAAAGAGTGTGTTTACAAGAGTGTATTAGAGAGATTATTGTTAGCATTTTTCTTGTTCATAATTGTGATTTTTCCACTTTTCTATGTTTTTTTTTTGTTATTACATCGCTTATCTTATCTTTTAATTTCTCTTTCGTCCCTCCATATCTCTCTTTATCTCATAAGGTCTCATTCAGTTGTAAAAGAAAAAAGAAAAAAAACGTTTTTCATCTGTTAATTTTTGGGATTAAGGTTCCAAACCTTTTGTCTTAGCGTATCCTTGATATGCTTGACCAACAAACTGTAACTAATAATTATACTTTTTTATTTTTATCTTTACTGCCAAGGAAAGGGAACATACAATACAAGGATGTGCCCACATGCACAGGCGAAGATAAAGAATTGATAATGAAGTGAAATTAGTATTCACATCTCTATGAAATTGTCTATTTTATTGTTTGTTTTGATTATTGTGTGGCACAATGGAAAAGAGGAATACTTATTGCATATTACAGGCAAAGACACAAAAACCATATACAAATTAGTTGAGAGAACAATAAGTTGTTGAACAAAAATCGAGAAATTAACAACCAAAAAGGATAAAGAATCATTTATTCTATAACTATTTGATCTGAATGTAACATACAAACATAGAACAGCTGGAGTGGCTAGAGCCCATCACTTTAAACCACACGAACAATAACTATAAATCCTGCAAGCTTTACTAATTGTTTGGCTATTTTAATAAATTTTAACTTAATGCTAGCTAGTAGCTAGCTAGAAGTGAAGCCAGAGAATTCACATGCACTAGCTTTAATGTCATGTTCATTTCATTTATTATGTACAAGAAATTATACGGTATTTTTCATTTTTTTAAATATTAGCTAAATACCCCTATTATTAGTATAAACCCAAAATCAATTTAAGCAGCCACTATTTCCACATATCAATTGGACAGCTTGAGTTTGATGTTGAAGCATTTTCCGGCATCATTTCTTCCTTGTCCAAGTCCCTCAACTGTTCAATATTGTTATTGTTCTTCAGATGAAAGATGTTGCCTGCGTTTGAATAACTATTGTCTTTTGATGCATCTTCTTGACCAAGTTGTGAAGCAACATACTTGTCAAGAGCTCTCCAATCAGCCACTTGTTCATTGGCATTGTTTCCAAATACTGCCTGAAAATTTTGTTGACCAGTGTGTTGAACTTGTTGCATGATTGATGCTGGCTGCATAGGATGGTTTTCTTCTATACCAAATGGTGTCATTGAGTTGGAGGCAGATTGAAGCAATTTTTGGCTCTCTAATGGAAGTTGTAGAGGTAAATGGTATGGCAAATCTAACTCTTTCTTGCAAGGATATGGGAACTGGTAGGGCAAATTAGGCTGAGAGCTTTGCTTTGGTGAGTCCAAGTCTTGCATGAAAGAGACTTGGTCATCATACCAACAGGGAGAATCATGCTCACTCAGTTTACGCATGGTTGGTAGTCTCTTTTTGAATACTCTACAGACAACCCATCCTTCTTCCTGCTTTAAAGAATGACAATTTTTTTCATGTGGATGATAAATCTATTTGCTAGTTTAAAGGCATTCATTGAGAATGTCACCAAAAAACAAAATATAGTTATGGCTTAATAGTAACAAAAGCTAGTAGAATGATAGAATCAAACACATAGTTACATAAATCCACAGAGTTAGGTGCTTTTGGAAATATGTTTTGAAAAAAATTATATGATATGGCTTTTTTAACATTTTCTTTTTCAAAAGCTACTTTTTTAATACTAAAATATTTTTTTAGAATTTTTGGTTTTCTTTTTAAAAGTTTATTTATTTATCATAAAGTTTTCTAAACATGTATTCCAATTAAAAAAAAGTATATAATCCATGTATTGATAGTATCAGTATGAAGTTCTTTTTACTCTATCATCCCATCCAATTAGAAATTGTCATGCATAATAAGTTTATTAATTTTTATAATAATTATTTTAAAATCATATTTAACATTTGATGGTGTAAAACATTTTACGCAGATAAATGCATAGAAACTAAACTCTTAAGAGTATCTTTAAAGAAAAAAGCATAACTTATAGACATCATACATACATACGCACTCAACTGCTTTCTAGTGCAATCAAGTGTAATAGCTGTCTTATGTATGATACATGCACCAACTATATATAAGAAACTGAATGATGAGAAAAATTTAATGAATAATTAAATTTTATTGGACAAAAGTAAATCATGAGAATGATAGTTTTTTTTTTAAAGCTCGGTTATAAATATAATTCTTGAAACTTGCCTGTGGTGTGCCATTTTCATCTGTTTCAAGTCGATACTCGTGCATAATCCAATCTGATTTTTGTCCATTTGGGGCTCGACCTTTATAAAAGACTAAGGTTTTCCTCATCCCTATCAAGTCATGCTTAGAATAGATTGCTTTGTCTCTTCCAGTTGCTTTCCAGAACCCTGCTGCTGTTGCTCTATTTGTGCGAGTTCCAGTTGGATACTTCTTATCTTTATGACTAAAGAAGTACCATTCATTTTGCTCTTCTGTTCCTATTCTGCAAAGCTCTTCATATTTTCAAAAGAAAAAAAAAAGGAAATCAAAAGGTTAATGATATATGGTTCACAAATAATCTTTTATTGTTGATTTTAAATTCTATCAACTAAGTTTACTACCTTGAAGATCCCATGGCTCAATTTTATATAGGTCAACATCTTTTATGACATCAAGGTCAATCCTCCTTGAGGTTATTTTCTTCCTTAGGTAGTAATCAACAAGTTCTTCATCAGTGGGGTGGAACCTAAAACCGGGGGGAACATGAGAAAAATTATTCATATTCTCCCTCTCTCTTTTGAGCCCTGCGTGTATAGGATAGTTGTAAGACACTATTCATTCCCTTCTATGTTTTCTTGCTATGCCAAAGTTAATATATATATATATATATATATATATATATATATATGCTTGGCTTTCAATCCACATTTTCGACAAGTTAATCATTCATAGATATAAATAAAATTTAGTAGGATAAAAATAGAATAAACAGCACTAGGGAAATTATATAAGTTTTTGAAAACTAAAATAATTGATCTCGTAAATAGTGTTATACTCTTTAAGCAAAAGCTAGTGTTGAGTTAGTTAAAAGTAAATAAATGGAACAAGGGATAAGAAATGCAAAAGCTTTAAGTTGTCAGAAGAAGAGAGAAAGTCCTCTTTATTACTATGATATGAAGCTATATAGGAACTCTTTCAACTTCTAAACATCCAATATCCACTTCAACTATTTTCAATTGACAGAGAGCGAGAGAGCTGTTCTCTTGCATTCTGATAAGACCAGTTTGGTCCATATATCAAAATACAATCACGCGGCTCACGCCTGCTTAAGAATTAATGCACATGAATATTAAGAATATATAAACTGGAAAATTTATGTTTTTTTTATTTTTTTTATTTCTTCTTGTTTAATAATGTTTTAATTTCAAGCACATTTTGGAAGGATCCATAATTAGAAATTAGAACCAGTTAAAAGTAGCTTTCAACTCATCATAAATTTTAACATAAAATCGTACTATAGGAAAAGATGGGGTGAGCTTCACTGATGGAAGGAAAATATTTCTAATTTTATGCAAACTCTGCTAGCTATTTAGTCACTATGGCAGATAAAGTGAAAGATGAATATCGGGGTTTATTACTTAGCACATCCGAAATTCAAATACTCATATACCTCAATTCTTGAAAGCTAAAGGTAAATTTCTAACCTAATTCACCATGAAGGACGGGACAAAATAAATTGTTGGGTCCGTTGACTTTTTAAGATTAGTGTTCTTTTACTCCCACGCTTGTCTTCTTTTGAGGAATTATATTTACATTCCTTATTTTACTTACCATTTTGATATGCATCATAAAATTTATAGCGCTTTTATACTTACTATTCTTTTTTTTTTGGAAGCAATTGTACTCATCTCCTATATCTAATGCTTGATCCCTATACCATTTTCCCTTGCAAATAACCTATATGGGAATCAGATGTAATTTTTAATTCAAACAAAAGAAATGAATTGTATAAGTAGTGCTAACCTTGGGAAAGACCAATATGATTAGTGCTATATATATATATATATATATATATATATATAATTAGAGATAAATACACCTAATTGTTTCTATATTTCCTTCGCATCAAATGAAAGTATTTCCACAGGTTTCTTGTATTCAATTGCAGTCAAAGCTGGCTAGTTATGCAAAACATTAGCCAATAAAAAGTGGTTATGCAAATTAATTAAACGCGAGGGACACCATTACTGAGTGCCTCATAGTCGAGAAAAATTAACGTAGAAGAATGGAAACAGAAAGTTATAATGTTTGTTGGTCTATAAAATATTCCCTAATTCACATGGTGAAATGAGGGAAGAGCGCTTTTCCCCAAGTCAGTATTCAATAAAAAACGTGAAAATGTTGGAATTGAATTGAATAAAACTTGTGATCCACTTTTGCTTCCTGTTATAGATATAGATGGAGAAAAAGCACGGCCATGATTATTATGCATGTGAAATGCTTAGATAGTCAACAGACATGGGTCAATAGACATGCACGATACTACACAATAAGAAAACACAAGTGATTGTCACTCATTGTGATTCCCTCTAATTCATAACGACATAACCCGTGCTCACAAAGGATAAAGTTCGTGAAACCTTGTTATAATTCGAAATAATATGCTTAAGAAATAACGAGGATGCCAGAAGATATCATCAAGCATATAGAAAGTGCAGATTCAAATTGCAAAATGAATTAATGACAATCTTTTCTTTAAACACTTGCACCAAAATTTTAAATCTGCAAAATACAAGTTTCCACCACCATCATATATCTAATTGCACCATAAACATATATAGTTTAAGAAGAAAGAAGAGGTGAAAGAGAAAATGGAAATCACAAATCAGAAAGAGTGTGAGATCTCACAGATCAAGCAACAGAAAAAGTATATGTCTACCTTTCTCTCTTTGAAGCCACAGATCAAGGTGGTGCAGTCACAAGTCTTCCACCAAAGATGCAAATTAAAATCCCTTAATGTCTCAGAAAAATGAATTGGCCTTTGACACTGATCAAGATATGATGCAAGTTAACTAAACTGGCACATATATATATATATATATCTCAACCTGACCAAATCAGGCACAGATTTTCAATGCAGCAAGAAAAGAGAAAGAAGAAATTACTCAGAAGTTACTTATAAACATAGAACAGAAGCAACGTGACACGTGGTTTTTGAACTGGATCCCGAGGAAAAAGAAAAGGGTGAGAAAGAAAGAGGCAAAAGAAGGTGAGAATAAAGAGTGGAAGTAGAAAAAGGTGAAAGAAGGGGAGTGGGGTTAAATAAGAAGGAAAGAAAGAAAAAGCAAATGAATTGATATATAGTACTTCTTCTCTTGGATCGATCTCTTTGTTTTCTCGCAAAGAATGGAATGTGTGATCAGATAGATCTCACTGTCAGGGTGAGCTGAATTGGTGGGGAAGCTTTCTGAGCGGAAAAATGGCAGACCAAGACGAAAGAAAAAGGAAGTTAAGGGAAGGAAATGAGTCTCTCTACTGCCACCTCTACCCGCAACCGATAGAGACACAACGAATTAACAAAGAGTGAAGAATGCAACAAAGGAAAACTCTCTCAAAAGGGTCTATCATCTATGTCTCTCTATTTATCTATCTGCAAGCTTCACTTATTGTAAATATGTGAGAGAGGCTAAGTGCAAACGGTGAAGGAAGAGGAAGTAACGGCACAGACCAATCACCAATTTAAAGGGCTCCACAAGAGCCCAAAAGGTGATAATAAAATAAAAGCAATATAATTAAAGGGGGTTGTCTAACTTACTTCAAGCAAAAATAGGGTTAAGCAACTCCATCCAAAATATTTGGTGTAATTTTTTAATGTACTTTAAGATGATTGGTTGCAAGTATTAATTATATCAATTATTTAAAATAGAGTTGTTTAATTTTATTTTTACTTGAAATAAGTTAGAAAACTTCAATTAGAAGATATATTACTTTTAATTTTTTTCCCTCGATTTTTGTATAAAAAAACTTATGTGCACTATCATAAGTGTTTTTAAAACTATTTTCTAATAAAAAATAAGAAATACTAGTAACACATTTTTTAGTACACTATTTATTATTAGTTGAAATTTATTAAAAATAATGAAATTGTATAGGTCTTACACTTTATTTAATAAACTTTACTTATCATGATTTATATTTTTCAATAAATTTTAATGAATAAATTTCAAGTTAGAGAATGTGTTACTAAACACTTCTCATTCTTCTATTAAGATTTAAGTTTTATCTTGATAGCCCATATCAACCTTTAAGATTAATCTTTATTATATAAGTTATTAAAGTGAAACACCAATTTTAATTATAAAGCAATATCAAAATCACATTTTTTTAATATATAATAATAGGAACGAAATTTGAACCTAAGACCTTCCTGTAAACACAAACAACCCCCTCCTCCCAATATGATATTTCATTTACATTTTATATTTTTTTACACTTATCTTACACCCATCTATATTTATCCCTTTTTCTTTTCTCATTATCACTAATCAAATTTATTACATCTAAAAAAACTTATGTGTAATATCATAAGTGGTTTTAGTACTATATTTTTCTATTAAAATTTAGGTTTCACTTTGATAACCCGTACCAATTTTTAATGTTGATTTTATGTACAAGTTATTGAAATAAAAACTCTAATTTTAATTATAGAATAGTACCAAAACACTTGAACGCATTATATTTAAATTTGTCCTTTTTACACGTACCTCTATATTTCTTTCTCCTTTTCTCATTATCAGTAATCACATTTATTATTTTCCTTTTCATTCTTTTTTATCTCCCTATCTCCTATGGTGTATATTCCATGTAGGATGTGATAAAAAAAAAATAAAAAATTTGCTTGTTACCGGTGTTGACGTAATGAAACAGCTTCCACACCCTGATGGAAAAAAAAGTTAATTAACCCTCACACAAATGAGGCATGGTGGCCCCTCTTAGGTCCCCACACCGTTCCTAGACCCTACCATTTCTACAATCTTCTTCAATTCTAAACTGTAATGACATTGTGATGCTGATATTGGGAATGAGTGACTCTGGATCTCGTGAATGTTCTGTTGGGACAATTGGTCCTCATCATATGAAAAGTCTGAAAAGCTAGCTAATGGCTTCTGTTGTTGTCTCTTTCTAATTAATTCTGCACAAGTGATGGTTGTTCGGCATATAATTAGGTTAATGATACAACATTTGCACACCGTATAATTTCAGACACCTAATTCGAAGGTGGTTCCTACGCAGAATTAGAATGGTGGTACCTCAAATGATTATCATTGTAAAAGTGAAAATCTTAAAGCCATAATTATTTTGTTTGTAGTGAGACAAAAGTAATAGATAAATGCAGTGCTTTAAAGCTGGTAATTAAGTACTGATACTTTAAAATAGTAGCTGAATAGGTATTTCATATAGGACCCATTTTGGAAAAACAATTTAATTAAGATTTTTTTCAATAAATTTTTATTATATAAGAGCTTAAAATTTATAAACTAATATGTTTGGATATATATATTGTTAAGCACTTACACAATTTTAAAGTGTTTGAATGCATTGTTACATAAACACTTATAAGATGTCTTATTTTAAAATATAAAAAATCAAATTATGACCAAAAATAAATTAAAATTTTAAAGCTAACTAAATAATTAATATACTAACATTATATAAATCACAAAAATATTAAAAATAAAAATCAACAGTCACCATTTACCTATTTTTAGGTTTAAAAAAATAAAAATTTAAGTATCATAAATTTTAAAAAAATAAGTGACATGAAAAAATAATAATTCACCATACATCTATCAATAATTTTAAAAATTAAAATATATTATAATCAAAACATGATTAAAATATAAATTGAGGTATTAAAATTAAAATCACATATATAATAAAATCATGACATAAGCTTAAAAAATTCACCATTCACGTGTATAAATAAATATAAGTATATAAATATAGTAATTCATTATAAAAATTCAACTACTACATACCATTGTAGAAGGAAACATATAAAAAAATTACCAGCATCATATAAAAGAAATTACTAACAACATATAAAAATATAAATTTATTTAATTAAATTATATTTTTTTGGTGAAAAAGAAGGAAACATAAAAAATAAAAAATAAACAAATTTACTAGCAATGAAAAATTATAATTTGTTTTGTGTAGAATTTAACTTTTATATTGATTTTGGTGAAAAAATGAAAAAATTAAAAAGTTTAATTTGGAGAAAGGAACCAAAATAAAAAGTAAAAAAAATACACAATCTCTATATGTTTGGTCCTGGCAGGAATGGAAAGTGGAACTTATTATTTGTTTCGCATAAGCAATTTCTATAAGCTATATTGGAGAGTTTATAAAAATAAGCTAAAAATATCTTATAGATCAGTCATAAGTTATTTTTACAAATGTTCCCAAACACTCTTAGAAGCACTTATAACATAAGATAAATCTAAATAAGTTGTTTATAAACCCTTCCAAATGGAGTCATGATATAGTATTGATATTTTTTTGATATTTTCTAACTTAATTATATCTTTAATTTTCTTTTCTTTTTTTTTTGAAGTCTTTTAATTTTCTTTTCTTTTCTTTTCTTTTGAAGTCTTTTAATTTTTTTTTAAGTCTTTTAATTTTCTTTTTCAATTTTGAGCAATACAAATATTATATCATAATGGTTAGATAAACGATATAGTGCCAACAGATATATGGGTTATTTAGTTAGGATTAATGAGGATAAATTTGTTGTGTCTTGTTATATATATCTACATATCTTACTTAGTTATTAATTTGAAGAGTTAAGGTATGTTCGGAGAAATCTTATATCCTCTCTTTATCTCTCTTCTTTGTCCATATATTTGTAATCTTTTTTTTTTCTTTGTCGAAATAACTTTTACCTGTTTCTGTATTTTACTTTTAAAACACTTGTCTTCAAAACAATTTTTAAAAATTGACTGATGAATAATGTAGAATTATTTTACAAAATAGTTTTTAAAACCAAAAACTGAGAAGATAGATAAACATGCTCTGAGAAGACATACTACTCTTCTCCCTGCTTTCTATATGGAATCATAGTTCTGGGACTGATCGAAAGCATGGTAAAGACAGCCATTAAAGGTTTCTTCTGGAGAGAGTGGATAATGCTAGCTTCTAGCACCACTCCAACACCCTAAGGTGGAAAAATTATTAGATTGTCTAGGACTATTAAGTGTTCATAATTCCAACTAATATTTATATAATATATATTCAAATTTTATAATTTACACAAAAAAATTAATAACATTTGATCATATGTTATGTGAAAATTAATGAGAATCATCATAGTTCAAAACTACTTAATAATTTCTCTCGAAATTGATGTCTTATCCTCTGCAGGTTCCAATATTCAATTTACTAACAGATACTTAAAGTTGGCACAACAAAAGCATGCATGATCCTAATTTTGTGTCTGAAAAATTATAAAACTCCATGGTAATTACATGATTGATTATGTAGTCTTTCATAATATTCTTGCCAATGGCAAAGGGAGTGTGGAGCTATGTCCAAGAAACTAGTCTGACGTGATAATTCAAATCAAGTCTTTGTGCTTGAAAGTTAAAACTAGCTATATAGCATAACAAGCAGGAATATGTCGTTGACTTTTAAAACGTCTAGAACTTATATATGGATTTTAACGGACACAGAAAATTTGATAAGATGAATTATGTGTGAATAAGCTGATTGAGTTAAGTGTGCAGAAATTAAGCAATCACAAAAGTCCTCTCAGCAAGAAGTTCAAATTTTTGTTTAAAGATTTATGTCCGACAGGATAAGACGGATTCCATGAGACCAATTATACTCATCAAGTTAGACTTGGAATCAGGGTTCTAAATTGTACGCCGCATTACATGTTACAGCTACAATATTGCGATTGCGGTAATTTTGCAGACTGCAGAGTTTGGATTCTCTGCCTGTACTCTCTACAACAACATATCAACCTTATGTAATTAATTATATAAATGGTTATTTTATATTTCCATTTTTAATAGCCATCAGATATAAATTTAATGGTCAGGATCACTATTGCAGAGACAGTACCACTGCAGAGGATCCAAGTGCAATATTGCAACCGCGTCATACTACAATTGTGGCTTATTCTGGAATCGCAGAAATAGTCCGCAACAAATTGCAACATATATAACACCACACTTCATTGTTAAAAGTGTTAGAGGAAGAGAAGAGATTTCTAAGAGAGAACTAACTTGTTAGATTACAAATAAATAGTAAATGGGAGTATTCATAGGTGTAACAGAGAAACTAACTTTTAGGAACTTGATAATTAAAACCCATTTAAAAATTTGCATATATTTGTTATGTCTAGGTAAAAGTAGTTAAAAAGTTAGCTGAAAACTGAAAAGTTAGTTGGAAGTACTGGTAGCTAGAAGGTGAAAGTTGTTAAGTTGGTTTATTGAATTATAATTTAGTAAAATTATCCGTTCAAATAGCAAATAAATGTAAAATGACAAAAATATACATATTCATATTATATTTTTATATAAATTTTAATTTAATTTTATTGATAAAAATATTTCGGGATAATTATAATTTTATTTTTTAATTAATTTTAAATCCTTGTAATTTTTATTTATAGATCAATTATTTTAATTATATTTTTAGTTTCAATTATTATATTTTTTTCATATTATGTATTCTATTATTAAACTTATATTATATCTTAAAATATTTCCAATCAAGTTTAAAATAAAATAAAATAAAAATAACATATACTTAAGTATATGTCATACTTTCATTATGTTGATGATTAGTAAATAATAAAATAAATATTGTAAATAGAGTAATGTTTAAAATAAACAATGTAATATAAAAATATCCAAAAAATAATAACAAAAATAAAATAACGTATTATCTATCATTATTAATATCTTATAAAATAAAAAGGTAAAATAATAAAACCTTAACTTATGTAAAAAAGGGTAGAAATAATAAAGCCCTAGTTTATGAGTGGAAGAAGAGAAACAAAAAATAATAACAAAATCTTACCTTATGTAAAAAAAATGCTAAAAAAGAAAAAAAATTAAAGACAAAAAGGGAATAAAATATAAAAATTAGAAGCTAGAAGCTAGAATTTTAAAAACACTACTTAAAGTAGCATCTCATAAAACAACAAGCTACTAAAGAAAGCTTGTTTATCAAACATTATCAAAAAGGTTAAACAAGTTTTTCAACTAATAAACTAAAGCTAAAAGCTAATTGAAATGGCTTGTCAAACATACACATTTTCTCCTCTATTCAATAGTTAAAAGCTTTCTAGATTTTACATAGGAAATTTAAGAGTCATTCTAGATTTCTCTAATTTTAAATTATTTATAACATTTCTCCCTCTTGATTTGAAATTTTCTTCTTCACACCAAGTTTTGCTCTTGAGCTTTTCAACTTTTCAAATTTTAATGGTTTTGTGAGATATCTGCAATACGATCTTGAGTCTTGACATACTTAAGATCCACTTCCTTTTAGCAATGCATTCTCTTATGAAATGATATCTTGTGTCTATATGCTTGTGCGATCATGAAACATCAAATTAATTCTTTGCTAGTGCCTATGCAGACTTGTTATCAATATCAATGCAAATCTTTATAGCTTCCTATTGTGAGAAATGAAGTTCTTTAAAAGATTTCCTTAACCAAATGACATGACAAGTACAAGAGGTTGTTGCCACATATTTTGACTCATATGTTGAAAGTGTAACAATGGGCTATTTCATTGAACTCCATGGAAAAGCACAACCACTCGTGAAAAATATAAAGTTAGTGGTACACTTTCTATCATCAATATCTATCTCAAAATTACTATCACAAAATCTGAGGAGTTTGAAATTATTAGAAGAAAAATAAAATTGCCCATAATCAAGTGTACCTTAGTCTTCTTTTAGCAACTTTCATGTGTGAAAAAGTAGGAGTTTTCATGAAAGGACTCATTATTCCAATCGCATAAAGGATATTCGATCTAGTCTTTGTTAAATATCTCAAACTTCTTATGAGGCTTTCGAACAAATCAGGATTCTCCTTTATTCCATCTTTAAATTTTGACAATTTTATCCTGCTCTCCATGGGTGTGTTCACATGATTACAAGAAAACATTTTAAATTTCTTTAAAACTTCCTTTGCATAACTTTCTTGAAAAATGAAGATACCTTCCTCCAATTGTTTCACCTCATGAATAATATGATACAAGCCTTATGTTTGTTATCTCAAACTCAAGTGATATCATCTTCTTGATTTCTACAAACAAACTTGGATTGTTGCCAATGAATATAAGATCATCCATATAGAGAAACAATTAAAATATCTTTATTTTCATGACTTTTAACACATATAAAGAACATATTCATTAAGGCAACAAGCAAACTCATTGTCTTGAAAGCTTTTGTCGATGCAACTGTTCCATACCCTTGGTGCTTACTTTAAGCCATACAAAGCTCTCTTTAATCTTATAACTTTTTCTTCATATCCTTTAACCACATAGCCCAAAGGTTGCTCAATGTGGACTTCTTCTTTAGAATAGATATTTAATATTGCAGACTTCACATCAAGTTGATAAATTTTCAACTTCATTTAAGCCTCCAAAGAAATTAACAAACAAATTATTTTGGACATAGTGTAACATCCCTACCTTAATTTTTCAACTATTTTCTTAATATTTGATGATTTATTTCTGGAAAATGAGGAAGAAATCTCAAAATTCTGTTTCCTATGGTTGTGTCCAAATATTGAGAGTTATTCAATTGTGATTTTTAATAATTTTTGGAGATGAGGTCGAGAAAAATTAGAAAATGGTAATTTTGCCCTTATTTTTAAGCATTAAGGATTCAATTGACATTTAAATGTCAATTTAAGGTTAGAATCATGTCATATGTGTTAAAATATAATTTTAAATTTTTCTAAAATTTTGGTGTAAAATGATTAAAATGTCCCTGAGTGTTTGATAGACCAAACTAGGATTGGTTTGACATTCAAAAATGGTAAAAATGTTATTCTTAGTTCATTTTTATGTAAAATATGTAATTTGAGATTTTTCATAAAAATTTGGATATTTATTGAATTAAATGGATTTAATATAAATTTTTTAGCTCAAAAATACAAAATAAATTAAAATTTTGAAAATAATTAATAAAAATTAAATTTATTTTTGATCAAAAATAATAAATTTGTTCAATTTTACATTAAAATGCATTAATTTGATATTAAAAGCTAATTTATCTAAGTTTAGGCAATTTTATCGGTACTGGTTGATTTAACTACAAAAAAAATTAACATAGATAAAGTTGGGACAACTCATGGGACACGTCTAGTCTAGTCCTAGATGGCTCACCATCCATTTCGTATATGTGTCCCTCAAGTTAATTAAAAAGAAAAATAAAAAGAAAATCATGACATCATGGATTATGTCATCAAGTAGACACCTAAGTCCACTTCTTCTTCTATAAATAGCTCTTATTTGGGCTGAGTTCTCATCATCCTCTCCTCCTCTTGGTTGCCCAAATTACATATAGAGTCTCTCTCTCTCTAAATTTTTTTAACTCCATTATCACAATAAAATTTTGCTTGTTTTTCACCACTTAAAAAACCTCTCTTCCTAGGAGCTTGGGACCAACATCACCATCATCTTTCAAATATGTTGAAAAGATAATAAAATTTTATGTTAAATGAAGTTAGAACAAGTAATGGAGCTCGAGATGCCATGAAATTTCTCCAGTAACTTTTATGAAATAACCTTAAACTCTTGCACCCTTCAGAAAAATGAAAAAGGTCGTTACGATCCGGTTTCTTGGCTATGATATCCAACACATCCCAATGAAGTTTTTCTTGCATATTATGAAAATTGACAAGACAATTATTGGTGATTTCTAATGTCAATGAAAGGAATAGACATACATTTTCGTGTAAATCTAATAATATTACAAAAAAAGGTAGGAGATAAAGAAGGATTTCCTTCTGTATTTTTCATAAATAATATTTAAGTCCAAAATGTAATACAATCCTCAATATTTCTTGTTAAGAATTTTTGTTTTACCCTATTCATGATCATGTTGCTATTTTGGCAAACAATAGATATTCATTTTCCTCTTCACACATAAATTGAATTTTTAATAAAAAATATGAAATACTAACAATAGACATGACTAGTAGTGAGAAAAGGCATTTCATTTTAGAATTATCTCTAGTTGTTTGTTTTGGAATGAGGTTGGATATAAGTGAATATTGATGCATGTCAAATCAATATTGAATCTACTTAACATTGCGTTTATTCAACAAGTGAAAAATTATTGAGTGTCCTTGTAAAGGTGCACCTTGGTATAGAGAATAAGTTAGGTATATGATAGATTTAGCTTATATTCTCCCAAAGAAAATGTAATAAATATGACAAACCTTTCTATTATTTAAATTAAGCCCCTACCTTTTCAACTAAAACCACCAAATTAATTTTATAAATATTTTGTAACTATCTAAATAACATCCTTACTTCTTAATTTATATTATTTTTGTTGCTTTTAAATTCCACCCTATCCTTAATAACGAAATTACAAATGCCCTTTCTATGAGAATTTTAATCGTACATCTTTCAATCATGTTTTTAACTTCTAAGATATTCCTTGATAATTACTTGTGTCCTCATCGAACTATTCATGTATTGTTAATTAGAATCATCAGATGCAAGCTTTTTTCATTACAAAAAAATGTCATTTGCTAGCCAAAGGAAATAAGCAATAGAATCGTTTTCATTGGTATAGCCTTTGTCAACAGAAATTAAACTATTAGTATAAACTTTGTTAATCTACACTAGAAGTGCAATGCATTCTACTAGCATTTGACATATTGATAGTATATTAATAATCTATGTATGAAGTATCATTATGAGTGTAGACCTGCAATGTTTATATCAACACTTTAATTTTCATTATACAAAGACTAAACCAATGTCAAACCATTAGCATGTGGCTTTTTTTAGTGCATCTAGGCATTAACATAAACTAGTTTATTAACAACCCCTTTAATTGGGTCATGATACCCTTTTCAAATTAATGCGAGAAGTTTGACATTAAGGCTTGAGTTGGGGACTCAACCTAATAAAATCTACACATAGCTCTTCCTTTATTATAGTGATAATTCACTTCATATCTTACATGACCCACCTAAAATATAGCCCAACAATTGTTCCACTACAATAGCCAAAATATAAGCCACCCAATCCTCGAATTTTGATTTTACTCATCCACACAATGGTTCACCTTAGGGTGGTTCCCTTTCATACTCTCTTCCTTAAACTTTTCATTCAAAATTAATGAATTAATGGTGCAGTAAACCACTCCCAATTTAGATCAAATACCTTCTTAGAAACAAAAAAAGTACCTAAAGCAATGCATAACATTAATTGCATTCAATACTAATGAAATTGAGTTGAACCTCTTTTTATCAAATTGATAAATTGCACCTCAAAAACAAAATTTGGCCTTGCCTAATCACCCTAAGGGGTCATTGTGATAAAAAATGGGTAGCTCTAGCTTTTTTCCCCACGAATGACTCTTTATACCATAACACTTAGAATCATTCCCTTCAATATTATCTTCACCATGTTTTGTTGTGCTAAGGTGTATATTTGAATTATTACTATAATATTTTGATTGATTAAATTAGGGTGTAACTTTTTTGTAAATTAGAGAATCAACATTTATTGCGTTGGTATTAAGATAGGAGTCTCTCTTATTTCCTTTTTTGTTGTAATATGATTATAACATTATTCCTTCTTACCATCGAGCGTGTAGATTAACTAGCGCAGGGTTGTTCTAGTTTAACCAGTGGTCTCGAGTTCAAGTCCTAAGTATGTAATCACATTAAATACTCAGAGAGAGAGCTTTGTCACCTATAGTGGTCTTGAGTACAGGTTATTTATACATATATTTTTAGTTTAAAATCAAAACAGGTTGTTGAAATTGACAAAACCATTAATTAATTTTCTATTTTAAACTTGTAGCCATACGACCATGTATTTTAAGACTAATACATTCTTTCTGTAGAATGTAGTTACTTTACATTAGGTCTCAGTCAGCCTCTATCCAACCTCAGTTGCTTCACAGTGGTTGAATCCATATCATTATATTTTATTCATTTTTAGCTTGTGTAATTTTTCATGAAGTAATGTTTTAAAATTTGAATAAAAAATCAAAGAGTTCCAAATCATAATTAATTAGGATGATTTAATTAACAGTGTAAATATGTTTTTATTTATCTAATTATTATGATTTTTTATTTTAAAAAAATACAATTTAGATTTTATAATTCTTCCTTGGGTTAAATATGTTTTTAGTCCCTTAACTTTTCTTGTTTTTGGTTTTTAGTCCTTAATCAAAAATTGACTGGTCTTGGTCCCTAAACATTAACTCCGTCTCTGCTTGTAGTCTTTGTCGTTATGTTGCCTTGTTAAGTGCTGACCTGTTGTGATAGCAACGAATTGGGTGCTGCCAACTTGGAAAAACAGACAATGTGGCGTTCCACTTGTGGACAAGTCAGTTTTTATTATTTTATAATTAATTTTAAATGTTAATAATGTTTATTATTTAAAATGTAAGTTAAATTGCACCCTAAATTGGAAGGTGGTCCTTTTCTTTGCCGCATTTTCGTCTTGGATTATTTGACTCACCATCGTCTTCCTCGTCGAGACACAATGCCTCTAATTTGAAGAGCAGAATCATTAGGGTTAAAGGGCTTCTCTTCGAGGGAGAGGTTCACGGCTTCCTCGAACTCGTCTTCCTCGTCCATTGTCACTGGTTAGAGAAGATGCTATTGTGGAGGTAGAGAGGTGCTCGTGACCTCTCAAAGTGCAAGGAATCCTAGAAGAATGTTTTGGGGCTGTCCAAACTGGAAGGTAATGTAATGTGTTGGTTTTGTGAATTGTTTAGTACCTATTTTGATTTAGGGTATTTTTTTCATTTTTTTTTTGGCAGAGAGGAATCCATTGCGATTATTTTAGGTGGGCTGATGAAAACGATGGTGGATTGGATGGAGTTGACCAAGTTGTTGCAGAAACCATTGAGGAACAGCAGAAGAAGATACGTAAGCTACCAAAGAAGCTCACCATTGAAAGGAGGAAAGGGAAATTTTGATTGGGCCTTGCAATGGTGTCATGGATAATGACTTTGTTTGGAGGCATGTTTTGTGTCGTGAAATGTAGCTTATGCAGAGGGTAGCAATGGCAGATGTAAATGTTAGGTTGTTTTGGATGAATTTGTTTTCGAGGGGTCTGTTTTAGATAACCATAATAAGGTACTAGTAGTAGTAGGTTGGGATGTAATTACTATAAATTGCCAATGGTAATGGAACTTATATAGTACTGTATTTGTTTAGATATGTAATTGTGTCATGTAAGTTAAATTTGGTACCTTGATGCTATGTAAAATGTTTTGCTACGTGGGTTGTTAATGACATTGGAATATTTGGATTGAATGCCATGTTGCTGTTACTGATTAATAAGACAAATAGAATTGTGTCTTATTCTTTCCTCATATAACATAATTTGGTAATTTGGCAATGTATGAGTGCAATGTTGATTTGTTACATCTGTTATGAGTAAGTCGATTGTGGTGCTTAAAAGTTGGTCTATTTGGTTGTACAATCATTTGACCTTATTACACTTTTTTTTTGTCAAATATGGCATTGCCAATTAGTTAAGATTATAAAAAAGTATATATAAACTATTTAAGAAAATTGATCAAGTAGCTGACATGAGAAACATAATAGCTATATATATATATATATATATATATATATATATATATATATATATATATATTTGAACATAGATGTTGTTGAGTACATCCAAATACACTATATGGCAGTAAATGTTTAATAACCATATGGATGTTTAAAACATCCAAAAATATCCCAAATTGGATGGTAAAAACATCCACCAAAAAATACCAACCGTATACAAACTATTCAAACATTGTTGGCTCCTTACACCCAAGATATAATAAACTCTTATTACTTACAGCAGCATCTACTACTTACATCCCAGTAAATACATCCAATGTGTTTCAAAAACCAAACAACAAAATACAAACACAACCAACATGCAACAAATTTGAGACACCAAAATATGTAGAGGGTATGATTGCTTTTAGTTGTTACCAACACCAAAACAACAAATGGTATTGTGCTACTTCCTTTTCATAATCTTGGATTTTGAGACAACTTCCTGTAGACAAAGATTGATCCCAACTTGGTAACTTTGTTCAATCCAATAGAATGGAAATATATGTATACAATATAGACAAATAGGCATGCCACTTACTGTAGTCTCTGCCAATGCTTTATAAGCTTCAATAAGATTTTGTTCTTTGTCACCTTGGAAAATGAAGTGCACAGTTACATGGCAAATTATGTAAACTCAACACATTATAAAAAAAAAGATAATAGTATCATGAATTGACTAGGGTTTTTGCAGAATTGACAATGTTGACTACCATCTGACCAACAAAATCAATGACAGACTGTACACCTTGAGATCTAGCCTTCATGAGCCAAAAATATATTTTATAACCTAGCGTAAAAAATTTGGACAACGTATACATGAGTGTCTATTTAGTTACCATTTACCTTACTCATTTTGATACCCTTATCTTTGGCAATTCTTCCTATTACCTTGTAAGGTTTTGCAGCACCTTGGACCTTGTCTTTGGCTGCCTACCTTTTACGTGTGTCACTTTGGATTGCATCTACCATAATGGGAGCTACGCTGCTATCTGTGGATTTTCCAATGCTAACACTTGGGGTGGAATTGATGCCACTGGGGTTAAAGTGGTTCCATTATTACTTATGGAGTTTGTAGGGTTTTCTATTATTTTGAAGGATGAATTAATGGAGTTGCACTATACTCGGTTGTTACAGTGTTTAGTGTTGGTGTCCCACTTATGGAATGATCCTGCATACATGTATCTAGTGTTAAATTGGCAAAAAAATTATACAAGCTAAAAACTAATAAAATTTAAGTGAAGAATTTACCTTCATTACTATGTCACATTATTGTTGACTAAGTTGGGTCACCTTGTATACTTGGTTGAGTCCCATCCAGTTGAATCTCTGCTTGACTATCTTGTGGTGGGCCACTTGTGCATGTCTTCTCATTCTGACCAATCTAATTACAGTGTGCACACCTTATGACAATTTGGGTGTTTATTTTGCACAATTTGATTCTGTCTCGGTCTTCATCTGGCTCTCATTTTCTCAGTTTCTTTGGCCTACCAGGACTGCGTTTGTAATTTGGTGGTGATAATTCTTGCCCCTCAATTTTGGCCACTGTGCCTGACATTTAATAGGCGATATGACTTGATCATAACAAATTTTATACAACTCCCTCTTATAGTATCTGTGCGCATACATTTCAGGGTTATCTCCTTTATAGGTTATGGCAGCCACACCATGTCTACAAGGGATGCCCAGTAAATCCCAAAAATTACATGAGCATGAATGCTTTTCTAGGTTTACAATAAACCTATCAGAGAACAAGTTATGTGTTACTTCAAATGTTACAGCTCCAACCCATGTGGCAAACTAGTTTGCACTCTTCTCTATTTCTCTATCTAATCTCCTCATAGGCTTAGGCATGATGTCTCCTTGTTGCTTGACTAAATTCTGTCTTAATGTTCCAAACCACCTCATTAAGTATGTTCTAATCAATTCCACCATGGTTAGGATTGGCTTGTCTCTAGCCATTAACAAAGTGCTATTAAAGGATTCAATGAGGTTATTTATCAACACATCACACTTTGAATGATATTTGAATGCGTGTCTACACCAACATCTTTTAGGAATCTACCTTAGCCAATTATATGCCTTTTCATTAATGTTCTTGGTCTGCAACATCTTCTCCTCCTAAGCAGTGAAATATGTTGCCTTAGTTGCCCCTATCATTAGATCTCTTACTAGTGTACCCCCACCAAACCTTTTCTTAAAATTACTATACAAATGACGTAGACAAAACCTGTGATCACATCCCTCCACCATTTTCTCAACACATGGAACCAAACCCTATATAAAATTAGTTGTAAATTGTTAGTAAATAAACATGTCATTGATCCAAACATTTATGTCATAAAGCCAAAAGGGTGACTACATACCTTTTGTTGATTTGATAAGAGGACCTATGAATTGGACTGAGGATGACCAATATCATCAAACAAGAGTGTCAGAAGCCATCTCCAGCTATCTTTGCTCTTTGTTTCTACAATAGCAAGTGCTATTGGCAGATTTTGGTCATTTGGGTCTCACCAATAGCCACCAATAATTGGCCTCCATACTAATTTTTTAAGTGACAACCATCCACTCCAATGAAAGGCCTACAACTCTGCTGAAATGCTTTTTTAGTTCCATCAAAACAAACACAAAATCTCCCAAATCTAGGTTGGAATCTAAACTAGGTCCATCCACTAATAACTTGCAAGTGTTGCTTGGACATACTCTCTTAAATTCTGCATAGTATGCCTACAATTGTAAATACTGCTTCTTTGCATCCCCCTCAACTATCTATAATGCCAACTTTCTCCCTTGATGTGTAATTGCTGTCATTATAACAATAGAAAACCTACATGATGCGCTAAAAATACGCTCAAGGGCAAGCGTACCCTTATCGCAGTAATAACAAAAGGACGTGAGTCTAGAAATCGAACCCAAAGGACTAAATGGTGATTACTAATTTCCAAATATTCTATATTGTTTAGGTAAAATTAAATAGGTACTAGGTTGATTCAATAATGATAAATGTGAAATAGGAATTGTAAAACAAACAATGGTAAGTAAAGAAAAATTTAGAAAAAGATAGGCTTAGGGTTGTGGTTTTCTTCGTGCTCTTAAGTTCCTTCACATCTAATTCTAATTGAACCTCTTACTATTCGTCAATTACCAATATTCCCCTACGAATATTATTGTCAATTGTTGGTCATAAATTGCAATAGTCCTTTCTAAGTTAATTCTCCAGTTGATCATGTGAGATATTAAAACCCTAGGAAGGTATAGGGAATAAAAGGGGAGGATTAAATTAATTATTTAATCCAATTGGAAATTAGGAATGAAGGTTGATCATACGACAAAACCTAATTTGATTACCCTACACATCTACCAATTAATTGCAGTACGGTAGCTATTCAATTAATCGATTCGAAGCATATAGGAGATGATTAATTCCAAGTAAGAAAATAAAAACGGTAGAGTAATCTAATTGACTAAATAGAAACAAGAATTCAATTAAAATTTAACATTTAGGGGTTCCAAACACTAAGTACACTACAATCTTAACAAGAAAATTAGCTACTCATGGCAAGAAAAGATATCATAATTTTAAAGAAATACATCAAAGGGAAAAGAAGAAGAAATCTTTTACAAGAAAAAGTTTTTCTCTAGTTTCTGACTCTGAGTATCCTATTGCCTTTCAAAAATATTTCTCCAAAAGCCAAAGACCCAAAAAAAGGAAGAATTCCGAGAAGAATAAAGATAAGACAGGGATCCCCTCTTATCCTTTACTCCTTGCTATTTGTAATATAATTTCAGAATTTTGAAGTAGAAGACTTAACCTCGGTCCATTCTGCACAATCTAAGCCCATTAAAAATTCAAATAAAATTAAAAGTTGGACCGCGGACCCGCCCAGCGAGGTTGGAAACTCGCTAGGCGGTTTTTTCAGAATTCGGTTCGCTTTGGCGCCGGGCAGGCTATCCAACCCGCCTAGCGGAATACCTCCAGGGCAAGTCCTGTTGGGCGGGTGTAACTTTGTGCACTCCGTTTTGTGCTTCAAGTCTCTTTTTTGGCTCGTTCTCGTGCTTATAGGCTTCTTTTAAGCCCACTTGATAAGTATACTACTCCTCTATACCTGTGGACTAGATTTCTTTTCTTTGCTCAACTAACTTCCTACATAAAATTCAACAAAATTAAGGTAATTCATGTAATTTTAAATAAAAGCTTAGAAACAGACATCACATGAAATCCTTCATTAATGGTCTATTTTCTCAAAAATTTCCAATGAGTTAATGCAAAAATCATGTGAACTTACTCTATAAATCTACATAAATATAGATTTATCACTACACCTTATGTCATCAACAACCTCCACCACTAACATTTTCTATCCAACAACTACCTACACACCCATGCATTCTTACCATTCTTGTTTACAAAAAACCCTACTGCATGTATGTTGAGGAACTAGAGTCTTAACTCGGTATGTGTGACTGTTTAGTACCCTATTGAACAAGACTGTAAACCCACACTTCTATGAAGATGCAATCCTCACCCTCAAAGAATCATTTTTCACAAATTTAATTTACCTACCATTCAAAACAAAATGCTCTAAGATTGCATCCTTGAATTGTTTTAATGAACCATAAAACCAACAGCCAAGCACATATAAGACAAAAAGCCATATACCTCGGTGCACATGAAAGCCTCGTCTTCAACTTGTGTAGGACCAAATGAGATTCTTGCCTACCACTAGTGACTCTCTACACCAAATGATAAAGATTCCTTGGCATTGACAAAACCTCCTACAAATCGACCAGTCGTTTTCGTTGAAATTGATATCCTACTCTTTCTCTAATAGGGTTTCTAAAATTGAGAGATACCAATTGGGGAAGTGGAGGGCAGGGGCACCTCCACTATGCATTTCTCAAATGGGCTTTGGGTCGCACCTCTGTTTAACCCAATTACTAATTTTCTAACTTAAAAACTAATACCATTTTATCTGATAATTAAAAATTAATTACAAAATAAATTAATAAAAGTTGAGCTGTCCACAAATAAAGTGCCACATCATACAACAACCCACCTGGACATGCCCAATTCACCAACTGTCTCGACAGGTCAGCACTTAATTGGGCAACATAACGGTAGGGACTAAAAGTGAAGATGGAGTTAATGTTTAGGGGCTAGGACCAATCAATTTTTGATTAAGGATTAAAAACCAAAAACAAGAAAAGTTAAGGGACTAAAACATATTTAACCCTTCTTTTTTTTTTTACAAAAAGTGTATTTAATATGTCACTAAATAAGTACGGGTACCCACGAACCTAGCCCAACCCAAACCAACCCGTTATTAATAGGATTGGTCCGGTTCTGGTTTGATAAAAAAATTACACAAATCCAACCTAACGCAACCCGACCTAATTTATTTTAATCGGTTCAGATATCAAATTTGGTCAAACCCCATCCAAATCGACTCGTGAACACACTATTCCAAACCTATTGATTCACCCCCACCCCCCAATTACAATGCTAATTGCATATGTGCATGACATATATGGACAGAAAATTAAACAAAATTTACTTCTCCAACATTTAACCCCCTATCTATTAAAACCCTCCTCATGTTGGCCTGTTTAAGTGATAAATTTATGAAATTTAAATATGAATTTGAGCAGTTAAAAAATTAAACGAGTTTCATATTCAATAAAAGTGACATTACGAGGATTTTAGAATTGGTGTTGAAAAAGTTTCTTGTTAATTCCTTGCAAATCATTTTATGCATTAGTAAGGATTGACAAGGTAATTTTTCACAGCTAAATTCTTGTTTCTCATTATACGTGAAAGAATTTTATTGCTATTTCTTAGTTTATATATATATTTTGGCGAATTTTTTTTTCTAATCCCAACAAGATATTTGTGGCGAGATTTTTCTTAAATATTTTTTCATTGTGAACTAGTTTGTTAGTGGTCACCAAATAATTAATATAATTGTATATAATTAACCATTTTTATTTTTTATTTACATTTTTTTTATATATATATGGATTTTTAAAAGAGTTTAATGGTCATGCACTATCAGTGTAAAAAGTTTTATACTGTCATTCAATCACAATTCACCATTAATATGACTTTTAAAGTATTTATTATAAAAGTCAACAAACTTACAATAAATGGTGATTTGTGATTGAAAGACAGTGTAAAACTATTTTACACTGTCAGTGCATGACCATTAAACTATTTTAAAAATATTCCTCCAAAATCAAATGAGACAACAAAAGTTTCTTTTTTACTTTAATTATTAAAAAAAATATTTTCCATTTAACAATCTAAGAAATCAAAGTGTTTTTTTGTAAGAACAAGCCTTGGATCTCATAAAGGGGTGCGATATATTTTTTTTAGTATTGTTGTCCATGATAGTCTTACTTGGCTCAAATTTGTTAAGAACAAGTTTTGGCTCTCATAAACAGGTGTAATATTTTTTATGTACACATATGATTGCAAGGAATATTTCTGGTCATTTAACAACACTAATCTCCATGAGGAGATCTAAATGCACTCAAAGGTAAGTTGATCCTTCCAACCAAATTTTTTCCATACACAGGTCAGGATTCAAACTCCTGATTACTTGCTTAAGGGACCCGAACACATCACTACTCGGACCAACTACTTGTTTCTAAACAGTTACGATATTGATTAATCGAGTTTGGGAGTTAAATGCACAAGGAGTATCACCTATTGTGCTTCTTGTCAAATTACGTTTTGCCAAACTATTTTAATTTTGCAAAGGCAAGTTTTTTTTGCCGAAAGAACTATATCTTTGGAAAAGGGAAGAATAAACTAAATACTCTTGGCCGTAACATATAGCCAAGGGTTCTTTTACACGGACCCTTTTCAGTACAAAAAACTATCAACGACAACCAATAATTTTTCTAGTACCTACTTCTTTGACGTATTTTTACTTTGACATATCTTTTATTTTTATCTAAAAGTACTAAAACAAGAAAACATAACCATATATATATATAATAGATGTTATCATTTTAATGCAATTACGAAGTACATATATAGAACCTACACCGAAGGTAACATATCAAACAGCTTGTTATCAATAATTCTCAGGGACTTCTGGTTGTTTTTGAGTAATCAATTTGATTAAACGCGTAATTAACAAGTTTGTATTATAATAAGTTCAAAAGAACTTAAAAAATCGTGCAAGCTCTTCGAATTAACTACACCCTTAATCATAGAGTCCCGAGAAGAATGGAATGCCTGTGGCTGGTAACCATGATCTCCCAGCAATAAAATTCTCAACCGTGAATTTGGATGCTTCGGTTGCACTTGTCATGACACGGTAACCACGCCATTTAACTCTCCCTCTTGTGGAACCCCTAGGACCAAGGTTGTTGTACTCTCCATAATACAAAGTCTCGAGGGCAAAATCGCCTTTCCACTCCAACCACCCTGCAGGGTCTACCAACGCATCAAGGTAAGTTTGCAAGAACACGGTTCTTGAATACTCCTTCCATGGCCTACCCAAGAAGGTTTTGAAGGAACTCAGCACAGGGACTAGGTCTTCAGCAGCCATAACACGCGAGTTCTGGATGGAAATCCCGGTGTTTTGATTTGGATCTGTTCTACCTGTTAGAAATGATTAGAAAAAAAAAAGTTTTTAAGTTAATAAATTAAAAGATTGTGTATTCAACAATTAGTACTGTTGAAGATCCTACATCGATTAGTGATATTGTCAAACAAGTATATAGGAATGAAAGGTAACCCTCACCTTATAAGTTGGTTTTGTAATGTTGAGTTAATCCCAAATCCGTATTCTAAGAAGTACCGTAACATAGTGAGCTACTTCCTTCATGCATTTAGCTTTATTTCCATAAAATAAGGGATTTGGTGGTTTCCAACGATGCTAAAGTAAGTAATCTTGATTTGTTTTGTGTCAAGATAAGTGTTAGCAACTCCACATTTTTTAACATTTCAAGACCCAGTAGACTATCTCAAACGGGTAGCTTGACTCTACAGGCCGAAGACACAGTAACTAATGCAGGGCAAGAAATCCCCTAACAAGGGGGATAATTCAAAGACACTAACACTCCTGTTAGTATATAATTATCTTATCACAAGGAAGATATCACAATATCTCAACTTATCCTATCAATTCTACACTTGAAATGGGTCTATAAAAGCAATGGGACTTCACATACTGGGTAGGACTTCTACCTTAGCCACCTTATACCTTTAACTTCAACTGATTTAAGCTTGTAAGTTCTTGCAATTAGCTTCCCCCCACTTTTTTGACTAGGAACTAGTCAATCAAAGCAGCCATCTAGGGACTAGATTGAGGGCCAGCTAGCATGTGAGAAACATGCTGCCTAACTAGGGCTTGAAGAAACATATTTTTAACATACTTTCTCTTATTGGTTAAAGTCCATGCAATAAGATTCACCGAATAAAGAATAAAACCCACATATTTAATGAAGTTCACGTAAATTTCATCTAATAAGAAAGAATGTGTTAAAAAGAAACATCAATTTTCTTATATTAGTTGTGTGAACTCTTATATTCTTTCTTCCTTTTACCTTGTGCTGTTATGGCATTTTTCTGTTTTTGCATTGGCCTTCTTGCGTATATGTTGCAGCTTTGGAAGACTACAGCGGCGTTGCCAAAGATGAAGTCCACTGTGCCATAAATGTGGCATTCCTTGTAGAACTGTCTTTGGGAGTGGACATAGAGAGTGTCTTGGTGGCCTTCAAATGCACAGCGATAGAAGACAGAGAGGTCAGCACCACAACGCAATGCCACTGCTTGGTGGTTTTGTGGGCCCGCCGTGTTGCGGAATGTGATGCCACGTGCAATGAATCCATCTCCTGTAATCGCTGTAAACAGTGGGAGTTTAGACCTTGTGATTATGGATTTTATTTTTTTTTGGCTTAATTACACAATTTACCACTCATCTTTCATGATTTTGTAAATTTTTTCATTCAATTATTTTAATTGCGTATTTTGTCACCTAATTTTCAAATTTTTTTACATTTTGCCACTTAATTATTTTAATTGCACATTTTGTCGTCCAACTTTCAAAATTTCGCAAATTTTGCAATCTTCTTAGTTGACCGCTGATATGACAATTTTGACTGCTAACGTGAGAATCAGCAGTCGACTTGTCATGTAAGCAGTCAACTTGCCACGTCAGCAGTCAAAATTTTCACATTAGCGGTCAACTAATAGGGGTGACAAAATGTGCAAAATTTTGAAAGTTAGATGAAAAAATGTGCAACTAAAATAATTGGGTGGTAGAATGTGAGAAATTTAAAAAGTTAGGTCGCAAAATATGCAATTAAAATAGTTGGGTAGCAAATTTTGCAAAATTATGAAAGATGGATGACAAAATGTGCAATTAAGCTTTTTTTTTTTTAAATTGATTAACAAAAGTCTATGATTTTTTTTCTCAAATAAAAAAAAAATTATAAACAGATTGCCATGAATACTCCAACCATCTACACTAGTATATAGTAACAATCCAGACATATAACTGTTTCAAGCAAAGAATTAAAAGTATAATAATATGCGTTGGCTTTTGTGTGGGTAAAACAATCAAACCAAGAAAAGCAGTCTTTATGAAAAGATAATGCCTTTAGGAAAAAGTTTTGGTTTTTTTAATGTCTTAGTTGGAGTGTAAATAGAAAAAAATATATTAAAAGAACTTTATCTTCTTAATGAGTCCATTTGACATAACTTGAGTTACTTAGAATATAAGATGGTTTCTAAATATAGAAAGTCTTAAAAAATTCTAAAAGAAATATATAATCTAGTTAAAAAGAAATAGAGAAAATAGGTTATGCACTGACGGTATAAAGCAGTTTTACATTATCATCTAATCACAACCCACTATGTATGGTAAGTTTGTTGACTTTTATAATAATTACCTTAAAAGTTATACCAACGGTAATTTTTGATTGATTGACAGTGTAAAACTGTTTTACACTAATAGTGCATAGCCATTAAACTCAAAGAAATAAGGTAATTATTGTAGAAAGTGTTTCCTACCGAAGAAAATGAAAAGTTTCAATTTTATGATAATTCATTTTGTGGATAAACCCTATATATTGATAAATAAATAAACTATATTTTTTATATTTTTTTTTTAAAAAAAAGAAAGAAACCATACTAGTATGATTTTTCTTTGACCAACATTATTAGTATCATCGGAACAAAGGTGGTGTCTCTTCGCTCTTAATTAAGAGTACATTTAACATGATTTAAAGAAATTATATGTTTTCATTCTAATTTAAAAATCGAATTATCGTTTTTATTATTTTTTTTAGTATCAAAATTACAGACTTGAAAATCTTCTTTTCTTTACGAATTTTCAAAACTCAAAGCAAAAGAGATGAAATTGTAACAAAACTCTTACCAACCGTTGCCGAATTAAAAGTGGTAGAACCTGCTCCAACACTTCTGCTACCAGAAATGATGGTGAGCCTTGTACCATCACCATACAGCATAATATTCTTCAAAGAATTCCCAATCTCAATGTTTTCATTGTAAACCCCTCGCTTAACATATATCACAAACCTCTTTCGACTCATCTTGGGGACTGCTTTCAAAGCTTCTTTGATGGTCTTAAAGTTCCCTGAACCATCTTTAGCCACCACAACATCTGGTGATAACGATGGTGACTCTAGAAGTTTCCTATCATTGGGTGACAACCATCTTGGGAAGCCATTTTTGTTAGTCTTCGGAGGAATTAATGAAGAAGCATTGTTAAGAGCCAAGAAGTCGCTTATGATCTCTGAGATATTCTTGTTGGGAATGAGGGGTAGAACATTGTTGCCAACCCCAAGCTCTTGGAACCCGGTTTGGCATGTGTCAATGTTGGTTAAGGCTGTGCTAAGCCATGTTTGGAGATCATAGCTAGTGCTTTGTTTGGTAGGATTAAGTGCTTGGTTGAGGATGTTGATGGTGTCTTGATAGAGGGTTATGCAATCTGACCATGCTGCTTTTTCTTGCTTGCTTTCACATTTGGAGCCCAACCACATGATGTGAATTTGGGCTTTCACTGATTGGTCCATCGCAATTCTAAGGATGAGGTTCTTGAATTGAAATGCACTTTTTGGGATACCATCTTGAAGGTGATGATGGTTTGTTGTGGCAAAATGTTTGCATGTTTGAGGATGTGGGGTTTTATTACACCAAAAATCAATGGCATTAGAGAAAATGCTTGAAAGGGCCGGGGAAGACAGAGAAAACAAGGATAGGAAGACAATGATTAGGCCAAGACTTTTGGCCATTGTTGCTAAGCTTTCTCTGAGCTAGGTAAATAATGATAGAGTTAATGGTCATAACACTGTTAAGGGTTCTTGTTATGTATAGGTTAAAAGAGACTCAAAACTCAAAAGAAATTAACGCGGTGATTACAATTTACAGCCGGCAAGGTTAATTTGTAGATGAATGAAAGTGATGGTGTAACTTCCATAAATTCAACAAAAAATTGTTCGAAGATCATATATTATGCCAATACACATAGTTTTCGGGTGTATCAGATACAAATATATGTATGTACGTATAATATTGACATTTAAATAATTAATTAATATAATTTTATGTTTGCTTATGAAAAACTTAATTATATGTTGATCTCATGACGAACGTTGAAGGCTGTGTAGATATATCAACTAGCTAAAGCAATATTAAATTGATTTTGACTGATCTAGCTCTGTTAAGTATATTTCTTGGTGTTGCCAAAGGGCAGTAACGTATTGATTGGGTTGATCAAATGAAATACTTTCAAACACATAATAATCATCATAGAATTGCATATGCATGAAATGCGTATATATGTGTTTTGTTGTTTACCTTTTTTTTTTTTTTTTTGGTTACAAAGTCCCTTGCGTTATATACCTTACATTAAGGTGAAAAAACAAATAAAAAAAAACTGTAGAGTGTATTTTTAAAAATTTCATAGAGCAATAAATTCCAGCAATATATATACATGTGGTGAGTATGATACTGGATATATCTTGCAAATTTATTATACGAGGATGACCCTAAACAAGGTATGATGAGCCTCTAAACTCTTACGTTGATTCGGACATGTGCTTGGAACAGCCTAAGAAGTAGTATATAACCTTTTCCCTAGCTAACTATCCAATATCTCTGCTAGCCTACAACCTCACTACCAAAGCTAGAGTTACCTATATTGCCCGCTTATATTTAATTAACCACCAGACCCAAAGATACACTTAGATCAGAATATATATCATAATGATAGATAAATATTGTTTAATTTGTTGTTCCATTGGACTGATTTTCATTGTAATGTCTTTAAGTCATTAATTGTCCTATTTAAAGGTTGAAGTCTATTAGCTAACCTATTAAAAAATAGATTTATTTGTTTGTTTAAATGTTTTATTCTAATTTAATTTTTAAATGAACTATTAGATTAGGTTAATGAGGAGTGTTAGCAATACACTCTCTAACACACACTTTTTAACACATACTCTATTATTGGTTAAAATTTATTGAAAATTACAAAATTATGAGAGAAACTCATTAAATAAGAAGGAAAACTCACAAAAAATTGTGATTTTTAATAAATTTCAATTAATAGTAAAAAGTGTGTTCCAAAGGCTGGTGTTAGAAATTAAGTATTACTAGCATTTCTCATAGTTAGGTTGATTAGGTTTAGATTTCTAAAAAGGTTAAGCTTGAAAAAAAGTTCACATTAAATAAGTACATAAGTTTATGACTTCTTTTGTTGAAACATACGTTAGACTCCTTTAAGGCAAAGTTTTATTAATTTAACTCATTTCACCCCTACCTATCACTCCAATGGTGGTTCTTCTTATTCTCATAAACATATTCATAAATTCCACAAGGTCATGTTGCTCTTAGGAGATTAATATAGACGAAATACATTGTACTGCTTTCCTAAGAACTCTTAAGTGGCAAGCTTTAGAGTAGTTCCCTCTCTCGTTCTCTCTCTATCTCTTTTTCTCACTACAAGAATATAATGTGTTAGAGTCAAAAACACAGTGTCAATCACAATACTTACATTATTGTCGGCTTGGCCAAAGCTAAAGTGATGTAAGAAATTGTGAGAGTTATTTTTCTATTTTTTTAAAACTATTCTCTATCCAATTTAGCATCAACTAGGCTAACTCTAAAGAATTTGAGTCAACACTACATTGTTCATCATCAATTACAGTATTCTTGTAACACCCTTAATTGTCAACATTTTTGTAACTCAAATTCGAGCTCTAATAGCTTAGTAGTAGCAATTAAGGTAGATTTTTTTTTAAATCCTTTAAAATCGAAATTGTAGCATAATATAAAATGTGAAATCTTTTTTCATGTAAAATGAAATAAGAGTTTTACTACCAAACCATTAATAAAATACTATGATAACAAATACCAATAAAAATGAAATACAATTTAAAACTCTACAAAAATGCAACTACATATTCTTGACACGAAAAGAGTTTACATTACATTCTAATGACATTACAGCACAGTCTACTACAAACTGGATACTCCTTTAGATTAGAGCATTACCATTCTAATCCCAAGGGAATACCAGTTTTGACACCACACCAGATTATTTCGACATCTGGTATTATAGAATCAAACCATGAACTCGTCATTCTATAAGAACAGGTCTTTTACATCTTCAACTACGCTTCCACCACGCCACTCTGATACCATCTTAGTTGGGGGTGGTAAGCCTTGTGATCCATGTAGTACCTCAAGCTAGTGTGACTCTTTTGTCAATACCACGTATTCCTAAGCCATGTACCTGCTCACGTATAAATCAAAAGGCAATTTGCTCCCTATTTCCGTTCCAAACATCCGCAAATGAAGGAAGGGACGAATTAATCAAGGACAAGAACCAGACAATTTGAAACCAAGAAATCAAATAAACCGAGAGACCCACCCAAACCATAGTTCATATCATAAAATTAGTATGACAGACATTAACAAAGCCATATCATACAATAAATTATAAAACCATGTATTAAACATTACAACATTTAGTAAAGAGCACATTCACAATTCATAATAAATTATCACAGCATATGTAAATATCATAGTCATTATGCACACATAATGCATCCCATTCCCATGCTACACACAAACAAAGATTTGATGTATGACCTATCGTCTTTCTTTTCAACCCATCAATCATTCTATCAAGTTACTCAATAAATCCAAATGATAGCACTACAAGTTCGTCTGTACTACTACCATCCGTAATTGATGCATCCCATACCACACCAATTCGGGGTTTTATTGAGACACTCATTAATGCAATGCATGTGGGCCCACAATCTACTAAGTGTTCATCAATATCCATGGGAAGTGACTAGGAGTACATATACCTCTCTCACACCAAGGTACAATCCCCCTCATCATCAAGGGAATGAGCAATCTTTCAACTCAGAACATTCATAGTCCAAACAGAGGTATACTCTTACACCAATCCTGGAATGCTGAGCAGGTGTCGAGGTTATCAAGCTTGGTCAGGCGAATATCCCAGCTCAAGGGCCCTACCCTAGTCATTGGAACCTTCACCACTCGATACCTTACCCCCAAGACCTCATAAGTAGGTCCCTGTCTTTCATTCCTCAGCATACCAAACTGTGGCTTCCCCATCCATAACACATGCCATCAATGCATGGTTCACAACATCAATATATATGCGTATGATGTATGAACATCCACAAGAATAATATATTCAATTATAAACATTCATACTTTTCTATAAAATTTAACAAAACCTCCTCTATTTTGGTACATTCCATCACATCTCTCATTAGGCATGGACAATAAATCAATAGAGGGAAACCATGACCAACATATCCATTCCATAATTTCATTCATTTTATTAAAATTGTCAGCACAATCAATTGGCCATTTATAGGTATCATTCACATCACATCTTTCATCAATTCAATTGTATTTCATTTTTAATGCCACCATCATAGACTAAATCAATCATTCAGTCAATTCAATTCACTTAAACATATTTTCGTTGATCATTATCCATTCATGCTATTAATTGCCAATTAACAAAAGGATCTTATTTCTTGGTTCAAGAACTCACATCTCATTAACAAACCAATGCTTATTATAATTAAAAGATACTAATTAATCTACACTTGTTCTATCCCAAATTATATTTTGATTACCAATTTGATGATTCAAATTATCTATCCATACTATAAAACACAAAGCTAAGCTTTAGGAATATCAATTACATCATAAGCAATTTTTTTGTTTTCTATTATATTGTGATACCCTGTCTTTGTTGATTGTTTTGGCATAGCAAATGCATTTTTCTTCCAACCATATTTTGCAGTCTTAACCTTGAATATGTCTAGTTTCTAAATATAATTTTTCCTAATTTTTATAAAATCATTTAAGAGTCCAATTGATCACTTTTTCGTGGCTGGTTGCTGTCAGAATTCGATAGAACAGCAGTCAATCAAAAATTCGCCAAATATTCATCACATGGAATTAGAGTACGAAATTTTACAAGGATATTCTAGATATACAGAGGCATCTCTATACAAAAAATTATGCAAAAATTCCAACCACACAGGAATTTTTACACGAAAAACAGAGACTGTTCTACTGCAGTAAAAATTCAGCAACTTATAATTTAATCTTTAAGCGTTGTAATCAAGCAATTGACATATATTCCAAGCAATTCCCTTATCAAGAACATCATACAAGGCCTAACTAAGCTCTATGTGGCCAATCATGCAAGCACATCACAATTAGAATCCTCAAGAGTCATACAAATGAAATTGACAACACACAATTTAACAAAACCACCATCTAGGCCATTACCATTCTTGAAATCAAGTTAGTCTAGTTTCTACCTCCTTACCCATAGTGACCTGCGGCTGTCCACAAGAGGGAAGGAGAGGGCTTTGCAAATTCATGCTCTAATCAAGTTCCTAATTGTACAATCAAGACCAAATAAGCTTCAATTAGTGTTCTATAACAAAAACTCCTTGAGAATTTGAAGAAATTTCAAGAGGAGACAAAGAGGGATTGATGGAGAATGGTAGATGGTGAGGGTGATGAATTTATGGAGGAGAAAGAGGAAGAAGAAGAGATTTCACTCACCTTAGCTTGGTCACCAATGGAATCAAAAGATTTGGGCCTTGAGAAAACGTTGGAGTTTTGAGAGCTTTGGAAGGAGAATGGAAGAAGTGAAGATGAGGGTTTGGGATAAGGAGGTGCTCGTTGGTTTATAGAAGGTAGGAGAAAAAATATCAAGTTTTTAACCTCTAAGTGTTAACATGTGTCACTAAAATATTCTATGTTTGTTTTAATTTCGATTCAACGGGCTTAGAGAGAGTTGGAGTTAATGGCATTAGACTTAATCTAGTCCCTCTCTAATCACATATCTAAGATATCTCTGCAAACAAAGTTAAAATAACTAGTTTATTTTATAAGTCATTTTATGAGCTATTTATGAATTTATTTTTAGAAAACTATTATAGAGATCTTAGTTTGAGTTCTCCTTATTCAGGTAGGGTCTAGACACACTAAGGAACCTTCAAATTTTTTTTTTGTAATTTTTAAAGCTCATTTAGTATTTCTAATTGTGCTCTATAAGTGCCTGTAAATACTTTTTATTCATATATACTAAATCATAAAAATTCTCGAAAAAAATTCAAAAAATTCATGATAAAGTTCTAATCATTTTTCTAAGCTTAAAAATTGTTTTTCTTAAATTTTTTGACTATTCTACAATTTATCTCTTAATTATCTTTCTTTATTCTAATTTCTTAATTGCAATAAATCTAATTTCATTTATAAAATTACCAAAAATTACTTTTATTTCTTAGATACCTTTCTAATATTATTCAAAGACTAAAATATATTTTTCTCTACTTTAGAAATGTCTCTGCTATTTATTTAGACATTTCTATATAATTTCAATTATTACCTTTATTATTGTTGTTATTATTAAGTCTAGATATTATTTATTCATTGAAGCTAAATCAAAGCTTTCAAAATTTATAAATCTCTATCTAGACTTTTGATTAATATCACAAGACAATTAAACAAATGAAAATTATTAGATAATTATTTAAGTAATATTTTGAGGATGTTATAATTCTCATTTAGTGGACTGATCAATGCTAGTATGTATTACTAATTCTAAAATGTATTCCTGTGATTTCTTCCTCCATCTCTCTCTCTCTCTCTAATATCCCTCTCCTCGGTGCATTCTTTCTCTCTCAACACACACCTCCAACCATCTTTGCTTATTTCAAGATATAGTTTTTCTTTCACTAACTTTCTTTCTTTCTAATAGCACCATGCCATCTTCTCCAGCACCGTGTCACGGCTATCCATCTCCACCACACTAAGGCTACCAAGGCCTTAGGGTGGTGAGAGTTTCAAAGAGGTGGATGGGATGATGAGGCTTTAGGTGTGACAAGATGTTGTTAAGGGTAAGACCCAGGTCAATGTTAGGACATTGTGAATTTGTCCTCCAACTTCTAACATGGTTTATTGTCGCTTATTCAAGAGTCTCCAACTCCTTCAAGTAACAATGACAAGTGTTAATGTGAGGAGGTCACTGCTAGTTGCAAAACATGGTCAAAGCTTTCTACATACGTGAGCAGGTCTCCAAGGCTTATAATAGGATTGCAATAGCTGAAGAGGTTTATGGTCAGTTGCAAAGCATGGTCAAAGAGACGCAACAATGCATCACAACTCTGTAGTGTTAGTTAAGCGGTGGTTCCTACAATGTTCGCCAACCTCTTCACCATCATCATTATAAAGATGATGACCATTCGCTAAAGGCCTTATTAGTTTATAGAAGAGTTGGAAGCCCCTTCAATTTGTAGGTAGCAACAAGATAAAGGTCTACCTTGGCTCATGGCTCATGGTAAGTAAAAGATCATTTTTATCATTTTAAATGTTCATGACATAACTGTCTAAATGCTTTGTTTCTCAAATAAAATTGTCTAACGCTTTGTTTGGAAGAGAAGAAAAGAAGGGGAAGGAAAGAGGGAAGGGAAAGCACATTCACCAAAAAAACTTTCCTCCCTTTGACATGGAAGAAAACAAGAGAGGAAAGAAAAAATAGTGTGGGTCCCGCTCTAAAATTCTTTTTCTCCAATTTGAGAAGAAAATAATTATTAAGGGTTTAAAACTAATAAAGTTACTACTATACCTTTATGATGACAACAAATATAAATAACATTAATATTTTTTAAAAATTATTATTTTGTTTAAAGGAATAAATAAATAATTTTAAATTTATTAATATTTTTAAATTTATCTTTAAATCTATCATGAGTTTTATTGATTTTTTTTCATGAACAACTTATTTTTTCTTTTCTATTATATAGTATAGACATTCACTATATAAATAAATAAAAATAATTTTCTTTTTTGCATATTTTATTGTTGTTTTATTTAATAGATAAAATAAATATTTTAAATTTATCTTAAATTTTGATGTAATATTTATTTGTTATATTTTTATTCTCTTTATTATATCTCTTTTTACTTTGGGGTATTTATTTCTTTTTGTAAATATACTTCTTTCTTTCCTCTCACTCTTTCTTTCTTTTTTCTCTCCTACCAAACAATTAAACAATCATCTCACTTTCTATTCTTTTTTCTCTTCTCACTTTCTTTCCTTTCACCTTGTTTCTTTCATAAACCAAACAAAGTGTAAATGTAATGCTAATAAGTTGTTGCATTGCAGCTAAATGGTGGAGAAACTATGGATCACATACTCCATATTTACAAAATATTGTCATTAAAGTGTTGAGTTTGACCTATAGCTCGTTAGGATGTGAGAGTTGAGTTTGACCTATTGCTCATTAGGATGTGAGAGGAATTGGGGTATCTTTGAGCATATAAGTATTTCTCAGTTGTCAAATTACTTCATTTTAAAGAGCTCCATGTAAAAATATGAAACTAACAGTTTTTGATTAAATAGATTAATTCTAAAAAGAGAAACAGACTTGAACAAAAAAGGTTGCATGATTTGCTTAATATAAGGAGAAATGGTTGAAAAAAAGAATAACCCATTTAAAAGAGATTATTTTAGTTCATAAATTCCCAAATGATAAAGATTGGCACCTGAAACATTATGTGGGTAGATCTTAGCACATTTTAAACTATGACCTTCTATATAGAGAATGAAGTTTGTAAGGATAATTAGATTTAATCTCAAAACAAAAAAAAAAGGCCCACTATTAACCAATAATCAGGCAAACCATTACACTAAAACCTAAGAGAAAGATAATAAGCCATGACAGTAATAATATTGTAAGCATATAAAATTAATCATGCCCAAAATTGCCACATAAGATGCCTCCAAAGCCTTTGGGGAAGGGTAGTGTCGCAACATCTTCAGACACATCAAACATTCAACCATGTACTCATATAAAGATAGATAGAATAAAATGTTCAACCATATATAAAATGCATGTTATATGTTAAATCAAAACAAAAACCTTGTGGAGGAGAAGAGAGGTTTTGACAACTTTAATGCTATCATCACTTGGAAGTCTTGTTGTACAAATCTTGAAAAGAAAACAAGATTAGGATTAGTGGTTTGATTCCTTGCAATGACAAAAGGATGTTAAAAGTGCATTAGTCTTATTATCATCCTATCAATCACTTATATAAATGCATTAAAAATTCAAAAGGAAAAATTTTTAAAATGCGGAAAATGAAAACTAGTATTGTCCCTTTATCATACTTGTTTAACATCTTGAAAAACGGGTTTGTAGCAATCAAAAGGATTCCTCAACAAGCTCTAATGGGAAAAATAACATAAACCCATATCAGATAAAAGCAAAAAAGGCAAAATCTTTAACCTAAAAATAGAAGAAAAAAAAGACGAAATACTATTGCCTTCTCTTGATAGTTAAGGCATAAGTATATCTTGTTCTAGTAGGGAGCACAAATCCTACATCTTTTCTTATACCATCGATGAAAATAAAAAAGAAAAAAAAGTCACGAAGATTAAAAATAATGAATTGGAAGGCATTCAATTGGAAAGACCAAAAATGAATACCCATCTTCCCCGAATTCACAAACTTTCTTCTTTTATAAACATTTTTTTTTTCAATTCTTTGGTGGAAAACACAAAAGATGAAAAATTAAAAAAAAAAAAATAAGAATGACCTTTCCTTCTCATTTTTAGTCATTCCTTTGTGCTACCATCACCTCAACACTACCACTAAACATTGCAAGCCACCATCAGCATCGCCAACACCTTTGACACCTCCCATTAAAGCACTACCCCATCATCAAAACCACCAATACCATCAATGACACCTCTTATCAAAGCACTACTATCATGCACCACCTCTTCACATCCACAACCACATTAGAACAACCAATACCCCCACGACCTTGATCCCATCACAAACCTCAATCTGCACACCTAGATTGGCGAGAAAGATGCAAAGCGATGCTAGGGTAAAAGTAATCCAAAAATTAACTAGGACAACTTCTCAATGTAAGGTTTCTGTTAAGTTGGAAACTTACAATGATATAATCGATCAAGTTTGGTTACCTATGGGTCATTTTAAAATTAAGCTCAATTGTATACACTTATTTGAAACCTTTTCCTTTCACCCAATTAGTGAATTACTTGCCAACCCAATTTAATATTCCTATCAATACTAATTCAATTTTAGTTTGTTTGGGCTCTAGCAAGTGATGAAATTTTGCTCACCCTTAGTTTTTCCTTTGCAATAGTATAGAGAAAGAAACCCTTAAAATACCTATTTCAAGGTGCTTTCATCTTTTTTTTAAAAGAAAAGATGTTTGAAATAAAAATTTTCTTTAAAAATTTCATAATAATGGATTTTTAAAATGTAAAAATTTAATATCTAATTTTTTTTCAATTTTAAAACAATAAGTTCTAAAAGGACTTAATAAATGTTATGCTCTTATTTTTTTAATTTAAACAAACAAGTTCTTACACTTATGTAAAAGAAAGAGTAATTTCCTAAATTTTTCTATAGAAACAATAACCATTGCTTTTAAGGAAAAAAATAAAAGGAAAGAAAATGAAGGATAAGAAAAAAAATTTCAAGATTTAAATGAAGAAATAAAAAAACTTAGAATTTTTTTTCATTTCCTACTTTCCCTATGTTATGCCATATATATATATATATATATATATTCACAAACAATAAGAGTTCATGAAGAAGATGGAGGGTTTTTTAAGAAGTGTAGAGGTTTTCAGTTATGAAATTTTCCAAAATTCAAGGTCCAATTATTTATAACCTAATGTGCATTTAAACTCTTAGGCCTACGAGGAGTGTTAACAACATGCTCCTCCTAAGATACTTTTTCTTATTGATTAAAAATTATTGAAAATTACAAAATAATGAGAGAAAATCATTAAATAGGTTGTGAGACCCACAATATTTTGTAATTTTCAATAAATTTCAACCAATAAAAAAGAGTGTGTTCAAAAGAATATGTCAAAGAGCATATTCCTAACATTTCTTAGGGCCTACACAATTGCAAACCAAACCAAAGAAAGGCCCAATTATCAAAAGGTCAAGTCCATTGTTACGGGAAGCCTAATATAAGCGACCTTAAGGAGCCCATCAACAATTGCACACAATGAACATTGGATTTTGACTCAACCTCAATGAGTGATGAACAACATAAAAATTCTATAAGTTGGCATCTCAAGTCAACATAAACAACCAATGTAGGGGACAATTGTTCTTAACTAGGACTTGACCCAACTATACAGCCTATGGGATACTTATGAGGTTGACCCAAAGTATCATCTTGCTACAAAAGCCTCCCTGAGTTTCAACATATGATGGATGCTAACAAATTGTTTCTGAAATATTTCTAACCAATTAACAACCTTAAACAACCTTTTGAACATTCCAAAAAACAGGTATAAGCCATTGGAACTATATTTCTTACCAAATGGTAAGTCAAACATACCTATAAATATCTCAAATTCAATGTGAGAGGTATGTTTTCACTCTAATTATCACCTCTTGACTTTAATCTCTTACCGATTTGAACGTGAAAGTCCTTACAAGTGACATTGTTGATGTTGCCAAAGTTCACATCCATTATCGTGATTCGCTACCCCTGATTCACCATTGATTTTGTCTACATGAAGTTCAAAATCCTTTTAGGTTCACTCCTAACTAATGTTGATTAATAATCAATACATTAGATTACAATGTATAATCAATTATCTCTATTTATTATTAGTCATGTTATTAACTTTAGAGGAGCCAATTTCTTTAGTCATGACCTTTTCTCAATTCAACAATTTTTGGCATTATTACTTTTTGGTTTTCTACTTTTCATCTTTCAGCATCTTTTCAACACCTAATGATCGCTTTAATTATTATTTCAATAACCTTTACATTTGTCATTGTTTTTCAAAATGCTCATTCTATATAATAAATAAGTTGAAAAACATGATTCTTGAAATTGTAAAAGATCAATTTCAATTCAATAACCCTCAAATTTGTAATTATTAATTATTACATTACAAACCTTTACCAGATTTTAAATATATATTCAAATCCATGATGCTTAGTGTGAACACCCAATTTCGTTCGAGTAATTAAAAATTAAAAAATAAGAAAAAACAAAATAAAAAGAGAAAAAAACAAATGAAAAGGAGAGAGAAAAATCAATAAAAATGTTTATGTGGTATTAAATTTGGTTTAATCAAAAATAAGAAAAAAGTTTTGTTTGTTCATAAAAAGTATAAAAAAATAAAATACAAAATATGAGAAATTTGGAATTAAAAAATAAAAAAAATGATAAAAACAAGTAAAAAGTAAAAAAAGAAGTTAAAAACATAACATAACATAACAATAAGAATAATTAAAAACCAAAATCAAATCAATAAAAATCCATTTACCATTTATTTCATAATATATCTTTGCTTCTTTCATTTTAAGTAATAATAATAATAAAATTTTAGAAAATCTGTTAATCAACAAATCATTATATATAAAAATAACAAAACATAAATTTCTTTCTTTTTTACCTTTTTTTTACACTCACGCAAGTAACTCTCTTCTTATGACCAACTTTCTCTCTCTCTCTCATGCACAGACTACACATTCACACACAATCATGTTTTTTTACTCTCTCTCCTCTAACAAACCTCATTCCACCTTTTGCTTACATTCTCGCACGTACACTATTGTAGAAAAGGCTTTTTAAATCGGGTAAAAAAGACTTTTTAAATCGATTTTTCAACCAATTTAAATACAGCCGATATAAAAAGTATGGTGATTTTAAATCGTAATTTTAACTAAGTTAAAAACACTTTTTAACTTGGTTCACTGGAACTGAGTTAAAAACTTCTTCCAAAGATGAAAGAAAATTTCCCCTTCTGTGTCTTCCATTATTGCGTCGTTGCACATCAAAAGCATCATCACCTCTCATCATTCTTCTCCCAAACTTCACTCAACACTACCCCTCTAACCTCTCATTTAACCCCAGCTCAAGACCTTTGTTCTCAACCATTACACCCACGATAACTTCACCAACTTCATCCAAAATGTCATTGCTTAACCCCGTCCTCTTCAACCACACTCAGGTGACAGTGTTGCTACTTTGTAAATCCATTTTCTGTCTCATTGCTTGTGTTTTACACTGACTAATCACTGTTTCCTTTGCCTTTTGTTTTATTAAACCTTTTCTTTTGTTATTTTATTAGTCCATGTTATGGTGCTTCTATTACATATTCTGGTTTTTGTGTTCACTGCTAATGATATATGCTTGCTGGTATATATATTTGGATTTTGAGCTTCCTAACATATTACCATGGAGTAATATGTTGGTGTAGATGCATATTAATTGTGCTAGTGAAATACCTCACAGGATTTATTTTGAAAAAATTGGTTCTGTGTAATGTTTTAAAACTCAGACCAGTCATCGACTTGGTCAGGGCACTGGGTCATTGGGTCAGTGGTCGAACTGAAGGGTTACTAATTGAACCGCATAACCCAGTCTCAATTAAAAAAATTTAAAAATATTCATGACATATAAATTTCATACCTATAAAATTTATTAAATTAAATTTTAATGGTGATGTGTAGCCTAGGAATAAATAAAAAATCAACAATGATATTTGAGATGAGGGTGAAGGAAGGAAGGACTAAAAGTTATGCATTCAGGTCAAACAAACAAGAGCAAGTGAATGAAAGTTACGCATTCAGGTCAACACAAGAAACATTTATATTGTATATATATGTACATTCGGATTTACGATTTTGGTGATTATTATCATTTCACATATGAATATTTATTTTTCATAATTAAAATTCATAGTAAATAAATATTTTTAAATATTTAAATTATATTATAAGTTGGGATTTCTATTTTTTTCGATAGTTATAGTTAAAACGGCATTGTTTCATACTTAAAGAAAAAACAAATATCTTTGAACCGGTTCGGTTTAACCCACCAATTCACAATTCAACCAACCGGTTCATCTGTCAACCACAAAACCCGCTAAGTGGTTCACACCGGATCAATGACACGTCTAATCCAATCATCGACTCGGATCGGTTGCACCACCGATTCCTGGTTCGACCAGCCAATCGAGCCGGTTTTTAAAACATTAGTTCTGTGAATAATAAGGCTTTTAAAAAATAATAAAAATAAAAGATTAAATTAATATTCTCTTTTTGTGTTGTGTGAGTTTTGTTGTAAGTGAAAACTTGGCATGCTTTTCGGTTTCATTTACTACATGTTATTATTGGTGTTATTTCACTACGGGTTATCCCATATTCATTTTCATTTCATTTAGTGATAAGCATGGTGCATTTTGAGTTTTGGATCACGTCCTTAAATTTACAAAAAGCATAGCATAAAATGTGTTCCTGAATAAAGCTTGATGCAATTGATGATTAATAAAAATCTCAAATGAAGTAGATATATATATATATATATATATATATATATATAATCACTTTCTTCCCTTCTTTTATTATATTTCATTCCTTTTTAAAAAATAATAATTAACTCTCCAAAATAAAATTAAAACACTTCTTTCTTTTTCTTCAAAAGATAAATAAATAAATAAATAATAACAAACAATAATAAAATTAAATATGACCACTTTGGAAGTACTTTTTATTTGGTCATTTGATAAATTTGACACATCTGAGTTATACAACTTGGTAATGTCAAGTTTAACAATTAAAAAACAATAATTAAAAAATATCAACACACAATCTTTTTCTATAAAGAACTACATGAGTTGATTTCTCATTGCATTGAAGGATACATAGAAGTAGGAGATCACTCCTGTCGATCTTAAAAACAATAAAATTTAATCTTTTTCAAAAAGAAAATTTCTAAAATTCTCTTGTTGCGACAAACGGTGACTCCACTGGGGACTTATTTTAGAGAATTAAGCCCGACATGATTAGATGTACAAAATTATTTCTTTTTCTTTATTTGTTTCTCCTCTTTGCTTTTTTTATGTATTTTATCTTTCTTGTTTAATTATTCATTTGTTATAATCATTAGTGATTGTACATACGTTTACTTGGATTGAACCCTAGGGTAGATGACTTATATATTGTAATGTCGTGTTTTTCTTAATGTGTGATTTAGTGCTTTAATAACTAAAAAGTGGAAATTAATATATGATCTTGGTGTGATTAAAACGAATAAATAAGTTGTTGTTGTGTGGTTGTGGTTTTGTGTTGTTGTCTTGGAATTATTGTCTGAATTTAGGAAACTTGTGGAAAATGTTCTTGAGCCAAAGTGAGAGTGTCGGTTGTATTTTATTTGGGTTGCTGAGGGAACAACAGTGTTAGACCAGTTGTGAGCCTTAGGGAGTGGTTAGATGGACCATGGGCTTTAGTGGACCTAAAGTCTTCGTAAGGCCTAGCGGAGCTTAAAGACACTAAGACCCCCCCTTTCCCCTTTTTCCTCTCATTTGCTAAACCTTCCGAAGACACTATCCCATTTTCTCAATCTCTCTCAAAACCACCAAGAGTGTAACAAGATATCAAACCTCAATTTCGTGTCCCTGTGTTGAGGAGGGTGGACTTCTTCGAAGATTTGGCTCAAGAGTCTGTTTTTCCACATTCTCCTCCTTCCCCAAATTCGGATTCAGAAGCTCCAAGAGGTAAGGGAAGCTTTCGTTGAATAATTGTTGTATAGTTGTTGTTGAATGTGAATATGGCCTTGAGTTGTGTTGAATTCAGAGTGTAAATGAGTTTAATGGAACTTTCATTTGAAAATGGGCATTCCTTAAATGTGTGGTGATTTGTTATTGATTTGTTGCAATGGTATGAAATATGTTGAGTATGCTATTGAGGATTGTGGTGTGCTGTTGTTCGACCCTTGTGGGGCTGATTTGGGGTGTGAGTGAGTAAAAAGTTTGGATTTTTGGGATTTTTCGAAGAGAGATTATGTTTCTATCATCTGATAGTCACTGAGCGACTAGGGCTCTTGCTGAGCGAGAATGTCCCTAGGAGTGAAATGAGGCTGTCAGGTTTATGGTTCGCTGAGCGAGTGTTCATGAAGATTTGGAAAATTTCCAGAAGATCATTCACCGAGCGAATGCGAGGCTCACCGAGCTAGTATGGACATTCCAGAATCTCTGGAAGTGATTTGCTGAGCGAGTACTAGGCTCGCTGAGCTATTTAGGACCCTGTAGAGTTGTTGCTCTCTATTGCGTGTGTTTCGCTGGGTGAGCGATGTGTTTGCTAAGGGAAGAATGGGTGTAGTTCTGGCTGCTCTCTGTAGTGGCTAGTCACTAAGTGAGTAGGTGGCTCGCTGAGTGAATTGTTGTTGGCATGGATTTGGAGAAAGTTCCAAGAACAAATTCGCTGAGTGATCCTAAATGTCGTTGAGCAATAAACTTTGGGGATAGGATGTTCGCTAAGCAAAACTTATGATCGTTGAGCGAAAACCTTCGTGAGGGAAAGTAGGCCCTTTGTATGGAAGATTTTTATGGGTCGCTGAGCGAGTTGGATAGTCTGATGCTGCTTTATTTGAGAGTTAAGTGTATCAAACAGAGTTGAGAAGGGCTCTTGGTGAAAGCCTAATGTGAAACTTGTTGAGAATGTAGGAGGAGTGGCAGGTTGTTTGGATAAGACCTCCACTTGTTGTAAATGTTGTTGTTTTGAGTTTTCATTCATGGGAATGGTAGGTTGCTTGAATAAGACCTCCACTTGTTGTGAATAACATTATTATGTGAGATTCCTCATAAGGTGGGCTGCTTGGATAGGACCTTACCTGTTGACCATACATAAGGATAGATTTAGGCCTGCATGGGGTTTATAGTAGTTGTTGGACCATAGGTGATGCTGAGTAGGCCACGTGGTGTGTGTGCTACCTTATATATATGTTGATTGGTTGATGTTGTGTTGTGATATATGCATTCCATGCATATGTTGTTAGATGAGGTTGTGTGGACCTCAAGCCGTAGTGCGAGTAGGCATGGAAGTTGGCTGGTTGACAAGAGCTGCGACTTAGACAGGCCTCCAACCTAGTGCCTGGATAAGACGTAGAGTCATAAAGATGGGCCATAGGGGATGAGTGGATGGGCGATTCCGCAGGGCGCCAAGGTAATGCAAACCTTGAGTTGCGGTGAGCCACCACCCACATACACTTATCCCGACACACCATTAAATCCTATCCGTAGATTAGAGTTTAGGAATCCCTGAATAAGTGCTAGATCTTCATGGTAGGGGGTGAGACCTGGCTAATCGCTCGAATTGTTGTGAATCTCTCGAGAGTTGTGTCATCATGCATTGGCATAGTTGCGGTGGTCTTGTCGTATAATGGGGTTCTGAGTTGAGAACCTTTTGCTATATGATTGTATGCCATGTGCATGTGAGTGGGTGTTGGAAACCGTGGGTGACTTCTTTAGTTTTATATGTTATGTTGTTATTTTAGTGAGCTTACCCTTGCCTTGTGCTTTGTTATGGTTGTTCTGTTGATGCTATTGTATTGGTGTGACTATGATGATCATGTCCGATGGCGTAGGAGCAACTGGCGAGGCTTCAGTAGACCCAACTTCTCAGAGCTAAAGGGGGAGCTATGGGTTGGGGTAAAGTGACGCGAGGAGTCGTGCTTTTGTTTTATTTTGTGGTGTATCTTGTTTCATTCTTTTGATGGGGTGTATAGTGTGACCAGCTTAGGGAGTGCATCTTGTATCCTTTTCCCCTTTTGATGTATATTCATTTATGTTGGCTCTAGTATTATCCCCCTAGTTCTTTGGTTCTTTATGCGTTGTATATATGTACTTGTATGTTGGCTTTAGGAGAGATGGATGGACCTCTCAGCACGTGTATATACTGTTTTATATACATATGTTTCTATTATCATGTTTCCATGAGCTAGTAGAGTATGGTAGAGTGGTATAATAGCGACAGCGGGTCGTTACATATATTATATATGTGGTTCATTTGTTCCTTTCATACACTACACCTACACTTTTTTTTCACACTTACGAGTGGGGTCCTATACTCAGACCTGAGTGCTGCCTAGGAAGTAAGAGGTGATTAGTGATAGCCACTTTAGAAGTACTTTCTATTTGGTTATCATGAAAACCTCATCTAAAGCGTGTCTCTTTCGCGAATGCCCACACTTTGGACATACTTCTTATTTGTGGTCGCATTCCGAAATGAGTCCTTAGCTCTAAAAGTTAAGGGACCTTTTGTAATGGAATTACCTCCTATTGATAAGGCTCATATATTACAACACCATTAACCCAATTAGGACATAAATAGAGCATTTCCTATTCCTTGCATGTAAATAACATGGTATGATCATCATTAGAAATATTAAAGAAAAAAAACATTTCATTCATCATCTCTTTTTATAAAATAAATAAAAAATAGCATTATCATTTTCTCCATAACATCATCTCATCCATTGCAATTAAATAAAAAAAAATCATAGCCATATTTTCACCTTATCATTATTTCATCTAAAAATAATATCGTTCTCATTCATCATTTCTTTTCATAAAATAAATCATCTCGTCCATTGCATTTTTAAAAAAAGAAAAAAGAAAAAAAATCATAATCACATTCTCATTGCATCATTATCCATCTTTTTCATCTAAAAAAATAGTACAGTTCCATTTCATTCATCATTTCTAAATAAAAAAATGTATCATCACTATTTCATTCATTCTAAATAATAAAAAAATACCACATTCATCATAAATCAATAAAATATAGCATCCCATCTCATTCATTATTTCATTCATGTCATCTAAAATAAAAAATATATCATTCCATTCACCATAAATAAATAAATATAGCATCCTCATTTTCTTCATAACATCATCATTTCAAACATTCAATCCAATAAATAAAAAGAATATCATTCTCATTTCATTTAGCACATCTTTTGTAGATAAAAATAAATAAATATAGCATCATCATTTCATCAAAATATAAATAATATCATCCCATTTCATACCATCAACATTTCATTCATTCTCTCAAAATAAAAAATCAGTAACAACATTCCCGTTACATTTAGCCAAATAAATGAAAAATAAAAAATCACATCTCTAAACAAAATATAGACAAATTGTTCATCTTGGTCCATTCACTAATTTTTTTTTCATTCACATAGATCATAGCAAAAATATAATAAATAAAATAGACATGCATTTTTACATTCATGCATTTTTACTATGCACATTTGATATGCATGCATTTTGCATCATCAAAATAATTATGTCATCTCATATTTTTATCATTAGCATATCCATACTCATTTCAATATGTAATAAAACATCCTTTTGCATAACATGCTCATCTAATACTTCCCTTTTTCCTTATTCCCTCATTTTTTTTACTCTCATAAATTTTATTAAAATTGGAAAAAAAATCATGCATTGCATATTTTGTCATCGTTTTATCTCATGCATTTGTTTTTAAGATTACATGTCATCCATACATTTTAACATAAATGCTTCATCAATTAAAAAATAATATAAAAAAGAGTTTTGAATTGATTTTTTTCTTTTAAAAAATCAATAAGTCAAGTTACAAATCCATTGCAAACTCAATTCAAGCCATAAATAAAGAAAGGAAGAAGAAAAAATGAGAGAGATAACAATTCCTAGTTAGGTTACACGATGAAGATCTTGAGTACCCTAATGGTCTAATCTTTTAATTGGTGTGATTGCTTTGTCAAGTCCAGTCTTAAGAGGAATAAGAAATGTTAACTCCATTTGAAACATTCATTTAGTAAACTTGCATAACAAGTTGTTTTTCATTACCCTTGTCTCAACACCTTCTCTCCATTTCCTTCCAACTTTCCACTTCAAACCCCCAAGTAAGATTGTTCCCATAATAACACCTAAAACTTTTTTGAATAATTCTCAATCAAGAGGTTTTGCAGAAATAATAATTTAAAAATCCCACACTGGGCAAATTTATCATCGTCTAGATATCTGTCCAGCTGACTGCCTAAGTTTGTTTGAGGCAAATCTTTTGAGCAAAAAAAAAATAATAAATGAAAATTTAAAATGAATAAAAAGGTTCATTAGGCTGAAAACCCATAAAGACAATCTAAGCAAAAGTTAGGACGAAAGATAAAAAAAAAAAAAAAAAAAAAAAAAGAAGAGAGCAACATGAATTAAATTCATTAAATTTCTATTTAAAATGAAAAAAAAAACAGATTTTTTTTTCATTTCTTACTTCCCCTTTATTTTCTTTTAACTAGTAAACAATAAAGAATTAAATTTTAAATTTTTTCTTTCATTGCATACGAGAAAATTTGCAAAGCGGTACATCAGATTACAAGCAAATGTAGAACTCCAATCACCAATGTTGTTTCTTTTCAAACACTTTTTTTACAACGATATATATAATACAGTATAAACAGTGTACAAAAGAATATCAATTGTTTATGTTTTTACGCAAACTACAATATAACTTAATTCCAAATAAATAATTGGCGCAACAAAGTGTAACCGCATAGCACAGGCTCAAAGCCCAGAGGTAAATGGCACGGTTGTAGTACCCAACCATGTTGGGCCACCAAGGAGGCCCGTGACTGTAAACTGCGACGCTTCAGCTGGGCTTGTTATCACATGAAAACCGGGCCATTTTACTCTACCGGTTGTAGATGCTCCAGGCCCATAGTTTTGATACTCCCCAAAAAAAAGTGTGTCTTGAGCAGAGTCAGAATTATCCCATGGAGACCAACCCAATGGGTTCACTAAAGTGTCCATGAACGTTTTCATGACCACAACTCTAGCGTATTGTTGCCATGGCCTACCCAAGAAAGTGTTGTATTTGTCAACAACGGGCCTAAGGTCTGATGCGGCCCGGATTTGAGAGTCGTGGATGGAAATTCCAGTGTTTTGGAATGGGTCACCTCGGCCTTGGGCCGTGATCATGTTGGCTTGGCCCTCTAAGGGCCTTCTTACGAAAATGTAACAATTTTGGAACACTACCGCGGCATTGCCAAAGATGAAGTCAACGGTGCCGTAGATGTAGCATTGCCGGTAAAATTGGCGCTGTGCATGAGCCATGAGCGTGTCTTGGTAGCCCATGATGGCGCACCGGTAGAAGACGGAGAGGTCCGAGGCCGACCGGAGCGCCACGGCTTGACCCTTGTGTGGACCGGCGGTGTTTTGGAAGGTGATGTCGCGTGCAATGAAGTGGAGGCCGTCTATGCCTGAAATTGAATAATTGAAGAGTAATTAATGGGTTAGAAGTTAGGGAAAGCCAAGGATTACTACAAAGAAAAATGCTAGTAATATATTTTCTAATACTCACTTTTTAATATTCTTTTTTATTGAGTAAAATTCACTTAATTTAAATAGGTGATTCTCGTTTTTCATTTGGTGAGTTTTACTCTTAGTGAAAATTATAAGCTTCAATCAATAAAATAAGATACATTAAAAAAATAGTGTTAAGGGATGTGTTCTTAATTCTCCTCCTATTATGGAATATACTCAACAAATTAATGTGTACCACTTATCTACATACTGTGATTAATTGCTAAATTAAAGTGCATTTTTTAATAAACTTTTCACAACCAGAATTAGTGATTTGTTAAGTGGCATCATTTGTTTTATGCAAGATATCGCTGGCTAAATGTTTATTTATATAACATATTATATGAAATGTCTGTGGGTTTTTTTTAATGATATAGTAACACAAAGTTGGATTATAATAATGAGGTGAACTAAAATTAAATCCAATCTATTTATTCACTTGAGCTGTAGTCTTATTTAACGTTCTCCTTGGAATATTTAAAAATAAACTCTTGAGACTTCTTCTATTTCTTTTGAAAAGGTATAACCATTAATATTCAACGAAATGCCGTAAAAGACAAGCAACAAAATAATGCCTATTCGAATATAAGCGCTAAATATTCAACTACTAAAGCCTCAAATTGAAATTTTAGTTTTATATTCTTACACATAAAATCCTATATATATATATGCTTTAAATCTTATGAAAAGACCTTAAATAAAGTTTTTGCTTCAATAGTTTAGAAGACAAAACCACAAAATTAATGGCTTTTACTGATAGGTCTAATATATAGTATATGAATGGGTTAATATCAACAAGTAATGAAGTTTTCTAACCTACCTCAAGTAAAAATAGAGTTAAACAATCTCATCAAAAATGATTGGGGCAATTTTTTATGCTGTACCAACCATCTTTAAGTACAAAAAAAATTACACCAATCATCTTTAATAGGGTTGTTTAATCTCATTTTTACTTAGAATAGGTTAGACAATCCCATAAGTAATTCATCAGAACAAAAAACCACTAATAAAGGAGTCTTAAACCCTTGCGCATTGGGTGCACCCGGCTAATAATGTGATGGATAATTTTATTAATTTGGTACATCTAATTTCAGTACTCCAAGTGTAGATTCAATAATCTGTTCCCATTTATTAATTTCTTATGATCTTTTTAACCATAAAAGCACATCAGGAGAAACAACGTTATTTTTAATGAATTTAATTTTTACATTGAAATTAAAAATCATATTAAATATGATATTTAAAACAATTATTATAAAAATTATCAAATTTATCATACATAACATTAATAATTTGTGATTGAATGATAATGTATAGTAAATTTAAATTGAAATTTTTTTAATAGCATATCAGTTTTCAATGTAATTAAAAAAAATTCATTAGAATCGACTTAGTAATAAATAGTTGAAGTAATATACATGATCATAAGTTATAAGCTTACGCGACCACCAAAAAGATCAAGAAAGAGAAAGAAGATTGAATATCACTCACCAGCTGTTGCAGAGCTATAAGTGGTATAACCATCTTGAACACTTCTGCCACTCGTGATGATGGTATTTCTCAGCCCATCACCAACCAGCATGATGTTATCATTGAGCACAGCCACCTCAATATTCTCTCTATACACCCCTTTCTTCACGTGTATCACAAACCTCGTCTTGACACTTCTGTTTGCTGCAGCATTGAGAGCATCTTGCACAGTCCCGAAGTTCCCTGAACCATCTTTTGCCACCACAACTTGTGCCTTTATCGATGAAGCCTGCAACAGTTTCCTCTCGTGCGTTGAAAACCAACTTGGAAACGCGTCTTCCGTTTTCTCCACCGTGTGGTGATGTTTCATGAGGTCCATGTTGACGGCCAAGCTGTTCCTTATCATCTCAGTAACGTTGTTGCTCACAACAGGAGCCTTGAAGTCTTCAACACCGCGGAGTTCATAAGTGCCGTGTCGACACGTTTGAATATTTGTGAGGGCAGTGCTGAGCCACGTTTGTGCATCAACCGGTGGACAGTTTTGCTTCACGTGCAAGCATTCAAGGGTGCGGTTGAGGTGGAAGACGGTTTCTCCATAGAGCTTCACACAATCACCATGTACGGTTCCGTGGTTCTTTGTTGCCAGGTTGGTTTGGTCTGAGTCACGTGCTTGTTTTTGCATGATGAGGGCTTGGTTTAAGGCCAGTTGAACAAGCATTGTACGGAAGTTAGCTTTGTGTTTGATTGTGAAATGGTGGTGGTTCTTCGTTTGAGTAGCGATAATGTAGTGTTTGCATGGTATGGGGTGTGGGGTCAGGTTGCACCACCAATCTATGTTGCTGGATGAAGCTGGCCCTCTTCTTGATGAGGCTATTGAGGAAATGGAAGATAGGAATAAGAGTGTGAGGACTGTTTTTCCAAGGGTTTCCATTTCTAGTGGAGAATAAGAATGATTAAGAAGAATGAAGAATTATCAATGAGAGTTGTGAGTTTTGCACTTGCACCACAAATAATCTTTGATGTTTTTGGTTTGTAATGGTTTTGGTGATGAGACTATGAGAGGTTGCATATATATTTCTTGGGTGGAGTGTGGAGGGGGTAAACGTGTGGGTTGAATTGAAAATGATAATGAAGAATGACACAGATACAAACTGCTGTGAATGCAACTGCAAGAAAGGATGAAAGGAATAAAATCCTATTAGGTACAAAAACTAATATTATTTTCTAATTGCTTGAATTAGTGCTATTTAGGGCTTGCTTAATATGTCAAAGAGGACATACAAATCTAACTGTGATTACAAGAAAAACAAGTGTCTTGATCTTGACAGAGCAACACCTCTGAAGCTTACTTATTAATGTACTCGTGACGGCTATGACATTAGAAACACACAATTAAACTATAATTTTGAGGATAATATGGTTGAGTTGGCCTGAAGTTGTATGCTATATATCCATATGCATGTACGATGCGGCGAAACAAAATTGTATATATTATCCATTCTTGAGTAGACTTCTTCAAGCATAGAGGAAGGAGCAGTTTCTTTGAACGTAGTTAATCATTTTCACTTGGTGGGCTTGTACTCGTATGCGTTATGTTCAAGCATACATGTAAGAAATTTTAGGGTAATCCATGTGCAGTAGTTTGAGGAATACGCAAAATTAGGTAAGGAAAATATGAGCAATTTTGACATAACATTATATATCTCAATGATATTGCTAACATATATACTGATGTATCAACGCTTTCATGCAATGTTTTAAAAATTGGCTCAGACTAGCCAATTGGATCAGGAACCAGTAGTGCAACTAGTCCGAGCTAGTGATTAGATCAAACATGTCATCGACCTAATTTGACTCAGTGGGTTAACCGGTTAAACCAGTGAATCAGCAGGTTGAACCAGTTAGTTGACCGGGACCAGTTAAAAAAATTTGTTTTTTTAAAACATGAAACGACATCGTTTTAACTATAACTATTGGAAAAAAAAAACCCTAACTTATAATATAATTTACATATTTAAAAATATTTATTTACTAATGATAATAATTACCAAAATCGTGAATGCAGATATGCGTATGACATAAATGTCTCTTGTGTTATCATGAATGCATAACCTTCATTTACTTGCTCTTGTTTGTTTGACTTTAATGCGTAACCTTCAGTCCTTTCACTCTCATCTTAAATATAATTGTTCATTGTTTATTTATTTCTAGGTTACACATTACCATTGAAATTTAATTTAATAAATTTTATAGATATGAAATTTACATGTCATGAATATTTTTAAATTTTTTAATAGAGACCGGGTCATGCAGTTCAATTAATAATCCTCCGGTTTGACCATTAACCAGCCAGTGACCCAGTGCTCTGACTGAGTCAATGACCGGTCCGAGTTTTAAAACATTGCTTTCATGGATATAACTGGTTTTCATTTAAATTTTTTAATGATGTTGGTTGGTTGCTTACTTTGCTTTCTTTCTTTTTTATTTTCTGCCTTAGTCATCCCAACACCAATAGCGGGACAAAAATGTACGCTTAATTTAATTGGATGTTTTGAAAATTTAATTAAGTCATGACCGTACGATACGGGCAAAACAACCGGCGAAAAAGGTGAAAAAGTTATTAATCATATGACTAATCCTCCAACTTTTTAATAATGAAATAACATTAGAATTTATAATTAGAATAATGCAGTGAACCTATAAACAAATTAGAATGCATTTACAATGAAAATATTTTGTACAGTATTATCCAATCATATAATTTTTCATGTATATAGTAAGATTGTTCACTTTTATATTTAGAGTGACTTTTGTAATAATTGTTTTAAAAATTATATTTAGAGTGATAATTTTAATTAGTTGAGAATATAAAATCTTTACATTAACAGTGTTTTAAAGTTAAACTTATAACATTACACTCCCTAGAGTATAATAAAATTACACAGCCAAAATTTCCTATTTCATCAAATGGAAAATAAAGAAGAAAGAAAAAAAACAATGTTCATTGGTTTGAGAGATAACTAAGGAGTTTTTTTTTGTTAAATAAAATCTCCAATTCAAATATTGTGAATAAAAAATAGACTCTAAAATCCTTTCTCTTATAAATAAATCTACCCTACTCAATTCACATTGGTTAAGACCCAATATTTTGAAAATTGAATGGAAGGTGGTTTTTGAAGTTTGAGAATAAACATATTCTTTAAAAAAAAAAATAGACTTTGATTCTTCTCTAAAACAAATCACCTTCATCAGTAACTGTATTTTTTTTTAGTTTATTTTTCATTTTCCAAATTCATCTTATCCATGTTTCCACCAGTTATCACAAAATAATATGGCTTATGAAACCACAAGATTTATGAATATCACCTCGTAGACAAGTAATAGAAACACAAGAAATAAGTTATACTTAGTGATTGTGAATCCCAAATTCTTTTATACTCAGGAAATAAGTTACACAAGAAGTATATGTTTTAATTACATATGGGTAACCCTTTAGTAAGATAAGCTCTTAAACTTGAGTTCTTTTGTCACAAAATCGTTAAGGGTGGGTGGAAATAAATGAGACAGTTAACTTGTCAGGGGCTACGATTTAACCTACATAATGCCTGGCTTTGGCTTGACATGTTTATTAAAAATGACAAGTTTAGACTTTCTAAAATGTTTAAGTAAAAAGGTCAGGTTTTTGGTTTTAAAAAAAAGCTTGTTAGGCTTAGTTAGGCTTAATAGGCCGGTTTGTTTATATATATATATACACACCTAAAAACATAATTAATAATAATATTTTTTTAAAGGCCTATAAAATTAGAACCTATTAGGATATGCTTTAAGGATAAATATCAGAGTGATTAATCAAACTATTTGATAATTATTTTAATTGAATTGGGTTAAGTTGGATTCCTTTCTCCTTAGTATTTTCTCTTTTCCTAAATTTCTTAATCTGCAAAAATAAATGAAAAATTGAATTTTCATACTTATTAATATTTTGGATGTTATTTTAATATTTGTGGTTGAGAATTTTTATGAAATTATATTTTTACTAAAATAAATTGACAGAACTAGTAATTAATTAGTTTTGGAAGAATATCCTTGATTTAGATAAGTTACAAATGTGTGTGTGAATTAAAATAAGATTAGTAAGCTTAAAGATTTAAAAGGTTACTTAAAAAAATATTTAGTTATCAATTATTATAGTGTGAATTAGAATATTGATGTGAGTATTAGAATTAAATTAGATTACTAGGTTAGTATTTGGAGTAGATGAATTAGTAAATAATTAGTTGGGTTAAAGTATTTTTTTTTTACCTCGGTGGGCCTCAAAACTGCACAGCCCACATGATTCCTGAAAACATGGAATTCTAGAAAATATTGGGCTGAACTTCACGTTTATTCTGGCCCAATTCACATAATGTACATTGATTTCTTCTTCTTTTTTTTGTTCTCTTGATGGTTTCGGTGCAACTGTGGCTTGGGAGAAGATAACATGTACTAGAGTTTTTGGGTTGTTGGGTGTGGATTTTAATTTGCATTTATTTCAAATGCTGATGTAGGGAGATGGGGGCAGAACGTGGCTTGTTATGGCAGAAGTTTTCCTTTACGTGAAGAAGAAGTGAGTGCTCATTGTGAGCTTTGGGTATGTTGAAGTTTGAACCATTAGGAGTGGCAAAATTAGGAAATGTGTCTGTTGGCTCAGAAATCGTGGACCTAAAAATCTGGACTCATAATACTTACTATCATTGAAAGGGGGAAAAAAAATAATCCCTCCATTCATTTTAAGCGTTGTTTAAGGTTTTTATATACAAATCAAATTTTTTGTTTTTCATTAAATAGTTTTAAAGTTTCCTATTATACCATTTTTCACTTCTACTCCATAATAAATACATATTAGTTATAAATGTAGTAATTAATTAAAAATTAAATAAGAAGTAAGGGTATAATTGACAAAAAAATAAATCTTTAACTTTAAAAATGATAGATAAATAAATAAAAAATTTACAAAACCAACAATTAAAAAGAAACAGAGAAAATAATAATAATTAAGAACTTGTAATAGCCCTATGCAGATTGGTGTTAGGTCACACTACAATTACCGCCAAAACATAGTAGGAAATGATAATTTTTGGTCAGCATAATTAATTTATCAATAATAACACAAAACATCATCATCGTCATCATAATTACAATAATAAATAAAACATTTAATTTATAGAAAAAATCTAAGTTTTGGTATAAAACCCAAAAGGATACTAAATAAAAGAAATATTTGTTAAGAAAAGGAAATTTCTCAAATAATAAATCCCCAATTATCTTTGGACTTAGACGAATGACAACAGTGTAAGCAAGAATCAAGAAAAAACAACCTACATCAAAGGGGACTCGTGTTAATTAGCAGCAAGCATATTGACTTTCTTTTTTAAAATATATTCGGCACCTTGGGTATATTATATTATACCCTTAGCTGACAAAGCTAAATTAGGCTAAATCATAGGTAAGTATTTCTTTTTCTTAAATCAAATTTATAATTGTAGCCCGATCACCAACACTTAAATTGTTGATAAAAGGCAAAAATACTATTTTACTCAAACGTTTTGTATATATTGTCATTAGCTTTTGCGTTGAATTTTAATTTGTTGTATTTCTTAAGGTAATCCCAGCTTTTAAATTTCGCATATATTATATATTAATTTATATGTAATTATCATTTTAGACTGAATTACTTGTTTTGTTCAATGAAATTAAAAAGGAGTCGACATATGTAGAAGTCGCAAGGCACAACTTAAAGTCATAAGTGTCATTGTTGGCTGCTCATCGTCACCCTCCATAGATGCCTTTTTGACACATTTATTATTTATGACATATAAATTTGTGATCCCAGTTAGCATTTCCTTTCTTTATGCAGCGCTTCACGCATGAGAACGTGAAATGCCTGCACGTTCATTGAGGTTAATCAGGTTATAGACTTTTGAAGCTCTTAATTTGATACGTGTCGTGTAAATGTTGGACGCTTATCTGTCCCTTTTTTCCTCTCTAATGCCGGCGATACATCCCTCTCTTCAACTCAATGAGGCAAATGAGTAATGATAACAAAATATTTGCATAATGAGATTTTTTTTATTATTATTACATTGTTTTTACACAAGCTACTTAGATATCAAAAAGCAGAAGGAAAATTGAAAATCTGAAGTGTTACTTAGAAATTAATTATTAGTTAACGGACTATATAGTATTACTTAACAGATTTGTAATGTAACCCTAGCTTAATAGATTGGTAATGTTTTACCACTTTACTAGTTTATCGGCAAAACATTTTGAAGAGTTCGTTAATTAAATTATCGATTAATAATTGAGACATTATACATGGGATCAGAATAAAATATTATTGTGAAATCTTTTTCCCGTTCATTAACAAGAAACGTGTTTGCAAATTCAGTTGATTATTTTGATATTGACAGCAAACTAATGGCTCTATTAATATCTTATAAATCTGAGATATTATCAATATAATATTAAGGATTGCATTCCATTTAAATATTATTATATAGTTACATTTTGTTTCTAAAATTGTACAACAATTTTTATAGTAGAATAATCACAACTAAAAATTTATTATTTTATTATAAAGTATCATTGTTTGTCTAATGAATCATGTTTATTATTATGATCATTCAATTATGAGTAATGATTATTCAAATTATACCTTTTTTAAAAGAAGGAAAACTCTTTCACAGCTCAGATTTTCGATAATTCTAACCAAACATTCTCTAAACTAATGACAACAATTTTCAAGTGTGAATCTTCTATGAACATTTGGGAACAAAAATAACATTACCTTAAAAAATGAGTAATAATACATGAACTCTCTTTCACTTTATAAAACTCCATTAATATTCATTATTTTTTTATTATTCTCTTCCTATAACGTCATATGACTTGTCATATATATATATATTTCTCTCTCTTCTATTTCTTTCTTTGAAAGTGTCAAATAAATTTGGGTATCATCAAATAATTTTTGTAAAAAATTAACCATAGGATAATTGAACAAATCATATCTTCCAGCACTTTTTCTTAAGTTCCATTTTTACTAGGAAGGGACGTGGCTTAAAATATTCACGGAATACACCTATAAATCATGCACACCAAAGTCTAGAGAACATTAAAACATAAAAGAAGATAGAAAGAGCTGAGATCTAGACATGGAAGCCACCCCTTTGAAGCTAGCTTCCTACCAAGCTCTCACAATTGTTGTATTCATCCTTCTAGCTATATCTAACATCAGTTCAGCTTGCGAGTACAATTCTACCATCCCCGCAAATTCCACCCAAACCAACACTGATTACACTGCCACCACTCCCTCCAATTATGGAAACACAACCATTCCATCCAATAATACTCAAGCCTTCAGAAACTACATTTTAACCTCTTGCAATTCAACCACATATCCATCAATATGCTACCGCACTCTATCCCCCTATGCTTTAAAAATTGAAGCGAATCCAATGAAGCTGTGCAATGTGTCTCTCTCCCTTGCCTTAGAGGCTGCCAATAGTGCATCCTCCACCGTATCAAAGATTCTGAACACCAACAATTTGACAGGAATTGCGGAACAAGTGCTGCAGGATTGCATTGGCAATGTAAAGGATTCCATTGGTGAACTCAAAGATTCCCTTGATGCAATGGGACATTTGGATGTTGATAGAGAGTTTCAGATTAGCAACATAAAGACATGGGTGAGTGCTTCCATCACCGATGATCAAACGTGCTCTGATGGGTTTGATGAGATGAATGTGGATGCCACTTTGACGGACAAAATCAGAAAGATTGTTTTGGATGTGGCAAGGAAGACTAGCAATGCCTTGTATTTCATCAACAACAATGTTTACTAATTAATCATATGTGGATTTTCTTTTCTTTTTATTTTGTTTAAAAAGGGTTTTCTTTTGGCTTTGGTATGTAATTGGGTCATGATGTGTTGATTGTATTTAAAATGGTTTGTGATCAAGTTGCTTTAAAATTTTTGTGCACAATGTATGGTCATTTTCCTCTGAACCATGCATTAAGCCTGCGGCAGATCCTATGTTGTACGAAGAAAGGAATGTTGAGTTGAAGTGAGTGTGGAAATTAATGGCTATGTTCAGTTACAATCCAGATTTAATAGAATTTGTAACCTTTTGATAAAGTCAACTATGATCACATTCTTGTTTGTCTGATATTGAAGCAAAGAAGAAAGCCTCTAAAGCGAAAATAGTTGGACGATGGAGTCCTGTACTTTTGGTAGAAGCATAGTAAACTCCAATTAAATTATCGGCAGGCCAGTATATGGAGGTTTATGAAGCTCCTTGGGCCCAATGTTTTTTCTGGCCCAACCTCATCGATCGACCTCCAGACCAGTATAGGTGATTCCATGCGCATCATGCTACTCAAGTTAGACAGTAAGCTAGTGATACATTCAATTACAGTATTAGATGGAGATAAAATTAATTAGTTGTTTTTTATTTGGTTAGTTAGTAGTTAAGTTTGTTATCTTAGTTTTTTTCATTTGTTTCTTCTCCCTTTTTCCTTAAAGGGTTGCAACTATCTCTTTATATATAGCTTGTAAGCAACTCCTATATGTAAGTTGTATTTTGATCCTTTATTGTGAATGCATAACAAATGTTGTTTAGTAATCTTCTTCTTTCTCTTTGATATTATGGTATCAGATTTATAAGCTTCCGCATTAGTCGTTGTTCTCTCTTCCCATGGTTAAACCAAATTCATCCCCTCCGATCTCCATGGCTGACCCTTAGAACTCTTCTCTTGATCTATCCTAAAATCCTACTAGCTCCTACTATCTTCACTCATATGAAAACCCAGGCGTTGTCCTTATTTCTCCACCCTTTAATGGAGACAATTTTCACTCATGGAGTAGGGCCATGAAGTAGGCATTGCTATCAAAGAACAAGCTCAAATTTATTGATGGTCACCCCTTTCCTCCATTGGTTCTCTTTACAATTCTTGGGAATGTTTCAACAATATATTGTGATTTCTTGGATCAAACGCACATTAACCCCTCAAATGGCTCAAAGCATCATCTATATTGACAGTGCTCCAAACCTATGGTTAGACCATGGTTCTAAATTGCAAATACTGTTGCAATTACGATTTTATCGTGATGCTTGACATTGTGGAAAAATGCGGTTGGTGTGGCCGCAATTGCAGTTGCAGTGACTTGATTAAGGCCATAATTGATGTAGAAAGTCATTTTTTTTAATATTTGTTTGTTCTATAAGTTTCACAACGCCTGTAAAATAAAAACAGACCCAAACAGGCAATATGATACAATCATATTTAAGTATGCTAAACTCAAAATATAATCAAATATGCATTAAAGCATAATTAAATAAAGTACCACCTAAAAACAACTCAAACAATTGTAAAGTCCCTAAATCCATTCTAAACATATATAAATTTCATCTATAACTAATTATAAAATGTCTCCTAAATACATTCGAAACAAATATATAAATTTCATCTATAACTAATTCTAAAATACAATTCCAAACTACCAAAAATAGAATTGTAAACTACCTAAATACACATGTGCAGATGTCATCCATGTTACGTCAAAGGATGGATGTGAATTGTTGAATATCTGCAAGTTCATATAAGAGGATAAAATGTTAGTTAAAACAATAAAGTGAAGTAATCAACAGAGAATGATGAACCTCACGTTAGGATTGGGAAAACAACAATCAAAGGACCAATGTAAGCCTTTTTATTTTCAAATTAATTCATCACCAATACATTTAATTTAAGTAGATGCACTAAATAGTTCAATAATTGACAACTTTTTTTTTTCAACAAAATTCTCTCCTTGTTTTGTTTTAAACTTGGAGGTAAAACCAAGTAGTGGATCATAAGATCTTACACCCTCTTTTCCACCACTGCAGTCGCGTCTATATGAGGCCAAGGAAGGTCAACTCATGATGGTTAAATGACACACACTAAAAATGTGGAAACATGACACCATTGTAGGGATTTATCAATTTGAACCTTATTCGACACATTTGTTACTTTATGTTTAGCAATCTCGTTCAAGCTTCTCAATTCGGCCTTCAATATCATAGGATACTACACCCTCTTTCTAACACAACCATCATATATGTCGCCTTCCTTACTTGGATTTGATTACTTCCACCAACTTGATGATTTGTCATGATTTGATACTTTTGATGTATAAGGCCAAATTAAGAGCCTTGAAAGAGTGATTGCCCACTAGACTCTGTTATGAAAATTAATCTTATAACTGTAACTTCTTTAAAATTCTACTTTCCTATATTGGTTACAAGATCTACTAATAATGCCTTCCTTTATTAGAAGGCATTGCAGAGACAAGTCTTCGTGACAATATTGGTGTGAAACAAATGCAACAAAATAGAATGAGAGGACATTCTATTTGACCCAAATAGAAGCTAACATACTATTTGCCCCATTTGCTTCACACTAACATCACCATGAAACTTGACTCTGCAAATGTCAAGTAATATAGGAAGACATCATTAGTATATTTTGCAAACAATATAGAAAAGAGTAGAAAATTAAAAAGCTATAAATAAGAGAAATTTACAAAACAGAGTATATTGAGCAAGCACTCTTTCAAGGTTCTCAATTGGTTCTTTTATATCAAAAGTATTAAATCCTAACAAGGCTTCCTTACTTGGATTTGATTGCTCTCACAATGTGTCATTCAGCTCATCATGAGCTGACCTTGATCAAGTTGGTGGAAGCAATCAAATCCAAGTAAGGAAGGAGACATATATGATCGTTGTGTTGAAAAGAAGGTGTAGAATCCTATGATCTTAAAGGCCGAACTAAGAAGCTTGAAAGAGAGATTCCTAAGCGCAAAGTAACAAATGTGTCATATAAGGTTAAAAGTGATAAGTTCCCGGTTATGTCATATTTCAACATTCTCACAGTGTGCCTTGTAGCCATCAAGAGTTGGCCTTCCTTAAACTCAGTGAAGATGCTGTAGCGATGGTGGAAAAAAGGGTGGAGGATCCTAAGAGTCACCACCTGGTTTTACTTTTAAGGTTAAAATAGAATAGGAGAAAATTTTGTTGAAAATGGGAAGTTGTCAATTATTGAACTATTTATTACTTCTACTAAAATTAGATGTTGGAAAGGCTTATATTGGTATTGTTTTTCCAATCCTAACTATAAGAGAGCAAAGAGTGGATTCACAACTCCACACTCTCCATAGATCAGTCGAGAGGAAAAAAAGAACAATTTTGCTTTTGCAAAAAGAAAAAACAAGAAAAGTGCTTTTTTGTTTGGAATGTATCACTAACCTCATATTGCTTGCAGGACGCGTAACAAGCAGGGATGGGTGTTAACCAATCATGCTAACACATATAAATCCTAATATTCCTTTCACATTCACAAAAATCCTAAATTCTTTCTTTGTCATGCAAAAACTCTATGAGAGAGCAAGAGAGAAAAAAGGAACAATTTTGCATTTCCAAAAAGAAAACACAAGAAAATATGCTTTCTTATTTAAAATGCATGAAGGGGTTCATATTGGTTGTAGGATGATATTCGACATCTTTAAGAGTAATACAATTAAAATTAACAAATATGAAAATTTCACACAAAGTCCAACTAAGCTTTATTATTCTTTGTTAATTAACCAACAAATTAGACAATCCAAACAAAATTTCTACAAAAAATCGAACAATGTTTCCTCTATTTTCTAGTACTTTCCATCATTTACATCTGTTCAATCAATACAATATATATCACATGTAAAATTATCCAACAACCTAATAAATAACTAAGAACATCAAGAACATAACACAAGACTCAACTAAGCTCTATGCAATCAATCGCACAAACACATCATGATCATAATCTTCAACAGTCATACAATTCAAATAAATATCCTTCAATAAATTATTTACACATCACGATCAAACCCAAAAAAAGCATCTAAGGTTTTTCTGTACACAAGTTTGGGTCACAAACAAAACGATTTCTACACAAAAAGAGCAACAATCACAGAGTTGGAAAAAGGACTTATGTTAGGCGCAGCAACAGCGGCAGCCACAAGTTTTGGTGGTGGCATCCATGGCAGTTAGGGTTGGAGAGGAGTATGATGCACGCATGAATTAAAGGATTGCGGTTAGGGTTAGCGTCCATGGTGGTAGGGCGCACGCAATGAAGAATGTCCACAGCGGTTGTGGTGATGGAGGAGTTATAGAGCAGAAGAATAGTGTCAGGGTTGGGCTTGGCATCTGCAATAGCAGGTGGTGATAGAAGAGTTACAAAGCTAAGGTTTGGATGTACAGGGGTCAAGAGCTTCATAAAATGAAAGGGAATTGCAAATGGGTGGTTTTAAAAAGTTGTTTTACATTGGTTATAGGTTTAACTGATGTAAAACGACTTTCTACATTGGTTAAATCAATAATCGATGTGGAAAGTAGTTTTTATATCAGTTAAAATTATAACCAATGTAAAACTTTTGATTTTATTTACAAGTTTAGCACCACATTTTGTTCTTACATCAGTTATTTTACAACCGACTGTAAAAACCTGTCATAGTATATATTTTTTGCTTTAATGGCGTCTTCAAAACCTATCTGGTGCAGTCTTAAATTCGAACCCGTTAAAATTAACTTTGTCCAAAATGAGTTAGTCAAATGAAATGGGTCATGAGCATTCTAAATGATTATTTTAGTTTATATATATATAAGTGATTATTTTTTTAATTTAAACATTATCAAGTTTAGAGTAAATTGTTAGTCTCGAAGAACAGGAAAATGAGGAAAGTACATCCCATATTGGATGTGTATATATAAAAGTAGAAAGAAGAAAGAGAGAAGGAGAATAGATGCAATAGGTAATGTGATGTGAAAGAAAAAAGAATATAAGAAGAAAATAAAAGAAACAAAAAGTGAATACACACACACACACACATTCTTCTACTTTTATATAATAAATTAGAATCCCTAACTTGGAAAGTAGAGTTCTCACTCTCCTCAGTCCTCACTATAACACCATGTTTTTAATAATGCATGATCTCGTGCGTGATAACTAAAAAGTGGAAATTAGTTATGTAATTTAGGTGATTAAAAGAAATAAAGGAACTGTTGTTATGTAGGATTTGTTGTATGTGGTGATGGTTGTGGGTTGGTTGTTTGAAATACCGGTTTGAATTTAGAAAGTTTGAGGTATGTGCTTGAGTCAAATGGGGTATGTCGTGAGTGTGATTTTGGGCTTTTGACGGAAAACAGTTGAGTTAGATCAGTTATGGGTTATGGGGAGTGATTTGATGAGTAATGGGCCTAAATTAGTCAAAAAGTCCATGTGAGAGCTCTGGGAGGTCAAGGTATAAAAGGAAAGGGGGAGGGAGTTCTTTCATTTTTTTTCCATTTTCTTTCTCTCTCTTCATGTCTCTCTCAATATCTCTCTAAAAATCTCTCAAGTTCTAAAGGTGCTAAGAGGATTCCCAAGCCCTAGTCCAGTATTGTGGTGAAAGGAAGATCAATCTGTAGAAGGTTTTGGCTTAAGACATCAAATTTCTCAAGAACCTAAATTCAAATTCGAGGACTTTTAGAGGTAAAGGAAGCTTACTTTGATTGTAAGTTGGTTGATTGGTTGTTGTTAAGTGTGATTCTTGTATTGGTTTGGATTGAAAACTGGTTGGATTGGTTTTATGTGGAATTGTGTGTTAAAAATGGGTTTTTCTCAGGTTTAAAGGATTTGTTGGTGTATGTTGTTTTATTTGCAAGTTTTTGTTGAATATATTGCTTTTGAATGTTGTGTGCATATGTTGAACCTTGTTTAAACTGAATTAAAGTAAGGATGAGTGAAAATATGGAATTTTGGGTTTTTGCTTCAAAGAGAGTTGTTAAGCGACTCAGGGCCTCACTGAGCGGGAATGCCTTGGAGTTGGGGAAAAGTTGTCGGGTTGAAGGTTTGCTGAGTGACCACCATTGTCGATGAGCAAGTGTTCTTGAGGTAGGATGAATGAGTGAAGAAAAAGGGAGATTCGTTAAGCGAAAAATCACTTCGCTGAGTGAATGATCATCAGAATTTTGGAAATTTTCCAGAATGTGGTTCGCTGAGTGAGTCTAATACTCGCTGAGCGAAGGATGAGTGTTATAGAGTGTGTTGAAGTGGTTCGCTGAGCGAGACCTGTCCTCGCAGAGCGAATTAGAGCCTTGGAGATTTGTGACTCTCTATTATGAGTATCTTGTTGAGCGAAAAATATGTTTGCTAAGCAAGAATAATGTTTGAAATTTGGCCGCTCTCTAGAGTGACTACTCGTTGAGCGACATTCATGTTCGCTGAGCGAAGGGTAAGGGAAATGCTTGGATTCGCTAAGTGACCTTTGTTGTCACTGAACGAGAACCCTAGTACAGAGAAAAGAGTCATCTCTAGAGTTGCGTTTGTTGAGTGGAACTTATACTCGTTGAGCGAGAGCCTTCGAGAGGGAAGTATGCTCCCTGTATAGAAGGTACTCTCTGAGCGAGCGTATAGGTCATTAAGCGAGTATGTGTTTCTGTATGTTGTGTGAGAAATTGTAAGAAATTGGTAGTTGAGTGGAAGGTTGCTCAGGTAGAACCTCCACTAGTTATGGTGTATTGTGATGGTGAGATATCTTATAAAGGGTGTTGGTTGCTTAGATAGGACCTCACCTAAGACGTGTAAGATGTTTCTTGAGGTATGTGCTACTTAGATAGAGCCTTACCTGTTGACCATGCAAGAGGTTGAATTGGGCTTACATGGAGTTGGTAGTGATTGTGGGACCACAGGTGGTGCTGAGTAGGCCACGTGGTGTTGTGTTGATACACACACACACACACACACACACACACACACACACACATATATATATGAATATGATGGTTGTTATGGTTGAGTTAATTATTGTGGTGACTTATGCATTTGCATGCATATGTTGTTAGTTGAGGTTGTGTAGGCCTCATGCCGTGTGCGGGTAGGCATAGAAGTTGGATAGTTGACAGAAGCTACGGCTTAGATGGGCCTTCAACCTAGTGCTTGGATAAGACTTGGGGTAGAAAAGATAGGCCTTGGGGATGAGTGGATGGGTAATTTCACAAAAGGTTAAGGCGGTGTAGGCCTTGTGTCGCGACAGACCACTACCCACATTCACTTATCCTAACAAACCACTAAACTCATCCCTGGATATGAGTTTTGGCAATCCCTAAATGGTGCTTAAAAAGCCATAGTAAGGGGGAAGACTTGGCTGATCACCTGAAATGTAGAAATCTCTCGAGAGTCATGTCATTTATGCATTAACATGTAGGGGTTGAAAGCATGGTGTGTGGTGTTGTGATGTATGTAAACCCATTTCATTGATGATTTGGATTCCACATAGGCATGTTGATGGTTGATGGTATGAATTGTATATTATATGTTGGTTTTTGTTTCGTAAGCTTACCATTGCCTTGCTGTTTTGTTTTGTTATGTTGTTGTTGTTGCTGGTTGTGGTTATGTGATGTTGTGATTGTGACGATCACGTCGTTTGGCGTAGGAGCATTGAAATACAAAAAAGCGCACAAGAAGGGGGGGTTGAATTGTGCCTTGTAAAAACTTTTTCGAAATAAGTAAATCAAACAAAAATGTTTTCAAGTGTAGGGATAGAGAGAAGAAAAACACAAAAGGTTTTATATTGGTTCACTCAACCCGAGCTATGTCCAATCCCTTTGCTCAGAAGGTATCTACTAACCAATTTTAGGTTACAAGTATTGTCCGTGGCCTCTTCAGGCTTTACAACGCAATCTCCCTAGATTGCTTAACCCAAGTATTCTTTTACACTAAGTCTCTCCAGGGTTTCACAACACACAAGTGTTTTAAGAGGAAGGGTCAACTCACGTAGTGAGGATTTGAAAGATTTAGCTTAAGATCACTTTGAGGATCTTTACAAAATTCTGCTATCGTCCACTAGATGCTCTTAACAAAGTATTACAAAATTCTGTTTTCGTTGGTGCACGTATATATATATTCTTCAAGAAAAAGGTTCGTTGTAGATAATTTGACTCTTTACGCAATGAGAAGTGTGCAGACTATCTTTTCAAAAATGTCAGCGTGGCAGTTGTAAACTTGCACTACAAGGGAAGGTGCAGGACTGCGCTGGCGGTCTATTCTTCTGAACCTTCTTCATTTGTCTTGTCAGCTTGATAAGTTGACTTGCTTTATCTATTCTGTTGTGCTTTTGTACTGAATTGATGTTGATACTTCAAACAGATTTGAACGTTAGTTCACTGGAGTAGTAATATGTAATTTACGAGGCAGACTTAGTATAAATCTAATTGACGTTCAGACTAAAAACTTAGCTGTTTGAATATATGATCTTGGAGACTTGGACGATCGACTCCAATTTGTTCAACTGGATGGTCTTTAAACACGTCTACTGGACGGTCTTTAACATGACACTGGACAGTCCTTGTTGGCGAGTCTTCTTCTTAGCTGTGACAGGGTTAGTCTATACGCGCAAATATGAACATTAATAAGCTTTGTTATCTTCAAAACATTGAGGGTTTAGACGCTTCTACGTCTTTGGTTCCAACAAGCAGAAGGCGAGGCATCTACGGATCTAGCTTCTCGGAATGGATGAGGAGGTCTTAGATGGAGACTTGTGGAGACCCTATTTAGGTGGAACTCTTCTGGAAGCTTCTTTCTTTTGATTTGTAGTCGATGTATACGTTGTATAGTTGATTAGCTGTAAGGAGTTTTATTTTGTATTTCTCCCTTGGTTATGTAAATGGGCTTGTATCTTACATTATATTTTTTTTATATCCTCTATACATATATTTCTTATAGCATGTTGATTATTTATTATTGAATATCTTAGGATATTTTAGGGTTGTATGTAGTACTGTGACGACAGAGGGTCGTTACACTCACTCTCTCAATTAGATATTTACAACACTCTCTTCTCTCCTTAGGAGGTACATTTCACACCCTTTTTTCCACAACTAGTCAAAAAATATCTTTTTCAATCATCTCAAACTATATCATCCTTTATCTTTATTTGTATATTCAATTTTCTTAACAGTCTATCTAGCTATTTCAATTTAAAAATGAGCTAATATCATGATTTAAATTATTTATTATTAATTAAAATATAATTTATATATTTAAAATATTTATTTATTATAAATTTTAATTATAATATGATTTCTAAATTTAAAAATAATTACTTATTATGAATTACAATTATATAAAAATAAATATTTATCCTATTTTTTTTTTGGTTTCCCACATGTATCCTCCTTCGAAGACAAATACTATTCGAAGCACAGTCGAGCAGTAATGCCCTGTTTGGTAGGCAAGAGTTAGTACGAAAATAGTGACAATGGAAAAGAAATATGCTTTTTTTAAAAATTTTCCCCAGTTTGGTTTAGTTGAAATGGCAAGGAAATATTTGAATAATTTGTGGGTCCCACTTATTTCATTTCTTTGACGAAATAGGGCTGAAACAAGAGAAGAGTTACTTTTTTCTCCAAATAGCCTCTTTATGTGCATTATGTGGCGACATTGATGGTGAGCTGAGTACTGGTGCAAAACAGGGAAAGGATTGCTACCATTCACAAGCGCATCTTCTTTGTAATCGATTTTGGCATGTCTATAGTCGATTAAAAATATAAGAACTGCATGTTCATAATCGGTCACAGACAAACTTTAATCAACTAAAAATCACAAAGTCCTACTAATCGATTATGGTGATCTGCTTAACTAATTAAATTTGACATTGATGTGACGTAATTTCTTGTGTTCACACGAAGGGCAAAATAGTACTTTTACTTGTAACATAATTTCTTTCCTCTCTTTCTATTTAGACCAAACAACATTATAATATTATTTCTTTCTTGTTTCCCTTTTATTTCTCTCAAACCAAACAACCTTAAATTTCATTATATTTCTATCTATTTCTATCTTATCTTATTTCTTACCTATTTTCATCCACTCTATTTCTCTCCTCTCTACCAAACAAAGAGTAAATGTGGGCACTTTTCTTAGCAGAGATTTGAATCTTAATTCGCCACATTGTGAAGAACTAACTTCTTTCGTTAGACCAACTCTTGTTCTATAAAAATAAATTTTTATCCTATATGATACACACTAAAATACTAATTTATAATAACATTGTAACTAACATGACAGTTTCTTCCATTAATATAATCATAATCATGCTACAGGCAAGTGGGTATATAAGAAAAAGAAAGCAAACATGCCAGATTATAAAAGGTTAAGCAATGTGCATAGGGATGACAAAGTGTACTCAGATCCAATGGGCCTCTGCAAATGGGTAGGGTTAACACTCGTTTATTGGGGATGGATCCATAAGTATTACCCGCAAATTTTAATGGGGATAGGTGCAAATATGGATACTATAGTATTCACCTTGCCCCATACTCACACTTATTATATATAAAATAATTTAATTAAATATATATATACATACATATATATATATATACATATATATATATACATATATATATATATAAGGAACATTTCAAATGAGAAACTTTTACAATGAGAAAATAAGAACTTTCAATGATAGCCCTTGGATCATAATTTTAAAACAAATTTGTGGCTGAGATTAAAACTCAATTAATCATATTCTATGAGACTACCACTGTCACTGCCTCCACCACCATTACCATTATGTGGTGGTGGCGGCAGTTGTGATGGCGATGGCAGTGGTAGCCACAACAGTAGCGTTAATGGTGGCGACGATGACAACAGCGATGGTGGTGGCTGCAAGGGTGGCGACAACATCGGTGGTGGCGGCGGCAGTGGCAACAACGGTGGTGGTAATGGCAGTGACAATGGTGGGCTCATAAGAGTTTTTTAATTGAGTTTTAATCTCAATTGTTCATTGTTTTTAATTGTAATCCAATGACTACTATTAATAGTTCTCATTTCTCATTTTAAGAAGCTTCTCGTTTGAAACGCCCCCTATATAAATATATATATATATATACTCTATTAATTATTAATTTAATTACTAAAACATAGTATTGATTATTGAAGACATGAATTAATTATGTGCTAATAATTTAATTATTTGTGCTTAATAAATTGTTTGAAACCATTATATTATTTGCTATATTTGTAGTATATACAAGTTTCAACTTTTGGGTATGCTTGTGTGCAACTTTGGATATCCATATACTAATTGTTCATAATCTATAACTATTTATTATAGACAATATAATTATAAGATAATTAGAGTCAATGTCCTATTTTTTGGCCAATCTTGAAGAGTACTAACTACATAATTTCCAAGTTTCTAATAATTATGTTAAATAATTAGAACATTACATTTAAGAATGGTTATGTTTCTAATTTTGATGGGTTATAACTTATGTTTGAATGATTTAAGGTTATGTTTGGATAATTTTAATGTTATGTTTAGATGATTTAATGTTATGTTGAATACTTTTAATGTTATATTTGGATAATTTAAGATTATGTTTGAATGATATAAGAGTGAATTTTCAAATTAGTTGTAGCATTTTTTAATTAACATATTTTTATTAATTTATTGATTTTTCACACAAGTAAGTGCAGGTAGCAAGTGCGGGTATAGATATATAGGTAACGAAAATGAGGATTAAAATTGCTACCTGCGCAAGTATAAAGGCGAGTACGGATATTTTTTTAAAACGCGAGTTTAGGGAATGGTACTATAGTATCTATTCAAATCTATCCCATTACCATCCCTAAATGAGCACTAGAGAGGTTATGTGACATGATTGTTTATATTTTTGTCGTTTGTTACTTAAACTAGATCATCAAGCTCTGCCAATCATATCACAAACCATATATTAACACTACTTAAAGAAATTAAATATAAGTATTATTAGAGATATTAATAACAAACAATTCGTACACGTCAAGTGTTTGTTTGTATGTGCTTTTCTCATAAAAGGACATTATTAAAATAAGCATGCTTTTCATACTTTTTTCACGTTTGGGGATAAGAATACTTTTTTTAGCGAGATTTTTGTATTCATGAAAAGAAAGACAATTTTAAATATGAAAAAAAATGCTCCAATTTTTTTTAAAAAAAGAATACTTTTCAAATACCACATTCGAACACGAACTAACAATTTATTTGTCAATTTTTTAAAACGGAAACATAAATAAATAACCTTTATTTAAAGTTCTTCCCGAAATATGACCTGGAGTATAGTATAAAAACTGCCTTAGATGATTTGATGAGATATATATATATATATTCGGTCTAACTAATTGGATTTTTTTTTTTGACAGTAAATCACGAGGTTGAAGATTCGCTAATTTGTCTGTTCTTTATATTGTCTGTTACTTTTCATTATTGAATACAACTTTTAAATTCCAAAATTGGCTAATCGTTCAATCATGTCGATGCAAAAATAATATTGTATAAATCATATTCAATTTTCGTACGCAAACTTCTATAAAAGAATATTAATACAATACTAGATAAACATATAAAAGTAAATTTAATAGTCAGAGATGATTGCAATTCTTGCATTTATAACAAGTATCCGCGTATTATACGCATATTTATAAATATATGTAAAATACAAAAAATATAAATTTATAAATATTTAAAATTAAATTTTTAATGATAATAAAAAGTAAAGTAAATTCTAATATATAAACATTTAAAATTTTTATTTTTATAAATATTAAAATAATTTTATTATTAATAAATATTATTTTATTAATAATTGGTAAATATTTTCTACACTTAAAATTAATTAAAAATTGAATATTAATAAAAAGAAGTAAGAAAACTAAAATATCCTTTAAATAAATAATTAATTAACAAAAATATTAATTTAATTTGATATAAAAATTTATATAACACGTGTCACAAATTTAAAAAGACACGTGACTGGATGATAAAAAGAATGAATACAGATATTATCTTATTTCTAAAAATAAAAATTTGAAGTTATAATATAGAAATTCTAATATATTTAAATATTTTTGTATTCATAATGATAAATTACATTTTTATAAATATAGAGAGTAAAGAGGTCACTGCCTCCTTATCTGGCGCATCTTCCATTAGTGCACGTCATAGCAAGTCTTAGCCTTCGCTGATAAAGACGTCGAACTGGCCAACGAAGCAGCTCTAATGGTTTCAAGTTTCAATCACTTAATTAGGCCTAATATAAAAGTCTTCATATACTTCAAAAAATAATCATTTATTGTTCGTTTCAATTTTTAGGTGATAAATTTTATTGTGATGATTGTTTATTAATTTTTGTATTTTTATATCACGTTAAACTAAATTTAATAAGAATAATAATATTATTATTATTATTAAATTCTAAATTTTATATCTAAATTATAAACTTATTGTTAATTATAGTTTTTATAATAATTTAATTTATTAATAATCGTATTATTAATTTCTTTTTCTAAAAATTTATCACTACAACTTTTTTAGTTCATGTTTGTTTGAAATGTAAAAGTGATTACTTTTTTAAAATGTGTTGGCAATAGAATAGTTATTTTTCTAAAATTAGTTAAATTAAACATGTTTTAACTATCTAATATTCTAATTATTAGAGTAAAATATTTTTTAATGTCTATAAATATATCTTCAAATAATTTTAATCCTTTAAAAAAATTATTTATTTTAGTCTATTTTTAAAAAAAAATTCTAAAAGAAATTGATGTAGTATGTAAATAATCATGTTACATCAATATCCTGTGTGACGTAGTATGACTATTTACAAGTTATGTCACTACCTAACAATAACAACATCTATTTTAAAGTAGATAAATGTTATTTGTACATCAAATTGTATAATAATTTATACAATTAAGAGACAAAAAGAGAAAAAAGAAAGAAAAATTTGATATATAATAAATGGTATGATAGTGAGAATATAAATTGTTGTATAAATTATTATATAAATATCACATCTCTTTAAATTATTTTAAAATTTATAAAAACTAAAACTACCAAAAATATTTTTAAAAGACCAAAATTATATGAAGTTATATTTATAGAGATTAAATATATATTTAAGCCTTCTAATTACGCCCCCCTTCTCTTGCATTTTTTGTTTTTTTAATTACAAATTTTTAATACTTTAAATGAAAATAAATAAAACAAATTTGTATTCTATTATTCTTGAAAAGTTTTTAAGTTTTTATAAGAACTAGAATAATAACCCGTGCCATGCACAGGTGTTAAATTTATAATTTATAATTTTTTATTAGCATAATTATTTAATATATTTCTTATTATTTTTTAATTTTACGAAAATATCTATTAGTAAATATGTGTGTGTGTGTGTGTGTGGTGTGTGTGTATCTATATATATATATGTGTGCTTTAAAAATATTACCTTTATCAATATATTCTCATTTGTATATAACTTCAATTTATACATAATTTTAATGAGATATTAATGTTAAAAAAATATTTAAATTAAAATTTTTAATTAGTAGTTTTTTTCTAAAAATGAGTTAGTAGGTATTCAATGTCAATGTAAAAGTTTGCACAGTTAATTATCATTTATGTTAATTTTAATCACAAAATTAGAATATTTTTTACAATGATGGATATTTGTTTTTTATTTTTGTCCTACATCAAAACTATTCCTTTAAATTAAAAGACATTAATACTTAATTTCAAAGAAATATATATTGTGCCATAGTCTTGACATTGATTTTTGAAACATTTTGAAGCAATTATTCATATCTTTATTATATGATACCAAGTATGAGGTACTACTACTCATACTGCTTTAGATCTTAATTATATTTTGTCAAAATTGTTTTATAAATATGTATAAATATAGAGTAGACTCATATACATTCATATGTGTGTGTGTGTGTGTGTGTGTGTGTGTGTGTGTGTTAATCTTATTTAATAATTATACGAATTAAAAATTCTATGTAATTATATTTGTAATAATTGATTTATTATTTAAATCTCAATTTTCAATGGATAATAAGATAAGAGAGAAAGATAAAGCATCAATCAAATGAAAGACTAATTAAATTTATAAATACTCAAATAAATTATATTGATGTTTAAGTATGTGTTTTATTATTATTTTTGTTTCATATGTATAGTAATTATTTATTATAGATATCATTTTAAAATTTTCAACTAATTAAAAGATTTTGATAGCATTATGTAATGTATTGTTCCAAACAAAATATTAATGATATACAAATTATTCTTTTATTAAAGCATTCTTTTTATTAATCATTAACAGATAATAAAATAAAAATTACTCTTAGATTAAAAAATGAGTATGGTAATGGTAATTATATATATATATATATATATATATATATATATATATATATATAAAATTATCGATATTATTATTATTATATTAGATTAGTTTATTTAATTTGATTAAAAACACAATTAGTTATAATATAATGGATGATTTACCTGTGATTATTTGTTTTATTAATTTTATAAAAATTACTTTTTTATATGAGCATTATAACTAATTTGATTGTGATACTTTTTATATGAATCATATTGATTTTCAACATAAATTTGAATAAATTGATTTTCAACATATATTTGAAATTTGAAATTAAGCATCATTTAAATTTTTAATAAAAATTTTATTTTAAATTAAATTAGCTACAAAAATAATATGGAATATCTATTTTAAATTAATCATCATTTTAAATAACCTAAATTAATTATTAATTCATAATAATATGGAATTTTTGTCCATATTAAATTATTTTCGTAAATAAAATCTATATTAATTGTCTATTTGAAATTTGAAACTAAGCATCATTTAAATTTTTAAAAGAAATTTTATTTTAAATGAATTAACTACAAAAATAATATGAAATGAGCAAAAATTACTTGATTTAAATTTTTAATGAAAAATCTATTTTAAATTAGGTATCATTTGAAATTGCCTAAATTTAATTATTAATTCATAATAATATGGATGTTTTGTCCATATTAAGTTATTTTTGTAAATAAAATCTATATTATTTTTCATTTGAAATTTGAAATTAAGCATCATTTAAATTTTTAACAAAAATTTTGATTTTAAGTTGAATTAGCTACAGAAATAATATGGAATGAGCAAAAATTTCCTAATTTAAATTTTTAATGAAAATAACCATTTTATATTAGGCATTATTTTAAATTACTTGAATTAAATTATTGATTCATAATAATATGAAAGTTTTGATCATATTAAATTATTTTCATAAATAAAATCTATATTAATTTTCCATTTGAAATTTGAAAGTAATCATATTTTTAATAAAAATTTCAATTTTAAATTGATTAGCTACAAAAATAATATGGAATGAGAAACAATTGCCTAATTTCAATTCTTCATGGAAATATCTACTTTAAATTATGCATCATTTTAAATAGCAAGAATTAAATTATTAATTCATAATAATATGAAATTTTTGTCCATATTAAATTACTTTTGTAAATAAAATATATATTAGTTGTCCATTTGAAATTTGAAATTAAGCATCATTTAAATTTTTACTGAATTTTTTTATTTTAAATTGAATTAGCTATGAAATAATATGAAATAAGGAAAAATTGCGTGATTTAAATTTTTAATGACAATATCCATTTTAAATTAAGTATCTTTTAAATAGCCTGAAATAAATTATTAATTCATAACAATATGAAATTTTGTCATTATTAAATTATTTTCGTATTTAAAATCTATATTAATTGTCCATTTGAAATTTGGAATTCATCATCATTTAACTTTTTTCAATGGAAATGCACAATTTGGAGAAGAGGACACGTAGGATTTCTAGAGTGAAATTCGTTAATAAGTTGACATGTGGTAGACTAAGATTGTTTGATTAACATGTGATAGATGGAGACTCTAAATGGGAATAGTTTTGTATATATTATAGATTATAGATATATATAATAATAATTAACTTAATTTAAAATAATATTAACTATTTTAATTAAAACATATATATGATGGTCATAATTACCTTAATTGCTTCAAATCAAAATATATACTCATTGCCTATGTGAATATAATAATGTGTTTATATGAATTAAAAAAACAAAACAAAAAATCGATGATAGATTGCCTACGTAACATTTGCCTACGTAACAAAACCTTTTTTATAATATATAATAGATAGATTTTTTTATGAATTTTTTAATTATTTATTTATCCAACAACAATATTTATGTAAGTAAAATTAATTAGATGTCTTATAATTATCCAATATTGAATAAAGCAATGCTAATTATCTAATTAATATAATTAAATTTAAAAACACATCGATAATCATAATAGAATTGAAATTGGATTGTTTTTATGGCAATAATTTAATTGCAGTTTCATGCACCTTTATATATTTACAGAAATTTAGAATCATTATAAATAATGAGATTTCTTTCTTAAATTATAATATTTACACTACCTACAAATAATGGTCTTGAAATAAAGAAACTAATTAATACAAAAAATACTAGTTATATAATTATGAATAATTTTAAAAATTAATATCTTAAATTAATTTATAATAATTATGCTTACAAATTAATTTAAAAATTATACACAAATATCTTTCCAAATTATAATTAAAATATATTATAATAATTATTTTGGTCCATGAAACTTATATTAAATTATTGTCATAAATAATAAAATGTAAGTAAAAAATTATTGATTAAGTAAACAATATTTATTGATTTCTATTTAGGACAAAATTAGGGTGAATGTAAGTAAAAAATTATTGATTAAGTATATAATTTTTAAAAAAATAAAAAATACTCGCTAGTTTATCCTTGATTTCAAAAATATTAAGGAAAATATATATATTATTCTCATTAGTTATTAATAAATCATTAAATCAAATGTCTAATAAATTTTTAATTATAATTAAGCTAGTTATTTAAAAGGTAGGTATTTAATAGAATTTTCAAATTCAAAATTTAAATATAGCTATTTCAAACTCATTAATGTAATAATTATAATGATTATAATTATGGTCTATAACTAAACCAAATATTCATGAAACACCATATAACAACACGTGTGATACGAACCTCTCTGTAAATAACACGTCTCATCCAAACCTTGAAAGTTATTCTTGATTCGCCATGTGTAATCCAAACCTATGAATAGATTCTCAAATTTATTTATAATGATTTTTACCAATAGCAGTACATGTATTAAAAAGAATGTATTAGATAGTGTGTTACTAGTACTATTCACAAAAATAATTAAGTCCTTTAAGTATGTTAGTTATAATTGAATTCATGATTATATGCATGAATGCATGCATTTGATATATATATATATATATATACATGGTCAGGATCCGTTGACATCAGGTGTCAAAATTAGTCAAATTATAAATTAAATAATTTTTTGTAGAATGCAAATTTAACCAATCCAACCGTTAAATTTTGTAATATTATCTTCATGATCATATATATCAAATTTCACATAATTTGGGCTTTTTTAGATATTTCATCTAACATTCAATATTTACATATATTTTAATTTTTTATTGTATATTAAAATAAAGTGATGCAGTGAACTACTAAATAATTTTGAAATTGTGTGAAATTTTGGATACTTAATATAATTAATAAGAACATCAAACTCAACTGTTGGGTCGATTAAACTTACATTTTACAAAAATTATTAAAGGTGTAATTTGACTAACTTTGGCATCTAGTGTCAACGGATCCTAACCCATACACACACACACACACATGAGCTTTAATTGACAATTAACTTTTTTTTATAATAAGCATTGAGCACTGACTTCTACATTTAATTTGTATTAGAATAACGTTATATATCCATTTAAATATTCATTATATTTCAAAGAAAAAGAAAAAGAAAACATTTTTGTTCGATGAAAAGATAAAATACTTGAGCTAAGTTTTGTGAGTATTTATAAATTAGGTGATAATTTTAGTATGATTTTTAAGTTTAATTTAATTCAATTTAATTTTGAATTTATACATTAGTAAAACATTTATTATAAATTAAATGATTCATAATAGTAACAATAATAATTTATAAAAGTTAAAATATAATACAAAATAAATAAGCATAATTTATATTAATTCATATAATGGCAGTAACAATAAATATTTATAATAAATTAATAAATATTAAAAAATGTCAGGTATTTTTTAAAAATTATATGTTATTTTTTATTTATGGATTAATATTTTTACTTTATTTATATTAATTTATAATTTAAGTGTGATATTTTAAGCACAAATTAATGAATTAATATATGATATTTAAGAATGATAATTATAGAATGTTAAAATTTTAAAAAATAATTATAAAATATAAAATTATTCTATGTGGAAAAGATTATAATATTATTTACCTTCTAAAAGTAATTTTAATTTAAATATACTATAAATTTGAATCAAAATATATATTAATATAATCAATTAATGTAAATCTAAATTATATATGTTAGTCATAATTATTTTAATTAATTTAGATCAAAATATATATTGGCCGTAATTACCTTCATTAATATAATTTTTTATTTTTATGAATTAACAAATAACAAAAAATAGTTGCTTTAATTAATATATAATTATATATTTTAATTATTTTTATTTAAAAAATAGGTATAAATATATTTATAATTTCATTATTAATTTCAAAGTGTCATTAATTTTTTCAGTATTTTTTAAATTTTGTTATAATTGAAACTAAATATGTAACTAAATTGAAGTTTCTATCATAATAATATAGATATTAATATATTTTTATGTAAAATATTTAATATCTTAGTGGTATTTTTTTACTTTAAAATCTAAATATTAGTAATTTTTATTTATATATTAATATGCTTTGATGTAAAATATTAATTTTTGTATGATATATTTTTGCTCGAACTTTTTTTTATTTGCATCTAAGACTTAAATATTAATATATTTTAATGTAAAATTTTTATTTTTATATGATTAAGTATTACCTCTAAATCTTAATATGTTTTCATGTAGATTTTTCAATCATTGTATAAAAGTACATTTTAAATATTGAGATCTATATATTAATTAGTGACATACATGGAATCTATATCTTGCTCCCATATATTTTTATTTGAAATTTAAGTCGAACAACTCTTCTCCCTTTCAGCCATTAAGCAAATGTGGAATGTAGATGAGACAATGTCATAAAAAAAATACTACAAGAAACAGGTTGCTACAAAAACAAATACAATGCATTAGTAAGATTGTGATGATCAAATCCACTATTATGTACAAATTCAAAATAAAATACATTATATTGAATATCAAGATATACCATTGTTAAAAATAATACCTAAACTCTCTTCAGAAACATGGTACAACATTACTATTATTGAATATGTACCAAATATATAAAGTGAATCCATAACTTATCGAGTGAGAATTCATAAGGTTTAAAACACATATCTTAGTAATATTTTAAAAAGGCTTTTGGATTAGACAAAAACACAAGCAACATTAACATTTTTAAAAAAATATTTTTATTTAAAAGTGACAGATTTTCAATTAAAAATATAACCAAATTGTAAAATATTTAAACCAAAAGATTAAAGCATAAAAGAAATCTCTAAACTAATTGAAAGTCACATTACCAATTGGAGACAAAAGACATAAATTTAAAAAATTTAAAAATGCAATTGGAAAAGTAGGAAATTACCACAAAAATTGAAAAAAAAAACCCACAAAAAATAAGAAAAGAAATGAAGAATAATGAAATAGATTCAATAGCTTACCTTATTCTTCGTGAGTAAAATATGTCCTGAATATAAAGAATGAAGGATTTCATAAAAAAACATAAATTGAAAACAAAAAATATAAATTTTAAAATGGTTTAAGAATGCAATAAAAAAAAAGTGGGAGAATGTCCCAAAGTTAAAACAAAACACAAAAGCAATAATAAAAAATTTGAGAACAATAAAATAAACTAATTGCTTACCTTTTCCAATGGTAACAAAATATGCCCTAAACACAAAGAAGGTAGAATTTCATAAAAAAATAAGAAAATAAATAAACAATAATGAAATAAATTCAATGCTTACTTATTGTTTACCGGCAAAATATGTCTTAAATACAAAGAATGAAGAATTTTATAAAAAACATAAATTTTAAAATGGTTTAAGAATGTAATATAAAAAAATTGGGAGATCACCACAAAAGTGAAAAACAAAACACAAAAACCCAAATAAAAATTTTGAGAACAATAAAATAGATTAATTGCTTACCTTTTTCAATGGCAACAAAATATGCCCTAAACACAAAAAAAGAAAAAATTTATAAATCAAAAAAGAACAATATGAAATAGATTTAATGCTTACCTTATTCTTCATGAGCAAAATGTCCTAAATACAAAGATTCAATGTTTTAAGAATGAAATTAAAAAAAAAAAAAGTGGGAGATTACCCCAAAAGTTAAAACAAAACACAAAAACAATAAATAAAATTTTGAGAATAATAAAATAGACTAACTGTTTACCTTTTCCAATGGCACCAAAATATGTCATAGACACAACGAAGGAAGAATTTCATATATTAGAAAGAATGAGAGAAGAATAAAAACATCAATTTATAATGCCAACGCAATAAATTGAAAACTTAACCCTTTTCACAATATGTTGCCCTAAACAGACTGGAAGAAGGAAAGAAACAGAAAATATGGACATATGGGATGCCTTCAATTTTGATTTATTGGTATAGAAAGATAAAAAGAACACAGATGAAATAAAAACAGAAATAATTTTCAATATATTAGTCGTAATCATTTTATATTGTTTGTAATTACCTTAATTATTATAGTTATGCATATATGTATATGTAATATGTATTTTCATAAATTAAAAAAATTTAAAGTACCAATTTAATAATATTCGAAACTTAGATACTCTAGATCCCAGATAAAAATTTTCTAGGTTGTCTGTAATATAATTTTATCGTAACTCATTATTATCAAGTGAATTTTTTTGTATTATTTTAATTTAATTTATTGACCAAAATTGTAATACTATACAAATATTTCAAAATTCAAAATATATATAGAGAAAGTTTTAAATAATATATATTGATAATAATTATTCTAATTGGTTTAAAACAATCTAATTATCTAAAATTAAAATAATCTTAACTATTTTAAGTAAAACATATATATGATTATCATAACTACCTTAATTATTTCAAATCAGAATATATACTCATTGTAATTACCTTAATTACTATAATTATGTATTTTTATGAATTAAAAAATAGAATAAAAAATTTTAGTAATATTTTCATAGGAAAAAATCAATGTGGTGCCGTGACATGGCATTTGCATATGTGGCAAAACCTTTGTTTATATGATATAATAATATAATTATGTATTTTTATGAATTAAAAAATAAAATAAAAAATTTTAGTAATATTTTGGTAGGAAAAAATCAATGTGGTGTTGTGACATGTCATTTGCATACATGGCAATACCTTCGTTTATATAATATAATAATAATAATATAATCGATCATTATTCATTATGTTAGTATGTAAGATAATATAATAATTTATTATCACTATAATATATATTTATAGTAAGTTGTTATAAAATCATGATAATAAACAAAAAGCTACCATAATTATATAAAAAAAATCATAAAATTTAATAAATTAATAATCTTATTATATAAAATCAAAATTCATTTAAATTTAATGATTTAATTGATTAATGTAATCATAATATATACTTTTTATAATTATTTTAATTATTATGATTACTATAATTTTACTATAATTAAATATAATAATTTGTTTTTATGAATGAAAAAATAAAACAAAAAATCAATGAAATTTAGGCAAAAAAATAATGAATATGGTAATGTCATAGGACATCTGCCTATGTAGCAAAACTTTCTTTTATAATATATAAATAGATCTATTTTTTATGAATTTTTAATTATTTATTTATCCAAACATTAGTTATTTTTGTAATTAATATTAATTAGAAAACTTACAATTATCCAATATTGACTAAAACAATGCTAATTAATATAATTTAATTTAAAAACATATCAATAATCAATAATCGATAATCATAATAGAATTGAAATTGGATTGTATTTATGACAATAATTTAATTACAGTTTCATGAACCTTTATATATTTATGGAAATTTGGAAGCATTATAAATAATGTGATTTCTTTCTTAAATTATAACATTTACACTACCTACAAATAATTGTCTTGAAAAAAGAAACTAATTAATATAAAAAAAATACCAGTTATATCATTTTGGAAAATTTGTAAAAAATAATATCTTAAATTAATTTATTATAATTACACTTACAAATTAATTTAAAAATTACACTTAAAAATTATACACAAATATCTTCCCAAAGTATACTTAAAATATATAATAATAATAATTTTGGTCATTGACACGCATATTGGACTATTGTCATAAATAATAGAATGTAAGTAAAAAATTATCGATTAAGTAAAAATTATTGATGAAGTATATAATTTTTGAAAAAAATAGAAAATACTCGTTATTTTATCCTTGATTTTGGAAATAATTAAGGAAACTATATATATTATCCTCATTAGTTATTCTAATTAAGTCAAATGACCAATAGAATTTTTAATTATAATTAATGTAGTTTTTTAAAAGGTAGTTATTTAATAGAATTTTCAAATTCAAAATTCAAATATAGTTATTTAAAACTCATTAATGTAATAATTGTAATGATTATAATTATGGTATGTAATTGAACCAAATGTTTACGAAGCACCAAATAACGATATGCGCTATCCGAAACTCTATGTAAATGACACATGTCATCCAAACCTTGAAATTTACTCTTGATTCGCCGCATGTAATCCAAACCTGTGAATGGATTCTCAAATTTATTTATAATGATTTTAATATTGATAGTATTTGTGACACCCCGTTGTCACATTATATATTTATTGTTTATTTATTATAATTAAATAGATTAATTTATATAAATATACTGAGAGTAATTTTTGATACATATGCGCAAGAATAATAAATTAAGAATGTCATAAAACAATAAGTTATATCATCACATATAATAAGCATGTAGTAATATATCATACATCAAAGTTTCATATGTCAAAACATAATACCGAATCATAAGATATACACAGCTTGCCACAAGTAAGTCAAAGTATGTCAAAATGTAAACCTGCTAAGCCAACTACATATATCAACAAAATATCTAGATCTACCCTCTATATATAATCCAACAAATAACGAGAATCTATCTCGAGCAATCAGACCAAGAACTAGTACCACCCATACCTACAACCAAGCCCTAAGCATCTAAGGTGATTCCTCGAAGGATCTGCATCAGTATCCTCATCCTCAGCTACATAGTCATCATCCTTTAGCCATCCATTAAACTTGTGAGGTCTAGGTGCAGGTCCTGTAGCCCAACTAGGAAAAAGAAACTCAAATTGAGTACTTAAATTTTAAGCAGGAAATGTAGAGATAGGTAACCCACTCCTAGGTGAAGGAGGATCGAACTGCTACTTCACTGACATCAGCTAGGCATTCAGCACAGTAAAGTCAGATGAAAGTGGAGAAGGAGGAGGAATGCAATAGTATCTCAAGGACGGTGGGTAAGTAAGTATCACAAGAATATCTAAGATAGTAGGTTACACTAAGGGATTAAGATCAATAGATATAAAAGTGAAAGTGGCTGCTCCACGGAAAGTGTCCTCCATGAAATAGTCATTGGGTATCCACTGTCCTTGATCATTGAAACAGAGAGACATCTTCCACAACACTAGCAATCCCGCCATCTTGATTAATTGTTGTTGAGCAGGTCATGCTAATACATATAATATAGAAGAAAATAGAAACAGAAAAAGAGTGACACATTCTAATTCTTAGTTTGTAAGTCACATATGTAACAACCCACTACCACTACAAGACAACACTATAATGCTTATCTTGTAAAAGGTTTAGTGTATGAAATATCTTGAATTGAGTATTTCAAAATCACGTATTTGTTTTTTTTTTTTTTCACTCTTCAACTTTCAAGAAAACCATATCGATCATCATCCAACTAAAAGGAACATCACATACATATAAGTGAACATCAGATATGACACCCATCCATCTCAACTCGAACAACTGTACAAATATACAATTCAAAAGATAAACAAAAAACCTGTGTGTCAACACCAAAACCAAGGTTTACATCAATAAGGGAAGGGGGATACAAAAACACACTCCTTATAGCTGGCCACACTATATACCATGCCAAAAGAAATATACACCTAGCAAAAGAACATAAAAAACTAATAGTGACTCATCACATCTCATCTCCTCTAAGTTAGCACCTCCACCATCAACCTTAAGCAGCTGGATCCACTAAAGCATCACCATCTGCTCCTACGCCAACAACATGATCATCATAGTCAAACAACAGTGACAACACAACAACAATAACAACCATAACAAGGCAAGGGTAAGCTTACGTAAGAAAAACAACAAAACATATAACCGAAAAGAAAGAATAATAGGTAGTATCACCAACAAGGAATAAGCCCACAACTCCTCATAGCCAAATGTTAATGTTCAAGGAATGTAAGTTCAATGATCAAACTCATGATGCATGACCACAACACAGCTGAACTACACCAATAACTGTGTCATGCATGTAGACACTACTCTAGGAGATTTCCAACATTTTGAGTGACCAACATAAACATATTTCTTAACAAAGCCTCGTCCACAGCTATTGGGGAACATCGTAACTTTGATCTATGGATAGGATCAAGTGGTTGATCAGGATAGATATATGTGGGTAGCAGCTCACCACAACATAAGGCTTGCAACGACCTTGGTCCCTTGTGGAGTTGCCCGTCTACCTATCCCCCAAGTCTTAGGTGCAATGACCCCCACTAACCTTTTCGACACTAGATTGGAGGTATGTTGGAGCCTCAATTCCTGTCAACCAATCAACCTACATGCTTGCTCACAATGCAGTCATCACTGCAGACTCATGTATGAATGCATGTACCACCCAAACAACTCAACATGTCCATATCTATATTAATCAATTAAGAGAAATTATCAACAAGATTCTCATAAATCAACACCATGTGAGCTCAGTTCAACACTACACATGGTCAACAACAACACCATGTAGGCTCAATTTAACACCATACATGACCAATAGGTAAAGCCTTATCCAAGTAGCCTACACCCCTTTGGGATTCTACACATAAACCCCATCGACAATAAGTGGAGGTCCTATTTAAGCAACCGCCCACTTCAACAAGCTCAACCAACAACAACAATTTAAAGTCAACCCTTTTTTGAAAACCAATTTTAAACATTCTAAAAATTGAACTAGTCTTAACCTTTTTAGAAAACTTCGTAAGTGATTACAAATCATGTACCACTTTTAGAAATCAATTAGAATTTAAAACAAGGAAAAGAATTTGCATATGACTCATGTTCACTCAGCGAGTCCTCTAGTTGCTCAGCAAAATTGAGACAAAAGGTTCCTCTGATTCATAATGGTCCATTCGCTCAGCGGAGCATTAGCTAGCTCAGCGAATGTACTCGAAGTCACATGGTCACTCAGCGAGTCCTTCTTGTAGTTCAATGAAAATGAGGTAGAAAACACCTTTTCTTCTAGAGATATTTTCATTTAGTAAGTTTCTGATTAGCTTAGCCATTTCTGATTAGCTTAGTGAATCTGAGATAGAAAGTACCTTTGTTCCAGGGCCAAATTTGCTAAGAAATTTAGATTTTAGCTTAGCAAATATCGGATTCGCTCAGTGAATTTGGGACGGAAAATATCCCTGTATCTAAGTGCCATTTTTGCTCAGCAAGTCCCTCTACTCACTCAATGAAAAATGCATAATCAAGCTACGAAAACATCTTTTTCTTCTTCCCCAAATTCCATTTTCAAGTGTTTCCAACTCAACCCAAGTTCATAAAAGGTTTCCAAACAACATCTCAACATTCAAAACATGTTCTCAACATCAAGAAGCAACCAAAATCATCCATTCACAATTTTTCCTTAACCTACATTTCATCAACAATTCACCATAACTCAACATAAATTTGAATTTCAACCAATCCAAGACAACATATCAACATACCAACAATCATCAAACCATAAACAAGCAATTGTAAGCTTCTTTGAGATGAATGAAAAAGCTAACATCTGTTTCACAACTAACACAGAGGAAATAACTAGTGAGGTAAAATCTAACTCTAAATTTGATTGTAGTTTGTCTGAATCCCATAAGTTCATATTAGACAAAGAAAAAAAAATGTCTTATGACACTCTTCTTGCTAACTCTGACATGATCTTTCTTAAGTATAAAAAATACTTGTGCACTCTACAAGAAAAAAAAATAGTTACTTTGTTTTTTAAAAACAAACAGCCTAGTTACGTTTAGCAAGGTCGACCTATGCCTAGGTTAGAGGGGTGACGACTTAGAGCCCAGAGCTAAGAAGGGCCCAAATATTAAAAATTTATATAGTTGTGTGATAATTTTTTTATATTTTTTTGTGTTCTTTTTATAAATAGATTAAATCATTATTTCCTATCATATCTCTTTATATATATATATATATATATATATATAAAAATTAAAATGTGACATGTGATTATAAAATACTGCACTCTTGGTTGTTAGTTTTTTTTTATATATATATGTTACATTCATAAATTCCTGCTAAATGAATTTCCAACTCATTGTGACATATCAACAACAACATGTAGTAAATATATGATAATGCGTAAACCTAAAGTTTTTATTTTTTCAACAAGATAAGAAACACAAACTAAAACTCAAATTATAAAGGAATCTATTCCTATACTATAAATTAAAATTCCTAACTTGGATAGTGAAACTTTTACTCTCTCAATTAGAGATTTTCAACACTCTGTCTCCTCTATTTGGGAGGTGTATTTCACACCTTCTCCACAATTAGATAAAAATGTCTCTCTTAATCATCTTAAACTACCCTCCATTTATCTTGTATACACACACACACATAGAGTTATAATTATAATTACAATTCATAATAAATAAATATTTTTTAAATATAAATTATATTTTAGATTTATGATAAATAATTTAAATTGTGATATAAAGTTATTTTTTAAATAAAAACAAATAGGTGTTTAAGAAAATCAAATATATATATATATATATATGTGTGTGTGTGTGTGTGTGTGTGTGTGGAGCGTATACTATGAAAATGACTTTCGTATGTGATAATGAGAATAGTTAATCTTAATCATTAAATTAAAATGGAAGGCATATATTAAAATATTTAAGAATTCAAATTTAAACCTTATGTAACCATCAAATCTCTAAAAGATTCACCGAACAAAAATCAAATATCTAAAAGATCTCAATTACCATATCAATCTTTTTCAAGATTGTCGTTAATTCATCACCATCACCACCATGACCATAGCCACCACCATTGTCATGACCGTCGCCGCCACCATTGTCGCAGCCGCTAGTGACAGCGATGATGGCAACGATCATGGCATTAACACATCACTACCACCACCATGACTGTCGTCGCCATTACTATCACCACTATGATCATCGCCGCCACCACCATCATGACCATCGCCGCCATTATTGTTGCTATTACCGCCGATGGTGATGGCAGTCATGGTGGTGATGGTGATGGGTTAACAATAATCTTGAATAAAAGTGACATGATAATTGAGGTATTTTAAGACGTGATAATTGAGATCTTTTAGATATTTGATTTTTGTTTAGTGAATCTTTTAGAGATTTGATGATTACATGAGATTTAAATTTGAATTCTTAAGTATTTTAATTTAGACCTTCTATTTTAATTTAACAGTTGAGATTGAATGAAAGATGTGATACATATTTATGAAAGTTGTTAAAACAGTGTTATTTGTTTAATGTAACAAAATATATAAGTTTTAATGAAATTAATCATGTGTCTATTTTTAATTTTATGTAATATATGTTTACATTTTATAATACTTATATATAAGAGATTCTTATTTATCATTTTGTCTCGAACTCATATCAAGACCGATTCGGTCCATTCAACTCAAAAGACTAGCTAGATAGAGAATCTTTAGACACCCAGTCAAATAAATGAAAACCAACAGTTTTAATTTTTAATTCAATAAAAAAAAAAAGTCAAATAAAGGTCTAATGCCAAAGTTATATATACAGGTTCACTGTAACTAATTTATAAATTATTATCATTGTTTAACTTCTTGTTATTAATTTTTCTATTTTACAACATATGTAACGTGATCAATTATCTATGTTAACTTAAATTTTATCTAATTCAATTTTTATATTTAAATTAGTTACTTATATTGTATCCAAAATTATGTATTTAATTACTATTAATTTAAAAACAGTTCAAGTTCAGTCAAACAAGTGAATTGTCAATCATAATTTCACCTATTGAATGACATCTCTCATCTGATTTTTAATTATGATGATTATTACATAAATTAAAATTAACTAATTAAGATGATCTTGCATTTGTGTCTCTTAATGTTGATAAATGACTACTTTCCATTAGAAAAATTAATTAGCATAAGACATTCTTTGTTAATTTCTCTTTGGTGTTTAAGTAAAACTTGTGGCAAAAACATTTGTTAATGTCGAACAGCGATATTACATTAGAAGAAATACAATTCACCAAAAAAGAAAAAAAATGGTAGAAATACTTGTAATATCCAAATTCAAGCCCCAATTTTACAATACATTGGTACGCTGGCAATTTAAGCCCCAATTTTGCATTTGTATAACCAAAGTGATTTTTTTTTTCCCTTCAAAAAATCACATCTGTTATCTGTTACAGATGCTGGTGATAATTATATTCCAAATAAGCAAAATTTTAGAAAATTAAGTATATCATTATCACCTGCCAAAGAACAAAACAGAAGGAGAATGCATTTTGATTTTCGACAATAATAAGAAGAGTTTAATTAGTATGTATTGCCAGCATAAAAATTTTTATATCGTCAACCAATCAAAAATCAATTTTAATATGACTTTTAAGATAATTATTATTAAAATTAATAAACTTATCATATATAATAAATTATAATTAAATAACTAATTAAAATTATCTTACATTATCAATACATAACTTATTTTATCCGATAAGAAAAGAATCATGCAGTATGAGACAAACAAAGATTCCAAGCTGGGTGCTGATCGAAATGGGGAAATTTGGACTTACCCCTAACCTAAAGAGTACGGTACGGGTAGGGGCATTATCAATAAGGTCTCTATCACAATATTAAAATTTTCAGTTTCCATTTAACAACTTTGAATTTTTGCCCATCTTTCCTTCCTTACCTATAGTGAATGAGCGTAACGGACACCTTATTTTTTATCATAACAGACTTGCGGTTTTGCGCCTGAAGTGGTGGATGGGCACAATTACTTTCATAAAGTTCCAATAAAATCTGTACCTCAATTCTGGGACCCACAACAAGAAAAAGACCAGAAAATTATGGTAGAAGTCCGAAATTTCGGTACACTTATCTCCAAAAATTTCATCCTCCACCGTGTCACAGTTTGAATGAATCAAACTGATTTAGTAGATAAAAACTATTTTATTGGTAATAAAAATATAAAATAAATTATTAAAAGAATTTGTTAATGTGCACTTATTTATTTTTAAAAAGAATACGTTATATAATTGTGAATATCTTAAAATAACTTAAGGTATAGCTTGTTAACATATTCTTTCTCTAAAATAAGTAGGTATATGTTAGCAAATTCTTATAAAAATAAGTAAAAGAAACTTGAATAATTTTAAAATGCATCTAAAGTGTATCTTGTTAATGTATTCCTTCTAAAAAAAATTAGTGAGTAGAGTTCATTATTAAAGTAGTGGTATTTGTTAAAATATTAACAAATAATTTAATTGACAGAAGATTATTTTTATATTAGTAATTTACAAATATCTCATTATACTTAATGTCAAGAGTAAGAATAAAACTAAATTGTTGAAAGATTGTTTCGATATTAGGGATTTATCAATATCTTATTGTGCCTAATGTCGGTTAAATAAATTTGACATATGGTGAGAGAAAAAAGGAAGGAAAACAAAACTAAGATAACTTGAACAAGAAAGTGTGGGCAAATTGGACTTCCATAATATCGGCCTAGATATTAGAAGCAAAGGCAACCAAAAGGTCATTTAGCATAATGAGATATTAGAAAATTTTCTTCAATTGTGATATCACTACGATGATATATATCACAGAATCATCTTATGTTAACAGTCCATTCCTCTTGACAAGCTGAGAGATATGGTCGCAATGATGGTGGCAAATGATGCTACATAGAAATGAGACTCTTGATCAACTCCAGAGAATTAGCTAAATTTGTCGTGCAATCAACATGTTTGACTCCCACACCACACAAGTTCAAGCCCTTTCATCATAGCCAGCAAGCAACTCCATGTCAAGGTTGTCAGTATTGCCTTGATAGCCATGAAACCTTTTGATATATTTACCATTGATCCTAAGCAGATCACCACACCTAGCTAGACATGGATTTCCAAATAAGCTTCTGTCTGTCTACATTCAAGACAGCTGTTTCAGTTGAATAAATTTGAGAAGATTAAAAAACTTAAAAAATAAATTAATAAATAAAAAGAAAAACATTTAACTGGGACAATGGAAAAAAAACATAATTGGGAGGAGAGACACATTAAAGATGGTCAGCTAAATTTTTTAACAGAAATTGGTTATCGATAAAATTGGTAAATACTTCGCACCAATGACATAATAGCTCAAAATGACAATCTAATAGGAAAAGAATATAAAGAAATTATTTTACTGTTTGAGAATTACAATTTAAATTATAAAAATAACAACAAGAAGAAGTTTATTATAGTCACGGGATTATATTTTATTATTTTTTTAGTTGCCAGGATTTTATTTTATTTTATTAAAACATATTGTAACTAGAATATAGAAAATAATTTTACTTAACTCGAATAAGATTATTTCTTATGAAAAATACGTATATTCAATACTAAAAATAAATAATAAGGATAACGACCCTCTGTTGGGGTATACATGTTCTGCCGCAGAGGGTAAGGCTGAGTTATTGTTGGGAATAAAAAAGTAAAAGGAGCGCCAGTGCTTTAAGGGGACAATTGGCCATTTGGACTCACATCCTAATATACGAACTACGGAGTTTGAACTTGGACGTTTCGTACACTAATTTGCTGTTTCCATATTTGCTTTTGGTTGCATTATTGAAATAGATATACGTTGCTTTATCAACAAATGCGTGGATTATTAGTGACAAGAGACTGTTTCAGTTTAACCAAGGTTTTTGGTTCAAGACTTGGGAACACAGCTACATTTGTTAGGAGGGTTTTGTTGTCCTATGCGGTTCCTTTCTGGCTCAGAGTGGTTGCACGCTTTGTTACCATTTTATATACAAAAAAAAAAGATATACGTTGCTTTTTTTTTTTTACTTTGAGCTGATATATTTCTAACTTCTGTCGCGTATAATTAAAATGCGAATCAATAACGTATAATGTTAGAATTCCTCTATTCAATCATTGTATTTCTATACTAATTAGAATGAATATTGATATATATATATATATATATATATATATATATATATATATATTGTGAGATTAAATATATATTACATTCTTGAAACTTAGCCTATTTTTTGTATTGTTTAAGGTGAATTTGTATAAGAAATTAATCTTCATAATTTAATCTTCTTGTGAGGAAGCTTTGCTCTCCAACGGTAAGTGAGTAGGTAGATATTTGCAAAAAAAAATAAAAATGATATTATGACACTAATGTTAGTATCAGAGGCAAGTTTAATTTAAAAGGAGTCAATATCAAAAAACAAAACTTAATAATTTTTTTTTTAATTTCTACATACATAAATACAAGAAATTTAATATATATATATATATATATATATATATATATATATATATATATAGGGATATGCTAATGTTCACCTACTCAAATTTTAGTAGGAGTACGTTAACAAGTTATAACTAAAGATTATCTTAAAATACACCAACGGTGTAATTTTCTAACGTACTCCAACTAAAAAACAAGTGGGTGTACGTTAATAAATGCTTGTAGGATTTACTAACGTATACCAACTTATTTTTTAAGTTGAAATATGTTAGCTAGTTATAACTAAGGATTATCTTAGAATACACTAATAGTATAGTTTGCTAACGTACTCCAACTAAAGAATAAGTGGGTGTACGTTAACAAACCTCATATATATGTGTGTGTGTGTGTGTGTGAGAGAGAGAGAGAGAGAGAGAGAGAGAGAGAGAGATTATGTATGATTAGTGTAAAAGTTTTTATATTGCCAATCAATTAAAATTATGTATGATATGACTTTAAATGTAGTTATTATCAAAATCAACAAATTTATCATACTTGATAGTTTGTGATTGGATGACAGTATAAAAAAGTTTTACACTGTCAATACATATTTTATTTACAGGTTAAATATGTTTTTAGTCCTCTAAAAATTGATCTGTTTTGGTTTTAGTCTTCAAAAAAAATTTCCTCAAATATTAAAAATACCTTAATTAGATCCCTATACTAAACTCTGCTTAACTTTTTTGTTAAATGATAGTCATATCAGCTTCCAAATAAAATATTTTATTACCTAAAGTGTCCAGTGATAATTTTTAATAAAAAAAATCATGTAATTACTTTTGCTTTAGGGTTAAAAAATTTTTGTGATTTAGGGTTAAACATGTAATAATTTTATTCAAAAGGCATATTGCTAATATGACCTAAACATAACAGTTGACATGGACGATTACATCAGCAAATTAACGATGACTGTGATACTGATGGACTATCAATTAACAGAAAAGTTAAACAGAGTTTAGTATAGAAATCTAATTATGGTATTTTTAATATTTGAGGAATTTTATTGAAAGAAAGAATTTTCTGAGGACTAAAACCAAAATGGGTCAATTTTTAGAGGATCAAAAACATATTTAACCTTTTATTTACACTAAGAGTCCAGTAATTTTTCCATTACCCCCTAACATCAAGTATAGACAATGTGCAATATATGGAGTCCAAAACAAATTTTATTATTGTTGGAATATAGAATATAGAAAATAAGGTAGAATATAGAAAATACGGCACTATTACAAGGCAGTTGCAACTATAAATTAAAACGTATTTACATTTTTAATATTTTTTATTTCATTGAATGAAAAAGTAATTTGTTTATTTTAAAAAAATAACGGAGAGCTCATTATTAGGTGTTGGGTTTTACAAAATAAAAATAAAAATGGATGCAACTTTAACACTAGCCCCCTTCTAGGATTAATGACTATTTTCACAAACTAACACGAGTCTTGTGTTTTATTTTGGTTCACACGCATTCTATGAAACTTTTCAAGAAGTTACGTGTTTCCAAATTGTCCCAAGTCAAGTACATTTAATCTAGAAGTTCTTAAATGATGAGCTATTAAAAAGAAAATGTATCTTGTTGATATAGATAATACTAATCAATTCTTTTAAGTTATCTTCAACCGTACAATAGTCTCTAAATTCTACTCATATGTATGGAAGAGTATTTGTTGGGAGAGATTAATCCTGTAAATATATTTTAGTACCTCAAAGAATTAGTCTTTGACTTTCGGATGAAAGATATCCTAGACAAACCAAAATAAAAAATAAAAAATTCTGCTCATTTTGACGTATATTCAATTCTTTGGTGTGTCTCTCCCCCCGAAAGTCTTTTCCAAAAGTTACTTCTTCACCGTATCTTATTTCTTTTGCATCAACAATCACTCTCTATCCATATTAGTACGAAATATAATGTCAAAGTGTGTTTGAAAAAAATTGCAATTACAAATTAAAATTAAGATTTACAACTTTATTTCTGTATTTTGTTTAATTAAATGATATTGATATTTTAAAAAAAAAACCTAGACATGGAAATCAAAAGAGAAAATCATTTTACAATAGAGATAGGTATAGATCCACATCCCAAATGGTTATTCATGCGAATCACGGACTCACAATGGCTCATATTACGCTGTTTGCATGTCCCACAATAATTTTAAATCCTTTTTAATGCTTGAAATTCAAAGCACGAAGTTTTTTACTCTGACTCCGTCATAGATCCAGTTGGCTTTGTCCAAACTCCAAACTCCAAGTAGAACAGAAAAAGAAAAGGAAAGAATTTTGAAGCAGTAGGCTATAAATCAAAATGTTTACCAAAGAAATTTGAAATACCAAATGAAAACCACCGTTGGCTGCAACAATCATCGATACTATTTTGTTAGGAAATTCTACGGGTTAGTATCTAATTTGTTTTTCTTTTTTATGTAGAAAAACACCATTAGTAATGATTTAAATCCTTTTAAAATTAAATAAAATATTGAACCTGCATATTGATGATTCAACCAAGATCAAACTGAATAACTTAACAAGAAATGACAGAACGGGAAATATGTATATAATATGTTTATTTTATGGTCTATTCGGTTGGTTAGACGTGTCCCATCCTTGTTTAAACTATTTATTAGTCTAAGTATTTCATGAGTACTTTTTTAATTTACGTAAATTTCTAAATATAATTAACTAAAATGAATTTAAATTTAAATAAATAAGTAAGTAAAATATAAAATAATTCAAGTTGGGAAAAATAAATGTATAAAAAAATTAAAATAAAAAGTTGAAAAATAGTTAAAAATTAAAAAATATATAAAAATACTAAATAATGATGAAATTATTTATATTAACTACTATAAGAATCTTCAATATTAAAAATATAGAGTTTGTTTTATTATATAAAAATGATAATTATATATAGTTGATGAGAATTTGGCTCATTTAAAATAAATAAAAGTAAGTAATTTTTGTTATTAATAAGAAAAATAAATAATTGATATTTCAACATATACATAATTTATACATATATATGTAATATTAATGAGTTTAATGGTTATATATTGCCATGTAAAAATGTTTACACTGTCAATTAATCAAAAATCATCGTCGATATGATTTCTAAGATAGTTATTATAAACATAATGAAAAATCATCCTTTTCCTTTGTCAAATTATTCCTCCAATGAAAAATGAAAAAACATACTTTGTAAACGTAATTATGAATAGAAATTTGAAATTATAGGTTATTAATTTCTATTTAATTCTATGTAACATGAAAGAGCGGGAAAAATCCTTATTTATTTACATTTAATTGCTTATACTTCTAAATAACACTAATCACATTTTTAATAGATAGAACTTTAAATTATAGGCTAATAATCTCAAACTGAATTGTATATAAAGAGAAAGAGAAGGATTAACGCTTTGTTTGGTAGAGAGGAGAGAAATAGAGGGAGAGGAAGTAGGTAGAAGAGAAGAGAAGAGAAGAGAAGTAGGTAAGAAATAGAGTGGAAATAGAGGTTGTTTGTTTGAGAGAAGTAGAGAAGAAATAGAGAGGAAGTTTGCTTTTTGACTTTTGGGGATTTGGAGTGAAATAATAAAATTACATATATAACCTTACCGATTTGGAACGATACAGAAACAATATATTCGAATATGGTACAACATATTCGAATATATTGGTACCTATATTCGAATATGTTACCAACATATTCGAATATGAGTGCATTACAGAGGGACGGATTTTTGAAAGTGTGCATATATTCGATTATGTTAAAAGACATAATCGAATATATGGCGATTTCAGAGGGACAATTTTTTTATGGTGTCTATATATTCGATTATTTTAGTCATATAATCGAATATATGATCATTACAAAAAGCATGAATTTTTGAAAATAACATATATTTTGTATTATGTTATTATAAATAAAACCACAATAATATTATAAATATACTATTGTAATAATTTACTATATTCTTCATATAATTATCACTATATTACATTATATTCAGAAATTACCTGTATATAAAATTTAAGATTTATAGAAAAGCAAGATTAAAGTCTTATAAAATTTAATATTTATAGAAAAGCAAACACAACTACGGTTAAAGTCTTACAGAGAATATTTATATTACAGACAATTAAGAAAACATAAAATATAATCTACTCAGATGGCCTATTTTGAAAATAATGCTCAAGTTCTTCAAATCGCTTATCAAAGTATGTAAATTTTTCCTCAACTCGTTGGTCCAACTGGCGCACATTAATAGCTAAATTATCCAATCCATTTTGTAAGCCTTGAATTCCAGACCAAATTTGACTTAACATATTTTCTTGATTGTTTTGTTGAGCTGTAACAGAACCTCCATCATTCTCAGTTTCATCTTCCGGTCCTTGAGGCTCTTCTTGTTGTTGATGTAGCCTTTGTTGAGAATATTGCCATACACCATCAACATTGAAAATATTCAATTTCTTCAGGTATCTTCTGTTAAAATAATTAGACCAACCAGGTGTACTCTCAGTATCTTCATCGTATACAAGCTGATAGCGTTCTATTATCCTTGATATGAGCATAGCATACGGAAGGGGCATATCATTTTTCTGTCTGCATTTCTTCATGTGCTGTATTATGTAATATGGCCAATTGATAGGAATTTTTTGTTTCAAAGCCCATAGAATAAAGATATCTTCTGCAATAAGTTTTGTATAGTTTCCTGCACGTGGAACTAAGATGTGTGCATAAACATAATGCAGAAGTCTATCTTCTACCATTAAATTACTTACATTTTTTGTGGGATGTCCTTCTGATCCGGGTCTCATGAGTGAAGTTAAAGCATCATGTTGGCTATAATTCACCCACTCTTCAATTTTTGATGGTTCAAACTTGTGGCCATGATACTTTAATTTTGCTAAATCAAACCAATCTTGTGGCCTAATGCGAATCTTAGTTTTTTTTATCTCAGAATATAAATCACCATTTGGATGAATTAGCATGTTGGAATAGAAAAATCTTACCAAGTTTGGATAAATGTCACCCTTTAAGCCAACAAATGTGTCAAGTCCTTGGAAAGCAAGTAGCTCAACAAATTGAAAACCAGCTAATTGGAATGCTTGGAAGTCCATGATCTTGGCATCGACCCACTTTCTATAGAAAAAGTGACCAGTGTAATTCTTCATTTGATCTTTGTTGGAAAAGAAGACACTTTGATTTAATGCCAGCTCATGATTAATGTCTTGAGATTCGGGTTGTTTTGCCTTTTCTTTGCCATTTCTGCTTCTTTTATCACGGCTAGAAGAAGTAGCCATTATAAATGTCCTATTGAATACAAAAAAAAATAAGGATACAAAGTCATATTCATATGTGTATATATACAACAGCCTCAAGGTTAACCCACAATGAATATTATCCAATATAAATTTCATAAATATCAAAATAATTCATTACAGTGACAAAGTGCATTAATTACAAATCAAAATCGATAAAGTGGTGCATATGATCATACAAAAAATTAACCAAGTATCTAATTTGAATTCCAGTCAACGAACTTCTTACAAACATATTAAATATTAATGTATATATTACAGTACACTAAAAACCAGCTTCGGTCATCATTCTTATTAATTCTTGAAGTCGAAGATGAGCGGGTATCCCAAATAATTTACGCTTTTGGGCGTCGTTATTGCAAAGATAATCGTAACATTGCATACGATATTGGTCTTCGATATTCATGACAGTCAATGCATCCCAAACATCTTCTTCTGAAATGACACGAGCAGTACTTCTCCTTAACACAACTACTTGTTCACGAATGATCTCATTCCGATTCTCAATTGCTACAACTTGTCGTTCAGCTATAGATGCCTGCCGCTCCACCACCTGAGATAATTTCTCAGTCAATGCATTACCGCTTATAATTGCCTCTGCAACCCTATCAAGACCTGCAGTAAGCTTGTCCATTTGAGCATCAAGGACATCAACCATAGGTGCTTTTCTTTTTGTTCCACGGGAACCTGAAGTCCTTGTAGATGGAATGGACTGTGCATAAGGTGGACTGAATGATCCGACATTTGGTGGGGATACTTGAATATCGTCAAAGTTTCTCACATCTTCGTCATTCATTGTAGTATCAGCAATTGCATCATTCAGGTCAATGGTTTGATTATCCTTCTCCAGAGCACGATGTAATTGTCGTGGAGTTAAGCCCATATACCCTGATGCCCGATCAAAAGAATACAGCTCGTGAAGTAGATCATAGTGACGGATTTGACATGTTCTCCATTTGGCAGTAGATGGTTTAGCCTACATATATCATTATATATTAAGCAAACAAATTTGAACATTTATGTAGCAAAAGAAATGAACAGCAACATCATTTACCCTTATAAGATCATCCCAGACTTCATCCTCAGCCTCGAATCTCTTAGTAATTGGACTCCAAGCAAAGCCGCTGAGACCATTAAATAGGTCATGTACTTCACGCCATTTATCCTTCATTGTTTTTGTCTATTCTTAATGTGGTTCTTTGTAACATCCTTTAATCCAGCACTTCTCAAGGTTTGTACAATATTTGCATATGCTTCAGATGTCCAACTACCATCTACTCTATTACCCTTGTGGATTTCATCAACCATTGCATTTAGTAAAATGTAGTCCATATCCTCTGTCCATCTCATTAACTCCCTTGATGGCTGACTACTCTGACCAGTTTGTCCCTTCCCCTTGTTCATTTTGCTACATAAAAATTATATTTAAATAATATACAACAAAATACTTATAAGAAAAATATATGAATAAAAAAAGTCATTCACAAAGGCTTCAAATATAATTGTTGTTTATGTTATGTAAATCTCTTCATATACAACAAATTACATAAAGTAAATATTATTACATTCCATGCAACGACATTAAAAAGTAAATAACACTAATTGTTATTAATGTTCATAAGCATTCCACATTGCATTTGCAATGTTGTCCCTTAAATCTGCTCCTTGTCTATAATCATGATCTCGCTGTTGTGTTTGGGATCTATCTGCATCACGCTGAAGTAGTTCATGATCAACTTCAACTAAAATTGACTCATCATCATCCACTCTAACTAAAAAATTATGTAGTATACAACATGCCACCACTATATTTCTCATAGTTTCAAATGAATAGTGGGGTTCTGTGCCACTAGCTATTATAGGAAATCTCTTCTTTAACACACCAAATGTTCTTTCAATTACATTTCGAAGGGATGAATGTCGAAGATTGAATAACTCTTTAGCATTTTGTGGCCCTCTAACTAAATACTCCTTCAAGTGGTAACGAACACCACGATATGGTGTAAGAATGTGACGTTTTAGCATGAAACCGACATCCCCAAGATAAAATTTCCCTACACAGCAATTTTTACTATGATTACTCACTCTAGTCTATTTGTAAAAATATTTAGAATGGAGACATTACCCATAATGTTGACTGACCTTCGGGTATTATTAGTGGGTATTCCCTACTTAATGCATCTTTTAATATCCTAGAGTCAGATGCAGTTCCTTCCCACCCAGCTAAGACATATGTGAATTTCATGTCGAAATCACATGCAGCAAAAACATTTTGTGTTGGCCAATCTTTTCTACCCCGATACCGAGGGGCTTCTGCCCTTGCAACCTTCACTCGGATATGAGTACCATCAATTGCTCCAAGGCAATCCTTTGTTGGAAAAAAAAGAAAATTACATAGTTATTAAGATGTTAAAATAACTAAGTAACAAAAACCAAATTCTTATCCAACAAGTGTACCTTGAAAAAGGGATAAAACCTGCTATTGTTAAAGATATGTGCTGGGACGTCCCTACCCGATGGTTGAACTAAAAGTTCACCTTCTAACGCAATTATAGCATGTAAGACCTTGTGAAAATGTCGACTTACAGTCTCACCGGATCGATGGAAGAAGAAAGAAACTGTGCGATTTTTAACATTATGACCTATGATATGTAAGAATTTAGCAACTTGCTCTTCTACAGTGGACCGTATGTTATCCTTAACAATACCCGTGTTTCTTAATTTCTCACATAACTGTATAAATGCTTCAGGCCCCATTCTTATAATATCACGACACCTTTCTCTATGAACTAGATACGTCATTAACTCTCGACGCCTTTGCTCATTTTGAGGAGCAAATTCATTGAACCATGCATTACTTTTCCTTGACAACAAATTAAGTGTATGCAATGCATGTCCTACACAACACAACAATATCATTGTCGCAACTTGCATTCTTGTATGCACCTCCTGCTGGGCATTTCCTATTATTTGTCCTTGCATAGCCATTTGATTAGTTAACATTTCCTCTTCATCCAACTCGTCATTGTCTATGTTTTTCATCCCTTCATAAGACATTTTTTCTGAAAAATATAATATATTATAATGTCTAAATATTTAAACACATGTTTTAATATGTGTGCATATATATATATAATATATATATATATATATATATATATATATATATATAAAGAAAAGTCTTAAACAATAACATATTAGAATCAATATCATCACCTTTCATCGTTATTACATAACAATCACACACTATTCCATATATTATATACCTATTGAAATGAACAGGAAAAAAAATCTCAACAACCAACAATTACATGCCATTAATTAATACTAAAATTAATTAAAAAAATAATAAGTTATTTTTAATTACATCTACATAATTTTATTTTAATTATATTATATATCATTAATTTATATATATATCTATATATATATATATATATATTATTTTATTTTATTTTTTAAATTAATAAATATCACATATTCGAATATGTGATGCATATTCGAATATGCAATCACATATTCGAATATGTGATTGCATATTCGAATATAGCATATCACATATTCGAATATTTCATACACTATTGTCTAATTTTTTGATAATATTTTCTCAATTCTTCGAAAAAAAATATACAGATATATACAACAAACTATTATTTTACTCCAAATCCCCATATCCAATTGTAATTACTCACGATATTTAACACCAACTTTCATAAAAATTCTAAATTTTCAACCAATAATACACTTAAATTATTCTAGAATAACAAACAGATCAGATAATTTTTCACCATATATGAGTAAAAGAGAGTCTTACCTTTTTAAAGAGACCAAAATGAGCTCAAATTACCGGATAGATCAACTCGACCACCACCACGCAGGCAACGAGAAACCAACGCCGGAGAACGATGAGGATAAGCAACAAGCAACTTTTGCTTTTTTGAAAGCCAACAATGTTAAAAAAGTAAGAAAAAGTAAAGGGTAATAACGTAAACAGCGTTAAACGTTCGCATTTCTTCGCAAATCCGCACATATTTGCGACGAAGTTTTTTAACGTGAGACCCACCGAAATTTTAAAAACTTCTTTGCTATTTCATCGATACCAAACAAACGGAAATTATTAACATCGCCTCACGTCCGCGCTTTTCTCTTCTCTTCTTCGCTAATTCACCGCTACCAAACACAGCGTAAAAAAAAAAAAAAAAACACGAAGTAGGTTAGTAGGTAGGATTATTTATATTTTAGTGTGATGGACAGATGGGCAGTGGGGTATGGTATAGGGTCCTTCTGAACGAGTGATCATTTCAGACTTTAATAACATTTTTTTTTTCTTCTGCCGTATTCATTGCTCACACTTTTAGACTTCAATTTCATTTTTTCCTCCATAATTTACGGTGTTGTAGGACTCGAGTCTTAAATTTAGAATCTTCATACTATTCTCCTTAGTAAATTCCAAACAATCTCTACTCTCTTGGACTACACAACCAACGGCGCATTTAAAATTTGAATCTAGCTTCTCTCTAACTCACCTTAAAAGAGTAAAATAAATAATTTCATTTGTTGAAATATTACATCTACATAATTATGTATATATTGAAATATCAACTATTTATTTTTTATTAACAATTCACATTTTTTAATGACCCAAATCCTTAATGTTTAACATTGGAAAAAAAATAATAAATAAAACTAAACTTCATTTGATTGAAAAGAAAGAAAGTCAATGAAAAAAAATTTAAATTAAAAATAAAAATAAAATTCTTTTTAAAAATTAACTTTTTTTCCAACTAAATAAAAAAAAAATCACCATCCGTAATTTTTTTTTTCTACTGTCTTTCCTCCCTTTTTCACCTTTTCCAAACATAAGATAAGTTGGTTAGACAACTGTTCGTCCGTAATTAGTGCAAAGAAAGATGTGTTAGGTTAGAAATATTACTTCCGTGGATCAGAAGTTGAGAAGAGCAACAAGAAGAGCATATACCAAAACGGCACTCATATTTCACACTTCAGCAGAAGCATCACAAGATCCACAAATATCTCTATTTAGACTTCCCTTAATTACATACCACGCAAACCACAAAAGTAAGTAACCACATACAAGTGTTCCTCAACGACCGAAAAGGCGAAAACCAAAACCCCTTGGCGAAATTTCCCGCAGGAATCTCCTCCGTCAGTGTTTCGCAGCGTACTGGTTGATGAGCGAGAGCGCATTGCTGGTGACCTGGGCAACATTCAGCATTCTGGCTCTAATCGAGGCCTTGATCTTCCCGTTCAGCGCCTTCCCCGCGAACCCGTCCCCGCAGGTGCTCTCGTCGGTCAGGGCGGCGCTGACCCACGTCTCCACGTTGCTTATGTGCCACGCGAAGTCCTCGCCCTTGGCCTTGCAGAGCTTGAGCTCCTTGAGCGAGCGGCTGAGCCGGTCCACGCGTCGCTGATTTCCTCGGCGCAGTCTTTCAGGGCGGCGTATTCCCTCGGCTTGAGGCCCCTGAACTTGTTGCACTTGGTCACGAAGGCCTTGGTGGACTCCGTCCTGTTGAGGCTGAGGGACAGGGCGGTCTGGACCAGCTGCTGAGGGTCCTGCTGGATGGAGGAGGCGTAGACCGAGAGAGACTCCACGCACAGGGCTGGGTACTGGGTGGCGCTGCAAGAGGACTTGATGAAATTCGTGGGGCTTGCGACGACTGCGCAGGCGATGTGGAGCGCAGAGAGAAGCAAGAAAAGGGAGCCCTTTCCCATTTTGGTTAAGGGTTGAGAACTAACTGGTAGAGAGAAGGAAACTTTTGCGGCTGCGATTTGAGAGATTGAGAAGCAAGGACATTTTGGATCTAGATATATAGAGGGGGGATTTAAGAGTCACAGGATCCCTTAACCACATGTCGTGTCTATCTACCCCTGTGGGGTACTCGTAGGAAAATAAATAAATAAATAAATAATTTTAATTAATCATTTTGTCCCTATATCTATATCAATGTTTCGTTTCAGTCCGGCTAAATTTTCAATATGATCCCTTAATTTATTTAAAAGATTTAATTGAGTTTCTATTATTAAAGTATTTAATTAAGTCTCTTAATTTTTAAAGAATGTGCTAATGTTACTCTTTTTGTTTAATTGCGAGTAACGATGTTAATTATGTTACATACTTGGTTGCAATTGAACGAAAAGAATAACATTAACACGTTTTTAAATATTAAAAAACTTAATGAAATACTTTAATAATAGAGAAACTCAATTAAACAAAATAAATACATTAACCAAATTAGTAATTTAATCTTTGAGTTTTTATATTTAAAAAATTTATATTTTAGACTTTATATTAATAATTTTTTTATATTTTAGTCTTTATGTTTATATTTTGTGAGGGTTTTATATTATTAGAAAACTAACAAAAGAACTAAAATATAAAAAAAAAAAATTGGTTAAAAACTAAAACATAAAATTTTTAGGTACAGAAATTAAAAACAAAAAATTATTAAAAGTATAAAAACAAAATGGATAATTAAATTAAATAAAAATTAATAAATAGTGATTTACCTGTGGTCCACTTGGCAAAAATCGAGAGAATTATTGGGTATGGGGAAAAATGAGATAGGAATGCCATTACCATTCACCAATCAAGCAATGACACACGGGATGCGTAAAACACGTCTTTGTCTGAACTGGAGAATGTGCAAGTGCACCTTTCTCTTCTTTTTTTAATGGTTAAAGGGCATTACTAGTTCCGACCGACATTGTATGAATCAGATTTTGTTAATTTGATTTTGCGGGATTAGTGCTTTATTAACCAAAATGGTCCTACGTAGCCGACATTATTTCAAAGTTGCTTTCACACTCGATCTTAAGGTGACTGCAGCCATGTGACAAAACATAGCCTCATTTGATTTTATAATATTTGATTACTACAACTTGGACTTATCTAGAAGCTTGTGCTACGGATTATCTTTGATTTTTTTATTCATCAGGTTATAATTCTTAGATCTCACAGGGTAAATTTCTATTTGTTTTAATCTCTATTTCAATAGTATTTTTATTCATAATGTATGTATTTAATGTAGTCTGATGTGTAATTGTTTTCTTTTAATTATTAAAAGACTCGTTTACAATTAAGATAGGTTGAAAAATTGACAAGTGGGCATTTAATGTAGTACATATTTCGTTCTTTTTCTTAAAATCTGTGTATGAAAAAAATTCCCATTAAGAGAATTAATCTTATTATCTATGTTTGGACTGTTTTTAAGTTAAACAAGGTTACTTCCTATATAAGATACATATGATTTAGAGATGAGATATATACAATAATTTATACAATATTATTTTTTGTGTTTATATCTTTTTTTTACATTATTTATTACATTTTAAATTTCTCTTTTTTTTGGTTGTAAAATTTGTTGTATAAATATTATTTTTCTATGATTTATATTAGAAAACAAAATTAAAATGTGAGTTGAGACCAAATACATTACATTAAAGATGTCCAGTTATTTAGAAGCAAATACTTAAAATCCTTTTTTATATCTATAACACGTACTTAAGCAATTGCACACTTATTTAATACGTTAATTTCAACACTAACCAAAATTAGTGGTTTTTTTAAACTCATGGTAATATGTATAAGAAGTTCAACCATAAAGTTAAATAAAAGCCAAAACTGCGTTCACACTCCTCTAAAGTCGAGGCATTTGCATATAGCTGGTGATATAGTAAATTATGAGTTCTCCTTGTTATATGTGAACCCAAGTTAATGCTATCATTTCAACTTCGGTGTATATATAAAAATTTTAAGAAGAAAAGATGGTGTTGTTCTACATCATGCAAGGAAGTTCATAAGAAATGAGAGTGACTCAATGGAGTATAGGGGTGATGAAGTATACGTTTAGGAAAAAATGGAGATAGAGTACATGAATGTTTTCCTTCTCCACAATTTATGAAAATAATGTAAAGGTTACCACAAGTTTGAAAATGTTTATTTTCTCATGCCTTGGAGAGGAATGGATAATGGGTTGTATCAAGTGAAGAATGACACAAATATATAAGAGATGTGTATCACAACTTATTACAACGATAAGGACGTACATGAGTATTATGAGCACAATATTAATGTGGATTCATAAATTGTTCAACTTGCTACTAAATTTGTGGCTACATCTTTCCTTATTATTCAAGTTCTATTTCCAATAACACCCTTTGAATTAAGGAAGACACAACCACAATTCATGAATTTCATCTTAATTCTAAGGCTGCCTCATCATAATCAAAACCAAGGTTGACTTTTACCGGTCTTGTAGCAGCAGCAATTGAAAACTTTTTAAAACTTTTTAATTTCATTACTCATGTAACAGCATATAGTTTGTGCTTATTTTTTGGGGTTTATGTGTACTAAAGGAACATAAATTCTATTTGGATACATTTTCTTACATAATAAGATGATGTAGCTTGATTGGTGTACTATGACCACATTTTGGTGAACATTATGCAAATGGAAAATCACATTACTTTATCCTCATATGGATCAATTTTTGATGAATCACAACGATGGTTATTGTTGGATTTGGTTCAATTTTGATCATGAATTTTATACAGTTTTGGATGCTACTAATATTATTGGTAATGATAGTTATTATTGGTTTTGGTTAGGTCATGACCTTTAGCATAGGTCATCAGCTTTAGTTTTGATCATGACCTTTATCAATTTTCTATCACTTTTGGTTGTTGTGATTAGCGTTAAGATTTTGATATTTTACTCATCATTTTTAGTCATTTCTCTAAGTTTTGGTTGTTGTCACGACCAACATAAATGCACAAGTCTTCAATTTTGGTTCTTGTCATTAGCTTTATTTGTTGTATCATAGATGCTCATCATTTTTTTGTCATTTATTTGAATTTTCATTAGTCATGACCTTGTACATGTGTAGATCATCCTTTCTTGTTGTCATGAGGTTTATTAGTCATGTATTAGCTTTGGTCGTTTCTCTAAGTTTGGTTATTATCATGATTTTATTCTAGTTTGGTGGCTACTGTCATGAGCTAACATAGATTGGTAGTACTTTTCCTATGAATTTTGGTACTAACATTATATGACATTGATGATTGCAATCAATGCTTACTTACCATTCTCATTAATACATGAACAACACTTTCATTATCAAAATGACACAAAAGTGAAAAGGGTAGCACTTTCATCATAGAATTATCCAATTTGGTTGCAAATTTTGTTAAGACCAAGGACGACCTTAAGACTCTCATTTTATTTTGATAATAACAAACAGTCTAACACTTAATCGTCTAATCACACAATTTCACTGTATGCCTTCTCGATCGTCTATTCACACTTGTATGTTAAAATTAAAGATGTTGTGCTGACTAACCCCTTCAGACGATGTATTTCAAAATATGTTGAACTATTTGTTTATTCAGGAGTATGTTACATAGGAACCTTTTTCGTTTTTGGAGGTCGCGTTCCTACTCCTTGAAAAAGAAGACGTCTACGTATCTCTCATTGAAAAGTTATAACTTTATGCTAAAAACAAGGAACTATAGTATAACTGTTAGTACGAAAAGTGAAGATTTGTGTACTGCAACAAGATTGAGTACGAGAAAAGCAAGATAAGCAGATTGCTTTATTTTATCAGTATGATCAATTGGTGAAAAGTATTAAGTGTGGCATTTAATGCTCCAACGTCTATTTTCTTCTTTTTACAATATCAGACGAAGGATGTCTCTAAAAGCACCCACAACAGATGCTTTGAGAGAACACTATAAATAGAAGAGAAGATTATTGTCAAAGACACGAAACTCTTAGCAAATTCTTTTTACTCTCATTCTGTAAACTTGAACAAATTCTTCTTGTAACAAATTCTTAAGCTTTATTCTATATCCGTTTGATAAGACGCTAGTCTAGTGTGATATCTTATCCTTAACCATTTCTCTGTGAAATTAGTGGAAGCTTGAAGATGCTTTGAATAAAAAAATACTTGGGTATTTGCTTGAAGATGCAAGTGAAAGACTACTTAGTTGAGCCTAAAGAGACTTGGATAAAAGAATACTTGTAACATTTTTAAATTATAGTGGGACTTAGTAGTATACCCAGAATTGGACGTAGTCTTTGGAATGAGACAAACCAGTATAAATTTTTGTGTTTCTCTCTTTTACATCTTTTATTCGTTTTCATAAATCCCTTTTAAAAAATATTTATCATTTATCCTTTAGATGAAACATCTCTTTGAAAAAGGTTTTGCATTTTTTTAACAACTCAATTCAACCCCCTTTTTGGCCTTGTTCCTATGGTTTACAAATTTCATTATCCGTTATAAAATCATTACAACTCCACCAATTATAGCATAAAATAAAAGGGACACTCTGAACAATGACTAATCCTACACGAATACTCTCTAATTATTCACCCATAATGTCAAACAAAACATTGTAATACCAAACAATACAACTATACAATATTTGAGTATTTTCACTTCAATTCTCAATCCATCAATCTTTGAAGCTACACCTACCTTCCAAATTTTGCCAATTACAAAACACTCATCTTTACTGTACTCTTCAAACCCATCATCAACCCAATGAAAATTGTTGTAATTTTCATCACCATCTTGCAAATTACCAACCATGAATGGTGAAAACTCAAAACACATATACATAAAAGTTGAGAACACCAACTTAACACCATTTTACTTCCATGTACCTTGGCAATGAACAAGTGTAAAACAAACTCTTGGGTTCCTTAACATTGTTTATGTGCAAATGATTTCCCTTTCTTCTCCAATAATTATAACACCTTAGAGGGTATTACCACTACTTTTTACTCTTTATTCACATAAAATTTAATGTAACTTAAACAAACCTCTAGAATTTAACATCAATATCAATAAACGTGAATACCTAAGGTACCTTACAAAATCCTTAAGAAAAATGAAAAAGGCATAAATTAAGCCTCAATATCGAGGCCTCAAATACGAAACATAAGTTATTGAGTCTATGCTACTAAAAGCTATAAAAGTCTAAGCCAAGTCCTTTCCCTTGCTTGTAGCTGAAGGCCTCATAATCTATCAATCTAAAACATAAACTTAAATTAATGAGACAAAGTCTCGGTGAGTGGCCTATGGACACAACATTATCGTGTATTGCATATACATAGAGAACATAACATTTATTCATCATAAGTCATGGCATTAAAACATATAAGCACATTCTTTTACCTTGTGTTAAGTACATCATTCATTCTTATAACCATGGTAATCATAATTTAACATATTAAATAAATTAATATTTAATAAAAATAATTTGCAAGTAAAAATCTCCACATAAAAATCTTATTATTCTAATAATGCATACATAACATTATTTTGTATTATATATAATTGGGATTTTTCTATAAAAAGTATATAAAACAGTGTAATATTTATATATATATATATATATATATATATATATATATATAAATAAATTGTAAGTTTTGAGTTATAATTAGTTAATAAATTATAAGTTAGTTAAAATAAATTTGAGTAAAAAACTTGTATGAGTATAAAACAATAATATAAATTTTATGAAAATAATAATCAATTAATTATTAAGTTTAATGATTTAAGTCAACGAGAGGGATTAAAAACGCAAACGAAAAAATTTTGAGGGATAAACATTAGTCAAAGTCTAAAAGCATAAATTGTGATAAAATGAGGTACTATTCTCATACTTTACCTTTTCTAGCAATTTTACACCACCAAAAAATTATATCAATTTTTAAAATACAACATTTTGTCACACAGTTGCCATGTCAAATTAGTAGTTGACGTAACTAGCCACATGACTATCACATTATCATTTAACGGTCCAAGTTAATAGAAGGGGCTAAAAACGCAAATGAAAAATTTATAAGGAACTATGATTGGTCAAAGTGTTTTTTTAGATACTAAAAATAGAAACCGATCTAAAATGAAAGATCAAAAACATAATTAACCCTAATAAACAGTTAGTAGCTAATAATTAAATAGTTAATTTTATTCTAATTTTACTACCGCACGGTAATTATAATTTTATACCTTACTATTAATTTTTTGGTGACTAGGAAAAAAGAACCTAACGAGAATACAAAGTGGCAGAACAATCTGCCATCAGAGCAATACCTTATTATTAATGAAATTTCTAAACAAACATACATATGTATGTATTATTGTGCATAGTTAGGGATAAGATATACGAGATAAATTAATTTCCCTGAACAAGATTAGTGACGTAAAATTATAGTGTAAAGCATACATAATTTAATTTGCTAATATTATTTTATGAATTTAATTTCTGTGCATGTATTGATAATATAAAAAAAATTACACTATCAACCAATTAGAAATTATGGTAACTATAACATTTAAGTAATTTTGGTAAAAAATAATTAACTTATTATACATAACGATTTCTAATAGAATGTTAGTGTAAAAATTACACTGTTAATGCATAGATTATTTTCTTTATTTTATATACACACTCATACTTGGGTTATCAAGAACACGTTAACACTTTGTGGGCGATTGGACTTTGAATACTTTAAACAGTATTTTATAAATTTTTATATTTATTTTTGAACTTTAATATTTAGATAAATAGTAATATTTTATTATGTATATAATAACTCATGTTAGCTTTTAAAATATTAATTCTTCATATTGATTTAATATTTGAGTTTTTATATTAATTTTAACTATTTATCCACCATAATATAGCCATCGTGTTATGTCACATAATTTGGTATCACATGTAATGCATGACCAAAACTAATTACTAATTTATGAATAATTAATATAAAATGAAAATATTAAATATTTATTTTTATGATTTATTCGTTAATGTTTTTATATAAAATTTTCATTTGTATTTTGATAGAATTGTTTACACTTGTTATTTAAAAAATAATATACTTATTCATTTAATTTAGTTAGTATATAATAAACTTGGCGTAAAATTTTTATCTTCGTGTTTTAAACTTACTCATGAGATTTATAGGAAAATATTTTGTCAAGTAAATAATTAAAATAATGTGAATATATGAACGACCAACCACTATTGTTTGTTTTTTCATAAAAATATTTTAAAATTAATTTATTTTATTGATTATATAAAATAATGTGTGTTTGGCCTTTTTTTAAACAATTTATATAACTTAAATCCTTCAATAATTAAAATATCATTAATTTAATTCTTTAAAAATACAAACTTAATATTTATGTTTTATGTTTAATCAGTAAACATTATATTATTATAAATCTTAAGTCTTGTGATGTATAAAAAGATAAATATGTAAACAAATCTTAAAATAAAAAAATAGTTACAAAAAAATTGAGCAAACTAAAAATTAGAAATATATATAATATAAGTGAGATATAAGGATAAGTAATTAACTTAGATAAATAGTATAACATAGTGGATAAATAATGAGGAAAGAGGGATATTATTAGTATGTAATTTGACTTTAAACGAATAATAAAATCAAAACGTTTATAATATAATTTTTAAAATTTGTACGTCATATTCCCATATCCATGTCTCGTGTCATATGTGTGAATGTGACATCGAAGGAGATTGTGATTTGAACCCTCAACAATAGAAGTACTTGGCAATGAATAAGACATTTGATTGCCATATTAATGTTGAACTGTTGTCTACAACCTTCCTCATATAACCACGGAAGGAGATTACGATTTACTAGCAACCGAGATTCAGGGAAAATTTCTAGGGCATAATAGAAGAATTCGTATCAATGAATAAGACATTTGATTGTCAATTCAACGGCCAACTAGTGAGGTTAATTACAATCTTCACTACAGGGACTTTTTGAGACAGATTGATGAGTTTATCTAGTTTTTTTTTTTTTTACTCAAAATTTTGATAGGCTAATTATTTGAACTCAAACTCAATTCGATTAAGACTTAACAATATATGTGATAGATAGATCGAGTAACATTACAAGAAAAGCCTTAAATAGATTCGCAAGGGTAGTGTCGGTCGTCGACCTCGACACTAATGCTACATCTAAATAGACGCAACCTTTGAACGCAACCTTTAGCCACCGCTAATAAGCAATAAACGTTGATGACTGTTAGAGTTAGCTTTTGATGTAGCGTTAGCTTGGCCGACACTGCATTACATTAAAGTGTTGTGTCCGCTTTAGTATTGGCCAAATATTTCGGCATTAAAACTGTTCTACCCCTCTTTCCTTCTTTTTCCCTTTGGTTATTCTCTCTTTCGCTCTAGTTTCTCTCCACCTTCAGGTGCCCCAACCACCGCGAATGCCATTTTCATCGCGCCCTAGCCACGCCACCACCACACTAGGTATTTCAACCTCGTTCTCTCTCACTTTCTCTCTTTTATTTCTTTCTCTCTCTCTCTCTCTCTCTCTGTAGGTTCTCTTAGGGCGCCACCGGGCCACCGTTGTTCACCACTACATTAGCATCGTGCATGTAACCCCCTCTCTTCTATTTTTGATTAATTTTTTTCTTAACAGTTTTTTTAAAATATCCAAGCATTGAGGTTGATTTCCTTCATTGGAATGATTAATTTTTTGAAAATAGAGTTCAAAAAAAGTGGTGATTGTAACATCTCCAAGATTAGACTAATAGGAATTAATAAATAAAAAAATAAAAATACCTTTTTATGCCTGAGGATTAACTGTTAAAGATTTTTATGTTTGTTATATATATATGTACACACACACACACCCCACACACACACACACACACCCACACACACACACACACACACACATATATATATATATATATATATATTATATTATGTATGTTTGTTATATATGTACACATGTCATATATGTACCATGTGTATTTATCTATAGGTATACCTATATATAAATACTACATATACATATATATGTATATGTACATTATACATACATATATATATGTATGTATAATGTACATATACATATATATGTATATGTATATGTATGTATACATGTATGTATGTATATATATACTTATATGTATGTATGTACACATATATGTACATACATATATATGTATATGTACATGTATATATACATGTATGTACATGTACATATATATATATAGGGGTTTGCTAATGTACTCACAATCTATTTTTAGTTGGAGTGCATTAACAGCCTACACCAAAATTTTAGGACAAAAATACCAATTAATCTTGATTTAAATAATTTATTTTAAGGGTATTAGAGTAATTTGATATTTAATTTTTCAAAAAATAAAAATTCATTTCTCTTTCCTTTCTCATCTCTCACACGTAACATTCAGTTTTAGTGCTTTTTCTCCTTTTCTCGCTATTCCTGCCATTTCCCCTTTACTTTCGAAGATGTTCACCACTATGACTACGAATCTGTCATGCGTTTCACCTGCTTCGATTCAACATCGTCTTTGCCATGCCCTTGCGAATCACAAAGCCGCTATACTATGTTTTTGTGACTACCTATGGATGCGCTAGCACAAGAGCAAGAAGCCAACGTGTAGATTGGTGTCGCGTTGTGCCTGCCAGCGGTCTAGGCGACATCAAACTCAGACACAAAAGCGCTCTAGAGGAGCCGCAGCTCAGGAAGTTCGTGAAGAACGATGTGTGCAATGCGAAGGCGGCGTTGCTAATGCTAATCAGAAACATGGTTGCTGCGATGACGCAATGAACTGTGTTTGAAGAAACTCCTACTTGCAAAGTTCTAATTGAGATACAAGGAAGCTTACTTTGGTTGTAAATTTGTTAATGAATGGTTGTTGAGCAAGATTATGGTTTGGATTGGTGTTGAAATTTGAATTAAATTGAGTTTTGTGGAATTTTGATTGAGAAATGGTTTTTTTTTTTTAATTTTGATGATTTGTTGATAAATGTTGTGTTGCTTATGAAACCTATTGAGTATGATGTTGTTGGATGCTGTGTGAAGTTATCTGACTCTATTTGAGTTGAACTAGAGTAAGAATGAGTAAAAAGGCTATATTTTGGATTTTTGTTCGAATAAAGTCACTGAGCGACCCATTGTATCGCTGAGTAAGTGTTCTTGAGTGGTGATGAGTAAGTGAGGAAAATGGGGGACTCATTGAGTGATGACTGAATTCGCTAAGCAAGTGATCATAAGAATTATGGAAATTTTCTAGAAAGTGTCTTGCTGAGCGAGACTTATATTCACTGAGCGAGACTTATATTCACTGAGTGAGGAGTAAGTGTTCCAGACAACTTGAAAGGGATTCGTTGAGCAAAATCTGTGCTCATTGAGCGATGCTAGGATCCTGGAGAGTTGGTGCTCTCTGTTGTAAGTATCTCGCTGAGCAGAGAATATGTTTGCTCGGCGAGTAGAGTGCCTAAGAGTTGGGCTACTTTCTGGAGTAGCAAATCGCTGAGCGAGACTTATGCTTGTTGAGCGAAGTGTAAACAAGGGGTTTGAATTCACTGAGTGACCCTTGTAGTCACTAAGTGGGGACCTTCAAGAGGGAAAGTATGCTTTCTGTATGAAAGGTACTTGCTAAGCGAGCGTATTGATTACTGAGCGAATAGGGTATTCTGTTTGAATGTGTTGGAAAGTGGTAGTTGGGTGGAAGGTTGCTTGAGTAGAACTTCCATGGGTTGTGTTGTGTGATTGTGGTGAGATGTCTCACAAAGGATGTAGATCCCAATGATACGTGAAAATTCTCACGAGGTAAGTGTTGTTTAAATAGAACCTTACTTGTTAACCATGCATAGGGCTGAGTTGGGCTTGCATGGTGTTGGTAGTAGTTGTTGGACCACAGGTGGTGCTGAGTAGGCCACATGGTGATATGTTGATGTATACCTATACATTGGTGTGATAATTTGTGTGGTTGAATGAATGCTGTGATGATACATGTATTTGCATGTATATGTTGTTGGCGGAGGTTGTGCGGGCCTCAAACCTATACGGGTAGGCATGTAAGTTGGCTAGTTCACAGCAGCTGCAACTCAAACAGGCCTCCATCCTAGTGCCTGGGTAAGACGTGGGGTCATAAAGATGAACCTCGAGGATAAGTGGATGGGCAATTCCCAGGGTGCCAAGGCAGTGCAGGCCTTGTGTCGCAGAAAGCCACCACCCACATACACTTATCCTGACAAACCACTAAGTTTATCCATAGATTAATGTTTTGGCAATCCCTGAATGGTACTTAGAAGGCCATGGTAGGGGGTAAAACCTGGCTGATCGCTCGAAATGTAGTAAATCTCTCGATAGTTGTGTCATTCATGCATTGACATTATAGAATGAGATTACTGAATGTTGCATAGTAATGTTATGGATTATATACTCATATAATGAATGACATTCTTATATATATATATATGTGTGTGTGTGTGTGTGTGTGTGTGTGTGTGTGTTTGTTTGTTTGTTTGTTTGTTTTCTTAAGCTTACCCTTGCCTTGTGGTTTTGTTGTTGTGGGTGTTCTTTGGCTGTTGTGTGTTGATGTGGCTGTGATAATCATGTTATTTGGTGTGGGAGCATCAAAGGGTGAGGATTTAACAAACCCTGCTTCTCGGAGTGGATGATGAAGATCTTGGTCAAAGGAGTCAAAAGCTCTTTGATTTTGGGTTTAACCTTTTTGGCAATTCTTTTTATTCTCTTGTAGATGCTGTATAGTGAGACCAGCCTTAGGGAGTGTGTTTTTGTCTCCCTTCTCCTTTTAAGTTGTATTTTTGGGTAGTGTTATGCCATATGATGAATGGATAGACATGTATATGCTTAATTAAAGATGACATATATTGAAGCTATGAGTATTTGATGTATGAATAATAATGATAATAATAACAATAATATGTTAAGACAAGTGAATGTATGAGGTAGGATTGTGGTCTTGTAGCGGCAGCAGGTCGTTACATGAACCTTATTCGATTTTCCCTTTCTGGGTCTCTATGTCTCTTTTGGGTTTTTTTTTTAATTCCAGACAAGACAGGTACAAGTGAAGCAAGTTTCAGATCTAGCTGGTGCACCAAAAACACGAGTTCTCATTTTTTGGAAAAATCGAGCACATTAAGATTCAAAGGTGGGTATTTTATATGCCCAAATTTTATTAATTTTTATTTTTTTTTTGCAAATTTTGGAACTTGATATATGCTAGTTTTGATGTAATTTCTAATTGGATATTGAGAACTCTCATTTTCTCTTTACAAATTATGACAACCTTGCCCAAGTGTCCTTTACCCAATGATCCTAATTTGAGACAGCATTGCATTAGTACTTTAATAAATATAGCTTAAAATTAACTAGTTATTTTGCTTGATTAGCTGAATAAAATTAATGAGGTTAATTACTCCTGTAACATTGAAGAACCATTTTACACAATACTTTGCCTAAAACATTATAGAAATTTTAATATCATTTTTTCTCCAACTTAGACATAGCACGTTATTTTACTCTGCCTCATTTGGAAGAAACTAAAAATAGGCATTTTGGTTTCATTATTTTACTATTGCCATTATGGAAGAAATTTTGATTAACACATTATATTTTTATCTATAAGGGTGGAAAGTACTCATAATAACAAGATGTGCGAGTTGCAAGTTGCAACCAACACATTGTTTCAAATGTGTAAGCACTAAATATAGCACTAGTGTATCATTTCCAACGGATTATGGTCATTACATTATGTAGGTTGCAGTCAGCACATTGTTTTGGTTGGTAGCTGCAAATATGCCAATAAAATGTTTCAAATGTTTTGAGTAGGTGTGTCATACAAGCCCAATGCAAGTATACAACTATTAGTTGGTGTAGTAAAGAGGCGCAAAATATTGATATCAATGCCAACGATTGATCAATTTTTGTTCCAAATAATGATATGCTGTCAAATTGGTGCAATAGTATCATCATGTTGTAAATGATGTTACCAAGAGGTGTACACTTTGATGCTATCATATTGGTGCCAAACATGATCATTTGCTGTTACACAAACCAAATATGCATCTGGTGGTCAAAAGGGGTAATATAGGAGTGCAATTCCAGTCACCTATGTTGGATGGACAAAGGACAATTGGCATCCAAAGTGCAAATTCATAGATATGGGTGGTCTTAAAAATGAAGATCGTTATGAATCTATCAAAATCAGAGGCATTGGATTCAGCACTACCATAGGTGCTCAAGGAGGTGATACAATATAGGCTCTCATGGAAAATAGGAAACAATGGGATTCGCTACAGTGACTTGAATTTGGAGACATATCAACATCTACCATGTGGACAACTAGATCTATGTGCTTTTAGGCTAATTGTGTGTTGGTCTTATAAGACCTTTTATTGGTTGTCTATGTACTATTTTGTCGAACTTGGGGCAACATTCCAATCTTTTGTATTAACTGATTAGGTCTTTTTTAGACACACCTTGTGCTTATATAAAAGCCTTTGCTTCATCAATAAATTTCTTTTGCTTATCAAAAAATATAGCAATAACCCTCCTTTGTTTTCCACTTTGACATGCATAAATAAGTATTTAGATATTATAATATTCAAGTAGTAGTTTATAGTTCCTAAAAGATTAAATATGTTGAGATCAGAAAAAAAATAATAATCAAGACAATAGGACTAAAATAGTAGTCATGCAACTATTTGGTCAATCTTTTCAAACCTGGAAGATAGTTTTGTAATTTCAAACCTAGACTAAATATGTTGAGATTAGAAAAGAAAAATATTCAAGACAATAGGACTAGAATAGTAGTCATGCAAGTATTTGGTCAATCTTTTCACACCCGAAAGATAGCTCTATAATTTCTTAAAGTAGTCATGAAGCTTACAATTGAGTTTTTAGCTTGTTATTGTTAACATATTTAATAACTTAAAAAAATAAAATATTATATAAAATGATTCACAATTATTAATTACCCATTCTTTATCATCTACTTTGTGTAATGTGAGTTTGGGAGGGGGAAAATTAACTAAAAAGGAGAATATATTACGATAATTGAACAAAAGAAGACAACAGGACTCCTATAGTAATCTTCCAATAGCTTTACACTAGAAGAGAAAGATACCCTTCCTTCCCCCCTCGCCCAAAAATTACTATTGAGGTAGTAACTAGTATATTAGAAACAAACATAGGCAAATAAAGTATCTCAAACTAGCATATTCTAGTCACAACTTTAGAGTATTCAGTTGCTACTACGCAAATCATTTAAATCATAACTAATGCACATGTGCATAGATTACTACTTAGACCTATATTTAGTGTCTAAGCTTTTCCTGATTAGAATAAAAGAGGATACAAGATACATTTCCATTATCTCAGACAAAAGACATAATTACATTGCTTGAAGGTCAGCCTCCAACTCTTGAAACAACACTTAATCTAAAAACAAACCAAAGTATTCCTTCAACTTAGTCATCAACTGATCCACATTCTCCTTTAAGACTACTTTCTCCAACCCTTTGCCATACTATTAAATCATATAGAAAAAGAGAAAAAATTATTCATTAAGCCAAGATTAGCACTCAATAAGTCTAGGCATCAACTAAACAAATTAAATAATGATTAAAACTTACTTATTCGGAGATTGAGAAGGCAATACTTCAACATTTTTCTTTTTGTTTAGACAATTTCGCGAGTCATGATTAGTCCCACCATAATTAGGAAAATGACAACGTCGAGGCTTCTTTGCAACCTCAACTTCTTTTTGGCCTTGATCCTCTTAGTCGACCTTTTGTTTTAGATATCATAGGATTTTCAACATCACACTCATTGTTATTTGAAACACCATGTTCTAATTCAATTGAATATTCTTGAACTTTCGACATGCCTTTTACCAACTCAATAACTCTCTCTAACTCTTTGGTAGCAACTTTAACTCGATCTTTTGTCTTTGAACATTCAACTTCTAGACATTAAACTAGAGATCGAATCCCAATAGAGGAATTATCATTGCAATTAATTAAGTGACTAGATTTATAGATTAGTGAACTTTCTCTTCTCCATCGAAAAGGAAAACATTTTGTTGGGAGATGAAAATAATCATTCTTCAATAGTACCCAAATAGCATGTTTACACAATATTCCAAAGAATTCAAATTCTTTACAAGAACATTGGATTGATTCTTCTTCTTCTTCTATCCAACGTACAAAGCGACCTCCATCAAGTTTGGTTTGGTGTCGCATTATGTAAGAGTCATTACAAGTTTTAGTTGCTGCATATTTTGTAGATAACTCGATCTCTTGTTGAAGCAACTCAAAGGCATAAGGTGTGAGTATAGTTCCAACATGTTCCTCAATAGGAAAACCTGTTCTAATTGGAGGATTATGGTACTTTTGCTGCATTCGTGCCTCTTCTCCATCTTGATTTCTAATATTGACAACAACACCAACCTACACAAAAATATATTAATTATAAAAACCTTATAAGCTAATTGATTGAAGGAATAATATGCTCACAATAAGACTTATGAGACTAGTTCATACCTGATTTACAAAATCCACTAAACTCGTTTTAGCATTTAAGAATCTTTTTATATATGAATTTATAGATTCCAAACTTCCAGTTGTAGTCATCCTAGCGAAAAAAAAAGTCTTTCAAATAAGGTTAAAGTCCAAAATTGATGATGAGAATAAAGCAAGTCAATATGTCTATCCATACTTAGACCAAACTGTGAAACCATTAATTCCCATTGTTTGTCAAAATCATTTACACGTTCTAAATTGTATAACCTATGAAACTCGAATTTGAAGTCATTATATCTTAAACCCAAAGGAAAAGAGAACCAAGTTGATAACTTTGCCACAATATGCCATATGCAAAATGCATGTTTTGTGTTTGGCAACTCCGTTGAAATAGCTTCTTTAAGTGCAAGATCTTGATTAGTAAGAATTGTTTGAGGATATTTTCCTTTGACAAAACACATAAAACTTTGAAAGGAAAACAAATCATAAAAAATTACTACAATCTCAATCAAAATTAGGGTGATAATAAAAACTTCAAATAATAGGAATTTACCTTTAAAGCCCATATGAAGGAAGGAATTTTCTCATCTCACAATAGAATGCAGCCAAAGAACATTGAATTCATGATTATCAACCCTAACCCATAGTCCAAGAGGCATATCATAACAATTTATTCTATATGTGGTATCAAAGACAACCATATCTCCAAAAGCTTCGTATGCTCGAATTGAATCGCTAAATACCCAAATAATATGCTCCAATTTGTTACTTTCATCTATTGTGAAATCATATTGGAAGGCATAATCTTTGTCTTTTAAACTTTTGCATAATTTGAGAACCTTAGAAGCATCATTCTCTTTACCAATACTACTTTGAGATTGAATAAAATTCCTAATATCTTTTTCTAAAAATGGTAGATGACCTACATCTATTCCTTTCTCTAACTTAAGCATTCTTAGTATGAGACTTACGGGGCAACCAACCTTTGACAATAATGATATATGATTTTGATCACTGATAGGGATGTCATGATAAGCAGGAAGATACTAAACCTCTTTATCATCCTAAAACTTATGGTTATGGGAATTATTAAAACATGTAATTACCCACTGTTCCTCAAAGCCAATTGCTCTTTTAGCAATCCACATTTTTTCATTGCAATTACATCTTGAACTTTTTCGGTTTCTTTGTCTCTTTGATTCAATAACTTTGCGGTGTTTAACATTGTCGGCACGATGGCAAACAAACTCTCTTCTGTAAACACTTGATGGATTCTCCTCACTCTTGCTCTTACTACATTTGTAAATGTGATCACGTCTAATTGAAAAATCACTTCTCTTTGTAAATAAAGAATAAAAATCATAAGCATTCTCATCACTGTTAAATATTTGCCCTTCATAAGGAACCTAGGCGTCAATGTTTTCGATTGAGGCAAATGCTTGATTTGTGACTCTTGAAAGGTTAAAGATATCATATTTTCATCATCTTCACATGTAGAAGCACAATCTTTGAAAAGCTCTAAGGGCCAATTACCAACATAATTTCTTTCTTCAAATGCCATGACCTAAATCAAAAAAGGGAAGAAGTAAAAAAAGGAAGAGGTGCAATGTATTCAGCAAAATAAAGTACAAAAGGACATACTCAATTGAGACCTAAATCAGAAAACGAGCAAATGAAATGTTAAGCAAAACAAAAAATGGACAACAAATGTAGAAACTAGAAATCACAGGTAATTAGGTTAAAACAAGTTATACAACAAGTGTAGAAACTAGAAACTAGCAAGTTATACATAAACTACAAATTACAGTTCACTAGTGATTATACAGCAAGTATAGAAACTAGAAAGTTGTGATGCAACAACAAGTTTTAAAATATTATACATATAATTGAGAGCTTAAACCCTGAGATTAAAACCATGAAAGAAAATTGATAGAAATTAACAATAGCAAGTTCTAAAATATTATACATAGTAGCAATCACTTGTTCTACTTATTATATGTTCATATTTGATAGAAATGAACAATAGCAAGTTTTGAAATATTTTGTTGCCACCTACTTTGCTACTTTTTCCCCCCTATTTAGCAGCTATCACGTACTTTCCTATTTTGCACAATCATTTGAAGGACAATAAAAATTTTAGAAATGCTGCATAAAGCATTAAACAAATAAACATTGGACCAACTAGTGTACCTAAGAAGATCGACTCATTTAATAATTTCTACTTTTATTTCTTTTCCTTTACACCCTACACACAACAAAGGAAGCAAGCAAGCAATGGCATCAGTCACATAGTCATGATATGTGTGAATTTTAAATATTTTAAATTTTAAACATTTCCCCTTTAATTATATCTTCTTTACTTTCTAAGGGTGCTTATATGAAGCAACAACATATATAACTCCATCATGCAATCTTAAGGTTCTTAAACTGCCACAAACTTCTTCATCGAGGCCTTTTGCATGTGCATGAGCACCAAAATACAAGTTCAGCAAAAAAATCAATGTTCAAATAAAAGACATGCATTAGGAATCGATAACTTAATTAAAAATGAGAACATTGGATAACTAAGCAGAAGCAACCATGAATTTTAATAGGAATTAGATGAGAAAGGAAAAGAATTAAGACTTTTATTGAATATCACTTTTCTCCCTAAATATGAATTAATATGATTGCAGATTCAAAAGAGAAAATGGAAAAGAAAAATTGCAAATAGGTATCTCTCACAACTTCAGGAAATCCGAGAGTCTTGTGTATCCCCTTCCAACCTCTACTCCAAGTCAAATCTAACTCTTATTATTTCCCTCCTATTTATACCCTATCATTTCTCCCACTCTTATAATTCATTAGGATATCTAGCTAACTAACTAATTTTTAATATAGCTGTTAACTACTTCACTTGACCCCAATTTAAGCATAACAAAAACCAACTCGATCTCTATTCCCTTTTTACTCGCTCTTATTCCTCTTAGCATACACCTTTTTAATTTGGGGGGGGGGGAGGGGTCTACTAAGTGCTAAAAAGATTGCACTGGTTAGGGGTTTTGTATATGTTGCTAAAAAGATAGGAAGTAATTAGGTATATTTTCCCCTTTAATTTTAAATATATATGAGTCTTTTTTATGTCAAACAAGTGTTTATCTCCATTTTATGTTAATATTTTGCTGTGAAATCATATTTTTGCCAATGGGAGGCAATGGAATCTTCAGGCACTTGGCTTTGGGCAAACTTTACCTAATTAGCATGTCTTGTGTGAGAGTTAGTAACATAATAATTAGATACCATTTAAAGAAAAAAAAACATTTCGTCCATATTAAAGTATGAGTACAAGCCCTACATAATGTCCTTTAAGAAGTTGACGAGTTAGATTCTTTTTGGCAGTTTTCACTTTTGCATTTTTCATGAAAGCTTAAAGTCATATGATTGTTGTAATATTATATACTGATAACAAACATAACAGCAGTGCAAACAAACAAAAAGCATATTAAAAACATCATCTAGGATAAATGTGACTACACACAAGCATAGCTGGAGAAAGTTAAAATGAAATGATTAATAAGATATAGCAATTACCTTATGCAAGACCAAATAGTGAAGGTTAAAGCATTTTCAGAGAATAGAAGTTGAAGCACTCAAGCACTGAAAACACCAATGATAGGTTTTCTAGAAACCCAGTGGCATACAATAAGAAATCAAAACCAAGTCAAAATGAAAGAACGAGAATGTTAAAAGAAGAAGAGACACTCAAAAATGTTACAACGGGAAGTGAGTGAGGCATGGGAGAGGAGAGAGAAATGTTTTGTTTAATTTTTTTTAACATAAATATTAAATTACTATAATGCCTCTGTTCTAAATTAACTAAAATAAGAGACATAAATGGGTATTTTTGTCCTAAAATTTTGGTGTAGGCTACTAATGCACTCCAACTAAAAATAGCATGAGTATATTAGCAAACTCCACATATATATATGTATATGTATACATATACATGTGTATATATGTATATGTATACATATACATACACACACACACATATACATATACTGAGATTATGTGATCTCATTAATTTAAGTTTAATGTTTTCAAATTAAGCAAAGAATAAGAAGAAAAGAGCCCATTGACATAAGTAGTTTATTGTTTTTGTTTAGGGCCCTGGATTTTTTTCCTTTACATTTGATAACATCCTCTGTGAAGCTTAATTTGTTAAGTTTTTTGATGATTTATCATCAATTATTGTAAGGTACCTTGGGTACCCATTAGTTGAGAAATTTATGTTTTATTTAAAGAAAGTTGAGGGTTTTATTTTAAAGGTTTATGTTTTCACAATAAAAAGTATGTATAAATGGTAATGCCCCTTAGGGTGTTACATCCCACATTGAAAGCAAGTAGGTGCAAGGGGTTGTTCTTCTCTTTTGGATTCATTCTTTCTCTAACTAAAGGATCCTTCTTTCTTCATAATTTTGGAGAATTGTTTTACCATTAGAAGCATGTCTTCATCAATATTAGAGTCACTATCTTTGCTCTCTTTGTTAGCAATAGCTACTAAGGAAATACTCTTCTTGGTTTTCTCCTCTTTCTTTACCACAACCAATCTATTTAACTAAATTTCGTGCTCTTAATGCTTCTCAAATAGAGTGGCAAGGTCATCATTTTTAGAGCTCTAGATTCTGCAATAGTTGTTACTTTAAGCTGCCACGTCCTATCCAAACATCTCAAAAGCTTGTTAATCATTCATTCATTGGTCAATTGTTTACCTAAACCATTAAGGTGATTCACAATACAAGAAAAGTGTTTTTTGCATATTAGAAATAGATTCATCCTTTTTCATTTTAAACATTTCATATATATGGGCTAGGGTGTTGATCCTAACTCTCTTAACATCATTAATACCTTAATGAGTAAGTTGCAAGGTATCCCACATTTCTTTAATAGTTTTGCAATTAAAGATCCAATAACATTCATCATATGATAATGCAACAATAATGAGGTTTTTAGCTTTAAGATTATGTTAAAGCCTTTTTTTTTATCATTAGTCCAAATGCTTTTAGGTTTGGGTTCAATTTCACCATTGATAACATAAGTAGGCATTATCCACAGCATCCAAATATCCATATCAATAGATTCAATACAAATTCCTATCCTCTCTTTCCAATAATTATATCCTTCACATTGAAGGCTGAGCACGACTTATAAAGTTGTTTTCTTGCAAAAAAGAGTTATTAGAGGTTATTGTCCTCTTGATGTTATTAAGCTTATACCCATAACTCAAGCTCTGATGTAATTTGTTAACCAAAACACCTATATAACTCAAGAAGGGGGTGAATTGAGTTATTTCAAAAACATTTTTGCAAAACAATTACCCCAAAATTGTTGGAACCAAAGACGTAGAAGCGTCTAAACCCTTAATGTTTTGAAGATAACAAAGCTTATTAATGTTCATATTTGCGCGTATAGACTAACCCTGTCACAGCTAAGAAGAAGACTCGCCAACAAGAACCGTCCAGTGTCATGTTAAAGACCGTCCAGTAGACGTGTCAAAGGCCGTCCAGTAGACATGTTTAAAGACCATCCAGTTGAACAAACTGGAGGCGACCGTCCAAGTTTCCAAGATCATATATTCAAACGGCTAAGTTTTTAGTCTGAACGTCAATTAGATTTATGCTAAGTCTGCCTCGTAAATTACATATTACTACTCTAGTGAACTAACGTTTAAATCTGTTTGAAGCATTAACATCAATTCAGTACAAAAGCATAGCATAATAGATAAAGCAAGTCAACTTATCAAGCTGACAAGACAAATGAAGAAGGTTCAGAAGAACAGACCGCCAGCGCAGTCATGCACCTTCCTTTCTAGTGTTGTTTATAAACTGCCACGCCTGACATTTTTGAAAAGATAGTCTGCACACTTCTCATTGCATAAAGAGTCAAATTATCTACAACGGATCTTTTTCCTGAAGACTATATATACGTGCACCTACAAAAACAGAAGTAACAACGGAAAACAAAAAGGTGAATAGAAAAAGGCGAAGTTTGTGAAAAAGAACAAGAACGTAAAGACTTTTGTAATACTCTGTTAAGAGAGTCCAGTGGACGATAGAAAAATTTTGTAAAGATCCTCAAAGTGATCTTGAGCTTAATCTTTCAAATCCTCACTACGTGAGTTGACCCTTTCTCTTAAAACACTTGTGTGTTATGAAAGCCTGGAGAGGCTTAGTGTAAAAGAATACTTGGGTTAAGCAATCTAGGGAGATTGCGTTGTAAAGCCTGAAGAGGCTGCGAATAATGCTTGTAACCTAAGATTGGTTAGTGGATACCTTCTGGGTGAAGGGACTGGACGTAGCTCAGGTTTAGTGAACCAGTATAAAACTTTCTGTGTTTTTCTTCTCTCTATCCCTACGCTTGAAAATGTTTTTGTTTGATCTACTTATTTCAAAAAAGTTTTTACAACGCACAATTCAACCCCCCCTTCTTGTGTGCTTTTTCATATTTCAATTGGTATCAGAGCTCGGCTTCTTGGGGCTGAGCATCTAACACTGTAGGGGTAAAAATGATCCTGATCACTCATGGAGAACGAAGGACAAGCCGTTAACAGACCGTCTCTTTTCAAAGGTCAGAACTACAATTACTAGAAACAAAGAATGATAGCATTCTTTGATGCATGTCACATAGACACATAGGACGTAGTAGAAACTGGCGACTACCTTCCCCTTGACCATGATGGAGTAGAACTCCCAAGAAGTCAATGGACAGAATCTCACAAACAGAGGTATCTCCTAAACTCAAAGGCTAGAAATGCGATGATGTGTGCCTTATCTGAATCTGAATATGAAAAGGTACACAGTCTAAAAAGTGCTAAGAAAATGTGGGACACCCTCGCTTTTGCTTACAAGGGCACCTCACAAGTAAAGAGGTCCATATTGAGCTTACTCGTAAGACAATATGAACTATTTACTATGGAAGAAAATGAAACTATCGAACTTATGTTTGGTAGATTTCAAACCATAACAAACAACCTGAGATCCTTAGGCAAAACCTATGATAATTATGATCACATTGACAAAATCTTGAGAAGTTTGCCTAGGCAATGGAGACCGCAGGTTATAGCCTTAAGAGCTTCCAAGGATCTAACAACACTTTCAATAGAAAAGTTACTTGGAACTCTTAAAGTACACGAACTAGAGCTGAAGCAAGACGAAGGACAGAAGAAGAAGTCCATCACTCTAAGCGTCCAGCGACTATCCAGAGGATCAGTGTCTAAGGCACTAAACGTGGAAGAATCCTCTAAGGAAGAATCTGAGAAGGACGACTCTGATGAGGATGAGATATCCTTCATCTCAAGGAAAATACAGGCTATGTGGAGGAAGAAAGGAGGATCAAGAGCCCAAAACTTCACAAAGAAGTTTAACAAAACTCCAAAAGAAAAAAGTCCTTCAGTATGCTATGAATGCAAGAAGCTTGGACATTTTAGAGCTGAATGTCCCAGTCTACAGAAAAATAAAAAGAGGACATTCTTCGAGAAAAAGGGTCTCATGGCTACCTGGGAAGACATGGACCTATCTTCATCAGATGAAGAAGGAAAAGAAAAAGCCAACCTGTGTCTTATGGCAAGAACCAACTCTGATAGTTCAGACAATGAGCAAGACGAAGAGGTAAACTTCGAAAACTTAATCTCCTTACAAGAAGCTTATAATGACTTGTTTGCTAACTCTTCAACTCTTTCAGTAGGATATAGAGAATTGAAAAAGAATTTTTTAAAAATAACAAAAGAATTCAATTTGCTCAACAAAGAGCATAAAAAGGTCTTGAAAGAAAATTAGGTTTTGAAAACTAAAAATATTTTAGAAGAAACATCTTCTCATGAAGTCTTAGAACTTCAAAAAGAAGTTACTCATCTAAAAGAAAGTTTATCTAAATTTGTCAATGGAACTGAAAATCTAGACAAAATTTTATTGTATAGAAGAAGTCCTCATGACAAATCTGAACTTGGTTTTGATAAAGAAGAAAACTACAAACCTGGTAAACATATAACCTTTTGTAAAATATGTGAAAAGAATAGGCATGAATCAACACAATGTAGATATCGTCCAACAAAAAAGGCGTCCAATGCCTTCAGAACTAACTGAAAAGGACCCAAGTCTATTTGGGTACCTAAGTCCATGATAATACCTATTACAGATTTACTTGACAACCAAAAGAAGACCCCAGTCATGGTACCTGGACAGTGGTTGCTCACGACACATGACGGGAGAAATGTGTATGTTCCAAAGCCTGCAACCCAAGAATGGTGGGTGGGTCACCTTTGGAGGAAACCAGAAGGGAAAGATCATAGGTATAGGAACAATCGGTAAGCATTCCTTTCCTTCTATTAAAAATGTTTTGTATGTTGAAGGCCTTAGACATAATCTACTGAGCATAAGTCAATTATGTGATAGTGGACACAATGTCTCCTTTGACAAAGACAAATGTACTGTCAAGAATCTAGATGGATCCATATTATTCTCTACTAAAAGGCAAAGCAATCTTTATAAGATAGATCTAGTTGACCTCATAAATCAAAATGTATCTTGTCTAGTATCCATCAAGGAAAATCAATGGACTTGGCACAAGAAGCTTGGACATGCAAGCCTGAGATTAATCTCAAAGCTAAATAAGCATAACCTCATAAGACGACTTCTAAATCTTGCTTACAAGTCTAATATTCTCTGTGATGCCTGTCAAAAAGGGAAACAAGTAAAAAGTTCTTTTGAATCAAAAAACACTGTTTCCACAACTAGACCTCTTAAGCTATTACATATTGACTTGTTCGATCCAACTAAAACAGCTTCCCTGAGCGAAAAACGATATGGACTAATCATAGTGGATGACTACTCTAGATGGACATGGGTTATGTTCTTAAAACACAAGGATGAGTCTTATAAAATCTTTTCTACTTTTTGCAAAAGGATACAAAATGAAAAAGGTGTTTGTATAGCTTCAATTAGAAGTGATCACGAAGGGGAGTTTGAAAACGAAAGTTTTCAAGGGTTCTGTAAGGAAAACGGAATTCTCCACAACTTCTCTGTACCACGAACACCACAACAAAATGGTGTGGTAGAGAGAAAGAACAGGTCATTGCAAGAAATGGCTAGAACCATGCTAAATGATAACTCAACTCTTAAGCACTTCTGGCCTGAAGCCGTAAACACTGCATGTTATTTACAAAATAGAATTTATAGAAGACCTTTTCTAAAAAAGACTCCCTATGAATTGTGGAAAGGACGAAAACCCAACATATCATATTTTCATCCCTTTGGATGTCAATGCTTCATTCTAAACACTAAGGACAACCTTGGTAAGTTTGATTCAAAGTGTGATGATGGAATACTGTTAGGCTATTTTGAAACATCCAAGGCTTATAGAGTTCACAACTCTAGAACCTTAGCAGTTGAAGAAGCCATCCACGTTAAGTTCAATGACAAAAATCCTGATAACGAAACATCAGAGCTAGACGATTCATTTGTAGATATGAAGCTGGACGATGCCAGACCTTCAGCGTCCAGAGATCAAATGGACGATCCAAAAGCAGAAGAAAAAGAACCAACTGGACACTCTTGGAAAATGAAGACTTATCATCCAGATAATCAAATTCTTGGAAACATTCAAGATCATGTTAGGACAAGATTGACCTTCAAGGAGCAAGCTCAAACTGCCTTGATTTCTCAACTGGAACCAAAGACAGTGGACGAAGCTCTCCTGGACGATGGCTGGATTAGCGCCATGAAGGACGAACTTAGTCAATTCGAAAAGAATGATGTCTGGATGCTAGTTCCTGCACCCAAGGACAAGTCTATCATTGGAACAAAGTGGGTATTCCGCAACAAGCTTGATGAAGCTGGCAATGTGGTAAGAAATAAAGCAAGACTTGTAGCTCAAGGCTACTCTCAACAAGAAGGTATAGACTTCACCGAAACTTTTGCACCAGTAGCTAGATTAGAAGCCATTCACATCTTACTTTCATTTGCTACTCATAGCAATATGAAGCTCTATCAAATGGATGTAAAAGTGCATTCTTAAATGGCATAATAAACGAGGAAGTTTATGTGAAACAACCTCTTGGTTTTGAGTGTGATACTTTTCCCAAACATGTTTTCAAACTTAAAAAGGCTTTGTATGGTCTTAAACAAGCTCCAAGAGCTTGGTATGAAAAACTAAGCTTTTTTCTTTTAGAAAATGGTTTCTCTAGAGGAAAAGTAGATACCACTCTCTTTCGCAAAGACGTCAAAACACATTTTATCATTGCACAAATATATGTAGACGACATTATATTTGGAGCTACTAATGATAGTTTATGCAAGGATTTTTCTAAGATTATGACAGCAGAATTCGAGATGAGTATAATGGGAGAATTAAAATTCTTCCTGGGATTGCAAGTAAAGCAGACTGGAAATGGCATATTCATACATCAGACAAAGTATGTCAACGAACTTCTCAAAAAATATAAGATGGACGATGCAAAAGAAATGAGTACACCCATGCATCCATCATCAATACTTAGCCTGGACGACACTTCTAAAAAGGTAGATCAATCTACATACCGAGGTATGATTGGATCCCTTTTATATCTCACAGCATCCAGACCTGACATTATGTTCAGTGTATGTCTATGTGCTCGTTTTCAGTTTGATCCTAGATAAACTCATCTAACAGCAGTTAAGAGAATCTTTAGATACTTAAAAAGAACCACTAATCTTGGTTTATGTTTTAAGTCAACCAAAGAATACAGATTAGTTGGTTTTTGCGATGCTGACTATGCGGGAGATAGAGTAGAACGCAAGAGCACCAGCGGAGGATGTCACCTCATTGGTGGGAATCTAGTCTCCTGGACGAGCAAAAGACAAGGGACCATTACCCTATCCACAGCGGAAGCAGAATATGTCTCAGCTGCGTCTTGTTGCTCACAACTCTTATGGATCAAGCATCAGTTAGAAGACTACAGTATCTACGAGAGTAACATTCCTATCTTTTGTGATAACACTGCTGCTATAAATTTGTCAAAAAATCCTATCCTGCATTATAGGGAAAAGCATATTGAAATAAAACATCATTTTATAAGAGATTATGTTCAAAAGGGAGTTGTCGATATTCAGTTTATTAACACTGAAAATCAATTGGCAGATATATTTACAAAACCCCTTCTTGAAGATAAACTCATCCATATTCGAGATCTTCTAGGTATGGAATTTATAAGTGAATAGTTCTATTCAACATGCCTTGATCGTCCAAGGTTCGGTGGCGTTCAATGTTTTCATAGCGTCCAATACTTCATCGTCCACTTGCATATATTTTCGCATTCCATAACGGCTTTTATTTGTGTGTGCATCCTTATCCGTACTTAATCATGTTTTCTCTGAAAACAATTTGAAATAAATGCCTTCTTTTTTTTCTGAGTCACTCATGCGCCGTATAACCAACCTCGAGAAATGTAAGCGCCTGACCCAGCATTTAGTACACATCACCTCTCTCTTTGAAAGTAAAAGAACCGCCAAAAGCAAAACTCTTCGGTTTCGTCATATACACTCAAAGACCATCCAGTAGACGTGTTTAAAGACCATTCAGTTGAACAAACTGGAGGCGACCATCCAAGTCTCCAAGATCATATATTCAAACGGCTAAGTTTTTAGTCTGAACGTCAATTAGATTTATGCTAAGTCTGCCTCGTAAATTACATATTACTCCTCCAGTGAACTAACATTCAAATCTGTTTGAAGCATCAGCATCAATTCAGAACAAAAGCACAGCATAATAGATAAAGCAAGTCAACTTATCAAGCTGACAAGACAAATGAAAAAGGTTCAGAAGAACAAACCGCTAGCGCAGTCCTGCACCTTCCCCTTTTAGTGCTAGTCTACAAATTGCCACGCCTAACATTTCTGAAAAGATAGTCTGCGCACTTCTCATTGCGTAAAGAGTCAAATTATCTACAACGGATCTTTTTCCTGAAGACTATATATACGTGCACCTACGAAAACAAAAGTAACAACGGAAAACAAAAAGGTGAATAGAAAAAGGTGAAGTTTGTGAAAAAGAACAAGAACGTAAAGACTTTTGTAATACTCTGTTAAGAGCGTCCAGTGGATGATAGAAAAATTTTGTAAAGATCCTCAAAGTGATCTTGAGCTTAATCTTTCAAATCCTTACTACATGAGTTGACCCTTTCTCTTAAAACACTTGTGTGTTGTGAAAGCCTGAAGAGGCTTAGTGTAAAAGAATACTTGGGTTAAGCAATCTAGGGAGATTGCGTTGTAAAGCCTGAAGAGGCTGCGAATAATACTTGTAACCTAAGATTGGTTAGTGGATACCTTCTGGGTGAAGGGACTGGACATAGCTCAAGTTGAGTAAACCAGTATAAAACTTTCTGTGTTTTTCTTCTCTTTATCCCTATGCTTGAAAACGTTTTTGTTTGATCTACTTATTTCGAAAAGGTTTTTACAACGCACAATTCAACCCCCCCTTCTTGTGCGCTTTTTCGTATTTCAATAATGAGAAGAATAAAATTGGGAAAAGAGACAAAAATAGAAACCCTAATTTGCTTTGATTAATAGATGTTAAAGTAAAATTGCAGGGAATCAAACAATCAAGCAATTAAAACAATATAAGAGTAAGGTTAGATAAAGGTGCATCAGGATTTATACCAGTTCGGTCACCAACTATGACATACGTCTAGTCCCCAAGCCTCGCTTGAGATTTCTCCACTATCAGATTAGGGTTTACAATGCAACAAGCTTTTTACACTCAAGGAACCCTACCATGACAACCCAACTTGGGATGCTTCTCACCATTCATTCTAGTCACCCACTATGGATAACAACCCTTGGGTACCATAAGGAACCCACCTTGCACACATGATAGAATCTTAACTCTTAGAACCTAGGATAAGAGTTAGTTTTGAAATCCCTAATGATAAAATATGATAAGAAAATATATAAATTAGATTTTAAAACAATTTTTTTCGTAAATCTAATTTCTGCCCATTGGGAATTGATGTCATTAAAGGAGAATTGATTCTTACACGTGGGAATTGATTCCTTCAAAGTGGAATCGATTCCTTGCAAGAAATTAACCTTAAAGCTTAATTCCTTTATTTTAGACTGGATTCATTCGCATTGGAATTGATTCCTACAATGGGGGAATCAATTCCTTTGCTAGTTTTAGCTTAGACATAATTTTTCATTTAAAAATCCTTTTTTTTAACATTTTGAAAATCAATTTGTATTTTCCCATTATAACCTATTGAGCCAAACTTAGCTAAAATTGTAAAGTCGTACATAAAATGTCTAAGTCTATGACTCTTTGCCTTCACTAAATCTTCTTGTCTTTGGCTTTGTCTTCATTAACTCCTTTTGCCTTTAGCTTTGTCTTCATCAAAACTCTTTGAACCTCAATAGTACGAGGTCATATTCAACAATCTATGATCCTACATAGTGCATAATGCAACATCCTATTTTCTAAGGTGATAATCCATGTGTTGATGATTCAGGGTAATGGGTAGAAGAGCATCATATCTTATAATCCCTATTAGAACATTTACCTTGTTGAACTCACTCCATTTGCTAGTCTTCTAGAGGTTGAGTTGTCTCCCCTTATGCCTTAAACCAGTAACAAAGTCCCACATCTTTGTAGTGACAATAATCTTTCTCTATAGTATCTCAAAAACTAGTAGCCTAAATTCATCAACAAAGAGATAAGTGTAGAATAACTTCACCAAATCATAAAGTAGGTGCACTAGAAACCAACAAATTTCTTCAGTCCTTAGGCTTGAATTGGTCCTTGAAAATAAACTATTTAAGTGAAAAAATGCACAGGACATGTAACGAGGCTCAACAAATCCTTATGTTAGAAAATCATCGAAGAAGCACTTAATTTAGATGTTGCTATTGAAGAACCTTGAATAGTCCGCCCTTTAAGCAACTTTAAATGCAACCTGACATGGGGGAGGTGGTGATTTTGGGAGCTTTTGAAGAATTGAATCAGTGGAAAGTGAAGATTTGTGCCTAGAATCAACGATTTGGGGCCAAAAGCACACTTTAATATGCAAATTTGGAAGAAAATAAGGGATTTAAGTATGAAAGATGGAGAGAAAATAAGTTGGGGAGGGATAAGGGTTCATGGTGGCTAGGGCAATAACCACCCAATTTGCATAAGTGTGAGGGAATCAATTTCAAGGCTTAGAAATCAGTTCCTTTGGTCTTAAGGTTCTAGAAAGATCAACAGATGTTGTCGAAATTGATTCCATTAGAAAAGATATCGATTCTTTTTGAACAATCATTGCTTGGGAATTGATTCCTCCCTCATGGGAATCGATTCCATGTCAAGGGAATCGATTTCATGACGTAGAAACCATTTTTAATACATTTTAATCAAGAATTTGATTTTCTTTCCTTTCAAATTTATTTCTACTCTTTTAATTCACACATTTTTATCTTTTTAAGCAATGTTTCACAAAATCTCAACTCAGTGTTCTCTATTTCAACTTTATCAATGGCATTTTAGTTTAGGCAATAATCATATGAAACTTTGGCTAATTTATGCCTCATTTAGCAATCATGGTATTTGATCAAGGATTATGCAATAATTCAAATAATTGAGAGATGTACATATAATAGACATTTCACCAATAATCATTTAGCAAATTTACCACTATGATCAAGGATTTGACAAGCTCATCCATCCAAATTGTACACATGGAATCAAATATCTCCACTTTACCAAAGCATAACTAATAGAGTTTATAGCTAAAATGAAGACAGTCATATCTATTTTATTGTGCAACATTGAGCCAGTACCTATGCAAGTGTAAGATTCAACTAGGAACATTTATCATTTTAGAATCTTTGAATTTTTTTAATGCAATTCTAGATGCAAATTTCCAATTTAAAAATGATCCTAATTAATGCATTCTTAAATGCAAATTTTTAATTGAATGGATGACTATGATATTAAAGAAAATAATGATAATGATCAATGCATAGTGTAAGTCCTAATATGAATGATGCACATAGAGATAATTTGAATAGGACAATTAAACTTTTACTATGGAGGAATTTTTTAAGATATATTTTGAATCCACATAAAAATCAAAGGTTGTTTGTAGATTTCCAGGTTTAGCTTTAGAAGCAAATCCAATTAGAGGCTTAGGTCCCTTCAAATAATTTCCTATACCAATTAGGTACTCATCTCCTTTTCTCTCAAGGTATTTAAGGGTTAATATTGAGACACACTCAAGTTCTCTTAAGCAAACGTTTTACCATAGGCTTGAAAGGTAACCCAATCTCCATTATTTATTTTGAATTCTTGTAAGAATCATAAGGTCTTTTCTTTAGGTTGTAATGGGGCCAGGGATAAATAAAATCAAGGTGGGATAAGGAAAGGAAATGATACGCAAGAGGCTAATATTAATTTGGGAGTTTAGAGTTTAAAGCAGAAATGAAAGGTGGAATATAAAAGAATTATAGACAAATTTTACTTTTCATTCAATTTCCCTTTTTCTGCCTATTTCTTCTTTTTTCTTTTTCTTTTCAATTTCTCCTTTTCTTCCTTTTTCTTTGTCACTTCCTTTTTCTTTTTCTCTTTCCCCTATAATTGTTCTTTTTCTTTTTCAAGGGCTTTCACAATTTCAAATTCACAAAGAGAATTTTCAGCACTTTATATTGTCAATCATACTTTAAAAGGGTACCATCTAAAGGTAATTCAATTAGAAAACAGGGATACAAAAAGTCAGATAGAGGCAAGAATTAGAAAACAGTCATATCTCACATTTAGAGGCAAGAATTAGTAATGGAATTTAAATCAAGGGACTTTATATTAATTATCAATTTACTTCAGAAACCTCCTTGTTTTAATTTCTTTCCCAAGGATTATTCACAAGGATTCCAATGAAAATCAACTTTTCAATTTAGTGAAGCTTTCAATTTTCCTTTTCAAATAATCTCTATAAATGTAAATATGAAGGCATGAATGATATAGAAAGCTATAAACCTAAAATGCTTGATTGAAATGACATCCCTCCCTAAAAGGGATGCCATATTTTAGGTGGCTTTAGGAACCCAAATTGTCTTGGATCCTTAAATGGGACTACTTGGAATCAATCCCTTGGGCACCCAGATTTCTATAATGATTTTAGGTCCCTTTTTCTGAAGTTAAAGATGGATGTAGTATGTCTATTCCTACCATAGTAAAAAGCAAGTGTTTCTAGACTTCTAGGGCGATTTAATGGCTTCTTTGATTACTTTTCTTGCTTAATAGGATTATAGCCTAACTCACCCTTATCAGACATACTGTAACACTCCTACTTTTGCCTATTGAACTATTTTCCTAATTATTCTATATTTATTTCTGGAGAACCAAATCAAAATCTTAAAAATTTGACCCTTGTGGTTATGTTCATATTTGTTAGTAGTACTTAGTTTAAATTTTTAATAATTTTTGGGAATGGAGTTTGGAAAATTTTGTAAAATGACTATTTTGTCCTTAATAAGCCAGATAACAGAATTAATAACAAAAATAGTTAGAAGTATTTACAAATTATTTTTAACTCATCAATATACTTAGAATAATTAATAATAATTTTAAAAAAATTTGGGAATTTATTAAGATAATTTTTGTGAAATGACAAAAATAACTCTAGTTGACTACGAGAACAAACCAGAGACTTTTTGATCTCAAAATATTTTAAAATTTTTATACAAAGTATATTTAAATTATAAAAATTTTATTTTGAAAGAAAAATAGTGAAAAATGTAACACCCCTATTTTAATTTTTTCACTATTTTTCTAATATTTGACGATTTAATTCTGAAAAATCAAAAAACAATTTCAAAATTCTAGTCTCCACCATTGCACTCAAAATTTCAAGAGCTATTTTCGTGATTTTTAATAATTTTTTCGAGACGAAGCCCGGAGTAATTAGAAAATGACAATTTTACCTTTATTTCTCAATATTAATTGTTGACATGAGAAAAAAATTTAATTGATATTAAAATGTAAATTTGGGCTTGGAATCACGTCATATATGTTAAAATATAATTTTATAATTTTTTTGGAAATTTTTTACAATTTCTGGGCAAAATAACCAAAATGCCCTAAGTGTTCGATAAGCCTAACCAGTATTAGTTTGGCCTTCAAAATTGGTAAAAATGATAACCTTAGTACATGTTTGGGTAAAATATTAATTTTTAGAATTTTCATAAAAATTTTGGTATTTATAGAATTAAATTGGATTTTATATGAATTTTCTAACTTAAAAATACAAGATATATATGTATAATTCGAAATAACTTAATAAAAATTAAAATTAATTATTAGAAATTTATTTTTGATGAAAAATAATGTATTGATCCAGTTTTATATCAAAAAGCTTTATTTTGATATTAAAAACTAAAATTTTCAAGTTTAGGCGATTTTATCGATACCAGTTATTCAATTACAGATAAAATTTACACTGAGGAGCTTAGTGACAGCTCATGTAGCACGTCCTCAACCCTAAAAGAGGTGATTCACCACCTATTTGGATTATGTGTCCCCAAAATCCAATTAAAAATAAATAAAAAACCTAATTTATGACATATTGCATGACAACTTCAAGTGGACATCTATACCACTTCCATTCTCTATAAATAGGCAACCTTTTGGATAGATTTTTCAGCATCTCTTCCTCTCTCAAGCTGGCCAACACATTAGGGAGCCTCTTTCCCTAGAATTTTTTTTCTTTACTTTGTTTTTATGCTAAAATTTTATTAGTTTTCATCAACTAGTAAAAATTCTCTTCCTAAGAACTTTGCACCAACAATTCCATCATCTTCATCAACCACCTTAGAGGTAATGAGGGGAGTGGGGTTGGTTCTAAATTATTGTCACTTTGCATATTAGTAGAAAGGGTTTTCCCTAAACTCCATTTAGGCATAAGCTTTATTACTTGTAAAACATAGGAAAAACACAAGAAGGGGGTTGAATTATGTTATTATAAAATTTCGTAAAAACCTTTTCAAGAATGTTAAGTCTGAAGTGTTAAACAAAAAATTTTCAAAAGATTTTTAAAGAAAGATTAAGAAAAATGTAAACCAGAGAAACACAAGGAGTTTATACTAATTCGTCTCACCCCAGATACTACATCTAGTTCTTGGCAAACTACCAAGTCCCACTAATTAAAACAAGATACAAGTACTCTTTTATCCAAGCCTCTTTAGGCTCAACCCAAGTAATCTTTAACTTGCCTTTCTTAGCAAAAACCAAGTAATCTTTGAATCAAAGCCTTTTAGGCTTCTACCAATTTTTTAGTGAAATGGTTAAGTGCAAGTTGTCACACTTAAGCTATCGTCTTAACAAACAAATGTACACTAAAGCTCAAGGAAGTGTTTACAAGCAAATAATTCAGAGATTACAAATTGAGAGAAAGTTTTTCAAAAGTTCCATGCATTATCTATGTTTTTGAGACCGAGGTCTCTTCTTCTATTTATAGGATTCTCCCAAAAGTGTATGTTGTGAGTGCTACAGGAGACATTCTTCGTCTGGGGTTGTAAAAGCAGAAAAGAGTCGTTGAAGCATTAAATGCGGCATTTAATGTCTTTCACTAACCAGTCACTTTGATAAGATAAAACAGTCTGCTCATCTAGTCTTTCTTGTACTCAATCTTGTTGTAGTGGGCATATTTGCTTTATGTACTGACATCTACGCACAAATTCCTTTTTTATGCGTAAAGTAAGCTATTATCGAGGATAGGTATATAGACATCTTTTCTTTCAAAGTGGTTTTCTCGTTTTCAACAAAAGAACTTGAGTAAACCATCACTTTCGTCCTCAAAGTATCAATCTCTCTCCTACTTAGTCCCTCAAGTATTGAAAAATAATAAGTAGTCCCTAACATTTTGTTAAATCCGTTCCGTTAGTCCTTCTTGTTAATCAAACGGTTCTTGGGATCTTAACGGAAAGGACTAACAGGACAGATTTAACAAAACGTTAAGGACTACTTATTATTTTCAATACTTGAGGAACTAAGTAGAAGAGAGATTGATACTTCGAGGACGAAATTGATGGTTTGCTCAAAGAACTTAGATTAACAAAGCATTGTCTGAAGGAGTTAGTTATTGAATCTTTTAAGAGAAAGAAAAGAACACGTGGACAGACGATAGTGAAGACGTGCAGTATTAACAAGTAATTAAACGATTGTTCAATAAGACTGTTTGTTATTATCAAAATAAAGTGAGGTTCATAAAATCGTCCTTTGTCGTAACATTACTGTTATCATTACCTTGTTATAATGTTTAATGTTAAACTTTAATTTTTGCTTTGTTACTCTACTCAAATTTAGATTATTAAATTATAATTGCTAAATTGTTACATGCCCAAATTTAGACTATTAAATTATAATTGCTAAGTTGTTATTCTGTTCAAATTTAATTATTATTTTGTTATTAAATTTTATTTTGCCAAAATTTTAGAAATAAATTTTTAATTATTAAATTGTTATTCTACTAAATTTTAGTAATAATATTTAGATTATTAAGTGATTATTCTGCTGGTAATTAAATTGTGATTACCAAATTGTTATTCTGCTAAATTTTGGTAAGTAGTTATACTACCAAAATTTTAATGATTATTAAATTATTATCATGTAATTTCTACAATATAAGACATAAATGTTACTAGTGCTCAAATTAAATGAGAATAGAAAAACCTCTGTTTAGGAATTTGATAGATTAGTGAGTAATATAAACAAGTGACATGTAGTGATATGACAACCTGTTAAGGGAGTTACAGTTTGGTATGTTAGGGAATGAAAGACAAAGACCTACTTACAGAGGCCTTGGGAGTAGACATTGAGTGGTGAAGGTCCCAATGGCCAGAGTGGCGCCCTTAAGCTGGAATATTCACCTGACCAAGCTCGATAACCCTAACAACTGCCTAGCATTCTGGGATTGATGTGAGGGTATACCTCTATAAATGGACGTCTTGACTGTTATTTTCCTCATTGATAATAAGGACTGTACCATGTGATGATGTTGAAAGAGGTATATGTACTCTTAGTCACTTTCTGGTTCTGTTGAGAATTGTTACTCACTAATAGGAAGTATGGATTCATACCTAGTCAAGGATAGTATAGTATAACTTAGAATGAATCTTAGGTTCCTTTTTATTGTCATTTATATTTTATCTTTGTTTTATAGTAGATTTCCTACCATACATGTAAAAGTGATTTTAGAACAAAGCACCTCACTTCATTATTTTCTTCTTTGTATGATTGTTTGCAATTATTATATATGACGGTAACATCTAATGATGCTGAGGACGAGTCAGAAGATATTTCGACGGGCGAGGATCAATAGACCTAGTTTATAGTATTTTTTTTATAAGGGATAGGATAGATTGACACTACTCTATATAGGACCTTTTTTATGTATATATTGGGTTAGGTAGTATTTATCTTTTGATGTACTTTTGGTCCTCCTATATTCTATGACTTTTATGTATTATCAAATTATGATGTACAGTTTTACGATACACACACACACACAAACACACAAATTATATTTAATATGAATGGGTATTACACATACTATTCTATTTTTTTAATATGGTGTCCAAATTATTTCTTCCTAATGTAAATTTAGCAAATCTTTTATTAAAACTTTGTTTTCCTCTTCTAGGTTTAGGCATCTAGCACAACTAAGGAAAATAATCTTTTTATTCTTTTGGCATGATTTACATGAAGAGTAGTCATGAAGAGCAGGAGAAGAAAAAGATGCTTGATTTTGAATATTAGCTAATTTAGATTTTAACACACAAGTTCTTTTCCAATTAAGAAGTTTTCTTTCTTTTAGTAGTTTTCCAATTGAACAAAAAGTTCCTCAAAACCATGTTGTGATTCATCATAGGAGGGCATTAACACTAGAATCAAAATCACTAACCTCATTGTCATTCTGATCAGCCATAATGCATAGGCTGGCTTTTTCATCTAATCTTTCTGATGAGTTCTTGTCATTGTCTTCCTTGGCAACATTTGCTTTTCTTCCCTTCTTCTTTCTTTTCTCATACTTGTCAACCTTCTTTTGAAATATGGGACATTCAACTTTGAAGTAGCTAGGCTTTCCACATTCAAAGCATGTAGGGTGTAAGGGGTTGCTCTTCCTTTTTGGTCTCCTTCTTCAGACTGAAGGATTCTATTTTCTTCATAATTATGTATAATTGTTTTGCCATTAAGAACATGTTGTCATCAATATTAAAGTCATTGTCTTTGCTCTCTTTGTTAACAACAACTACGAAGGCAATACTCTTCTTGGTTTTCTCCTCTTCCTCTTTCGTAGCCAGTCTATTTAATTGAATTTCATGCTCTTAAAGCTTCCCAAATAGAGTAGCAAGGTCTATGGTTTTTAGAGCTCCAAATTCTGCAATAGTTGTTACGTTGGGCTATCAAGTCCTATTCAAACATCTCAAAAGCTTATTAATCATCTCTTCATTGGTTAGTTGCTAACCAAACTAATGAGGTGATTCACAATATGAGTAAAGCGCTTTTCCATGATAGAAATAGATTCAAAATAGATTCACTCTTTTTCATTTTAAACATCTCATATTCATAGGTTAGGGTGTTAATTATATCTCTCTTAACATCATTAGTACCCTCATGGATAAGCTACAGGGTATCTCACATTTCTTTAGCAATTTTGTAATTAAAGACCCTATAGAATTCATCATATGATAATGCAACAGTAATGATGTTTTTGGCCATCAGATTCTATTGAAGTCTTTTTCTTTCATCATCAACCCAAAGGCTTTTAGGTTTTGGTTCTATGTTACCACTAACTATGTGAGTAGGCATCAAAACCCCATTTTTCATAACATCCCAAATATCCATATCAATGATTCAATAAAAATATTCAACCTCTTTTTCCAATAGTTATATCCTTCACCATTGAAGATTGAATCATGATTTATAAAGTTGTTCTTTTATATATGGACCCAAGAGTCAAGCTCTGATACCACTTGTTAACCAAATGGCCAATATAACTTAAGAGGGGGGGGGGGTGAATTAAGTTATATCAAAAACAATTTTGCAAAACAATTACCCAAATCGTAAAGAATAAAGTTGTGAAAAAAAGACAAAGAGAGAAGTTCCAATTTGATTTGTTTCACAAACATAGAGTAAAATCGTAGCAACTTTAACAAGCAAGCAAATAAAACAATATAAGAGTAGGGTTAGAGAAGAATGCACAAGAATGCACTATGCATAATCCTCAAGCCTCGCTAGAGATTTTTCTACTATTTGATCAGAGTTTACAATATAAGAAGCATTTTACACTCAAGGAACTCTACCTTGACAACTCAACCCAAAACGCTCCTCAATACATCACTCTAATTACCCACTAAGGATCACACCCTATCCATGGTACCATAGGGAACCTACCTAATGAACCTGAGAAAACCCTAACTTTCAGAACCCCTAGAACCACTAAGGGAAACCTACCCTTGTTCACACAATAAGCAAGTTAAAAGTCAATAACCACTCTTAAAGTAAAGATATCACAAATTGAAGCTCTATTGACTCAATCCTTACTAATTGTTGGCTTAAGAGAAAGTAGAATACCCTAATTACTTTCACTCTTTTCTCCATATTGTTTGATGAAAAAGACTTTCTTTATATAGGGATTTACAAATAAAAACATTTTATTTTTGAAATCCCTAATGATATGATTTGATAAGATAAAGATATGAAATTAATTTTAAACAATTTTTTTTTTGCAAATCTTGATTCTAGCCATTGGGAATTGATTCTAGCATAGGGAATTGATTCCTTTGTGTGGGAATTGATTCTTTAAGTGGGAATTGATTCCTTGTGAGAAAGTTATGCTCAAAACTCAATTCCTTCATTCGGTACTCGATTCCTTTGCATTGGAATTGATTCCTACAAGAAGGGAATTGATTCCTTTATCAGTTTTGGCTTAGATGAAATCTTTTGCTTAAAAACTATTTTTTTTTATTTTTAACCTTTTGAAAATCAATTTGAATTTTCCCATTTTAACCTCTTGAGCCAAACTTAGCTAGAATGGTAAAGTCTTACATAAAATGCCTAATCAATTCTTTTTATTTTTGGTTTTGTCTTCATCAAAACTCTTTAAAAACCTCAGCAACAAAAGGTCATGTTCAATAATATAACTTGAAAACTTTTTAGAAAATGTTATATATATATAAAGAAGATAGTTCTTTACAGAACAAAATAGTTTTCTTGGAAGAACAATGCTGATCAACACTATTTAAAAGAAAAAACTTAGAGAAGGAAAACACAAGGAATTTATCCTGATTCACTCTTAAATCCAAGAGCTACATCTAGTCCATTTACTAGACGTATTTTTCCTCTATATCAATAAACACTTACAAAAGTATTCTTCTTGCCTCTTTAAGCTAAACACAATAACCTTTTACACAAAGGTTACAACCAAGTACTCTTTAATACTAAGCTTCTTCAAGCTTTCTCACACACATAAAAATTGTTAAGATAACTCACTTAGGTGAGAGTATGAAATTAAAGTGCACTAACAATCTCTTTACAAAGAGTTATACGTAAATGAAAGCTCTTTTAGAAATGATTCGTTTGATTCAAACACACTTGTTCTACTTCTTCAACAGTTGATGTCTTCTTATATAGACTTGAGAAATACATCCGTTAAGAGATAGCAATCTTTCCATTCTAATTTGCATTTAATGCAAACATAGTTTCTTCACGTCTTCATATGGGGTCGATACATCTTTTTTGAGAGAGAAAGAAACATAATTTTGATCCAGAGCATATTATCAAAAAGGTGTACTGTAACTCCTGTCAACTTGAGAAAGTTCTTTTTTGCTTTTTCTCTTTTGATTATGCAACGTTGTCAGTTTATCAAAGTAGATAAGTTGACTTATTATGTTGAAAAGCTCGAGATAGTACTATGAAACAGAAACTTTGTCCTTTGTTAATAAATGTTTTTTGCTTTTTGATTTGAAACAAAGTTCATATAACTTAGAGGTTTTTCAAAGACTGGATAATTCCTTTTTAAATAACGTCCACTAAGAAAAGAGACATGAGAGTCCAGTAGCCTTTTTCGAAAGAATTGGATCATCTAGAGAAAACATACCTTTTGAAATGTGGATCGTCCAAGGGAAACATTAGACACCGATGTTTTAGAACAAGTATTAGATGCACGTTCGTTGTTGGACTCACTTATTTCAAAAGGATCGATGCAAGACGTGTTTGTTTGCAAAGACTTTGGACTTATAAAAACATTGATTTTAAATGGGAATAAAAGCTCATAAAAAATATTTTATGTTTATGTACGTTATAAATGTATATATTTGCACACAAAACACACATATTAGTCCAGAAATATCCTTGTTCGTCTATTTTAATGATTTTTGTTAGACGTTTTATATATCTTTGGTTTCAATAATCTCTCCTTTTTAATTATAACAAACATAATTAAATTTTTTTAAAACAAAGAGTTTATAATAACTTATATAGTTATACGCTCAAATTGCCCATAAGTCTATGTATACAAAATAATGGTCGCAGGTATCTTTGGACTCAAAGAATTTAGCTACCTATCAGAGTCATTTATTAGAGCTACAAGTTTACACTATAAATATAGCAGATGCATACGTTTCTGGTTTTATCATAACATAGAGAAATATTATTCAGTCAGCCAGGACTGCGTAATGCTTTTTGTGACATAAAAACAACTATGGAATTAGAGCATACAAGCAAATGCATAAAAGCAAATATAGCATCAGAGAAATTGATTATGCATTGATAAGTATAAAAATTTAATATCACATATACTCTCCTTTTTGTTATCAGACAAAAAGAGGGAATGGCTATTATTGTCAGTTAAAAAAAACAAAAAACTTAAAGAAAATAGAGAAGATAAAAAGACTTAAGATGGAGGGGGAGGAGGGGTTTTGTGGTGGAGGTTGAGGCTGTTGACGTGGGTGAGGTGTTTACTCTTGATGTTATTGAAACTGATTAGCAAGCAGAGTCTGCAGCATACTCTCTATTCGTTGCATTGAAGAAGCCATTGCATCCATTTTTTGGATGCAAGGTGCTAGCTTCTTATCCAAATATGCCTTGATAGCAGGATCCAGTTTATCTATATTTATGTAACCGTTTTCGATCATCCACTTGAAGCTCCAATGGCCAAACCTACACTTGTAGGCCCAATAGGCCCATCCAAAAGTTGCACGAGAATACACATCCAATTGTGCTTGGGCATAACTTTGGTAGTCTTCCTTGCTCGCACCTTGTATGCTCCACTCAGCAGTCCACTCCCCTACCAATAAAAATCATAATGTGATTCTCAGTTTATATATTTTCTATTCATTCTTTTATTTATTTTGTGTCGTAAATATTTTGTATTTCTAAGATATTAATTATATTTATTTTTTATTTAATACTTTTTCAAAAAATATTAGAAAAATTTATAAGCAGATAATATGAACTCCAAGAAAACTAGTGAATATATTGATCCAATCAATGTTTTTAAAACTGGACCAGTCATTGAACCGGTCAAAATACTGGTTCAAGATTCAATGGTTGAACCGTGATCAAACCGGTATTAATAAAATAATAATAATAATTAAATAATACATAAAATAATATTAAAAAAACATAATATCATAATTTTATAATACTAAAAATTAAAAATAAAACATAATGTTATATGTTCTTTACATTTACAATACTTACAAAAATTGCAAATCAAATATGTCATGATATTTAAGTATAAGTTTTAACTATACAAATCAATTATTAATAAAAACAAGTTTATATTTAAAATAAAAAAGAAAATGATAAATACTTTAGGTTGGTTTTTATTTTTTTAAGAAAAAAATCAAAATAATATTGTATTAAGCATTTTTCTCTAACCCACTATGAACCGATTTTTGGCCGATTTTATCGGTTTTTGATCAGTTTACCAGTTTTTTGACCAGTTTTTCTTCAAGCCGATTCTGTGATTTATTTGAACCAGTCAGGGGACCGATTCACCGATTTTTTAGTCCAACCGAACGATCCGGTCCGATTTTCAAAACACAGGATCCAATAAAGTCTCTTGGTTACTGGACAAATTATTAGTACGGGGTTTGATCATCCATAATGTTCTTTATCTTATTCTTCTTTCCCTATTTCCTCTTTTCAATGTCTTGGTACTATTATTAAGGTAGCATTAGTCGTGTTGATAGAACAAATTAGAAGAATTTATTTTCTTTGATTCATCATTGTAGGAAAGCTATATTTAAATGTACCATATTCAATCTTGACTACAAGAAAAGCTTAAATTAGCGTTGGCCTAAACACCGACACTAAATAGCGTTGGTTAGCCGATGCTAAACCGTCACTAAAATGTTTTCATTAATTTTTAATATATATTTTTTTCTTTTTTAGATTGTGTCAGCCATGGCCGATGCTAGCAATGTTTTTTTTAAAAAAAGAATTATTAGCCAACGCTAACTAATAATTTTTGAAAATTATTTTTAAGCGTGAAAACATAAAGGTACTCCCGTCTCCTAGCTTTTTTAAAATTTAAAAGTAAGCGACGACTATGGCTAACACTACTAATATTAAAAAAAAATTATTAGTGTCGATTTAGCCGACATTAAATTATATTAAAAAAAAAGAATTATTAGTACCAACCTGACCATCACTTATATTGCCTATTTTATCATCAACTCCTTCTTCCCCTTCCCACTTTGCGAGCCTCCTTCTCCCCTTTCCCCATTTCTTTTCCTTTCTTTTACTTATTGATGGTTTTCTTTTCTATGTGTTGTAGGTGGCTTTGGAGGCAGTGGATATCAACGACGAAGATAGGCAGCAGTAACAATGGCTATTTGAGGTTTGGGGTGGTTGTGGCTTTGTGCGGTGGTGATGGTGGTGGTTTTTTTTTCCTATGGATGTTTTGCTTTTGTAGGTGGTGGTAGTTCTATGCGGTGGCGGTGGCGGTTTGAGGTTTGAGATTTGGTGGATGTGGGTGGCAACGTGTGGTGGCAGTGGTAGTTTGGTGGATGTGGGTGGCAATGTGCAGTGGCAATTTAGGTTTGGTGGATGTGGGTGGTGGTTTGCAAGAAAAGGGGGAACATAGCCGGCAATGGCAATGTTTTTTGGTTCAATTTTCACAATTTTGTGTCGGCTTAACCAACGGCCAAGCCAATGCTCATAAGCGTCAGCCAGTTTGGTCGATGCAACCCAATTAATGTCGATTTGATTAGCGTTGGCCATGAGGCCGTCACTTTGCCAATGATAAAAACAAAAAAACAACAGCTTTTGATGATTAGCATTGGCTTTTGGCCGATACCAATTTATGTTTTTCTTTTAGTGCTTATGTCCCACTCTTTTATTTTCAATATACACTAAACATATAATAGAATAGAATTATTGTGTTTCGTTTTTTTATAACACGCCTATCAAATATTAGTTAAGTTACTATTTCTTGATTGTTAGGTAAAGTATTTTTATTTTTTTAAATCCCTACACTGAAATCAAATTAGTGATCGTTCCATAAATTTATAAAGATATATAAGACAATAATTTAGGTTAGGATTTGGCGTTTACCTACGAAACTAAGAGCATTTGTGGAAGAGACGCCGCTAAGTTCTGAGGCTCGTTCATTTCTTATGAAGTCAATATTTTGTTGAACATTCATGTTGTTGAAATTACTCCAAAAAAGATTGTAGTAATGCACATCAATGACTACTCTGTCAAAGTCTTCCACAAATGAGAGAAGCACTTTAGAATCTGCATCCAATGGGTTTGACATGATCACATAAGCACTTGGGTTGTGCTTCCTCACAGCATCATAAGCTTCCTTGTAATACTTCTTAAGGCTATCTAGATTCACACCTCGCGGCTCATTCATCAGCTCTATTCCTCCTAAGTTTGGTCTGTTACCATACCTGTCAACAAATTCAAGTATAAAGATATCAATTCTTAAACCATAGCAGGTTATATATCCTCATGCTGATAAAAATATATTGTTAATTACATTAGTCCCTGGATGATGAAAATTATGCTTAAGCTAAGATTCTTGAATATATATGCATTTCTTCACTCAAATTAGTTCCCATCTATCTCATGAATCTCAGAGACTATTTTGATTGGTGGAATACCCACTCAGGAACTATTTTTGACAATTAAATGCATATTTAGACACTACATATATAATTTCTATCATTTAGGGACTAACATTACCAGACATTATCTTCCAAGTCATAATTTAACTATTTAATATGTTTAAAAAATATATATATGAAGGGACCATTCTTTAGAAGTGAAAAAACCTTTCTGCTAAGAAGTCTATGACTTGGACCGTGTTTGGTATATATGAATCTCCCCATTCTGTATATCCATCCCTTGTGCCACTGTGGTCATTGCCATTTTGTGAACCTTCAACTGCATGCAAGTCTATGATCACATCCATCCCACGGTTTCTGCAAGATACGAAGAGTATATGATTTGCAAGTGATGAAACGTTGATGGATTGGAGCTAAATTAGATGTTGCACAACGGTTACATGTTACAACATTAAACTAGCAGAGTCACTAGAGAAATTATTGTATAGTCTGAGACTTTGTAGTCTCAGTTAATCTCTACATGACACGTAACCACATTTTTCAATTTACAAAAAAGAGTTAATAACATGTCACATGGAAGGGACCACATGATCTTGGACCGTACAATAATTCTCAACTTACTGTGCCCAAAGGAAAGCATTGTCCAATGCTGCCAGTGATCCTCCAACAAAAGGCTTAGGTGGGTTCGGATCTTTAGCTATCCACCATCCAACAGGTATCCTCACTGCATTTAAGCCATTTTCTGACATGAATCTGAAATCATCTTCAGTTATGTATGTACTCCAGTGGTCCTACAGGGCCAAAGTACGTCTCAGTATGAAGATAGTCTTGGAATTCTAGCAATGAATTGAGGCAAGTCCATGATGGTTTGTCATTAAAAGTTTCTAATATTTCTCACCCTCATGACTTTAGGAGCTCTATCAGGACCATAACCATTAGTAAGTTGGTACTCTCCTTGTAAGGTGGTGCCTGGTACAATATTCATACGGAAGACTGATGGGTCACTTTCTTCCCAATTTGTGCCTTGATAATCTGCGGTCACTGATGTCCCCGACTGAACCTTCACATACACAATATAAAAAAAAAAAAAATTAGGGGCTGAAGAATAATTATTTCAACTATTTTGTCCAGTGTTAATCAAAAGCAAAAGTCCATCTTATTCATGACAGAAAAATGCTGATGTGACAAGTATTTGTTATCATGAGAATTTTCGTGGTCAAAGGATTGGCATTTCTAACTATTATATATCAAATCATCTTAAAATTTGGTTTGGAACTAAATCAACCCGGATAGATAGTCTATGAAATGAGAGTTGTCCTTCATTTGTATACATTATTTTGACTATATCACAAGTCAATGGGAGATTCAACCCACCTCTCTTATACTAAAGACTGGACATCTGCAGGTAATCTAATAAGTCTAACAATAATTACTAAAATATACTCTAATATTGTCTTAGAATTTAAGTTTGGACTTAACTTAATCTCAAAAATTAATTCATAAAATAAAGGTTGTCTCCCTATTTATATACACGATTTTAGCCATATCACTAATCAATATAGGATGTACAACAAAGCAAAAGTATTTTAAGGCTTCCAAATACCAAGAATAATTTTTAGACCTGTTAGAGATGTGTTTAAGATTCAATGTACAATTCAGTGCAAGATTTTCCTTTATGAATAGCATGAAGATGGAGCAGGTCGTACCTGTAAAAATAGACCATTTGATGCTTTGATTCGAATTTTGAAGGGGTCATTATTATTCCTTATAATCTCAAATGTTTCCGGTTTGCTAGGTGAGCCTGAAACTGCCACAATTTTGTTTCCACCCCCTTGATTTTCCAGCCCCACAAATTGCTTGTTGAACACTCTCAAATTGAAGGATGAGTCACTGTTCCTCCACAGCTGCATATGAATAAATAATTAGCCCAAGTGAATGGGATTCCTAAAAAGCATAAAAAGTTATCATCATTGATGTTAGATGCATGCAGTTAAAGTTACATATGTACCTTGAATGTTTCCCAACCTGAAGCTGAATCACGGTTGGCCACAACAGCAGTTCCACCCCCATCTTCAGCAGTGAGATACTTGTTAAACTTTGTGGACTTAAGTTGCACTTGAGTTCCATCCTGAAATGATCAAATATCAAAAGCTTGTCTATTAGCAGAAAAAGAAAAAAATGTACCATGATATTATTTCCCTTATGGATATAACTCTTGAACTTCTTAATTTGAAGACTTTGAAAATTATTTATGCAAGTTGCTTACCATTATTTAACTCCAAAAAAGAAAAAAAGAAAGAAAGAACACGATGCATATAGTGTTCTTTGAAATGATTATTAAAATTCCATCTAAATAAATGAAGTGATTTCTTTGGGGGTAATAATACCAAGAGATCTTTGTTGACAATTCCATCAAAGAGAGAGGGTTCTTGCATCCACCCCTCGGCAACCAGCCAGTTTCCCAGATTCACAGCTTTGTATGGCATGAGAGGTGTTAGTTTGGAATGAACGTGAATTAGTTTGTTGCCAAAGGTCGTAAGCTCAAGTATTTATAGGATTCGTGGCATATATAGATTTTCTGCAGTCACAAAAATAAATTTTACATATGCAAATGTAGCTTAAAAAAATTGAACAATTAGATGATGACAGCAGAATTTCGTTATTTTTTAAATGTAGAGTTTTGCTACAAGACACCAACTTAGTTAAGCTTTAAATACTTTTTAATAATTAAATACAACTAGACTACTTCATGCTAAGATTTCCTATACATCCAAATACAGTGAATGTGAATGCAAGTTGGTTTTATAACGATGCAGCCACGGAATCATTGAATTTCAAAGCATTCATGACCATACCTACAACAAACAACTAGCCAATTTGCATTATTGAAATCAAGACTTACATGTATGGTTCAGTTCTAAGGGAGCAAGTGGATCAATAAATCATAGTTTAATCAACTTGTATGTAGGGAAAACCGTGGCAATGATTATCAAAAAGGAATATAGTTTAAAGCCAACCCGTGGTATGAAAAAAAGAACTAAACTAGTTCGATTCACATGGTTTTAATCAAAACCTTGCGCTAGGAGTTAAACCACGAACTAAAGAGTCAGCATAGCTTTCTTTAGCGAACCATTTAACTTGGATGCATGCATGACACCTAAAAAAGATAACTAACTTAGGTTATATTTAACTGATCTAGTTTATTCTAGAAAATTTCTATATAAAGCCATAGTTGAACCAAAGTGGTCTCCTAGTTATATTATTCTGACTAGAAACACCTACCACTGGCGGATCTTCTTAGGGACTAAGGGGGGTCATGCTCCCACTCCCCCAATTTAATCTATAATATTTTTTAAAGTTTTGTATTCTTCAATTATTAGTGATTTTAAGTCATTGAATGAATGTAGAGTAGCAATTTAATTGGAGGTAATATTTAGTCATTTATTATTATTATTTTTATACATAATTTTATGTAAATAATACACTCGAAGTTTTTGTTTTTGATAACATCAATCCTTATGATTAATTTTAAGCATAAATAATACTTTTTATATATTAATCATTTTTTCATTATATGAAACTTTTTCTTTTTTTGTGTGTGTTTGCAAATTCATTTTTTTCATGATTTTTATATCTTCATTCTATACAGGAAAACTTATACAATGACTTGAATCTGCAGATTTATTTTTTTTTGAGTGTGAATTTTCATGTAGATTTTTTTTATGAATTTTGTGATTTTCTTGCAAATTTTTTCTGCCAGAATCTTTTGCAAAATTTGCTATGATTTTGGCAAAATTATGATTATTTTGTTAAATTCATTCAAAAATTCATAGAAAATTTAAATATTTTTTGCCTATTTTCTTATAAAATTTGTTCTGTAAAATAAAATCATGTGTCTTGCAAATTATTTCACAATAAATCACAAATAAATTCTCCTATTTTTTATTTAATGAAAAACGAAGGTATAAAAGTTGTAAAAAAAAAATAAAGAATGTTGTTAATAAAATAGAAAAAGATATTTTAATATCATAAAAAGACAATTAATTAAAAAAGTAATATTTAAATGATATTAGTGTATCATCAAATACTTAAAATCACCCATAAGAAAAAATTAATATTATAAAAAATATTACATTTAATTTATATATTATAAATATAATTATTTTGTCCCCTCCAATTCTCTTTTCCAAGCTCCACCACTGACACTACTATGTTCTATCTTTTGGAGTTTCGGAAGCTCTATTGTGCAAATAAAGTTCTCTTTTTTTATTCAACTAAGGTAGGGAGAGAAGACAACTATCATGCATTCTAAATCAAAAATATAACTGTGTATGTAGTGGGGTGTCACCCATCCCATCTTGCTCATTCTTGATTGCTTTCTACTAATCTATCACTAATTTTGTAAAAAAAAAACTACTAATTATATATTAAATTAAGTTACTAATCTTAATTAACCATTATAATTCATTTATACCAATTCACTAACTTTTACTAACATTTACTAACCCTTTACACTCATGTTACTAACCATTTTAATTTTGTCTTAATTTATTTTCTTTTTTACTACTAATCATTTATATTTATGTACTTAACTTTTATCATTCTGTTATTTATTTAATTTTTGCCATTTTCTTTTTACTTTTCTCATTTAATAACTTGTACTAACTCTACTAACCATTTGCTTTATAGCCACTAATCATTTATATTCCTTTTACTAACTATTTAAATTTGTATCATTTAGGTAATTTCTGTCTTTATTTTCTCTTTAGTTTCCGTCACTAACTATTTGTAATTTTGCAAATTATTATGGCTAACCTTTTTTTTTTTTTTCATATTTTACACTTTATTTACTATTTCATATTTGATTCTAACGATTTAAGCTCATGCCTTTAATTTTTGTAACTTTTGTTTACACCATTTTGCTTACAATTTCTTACATTTCTGTCACTAATAACATGTACATTCTGTCTTTAATTGCCTTAATTTGTGTTATGTTCACTTTTTTTTATAGCTTTGTTTAGTTTCACTTTTAAGTCGTTATCTATTGTTCATATTTATTCATAATTATTTATATACTCATATACATGATTTTATAATTTTTCTTATTCATGATCTATTTTTTTGCTTATTATTTAGTTTTATTCCGTTATTATTTTACCTATTTTAATTGCGATTAATTAACTATTTACACTTTTTAATTAAAATTGTTTAATTTTTTGTCACTAATAACATGTTTCTATATTTCTTATTCTTTTTTCATTTTTAAGCTTCTATCTACCATTTTATATTTATTCATAACTAGTATTTTAGCCTATGCAATGCATAGGATAAATGTTTATTTTATATAATTGAAGTTTATAATAAATAAATACTTTTGAATATATGAATTATATTATAATTAAAATTCATAATAAATAAATATTCTTAACATATAAATTATATTTTAGATTTATGATAAAAAATTATATTGTAATACAATGTTATTTTTAATTATTAATAATTTATTTGAAATAATATTAAAATTCAATTTAGAAATAAAAATAAAGTTGATAGATTGAAAGAGATAAGGGTCAAGAAAATTTCTAAACACTCTTGTTAAAAATAGTACCTAAAAATGTTCTTATTCAAGATAATTATTCTAATTTATATTGAGAGAGAAAATGATATGTACTCATACATGATTTTATATTTTTTACTCATTATATAATTTTTCCTTATTATTTATTTCTATTCTGTTATTATTTTGCCTACTTATGTGATTAATTATTTACAAGCTTAAATATATTTTTGGTCCTTGTAATATAATGTGTTTTTTGTTTTGGTCCTTATAAAATTGTTTTTTTCAAAATAGTCCTTATAAAATTTCTTTTTTTATTTTAGTCCTTTTTATTTTGTTTTAGTCCTTATAATATATTCTTTTTTTTTATTTTTGTCCTTGTAATGTATAGAAAACTTGCTTTTAGTCCTTATCAAATTTTTTTCAAAAGGACTAATTCAAAATGAACAAAATATTATAGGAACCAAAACAAAAAATGGATATATTAAAATGATTAAAACAAAATAAAAAGGACCAAAACAAAAAAATAAATTTTACAAGGACCATTTCAAAAAAAAACAATAATTTTACAAGGACCTAAACAAAAAAAGCGATATATATTATAGAAACCAAAAAATATTTAAACCTTATTTAAAACAACATATTGATATTTTTTACTTTTATGATTTTCTAATACATTTTAGTCATTATTTTTATTTTTAATTAGTTTTATGACTTTGAGAAAGTTCTATCAAAATTTAACTCAATAATTTATTTTTTTATGATTTGAAAAATAAAGACAACAAGGCAAAAACACTAGGATCTCAAGAAGGTGACACCTAGAGCATCAACCAAGCACAAAGAGGACAGAGATGAAGGACAAGAAACCCAAATCTTTAAAACACAGTGTTTTAAAACTTAGATCGGACTGGTCAGTCTGATTGGTTAATCGGAAACTAAATATATGGCCTATTTGGTCCTTTTTTGGGATCTGAATTGCTTTTTGTTTAAACTCGTATAACACAGTTTCAAATCAGTCAAAAATGGCTACTCGACTCAATTCAGAGTTCGTAACACTCGCACACTCTCCAATGAATGTTCTAACTCTTTTAATCACTCTCCAATCTTGTTCAACCTTTTTTGTATGCACGTTGCTCGATGAATGCTGTCTACCTCTTTTTTGCATGCAAGCTACTTAAGTTGCACAAGCTACGAGGCTTGCTTGGCACTAAAATCAATTTTCAATCTAAAATTTGATTTGAAACAAATTTTACAAACAGTGGGTTTCAAACCATGGTATGCATGATGCTTAAAACATATACAACCACCAAACTAAAGTATGCACTTGTTTTATATGTGACCAATTTTAATTTATATATAATATATTTTGGATAAACTTTACATGTTTATTATATACCGGTTCATGCGGTTCAACCAGTAACTTACTCTTTCAACCAGTAACACATTGATCCAATACCTTAACCGAATTGATAACCGGTCTAATTCTAATAACAGTGTCAAAACATCCCTAGATGTAGATCCCTTCCTATCAAGCCAATCTGCATAGGCATTCCCTTCCCGGTAAGTATGCTAAAAGCAAATATCCCAACCAAGCATCCTGAATTCTTGAATCTTTTTAATGACAGCTCTATAAGGAGGAAAGGGATTATCCTCAGCCACAATAAGATTGATGGCCAGCCGCGAGTCGGATTCACAAATCAACTAGTGAGTGCCTTTATCCCAAGCAAGTTGAAGACCATGATAGATTGCAAACAGCTCAGCATGTAAGCTAGTTGTAAGACCATAGTAACTTGAGTAACCTACTAACCATTGACTAGACTAAAGCAATCTTGCATAACTCCACCAAAACCTAGAATTTCCCGATTTCCAAGAAAGCTTCCATCTATGTTCAACTTGACAATGCCATGCGAAGGAGGAGACCACCTAACAATAACCCAATGAGGACAATGGTCCTGAGGATGATGCAAGGTAGAAATAGTCTCGTGGAGCATGTGGATTTGATGGATAGTGAACCACACAGACCACACTATATCGTTGAAGACTTGTTCATTCCTTGCACGCCAGATAAACCAACAAGTAACTGCAAAGAGGGTTCCATGAGGACCATCCAGATTCTTCTGAAGCCACTCGCCAACATCATTAAGAAAGAAATTTGAATTACAGCTCCAAGCCACAGCAGTCCAGATTTGATGCGCTTTGTGGGAATCACGAAGGAGATGAAGAAGGTCCTCCTGGGAAGTGCCACACCTATAACAAAACAGATCAGACAAAAAGATGTCTATAATAACAAAAAGCATTAGTGGGTAGGGCCTCATGCAGAGAAAGCCAGCAAACTTTAGGCCCCGTCTTGGAGAAAGATACAGGCTTCCATAAACTTGAATTCACCTTTTATTGAATAAGAAGAGCAAGTTTTTCCATGCATAAAACGAAAAGATATGGGGACATAGGGTCACCTTGCCGCCTCAAGCCTCTGAAGGAGGTAAAACTCTGTAAGATTTCATTGTTCCACTTGAGAGATAAGACCGCTTCATTAGTACAACTCATGATAATCAAGATTAATGATTTGTGGAGGGAAGCCAAAATCCATGGGAGTCCTTCTCAGGAACCCCCGATCCACTCTGTCATAAGCTTTCTTAAAGTCAATTTTCAGCATTAAATATTCAGTCTTCCCTTTCTTTTTATGCATATGATGGGCTATCCTTGGGCTCTTATGGCATTATTTGTTGTGCCTCTATTAGGGATAAAGCTACTTGCTAGAGGACCAGTCAAATTATCTAAATGTGGCCTAATACGGTTGACCAACACATTTGAAATAACCTTAAGAGTCACATTACAAAGGCTTATAGGTCTAAAATCCCTAAGAAAGATGGATTATCAATCTTCAGAATAGGAACAATAAGAGTTTCAGCCAAATCAGCATTGATACACCTAAAAGAAAATGCATTAGCAACAAGCTCCCAACGATCCAAGGAAACAGTCTCCCAAAAGGTCTTAATTGAAAGCCATCGGGACCAGGGGATTTGTAAGGACACATTGTAAAGACTGCATGTTTAACCTCAAATAGAGATACAGACTGAAGGAGGCTGTCATACATGCCTACTGGAATCTGAGGAATATTATCAAGTAAGAGGCTTTGAAGCTGACACATATCACTGGATTGAAACAGCTTTTTAAAGAAATCATAAGCTTCTTTTTTAAGAACTTGTTCATCTGTACACCAATTATTTTTATAATTATATCTGTGCATTTGATGGATTGAAATTAAAAAAAAAAAAAAAACGGTTATTAAAGAAAAAAAATTATATCTTAGAGTGATGGATGTTTCTCTCTAAGAGCTATAACATGGATGATGTAAACATTCAATTAAATAAAATAATCATATTTTATTGAGTTAATGATATTTTTCCTTTCTTTTCCTTATTTAATTTAGAAAAATTTAAAATAAATAAATAAATCATTGTAATAAATGTAGGCGTTATACTAAAGACTTTGGTAGTATATATTAAGTTGTGACTACTCCCTCTGTAATATAACAGATCCAACATGTTAATATAGTATGCCTAGTTAAAATTTCATACAAAATATGTAATTATTTCTTCAAAATAATCTAAATAAATATGCATAAAAAAAATAAAACAATGAGACATAAACAAACCTGATCACAAAATTAATCATGAATACAAAATGAGAAGATATATTTTTTGGTACGAGGTAATAAATATTCTTTAGAAGAGGTAAGTATGTTCAAGTTGGATAAAATCATTATGGGAAACAAAACTTTCTTTTTAAGTATTTGATGTAGCTATAAAGTTTTCTCTATGAGTATTTAAAGACAAGATAAATAATATATCATTGCCCATTTTCCCAGTTTACAAATATTAGGTGTCTGAATTTAATTGTGATTTATTTAAAAATTCATTTCCATTAGTATTTTTCCTTAATATTTAATTATGTTATTTGGTTCCTATATTTGCTCACACTTTGTGCTTTAGTCCTTTTACCTAGAAACTATATTTCAATTCCTATACGAGCAAATTTTTTATCTTTTAGTCCTTGCTGTCAGTTGCAATGTAACACTGTTAAAATTTTCATGACGTGGCAATGTGGGGTCTAGTTGTGTGCCATGATGAGTTGTTAAGGTCGTTGGGTCAAAAATATAATTACTTTTTTGGTCTCTACACTTGTCGAGACTTTGTGTTTTAGTCTCTATTAGAAACACTATGTTTTAGTCTCTATACAAATAATTTTTCTATATTTTAGCCCTTGACGTCAGTTGCCAAGTAATTTCATTAACTTTTGGTACTTTAATTAATACCGCTACAAAATCAAAACTAGCAATGTAAAATCGCCAAAAATTTGAAAACAAATATGTTTTCTAACAGCAAAGCCCCTCCCCCTATTCCTTCTTTCTTTTCTTCTATTTCTCTTCTCCCTTCTTTCTCTTCCCCTCTCTTCTTCATCCTTTTTCTTCCCTTTTCCACAGTCTTCTTCCTCCTCCTTTTTACCCTCCTTCTTCTTTCTTTCCTCTTCTTCCCCACCCTCTGTTCCAAGGGGTGGAATGATGGAATAAAGTTGTCAGAGTTTGTTAGGTGCACTCTACTTGGAGTTACTAATTAAATTGTCAAACAATGTAACTCAAATCTCAGTACATATATGCACTATCTCTGTTCACCTCCATTCATCTTAACCAAGCCATGCACTAATCTCTTATTTTCTAAGAAAATAATTTTGCAAAAACAGAGCACACACAATCACAATCTTTGACTTTCTAAAGCTTTAAATCTAGTAGGAGCAATTTAATTAATCAATCATTTGTTTAATGTTTTTTTTATTCGATTTAATTGAAATTTTGTTTGTAGATATCGGAATCCATTGCAAACAAATATGCTTTGTGCTCGTTTTCTATTTCTAGTGTATTTTCTCTACAGCCAAACATTCTGATTGTTCTTGAATAGAAAATTGCGAGCAACTGTATCATCCATTTAACATAAATCTGTCAACTTAAAACCCCAAGCAAAAACTTCTATTAACATTTAATATATTTTTTAATGAGTACCTTAAAAGTACCGGTTAAAACACTTTCACACAAGAAATGCACAATGCATCATCTTGAAATATCAGATTATATGTTGCTTAATTTAAATAGAAAAACTTTAATATGTTTTAGCAATAATTTTGACAAAATGCATAAGGAACTAATATTATACGTTAAAATAGGTCAGATTATATGTTTATCATATTTGGTATAATGCATACTTTGATACTCTGTCAGATTGATAAGTTGATTTTTGTGCTACATGCTTGATTTCCATTACTCATGACTGCAAAATAAATGACTTAAAATATGTGCATATATGATATGACTTTATATCTAAATCCCCCTACGTTTGTTGCGATAATTTTATTTAGGCACATGTGTTCAACAAAATGGAGGTTAGAAATGTGTACACTTGGAACAATATTTTTTTTGGTGGTTGAATATCTTGGAATTCAAAGGTGGTTGGATATGCCATAGTGGTAGATTTGCTAAGACTTTAAGATTCTACAAACAATTTAGCTTTGCTAATGTCTTGATCGTTACATTAAAGTTGAAAAAATTTAAATTTTGTAGGCAAATTCATGGGCAGGTTTTATTTGTCAAGTTTTCATCCAACATGATTATATTCAACTTAATTTTTTATGCTTATGTCAAGTGTGGAAAGATGGAAGATGCAAGGAGATTATTTGATAACATACAAGAGGAGGGACATTGCCTTCAGTGACCATGCTTATATAGGGACTAAAACATGGAGTTTCTAAATATAAAGACTAAAATGCAAAGTTTGGGCAAGTATAGTGACCAAAAGAGTAATTATATTTTTGACCCAGACACCTTAGCAAGCCAACATGGCACACAAATGGACCTCACATTGCCGCATTACAAAAAATTTAACGGCATTACATTACAACTGAAGACAGAAATTAAAATATAAAAAATTTGCTCGTATAAAAACTAGAGTATAGAACTTCTTTCAAGTATAAAGACTAAAGCACAAAATGTGGACAAATATAATTAAAGACCAAATACATAATAAATCTTTCCTTAATTTAATAGAATCGTTGTCATTGTTGACTATCTGTTTGGATGAGCTTTTCTAAAAGAACTTATAGAAAAAGAGCTTATTTAAAAGCTCTATTATGAAAAGATTTTTTTAAATAAGTTAATATTGTGTTTGGATAATACATTCTTAAGTGCTTATTTAAAATAATAATTATTTGAGAAACTGAAAATTTTAGTTTTACCATAAGCTTTACTAGAAGCTTTTACTTTTCTAAAAGTTGGAAAAAAAATGTACATCCAAACACTACTTTTTACATAGCAAAGTACTTATTCTAAGAGATAAACTCTCAAAAGATCTTTTAATATGTATCCAAACACGCCTTATGTCTTTTTACTCAACTGTGATCGAAGGAGAAAAATGTGTTATAATCTCAATCCCTGTATCCCACAGACTCTTCTCACACCAGGGATAGCCAACGAATTAGATTTGGCCCACGTTCAAATAATTAACAATAACAACAACAACAACAATAATAATAATAACACTTGTATCCATATTCACATTTGCTAAGTGAGAATTTCAGGATAGCCAACGGATTAGATTTGGCCCACGTTCAAATAATTAACAATAATAACAACAACAACAACAGCAACAACAATAATAATAATAACACATGTCTCTATATTCACATTTGCTAAGTGAGAATTTCAATGTTCATATATGAATATGTGATGAACATTTATATACTATGATCAGAATCCACTTCTTGTGTTTCGGTTAAATAAAATGTTTTTAAAATTTCCTTTTTACAAATTAATAAATAAAAATTATTTTAACAATAAAATTAATAAGTATTTCGTAAACTGCACAAATATTTTGACATACATGTGAAATTAAAAAAAAATTACTTAATAAAAAATATTTTATTAATAGTAAAATATTAATATTAAAGAGTACAAGTATTTGAAGGTTTTAGTTTCTAATTAAAAATATTAAAAATTACTTGAGTTGATATAAGATTATTTTATTGATGATTTACAAATATTTCATTCTAATTAATATTAATTAAAAAATCTGAATGTTGATTAAAAAAATAAAGAAGTTAAGATCTTCAAGGTCAGTCCAAGCATAAGGCAGCTCAAGTCTTTGTTTTAGGCTCTCCAAAAAAAATGTTATTTAGTATTAATAATTATATAAATTTTATTATATTAGGTAGGCTAGTGTAGTGAGAATTAAGGTGTGCTTTTTTCTTGATGAATGGGTTCAAACTCCGCTGGAGGACAAAATTACTCTTATATTTTTGGTAAGGCCCTAATTTTTTTGTTCTCTTTCACTTAAAAATTATTTAGTCATTAATTTCAATTAAATAGGTTGTATCTTAATATATTAATTCTCTCCAAATTTGACCCGCAAAACATTTGTAAATTGGCTACATCAAAGTTCACTTTAGGCCTAAAAATATGTTGACTTGACCTTGAAAATCTCTTCTGAATAATTTCATCAAGAAAGAAAAATATTAGTCCAATTTGATATATATAGGAGCTCCAAAAACATTTTGCAAAATAAGATGACACATAAGTATGTGAGAAAGAAAGTTCATGTATGGAGGTTATCTCGCTCACAAAAATATACATTCAAAATTATTATATAACTATTTATGGTGAAATTTTGTGCCATTTTTGTCAACAAACACAATCTAATATTGATTTTGAGAAAAGGGGCATTTACTTCTATTGGAGGCCTTTTGACCTTCTTTGTAGGCCCTCTACCTTGGGTTTATGATGAAATTTTTAATCAAATCGAAGATTGATCATGGGAATGAATTGTAAACAAAAGAAAAAAGAATTGAGAAAAAATGTGAAAGAGAGGAATGAAATAAGTTAGAAAGGTATAAAATTGAAATGTTTGAAAATGTATATTGAAAGTGAGTGAATGGCATTGAATTAAAATGAAAACAAATAAAATGCATGCAAAGGAAAGAGATTAAAATGAAAGTGTTTAAATGAAATTAGTGTAAAGAACGGTGCATGAATTTAAAAGAATGCAATAAAAGGCAATGAATATAAATGACATTGAATGTAAATAACTAAAAAATAAAGTGTTGAAATCGTAAATGTGCAATGAAAATAAAGTGTGTGAATATAAAGGAGCAGAAAATTTAAAGTGCAGGAAAGTAAAAGAATTTAATTAGTGGTATCAAGTTCGAATCCTGGATATACAGCTATGTTAAATATTTGAAAGGAGAATTTTGTCACTTATTGTAGTCCTACCTAGTTTGAAAAAGATTACCTCCTACGGAGGATATCTATCGTCTCAAACCAAAAAAAAAAGTGGCATTTTTTGTCTATATCTTAACTTGACATACAATATTTGACAAAAATGTTGATGTGATTGTAGACTGTTGACGAGGTCAATACATGGGTCTTAACATTAAATTGTTCAATTTTGATTCCTATGTTTTTTAAATTGTATAATTTTGGTTCATTTATAAACTTAACATTCAACATTAAGAAAATGAAGAAAAGAGTTAATTCCTAAGCTTGAAATCATAGTCACATGTGTGTAAACAAGTAATAGAATCACTAAACCTAATGCATCTAGTATAAGTATAACAAAAATATTATATGTAGAGTTCTTATGGGAAGTGCAAACACTAACATGCCTTGTGTTGTAATTTTTGTGGATAGCAATTTTTAATTAACAACAAATTATTTTAATTCTAGCTTATAAATATTTTTATACTTAATATTATTTGCAAAAAATTTAAGTATTGTTTAAATAAATTAAAAAAATAAAAGTATGTTTCAATTGAATAACTAATTAAAAAATAATATTAATTTGAATATATAAAGATACTAACGTTACTACTCGTGTCATGCACAAAAATTATCTTAACAATTTGATCATTCAATTTTTATTTTTAGAACAAAGTACTAAAATGGTCTATCATTTGATATATGTATGTCATTATTGAACACAAAATAGTAACATTATAAAAATTTTCAAATAATGTTAAAAAAATAATTTATACTAAGGAAACGTTCTTCTTTGTTTTAATTTCCTTTATAAAAATTAGGAATAATTCTCCCCTCAAATGAGGTGAAATAGGGGAGGGGGAAGGTTTTTCACTTCTGTTCTTTTTTTTAAAATTAAATAATTTTTTACGTAAAAGGTTTAAATTGAGTGTTAATTTTTTAAAATTTTTATATAATTTATTTATTTCTTTTCATTTTCTCTTCCATTCAACTAAACAAAATATGTACAGAGAAATTTTTTCACTTTTTCCTTATTTCTATTCATCCAAATAGCATACTTTTTTACTTTATTTCTATATCTCTTATTTCTATTGTACTCCTCATCCAAATAAACCATAATGATAAGTGAAAAATAGAATCTCAGATAAGGTAAGATGCTAAGCATAAAGGGTCCTCCACTGAGGTAAATTCTGGGAAAAGACAACAAACAACCCTGCGAGGGGAGATAGGAAAACAGAATAAGAAGTGAAATAACATGCATTGCAAGAGTTTGATACGAGCGCAATCTCGTTGCTAAAACTCGAGCTCTTTTTTGGGTCCATTTTGTCCAAAATCTAGAGCTTTATGTAACCGTTTTCGATCATCCAGTTGAGGCTCCAATGCCCATACCTACATTTGTAGGCCCAATAGGCCCATCCAAAAGTTGCACGAGAATGCACATCCAATTGTGCTTGGGCATAACTTTGGTAGTCTTCCTTAGCGGCACCTTGTATGCTCCACTCAGCAGTCCACTCTCCTACCAATAAAAATCATAATGTTATTCTCAATATATATATATATATATATATATATATATAATTTTCTTAGAAAATCTTCCCATTCATTCTTCTACTTTGTATGATAACAATTGAATGTTTTTAAGATATTAATTGTATTTATTTTTTATTTAATATTTTCTTTATAAAATTTTAGAAAGATTATGAGAAGATATATGAACTCCAAGAAAACTAGTGAATATATCAATTGATCTTCCATAATGTTCTTTACTTTTTCTTCTTTCCTTATTTACTCTTTCCAATGTCTTGGTACAATTAGTGAGGTAGTATTTGTCGTGTTGATGGAACAAATTAGAAGCGCTTATTCTGTTCTATAATCTTTGATTCATCACTGTAGAAAAGCAAAAACGTACCATATCTTCAATCTTATGTCCCACTTTTCGATTTTTAATATACAATAAACATACAATAGAATTAATATGTTATGTTACGTTTTCTGAAGAAGGATACTTGTGAAAAACCAAAAAAATGTAATGTTACGTTTTTTTATAACATGCCTATCAAATATTAATCAAGTAACTATTTCTTGATTGTTGAGTGGTGGTCTAACCCATTACTAAACTTGTTATGTTATTTTCAGAATAACCAAAGATTTAATGAGCAGGGGTATCCCTTATTCTCCGCCATCCAATGAATTTTGTCTTATTAAAAAAAGAAAAAAAACTATTTCTGGATTGTTAGGTAAATTTTTTTTTTACTGGAATCAAATTAGTGATTATTCCATGAAAATATATTGGCCAATAGTTTAGGTTAGGATTTGGCGTTTACCTACAAAACTAAGAGCATTTGTGGAAGAGACGCCGCTAAGATCGGAAGCTCGTTCATTTCTTATGTAGTCAATATTTTGTTGAACATTCATGTTGGCGAATTTACTCGAATAAAGATTGTAGTAATGCACATCAATGACTACTTTGTTGAAGTTTCCCATAAATGAGAAAAACACTTTAGAATCTGCATCCAATGGGTTTGACATGATCACGTAAGCACTTGAGTTGTGCTCTCTCACAGCATCATAAGCTTCCTTGTAATACTTCTTAAGGCTATGTAGATTCACACCTTGTGGCTCATTCATCAGCTCTATTCCTCCTAAGTTTGGTCTGTTACCATACCTGTCAACAAATTCAAGTATAAGATATCAATTCTTAAACCATAACAGGTCACAAATCATCATGTTGATAAAGATTAAAAAAGAGTAAATAGTCAAATTAGTCAATTAAAAATAGTGCCAATTATATTGGTCCCTGCATTATGAAAATTATGCTTAAGCTAAGATTCTTGAATATATACATGCATTTCTTCACTCAAATTAGTTCCCATCTCATGAATCTCAGAGACTAATTTGATCGAGGGAATACTCACTCAGGAACTATTTTGACCATTAAATGCATATTTAGAAACCACATATAATTTCTATCATTTAGGGACTAACATGATCAGACATTATCTTTCAAGTAATAATTTAACTATTTACCGTGTTCAATAAAATATATATCATGGGACCATTCTTTAGAAGTAAAAGAAACCTTTCTGCTAAGAAGTCTATGACTTGGACTGTGTTCGGTATGTATGAATCTCCCCATTCTATATATCCATCTCTTGTGCCACTGTGGTCATTGCCATTCTGTGAACCTTCAACTGCATGCAAGTCTATGATCACTTTTATCCCATGGTTTCTGAAAGTTATAAAAGAGTACATGATTGGTAAGTAATTAAACATTGATGGATTGGAGCTGAATTAAATGTTACACAATGGTTACATGGCTAAAATATTTTTCTGGTCTCTGTAATATACTTATTTTAAGGTTTTAATCCCTATAAAAAAACTTGTTAGTTTTGATCCTTATAATTTTTTTCAGTTTTAGTCCCTAATATTATTTTTTTTGTCTTTATAAAATTGTAAAACTTTTGATATAGATCTCTCTTATATTGAAAAATTTTCATCTTAGTCCCTATTATTTAGGACACATTATAGGAACTAAAACTGAAAAAAAAATTTATAGGAACTAAAATTATAAAATGGATATATTATAGGGACCACAATCATATTTAAGCCAACTAGCATACTTACTGTGCCCAAAGGAAAGCATTGTCCAATGTTGCCAGTGATCCTCCAACAAAAGGCTTAGGTGGGTTCGGATCTTTAGCTATCCACCATCCAACAGGTATTCTCACTGCATTTAAGCCATTTTCTGACATGAATCTAAAATCATCTTCAGTTATGTATGTACTCCAGTGGTCCTACAAGGCCAGAGTATATCTCAGTATGAAGATAGTATTGGAATTCTAGCAATGAATTGAGGCAAGTCCATGATGGTTTGTCATTAAAAGTTTCTAATATTTCTCACCCTCATGACTTTAGGAGCTCTATCAGGACCATAACCATTAGTAAGTTGGTACTCCCCTTGTAAGGTGGTGCCTGGTACAATATTCATACGGAAGACTGATGGGTCACTTTGTTCCCAATTTGTGCCTTGATAATCTGCAGTCACTTATGTCTCCGATTGAACCTTCACATACACACATACACAATATAATAAAAATAGAAATTGGGGCCCTAAAGAATATTTGTTTCAACTATTTTGTCCAATGTTTAAAAAACGAATCCATCTTATTCACGACAGAAAAATGCTGATGTGGTAAGTATTTGTTATCATGAGAATTGCCATGGTCAAAGAATTGACATTTCGAAAGTATTTATATATCGAAGCATGGACTAACTCAACCCTCAAAAGCTAGCTCATGGGATGAGGGTCGTCCTCCAGTTATATATAGTGTTTTGGTCATATCACTAATTAATATAAGGTACTCTCTCATATGGATTAGTCAGTTGTGGTTGATCCGATAAGCACAACAACAACCGTTAGAATAAACTTTGATATCATTTTAGAATTTAAATTTAGGTCTAACTACACCCCAAAAACTAGTTCATGAAGTGAGAATTTTTCTCCACTTATATATACTATTTTAGACATCTTACTATGTTCAACAAAGCAAAAGTATTTTAAGGCTTCCAAATATCAAGAATTACTCTTTTAACTTTTAGAGATGTGTTTAAGATTCAAAGTACAATTTAGTGTAAGATTTTCCAATATGAATAGCACGAAGATGGAGCAGGTCGTACCTGTAAAAACAGACCATTTGATGCTTTGATTCGAATTTTGAAGGGGTCATCATTATTCCTTATGATCTCAAATGTTTCCGGTGCGCTAGGTGAGTCTGAAACTGCCACAATTTTGTTTCCACTCCCCTTGATTTTCCAGCCCCACAAATTGCTTGTTGAACACTCTCAAATTGAAGGATGAGTCACTGACCCTCCATAGCTGCATATGAACAAATAATTAGCCCAAGTGAATGTGATTCCTAAAAGGCATAAAAAGTTATCGTCAATGATGTTAGATGCATGCAGTTGAAGTTACATATGTACCCTGAATGTTTCCCAACCAGAACCTGAATCACGGTTGGCTACAACAGCAGCTCCACCCCCATCTTCAGAAGCGAGATACTTGTTCAACTTTGTGGACTTAAGTTGCACTTGAGTTCCATCCTGAAATGAACAAATATCAAAAACTTGTCTATTAACTGAAAAGGAAGAAAAGCAAAAGAAAAAAGGGTACGATTATATCATTTCCCTTATGGATACTCCCACCATTTGGATTTGAGCCTAACACAACCCAAAAGCTAACTTGTGGGACGAGAATTACTCCTTTACTTATGTATATTATTTTAGCCATATCACTGGTCAATGTAAAATTTCCAACAGATACAATTTTTGCACTTCTTAATTTGCAAACTTGAAAATTATTTATGCAAGTTGCTAATCATTATTTTACTCAGAAAAAATAAAGAAAGAAAGAAAATGATGCGTAGTGTTCTGTGAAATGATAATTAAAATTCCATCTAAATAATTGAAGTGAATTCTTTGGGAGTCATATTACCAAGAGATCTTTGTTGACAATTCCATCAAAGAGAGAGGGTTCTTGCATCCACCCCTCGGCAACCAGCCAGTTTCCTAGATTCACAGCTTTGTATGGCAAATTTTATGCAACCAAAACATTGTGAAGACATGAGAGGCATAACGCCAACAGGAAACTAAAGCAGCATCGATAACCCATTTTGGAATGAACGTGAGTTAGTTTGCTCCCACAGGTCGTAAGCTCAAGTATATATAGGATTCGTGGCATATGGATTCTGTGCGGTGACCAAAATAATTCTTATATATGGAAATATAGCTTGAAAGAAATTGAGCAATTTGATGATGACTGCAGAGTTCTGCAGTTATTTTTGAAAAACAGCGTCCTGTATTTTGAAATATACTGGTCTTTTTTATAAGAATTAAATTAAAAGTGTGACTTGGTTTTTTTTCTTATAATAACCAACCTAAAATGTGTTATGTATTAATTTTTTTTTACCACAATACTCTTAATTATGAGTCTTTTTTTTTTTATGTTCGAGAACAAAAGGTAAGATACATTAATGTTTAGAGTCTTTGAAAGTCTAATTTAGCCTTGTATGAAAAAAATTTTAAAAATCTTATTTTATTTCTTCACATTCATAGTCAATAAAAATAAAAACAATAAACATATTATTAATGAGAAAAATAAATAATTAAATATTTAAAAAAATAATAATATGTTTTATTAATGTTAAGGGTAATTTTGGAAAGAACATGTAAATTTAAGACAAATTTAACACTACAAACTAAATTAACTAATTTTCTTAATCCTAATGAATTAGTTAATTAGGTCTTGTAATAAGGATCAAAGGGAGTAGCTTAATTTTTTTTTTTGGAATATAGCTTAATATTACTAATATTTTATACTCATAAATTTATGAAGAATTGAAATACTATTTATTGACATATATATTTATAAATTTATAAATTTAATGCTACTAACTAAATTAACAAATTTAATGCTATTAACTAAATTAACTAATTTTTTTAATCCTAATGAATTAGTTAATTAGGTTTTATAATAAGGACCAAAGAGAGTAGCTTAATATTGTTTTTCGAATATAGCTTAATATTATTAATATTTTATACTCATAAATTTATAAAGAATTAAAATACTATTTATTGACATATATATTTATAGATTTATAACTTTTGAGTAAACATCTTTAAAATTATTAGTGAGTCACTTTATTTTTTAATTTTATAAATTTTTGTTTAATTCCTAATTTTATAAAATATTATTCACTTTAAAATTTTTAATTATATTTTTCATTGTTATTGATAAAATTAGAAATTAAGATGACGATTTTATAAATTCTGTAATTAAGTAACCAACTTTCGGAATCTCATGAACTAATGTGAAAGTTTAATAGTGTTTTTTATTATTTGATGAAATATTCTATGTTTTTATAATAGTGTTTTTTATTATTTGATGAAACATTATATGTTTTTATTAAACAATTACATTTATTTTTTATTAGTGAGATTGTATAAAATTGTATTTAACAATAAAAATATTAAAAAAAAAGCTTCAATGCTTTTTACTACATTCCTACCACATGCAATGAGTTAATAAAAAAAAACTTAAATATATTTTTAATTCCTATAAAATGAGCGAGTTTTGATTTTGACTCTTATAAAAAAATTTCTTTGTTTATTATCAGTCTAAAATTTCAAATTACTATTTTTTGTTCCTATAAAATGAGAAAATTTTGGTTTTGGTCCCTCTAAAATATTTTGCTTTGATTTTCATCCTTCTAAAATTCGAAATAACTATTTTTGTCCATAACATTCATTTTAAGGTAGATAAATAATATTTATTTTAAAAATCTAAGAAAAATTAAAGATATCACAAGCTAACATAGTACTACAAATACTAATGAATGTCACTTGAAACAGTTACTTGACTTTCTGTTAAACACATAAACAGTTAATAAGTGTCATGTAATAATAGGCACCAAAAATAATTATTTTAGTTTTTTGAGAATGAAAACTAAAAAAAATTATTTATAAAAACTAAAATCAAAACACACTTATCTTACGAAGATTAAAAAAGAAAAAGATTTTGACCGCCGATTGCCTTAACCAAAGGTCTAAGGAAAATAAATATCGGGACAACGTATTACGTACGGTTCTAGGATTAAATGACGCATTAGTATCACAATTAAATTTTAACCTGTAAATACTAATTCGATTTTGACCCAATTTTTTTTTTTAAAAAAAAAACGCATTTTAATTAGGGTCGTCAGATTTGAAGGAGTTTTTCTTAACTTGTATAAAGAAAGATAGGAGTTGGGGTCGGAAATATAATCCCCGCTACTATATATATATATATATATATATATATAAACACCTCTTATGAGACCACTATTATTGTCGCCGCCGCCACTATCACCTACCATTGTTGTACACTGCCGCCACCGCCACCATTGTTACCACCGTCATCACAACCATTGTTATCGCTATCATCATTGTCATTGCCAAAACCACCACCAATGTCATCGTCGTCCCTGCAGTCGCCACTACTATTATCGTTATCATCATTGTCGTCATCATTACTGTTGTTGTTGTCACTACTACTACTATCGTCATCACCATCACCACTACCACCGCCACCACTATAAGTGATGACATTTGTGAGAACATTTGATTATTGTGATAAATGAGAAATATAAATTTGAATCATATAATTATATATGGATAGTTAAAATTATAAGTTAATAGTCATATGACTACCAAAGAAAGTCATGTATTCTTTTAATCTTAACCATTCAAATATAATCTAATTGCATATATTTATAGTTTTCATTTCTCATATTCACCAAGTATTCTTATAGAAGTCATATATATATATTAGGATTTTATTTTTTATAATTATTAAAAAGATATGTTAAAATTATGCATTCAACCAAAAATATAATTAATTTTTTATTTTTTATTTTAAGTTTTTTATTTATTAATTTTTATATATTGTTTGACTTAAAATGTAATTAATAATTTAATATATGATTTATTTAAAATTATATTAGTAAATTAAAATTTAAAAAATGTGAGATAAATTTCTCGCAAATTTCTTTGAAATTGATAAAACCTGACAAAAATAGAGTTAGATTTAAAAAAATTTCTCTAGCTCTCCTAAGCTCGACCCTGAACTTGTTCCACCTTTTGCAAGGATGGGAACGGAAAAGGCCAATCATCGCAATCCATTCCTAACTTGCCCTAAAGCCTAAAAGCAACCCATTATCTTATATTTCTCATGTTCGTTCAAGCAATATATTAATTTATTTAAGAACTTAAAAAATAATTAATAAAATGTGTATTTATTTTTCATTTTCTATTCCTTCTTTTCATTTTTTTTATTTCACAAATTTATATTAAAAATCACAAATGTTAAGATAATTAACGAAATACTTATCATTGCAGAATATATCTATATTCTTTTTCTCTATTTGTAAGAATATAGCCTGTTATTTATTGATTTAAAAAGGTGAAACACATAGGCAATAATAATTTGAAAAGAGATATTACCTTAATTTTGCAATATTGGTCAAAATATAAAAAACACTACGATATTTATAGGGTTTTTTCTTCCAGCGATGGAAATAATTGTTCAGTCCACTAACTCAATTACAAAATAAGACTTGAGTCTTTTTAAAATGTATATTTTGTTCTTAGAATTCTACCAATAATTTAGTAAACAATACTAAACTTAAAAAAAATGGCAAAATATATCAACAATGTCCAAAAAAAATCTAATTAAAAAAATAATGTTGTTTAATACAAACGATTTTTCGTGAAAAAGTATTACAAATTTATTTAAAATTAACTAACCAGAAACTAGAAAGGAAATAAGTATAGTGGAGGGAGAATAAATAGTTTTAAAAGAGAATTTTTCTTTTTTAAGTAAATACTTAAAAGAGAAAAAGTTGTTAGAATTTAGAAGATAAAAAAAAAATCGTATGTTTGTACCACAACTATTTTATACTATTTAACATTTTCCTCAAAAATAATCAACAAGAAGTTGATTAATAAAGTTAAGGCAGGATTTTGTGTCTCAAAACATTTTAAATTCTAATAATTCTTTTATATAACACGTACATAAAAAATTAACTACTTTATATAATATTTAATTTTTACATTATCCACTCTTATATTATAAATATGAGTCTTTTGTCTTAAATAATAATATTTTTAAGAACTATTCTCTTTATTATTAAGTCATATGACTTCTATTGTATTGAGTATCTAATTTTCTTTTTTTATTTATAATTTCTTATTCCTTTCAAATACTATTCTTTAAATTTAATTAATTATAAAATAAATTTAATTTTAATTTTAAATCTCGATAACTACTTGAAATTAAAGATATTATTTTTATATATAAATTAGATTTTAAGATTATTATAATCTTAGTTAATTTTATTTGATTTTGAATTTAAATCTTGATACAAAATATCAATAGAAATGATGTATTTTAATTTAATTTTTTTCGTAATCTTTTCCTTAAAAAATATTTATTTAATTTATTCTTTTATAATAGAATAAAATATTTATTATGAATAATAAATATATTTATTATTCTCTTTAATTTATTTATATTTATATATTTTACTTAAATTTTAAAAAATTGTACAATGCACTAATGTAACATCCTATTTTTAGGGTGATTTATTTTTCAATTTTTGAATAGAATTATCAACTTCTTCTTAATTATTCTTTAGTTCTTTAATATTTTTAGGTCTGCTTTTTGATTTATTTAAGATATAGGAAATATCAAAATGGTCCTAATTAACGTTAATAGAAATTTAAAATATCAAGTCCATTTTTTGTGAAAGAAATGGACATAGTCCATAGGCAAAAATACTCATACACACTCAACATAAGAGCCCAAACCTGAATTTCTCAAAATTTTCAATAAGGAAACACCTTAATCATGCAGCTCCCTCCCCTGATCTTGTAAGCACCTCAATGTCAAACTCTAATTTAGGAATATTTAGAATCCCTAATCACAAAGTAATTAACCATAATTAAAGACAATAACCCTAATTATCTAATAGGACTTGTTCTGCTTAAATCTGACAAACCTTGATTAATTAATCTTAATCTCAATTAGAGAACCAATTAGGGATCTTAAGCTTAATTAACCACTAATTAAGGATTAGAATATATAGATCATAATCACAATGCACTAATTGAGAAAAGAAAACAACAACTTAGAAGTTTGCTAACTTAAATAGTCCTTAATTTGTTTTGATTATGCCAAACAGACTGTATGTTCTTTATCGGTTTGAACTTCAGCTTCTTAAAATTATAAAATTAGCAGTTTTCGTAATAAATCAGACAGAAACACTAAGTGTCTTATGGTTAGACGAAACTTAAGCACATCTTTAGCTTGTTTAAATATGTATTGTACAAAGACTGACCCTTTTTTAGGAATTCCAGCGCCAACTTTGTCGAAAATACAAGAAAAAAGTTATATAAATATTTGACGAACATTTATATACTACGACCAGAATCCACTATTTGTGTTTCGGTTAAATAAAATGTCTTTAATATGTCCTTTTTACTAATTAGTAAATAAAAATCATTTTAACAATAAAATTAATAAGTATTTCGTGAATTACACAATTATTTTGACATACATGTGAAATTAAAAAAATATAAATTAAAAACGTTTAAAAATAGTTTACTTAATAAAACGTATTTTATTAATTGTAAAATATTAATATTAAAGAGTACAAGTATTTGAAGGTTTTAGTTTCTAATTAAAAATCTTAAAAATTGCTTGGGTTGTGTAAGATTATTTTATTGATGATTTGCAAATATTTCATTCTAATTAATATTAATTAAAATTTCCGAATATTGATTGAAAAAATAAAGAAGTTAAATCTCTTTTGAATAATTTTATCAAGGAAGAAAATATTAGTTCGTTTTGACATAGAATCTCCAAAAACATGTTACAAAGTAGGATGACACATAATTATGTAAGAAAGAAAGTTCATAGTAAGATTATCTTACTCACAAAAATAAACATTCAAATTTATTATACAAGAGTGATGGATTTAATTACAATATATAAAAATATATATAGGACCACAAGTGTATAGATCAATTAGTATAGAGTTATTCTGGTTTAATCAGTAGTATTAAGTTCAAATCTTGAGTATGTAACTGTATTAAATATTTAGAAAAATAATTTTGCTGCTTATATAATAGTTTACCTACTTTGAGTAAAATTATTTCTCGTAAAAGACACGTGATTTCGTAAAAAAAAATATTAAGGATTGGTATGAGACCAAAGATTTACACTCATATTACCACCAATGTACGTTCAGCTCACTAAAAGAGACTCAAATTCTTTAATATGTGATTTTAGATATAAACACAAGTCTTCCCTCTACGCCTCGATCAGAGTAATCTCTCACCAAATTCGGATCTAGTTGCCTCCCGTCTTTCAAAGAAAGAAATTTCAAAACATTTTGCGCTGTGACAGTGTTTCTGCTTGACCACTAATTACGTCAATCAACCAGCATAAGCAGCACAATGACCAAAAGTGGGGAAAAAAGAAAAACCAACCCAAGCAGCACATTAAATGCAACGGGAGAATGAGCCTAAGTTTGTGGTGTTTCCACTGCGAACACGAAAGTCATTCCCCGTTGCCTGCGGAAGAAACTTCCCACTCCCAGTGTCCATTCTTGGACCATTTGTTGAGTACGTCCAGCCAAAAGTAAAGTACAAGAGAGAAAAATAGAGAGCTCCTTATAGAGAGTTTTTAAGAGAGAAAAATAATGAGCCAATTTGTTAGTGTTATCCACAAATTAAAAATATATTGTTGTATTTTTGTAATTCTATTATTGTTATAGTGAAAGTTTTAAAAGACATACTGGTCCCATAGTTTTTCCTTGCTCACATTAAGATGATTTTTTACGCTAAAATTTTTTTGCACTGTAATTTTACGTTTCCGCTTAATACCTATTTTGAGTTTATAGAGGAGGAAAATTATGTTGGCATTTCCCAACAATTATTTCATCATGGAACCTACTCTTAATTACGTGCATTGGCTCAACCAAACTCAAACGGCTTCCAACATCAAATACTTTATATATATTAAACTAGAAACTAAAATTAGGATATTTATGCAAGTTCTTTATGTTTTTATTATTTTTAACCAATTCAAATAATATTGACTTAAAAATACATGCATAAAAAGAGGGTTAGTCCTAACATTTTTATGGGTTCAGGATAAAATAATAAATAAGGTCTCTTTATATATAAGTATATATTTTATAAAAAAAATAGACACATAATTTCATTAAAAAATTATACATTTTATTACATTAAGTAAATAATATAGTTTTAATAAATCTAAAAAAGATGTATCATATTTTTCATTTAATTTATGATTATGCTATTATCTATTATTGACAAAATATCATTGTCTCAGATTAAATCTTACATGTATTTTTGTTTTTTATTGATATACTAACTTTTAGTTTTAATTAGTATTTTAGTTTATGCATTACACAAGATAAGTATTTGTCTTTATATAATTATAATTCATAATAAATAAATATCTTAAATTTATAAATTATATTATAATTAAAATTCATAATAATAAATATTGTTAAATATATAAATTATATTTTAGATTTATAAGAAATAATTTAAATTGCGATATAAGGTTATTTTTAAATTGAAATGGATAGACGGTTAAAAAAATAAAGTATATATATAAACATAAATGGAGGATAGTTTGAGGTGATTTAGAGAGATTTTTTTGACTAGTTGTGGAGAAGGTGTGAAAAATGCATCGCCAAAAGAGCAGAGAGAAAGTGATAAAAATCTCTAATTGACACATAAGGAGAGTAAGAATTGTATTCTCCAAGTTAAGAATTCTAATTTATAGTATAAGAGTAAATTCTTTTATAATTTGGGTTTTAATTTGTGTTTCTTATCCTAAAAGAAAACACCTTAAGTCTGCACATTATAATAGGTCCATTACATGTTAATATGTTACATTGAGTTAAAAATTATTTAAATAGATTTATGAATGTAACACATCATTAAAAAAAATCCTAACAATTAAAAGAGTAATAATTTATAATCACATGTCACATTTTAATTTAAACATAAAAAATGACACATGAAAGGAGATAATGATTCCAAGCCATTTATAAAAACAATATAAAAATAAATTTACTGCTCAATTATATGATTTTTTTTATTTTATTTTTGGGCCCCTCTCAACCTTGGGCCTAGGCCATCGCCCTTTCGGCCTAGGCCCTAGGACAACACTAAGAAAGAGAGAGGAAGAATTAGTTTACATTGATATAAATCAAGCTCACTTATATTATTAATAACTTTCCATAAAATGTGATTTTTATTGATTCAATCTTTGAATTGTAACTATACATTTTTTTCGGTTACTATCTTATAGGTGCAAAGTATTTACTAGCTTTGTCAATGACTAATCTTCATTGGGAAAACCTGGCTGACCACCTTTAGTGGATCTCCTCTCCTAACCATATTTTTTTTATTTATAAGATTCGAACTTGAGACATTGCTTAAGGGATCTCGAGCTCAGTTTTACTCAAAACAATGACATGTTAGTAATTGTAACCATGCATTGTTATCGTAACTATGCATTGTTATTGATTGTTTGTCTCAAATCTTATAAAAATTAAACAATAATAAGAAGATCATCAAATAATTCTTATTTTCATAAATTTTGAAAGTATATATGATGTTAATTTTGATGTATGTTGACGAAATATTTAATGATTTTGGATTAATATAAAATTTTATAAATATAATTTATATAAAATTTTCATATATTTCAAAAGTGTGTTCTAATTTCTATTTTTTCGTTCCAATTTTAAAGTTGAAAATATTTGAGGGGAAAGATATAATGATGCTTGCCAGTAACATAAACCGTGAATATGGATAATTGTTCCTAAACTTTATTAGGTGCTTAATCTCGTCCATGTGCATATTACGTACAAGACTAATTACAAGCTATTCAAGCAATTGACATCGTAAATATGATTGCTAATAATGAACTTGAAACATGTTAGAGTCAACCATGTGGGTATTCTAGAAAGAGTTGGACATACTTGATGAAGCTCTTGTTTTCAATTAAATTTTAGATTCAATGTACAACTATAAAATTGTTAACTTTGAGCACAACTTTAGACAGTAGAACCAATCATAAGTCATTTAACATTGATGATATGTACGAGTGTAATTGGATTGGGTTGGATCGAGCTTAGGGTGTTTAGATGTCCGAACCAATTAAACAACACTAGGTTGAGTTGGTTCGAGTTTTATAATTTTTTAGTAGACAACTCAAACTAAATAACCCGATCTCTATAGGTTGGTTTAGGTCGGGGTGTTTAAGTAAGGAAAATTCAAAAAAAAAAAATTGAAAAGATACTATCTTTGCTTAAATTCAAAGAATGAGGTTGACAAAAGCAAAGGCTTTTATTAAACAAAAAGAGGCAAATAAAGGCCCACCTCTTTCTCTTCCCTTCTTTCTAATGGCACTCCACTCTAGTCCAAATTTATTCCTTGTTGTTCTCTACTCTCACCTTCTCCACTCTCGCCCTTTCAACCACTATCTCACCAAAGTTCGATGGAATGCTGTGATCGACAACGAGCAAACCAGTGACTTGGGTGCGAGTGACCTAAGTAAGATATCGACAAAGTGTAGTGAGTGACTTGAATTCTGAGATTTAAAATCAACGAATGACCAGCTGCTTCTTGCTTGGCCTCTGTGATGGCTCAAGCTCGTTCTCAAAGTCTCAGTGTAACACCTACTATAATAAGACATATGTTTATTTTATTTTATTATTTCTTAATTCGTTTGTTAAAAACATCGGCTTGATTTAAAACTTATATGTAATTATTTTTCGTAAACATTTAGTAATTAAAGAGACATTATATAAAGAATCATGATTATGAAATAAACGACAAGTTTTACATACAAAGTCAAAGTACATATATAAGGAATACATCAATAAATACATCAAAAGTACATCCTAGATACCTGGCTGTAGCTGTGCAACAAAGTGATCTATGTTAGAGCAGTATAAATCTATACTATGCCACCCCTTCCTATAGAATCTACAAAAGGCACACGCAAAGTTTCATCACTACAATTCCTCAAAGTTTATTTGCTCGTACCACGATCATATATGAAAAGAAATAGAAAAGAAAAGAACGAGGTTTTTATAAAAGACTCATTTGTTTTCTTAATAAGCTATAAACAATAGGTTAAACAACCAATCGGGAAAGTCCTAAGGTCTAACCTACGTCATTACGACTCAATCTTAACCTTTATCAGACGTATAGATCCATACCTATCTTTGATTATTCACCTTAATCATTAGGAATAACTAGGAAGCGATTGGGAGTTTGTATAATCTCTCACAAGGTACAGTCATCTATATCATAATCATCATTCTCGAGGAAATTAAGGTTACACACCCATCAGGGATATACACTTCACTAATCATGGTGATGCTAAGCAAAAGTCAAGGTTACCAAGTCAGTTTGCGTGATTTATCCTGGCTCATGGTGCTAACCTAGCCATTGAGACATTCACAACTCAGTACCTTTACCGTCAAGACCCCAACAATGGTCCTTGCTTTTCATCCCGCAATGTACCAAACTGTTACTTCCCAGACATAGGGACTCATACTTCTCAACATGGTCTTAACTCAACCGAAAGTTTCCTATGACTTTATTTCTAAGTTTCAAGACATACTCTGTGGGTAATCCAGTAGAGTTTGAGAATTATGCTTCACAAAGATATTCATCCATCACATTTATAATACTTAGAAACAATTCAAATAGAAATTATAACAAGGAAATACCAAGAATCAAAGTTGTATACCAAAATTTCATTTTCATACATACATACTTTTTAGAAGTAATTTTTCTTTTTAATTTCTTTGATTTATCCTTCTCTTTTTCTAATTTTTCAAATTATACTATCTTAAAGGGAAAATTCTCAATCTATCATATGAAGAAAATTTAGAAGTTAAAGCTTGAGAGAATATCTTTTCTAATGCGGAAGGTCAGGCTAAACTGCAACTATCGAGTATACTTAGAGTTTCTCTTTAGTTATTATTATTATTATATTTTTTTAACTAAAAATCAAGATGTATCTTTTTCCCATTTTGCTAATTAAAGCATGTGTTTTATCTACAAGTGTAGGTATTTTATTCTATCGACAAAAACATTTACTAGAAGGAGTTAATTGAACAAAATTTTCATTTCTTAGTCATATGTTATCTAAAAATTAGTTGTTAAAACAATTCAATTTTATAAAACTTTTACTAGTTGCGCCAAAAGCCCATTTAATTCTATAGAATCAAAACTTTATTTTTTCAATTAATTTTACAAAAGTTAAAAGGATTGATCTTTCAATAAAACTTTTCTTCCAACTTTCTTACTAATTCTAAGGTTTCTTTTTAATAAGTTGAACCAAATCAAGTAATTGTCCAAAAGCTTAATTTTAATAAAAGAACCCATTTTTCCTAATCTATAAAAAAAAATTGTGTGCTTTTTATGTAAAACAAAAGAAAATTTTTCATTTTCTCACTTTGAAATTTTTGGATACTTCATAAAATTCTAAATTCCAACTTTTGTAAAAATTTAATTCAAATTCCTTGTTAATGTTCCTAAGGACCCAAATGTCCTGCTAATCTAAACCTTATTCTACTATTTTCATTTCAAGTTAATTTTGTATAAACAATTAGATAAAGAAAAATTTCTTTTCTACTTTATTTTCTTAACGGGCCAAATACCTTCTAGGAGAAAAAGCCCAAATTTATTTATTTATATCTTTCTAAATTTATTTGAATACAAGAGTTTAAAATAATTGCTAAGTATCTTAAAAATTCATTTAATAATTCACCATTACTTCTTAACCAACTCCATTTATTTTTGTTGTCTAGAAAAATTACATTTTATAAATATTTTATTCTTAACCACCTTGTTCATACTAGTTATTTAGTTGTCATAAAAAAATTTCTAGCTTCATTTTATTTATTTAAAAAAAACCTAGAGCCCATAATTAGAAATATTTTCAAAAAAAAATTATTTCAAGTGATCCAAGACCATAAACTTGATTTAAAATAATTAACTTGTATAAAATAAGTTCAATGATAATTTAACATAATAGGATAATAAGTTCTAATGAAGTACCAACAAAATAAAGGCAACTTAGAAAATAAATAACAATAGAATATAAAAAGCTAAGGGTTTGGGAGAAAAACCCACTCCAAAATCATCTACATAAAAGCAATTAAATGGAAAGTAAAAAGCTAAGAATTTTTGGAAAAAAACCCACTCCAAAACTGTCTCTGCATGAAAGCAATTAAATGGCAAGTAAAAATAATAATAGTAACAATTTTAAGACAATATCAAGATAAATAGCAAAAAAATAAACAATAAGGTAAATGGCAATAAATAAATGGACAAAAATATAAATGGAGCAAGAATTAAAAATAATAGCAACATAAATGAAAATGATAACAAGAGCAAGAAAATAAATAAACATCAAAGTAAATGACATTAAAGTAAAGCAAGAAATTAAAATGAACAAGAAATTAAATAATTACTTATATATATAGATAGTAGTAGGAGTAATATAATAATATGGGTTTAAGGGATAACCCAATACATACACTCATTAAGAAAACAAATATTACAAGCTTAAACTCCACTCCCGTTTATCTCAAATAAGTAGCTTGGTGAAATAGGGAAGAGGAAAGGAGGCATTAAGGTATTAAAATTGCATCTATGGTTGGAGATGCTTTAATGGAGGGGGGAAAATTTTTATGGCTTACGGAGGGAGAGGAGATGGGACTTCCAGCAGAGAGTCCAGAGAATGGGGTCTGAAATTTGATAAAAAAGTGTGAGAATTGAAGTGTAGTAAAAGGGGAATTTATAGGAGAAAAAAATAGTATAGTTTTGATTTAATTTTTTACACAAAATCCATAAAAATAATTAAAACTTGCACTCCCTCAACTACCAGCTCCAAATCCAGCTAGAAAATGGAGCAGATTGAAGAAAATAAGGGATGTTATTGTTGACTTTTTAATTAACATGTGTTTGTAATGGTAAAAGTAATAAAATAATAGTTTATGGTAAATAATTGGATTTAATTTTTTGGGTCATTTTTAATTGATTCTGACTACACCATGTATTCACACATATTTTTGTAAGTCTAAAAAATCTCTTCGGATTTTTCTCATATATATATTATTTATAATGAATTTTTCACTAAAAAAACATTTATGAAGCTAATAAACCATGTTGTTATCAAATAATTATATTTTTCATTTTTTCAACATTTTTCTCTCAAAATAAATTTTTATAATTAAAATATACTCAATATAAGTTTTTTAAAATATTTTGAGATCAAAAAGTCTCTGGTTGACTCCCAAAGTCGTCGAGGGGTATACCGATTATTTTACAAAAACTATCTTAATAAATTCTCAAAAAAAATTTAAAATTATTATTAATTATTCTAAATACATAAATGACTTAAAAATAATTTTATACATTTTTAACTATTGTTATCTATTTTTTCAATTATATAATATTTATAAGGGCAAAATAGTCATTTTTCTCTTTCTAGGGTTTTGGTCCAAAAAAATTAAAAAACAAAACTAACTACTACTAATACGAATGTAACCGTGGGGATCAAACTCCTAAGATTCCCATCCGATTCTCCATAGATAATTATAAAATAATTAGAAAAATATATTATTAAGTAAAGTGAGGGTGTTACACCCAGTATTGTCAGGGTAGATCTGATGGTAGTGAAAACAAAGAGGCATCGGAGGGTAGGAGTAGATGTGGTCAGTTCGGGTTGGATTTTTCAGGTTTGCAAACATAAAACCCAATATCTAAATCGAACGAGGTTAGGTTGGATTGATGAAAACCGAACCGAACTAATTGTATGAACCAAACCATAAAAATGATCGGATCAACCAAGTTCACATGTCAACCTAGACCCAATTATACTCTTAATTATATGTGTATGTTAGTAGATTTTATTCTCATAATTTTATTGAGTAACAAAGTTTTTATTTGAAAATATATAAAATAAAGACATAGCATCCTTGATGTACCTCCCCATCAAAATTTTCAAGATACTATTACATTATGTAAACTGTGCCAAAAAATTTTAAAAAATAATACAGTAAAAAAGTATTACTTGACTGATTAATTCATCTTATTTTCTCACTTTCAATCATTACAAGAAAAATTATAAATAATAACTAATTTTAATGACCGAATGTCACTAACAGCGATTGCTTTCGTGACTAATCATTTTTATTTTTATTTTTATAAAATGTTGTTCAATTCATAATTTAATAAAATATTATTCGCTTTAATATTTTTTATTTTTCTATTGTTATAAAATTGGAGATTAAGATGACGATTGTATAAATTTAGTAATTAAGTAACCAACAGTTGGAATCTTTTGAACTAATTAATGGGAAAATGTAATCAGCATTTTGTTATTATTTCATGAAATATATGTTTTATTAAATAATATAATTTTATTTTTTATTAACGAGTTGTATAAAATTGTATTTAACAATTAAAGAATTAAAAACAGTTACAACTCGTTTCTTAATGATATTTATAATAATCTTCTTATATTACAATTTGAAGAGTGAGTCCTCACTTTTCTCAATCTCTTAATTGGATATTTTCAATATCTTTTTTTCTTTTCTCCTTTAAGCGTGTTTTTAACACACAACTTCTATACTAGTAAAAAAAAAATCTTTCTCAATCAACTATTTTTCTTTTTATATTTATTTGCATACTTAATATTTTTAATCATTTATCTCTTTCAATTTATCATCTTTTAACTTTATTTTTAAATTAAATTTCAATAGTTTATTTTAAAATATCAATAACTAAAAATAATTTTATATTACAATTTAAATTATTTAATATAATTTAAATATTCAAAAATATTTATTTATTATAAATTTTAATTATAATACTATTTATATATTAAAAATATTTATTCATTATAAAATTTAAGTATATAAAAATAAACATATATAAATATATATGTATATATATATTCTACAATACATAGACTAAAAGAAAAGGAATATTAAACTACTATGGTTGGTTTAGTGGTGAGAGATTTAGATAACATAGTAATATACACAAAGTTTTAAATTCTAACCTTGTTGTCATTATAGTATAACAAAAAAAAAAGAAAAAAGAAAAGGAGCATTGACTTGACTAATGAGTTAATAAAAAGAAGGTTTAATTACCTTCTTGGTCCCTATAGTTGTATAAATTTACCTTTTAGTTTCTATAGTTAAAAACCATTCCTTTTAGTCTCTATGCATGCCAATTTTAATTCATTTTAGTCCTTGCCGTTTGTTTTCGACTAACGTCGTTTGCGCTAGGCTGATGTGGCTTCTCATTGTCAATATGTTGTGCTCTTCTCCTCGTTGTATTCGATCAAGTAACCCTAGACAAGCGATTGGTGCCTTTGTCTCTGTAATCCGCGACGTGTGTGTGTGGAGGTGCTGGTTGTTGGTGTTGGAAGGTTTGGGCGTTGTCAAAATGAGAATGAATCATTTTTCAAGGGAGGAGAAAGGAAGTTCATTGTTGGTGTCTTCAACGAACACCTATCTTGCCTTTTATTACAATGCAACTAGCTCTTCGTCACGAACTCTGCCAAGACCAACGCGTTCCACAACAAAATGGAATAAAGGAGATGATTGACACCCACCTTCGCCAACCACCGCAAAACGAAAATCAAAGGGTTAGGTTTTGCAAGTTTTCTTCTTCTCCACGCTTAGTCGTTTACATTCACAAGAAGAAGAAGAAGAAGAAGAACGACAAAGTTGATTATAACCCTTTGTTTTTCCTCCCAAATGGTGTTAGTCGAAAGCAAGCAGGCAAGGACTAAAAAGGATTAAAATTGACATGTATAGGAACTAAAAGGGATGATTTTTAACTATAAGGACTAAAAGTTAAAGTTTGTGCAACTATAGGAACCAAAAAAGTAATTAAACCTAAAAGAAAAAAAATGATTGACTTCACCAAAAGTATAAGAGCAACTTTAACGTAGTATCTTATTTAAGTTGCTTAAGGATAAGATGCGTTGTATATCAAAAATTGTCGTTAGAGCAAATTAGGTGGCATTTCTTATACAAGCATCGTTGCTTAACAATTTTTATGAATAAAAATGTACTTTACAAGCAAAAAAACACCATAAAAACAAAGGAAACTAACGATCATCAAGAACAAATTAAATCAAAAGTTACAAGAACAAAATAAATTAGAAATTACAAACAAAAAAATTAAAAATTACAATTAGAATCAAACAAGAAATAAGAAATTAAAGCATGCACTATCAACAAAAATTACAAAAAATAAGAATCCAGAGTCAAAATTTAAAAAATTACAATAAAATGAAAATCCAGAGCTAGAATCTAGTTTTACATACAGAATAAAAAATTACACCAATTTGTAGAGATGATGAACATTCGTCCATGCATGATGTACGCTCACCGTAGAGGATGATGAAAGCTCATTAGAGAGGATGATGAACGTGACAAAGACATGTATCTACACTGGAGAGCACCGATCTGCACTGAAAAGCACTTATTTATGCCGAAGGAGAGGCATTGCAAGTTGGAGAGAGAAAGAGACGCAATGAGTCAAATGCAACTACATTTTGAACCTAGTGGTAGCGAGTCAGAGTCTTCTTCTTGGTAGAGACAAGGCAAGTATCTTAAGAGAGAGAGGGAGAAAGAAATATTTAGGCTCCATTGAGAGAAGAAATGGGAACATTTGAGTTACTAATTGAGAGAGAGGAAAAGTCTAGAAGAGAAGCCTCTAGAACGTTTGAAAGAGTGAGACAAAAGGAAAGAATGAGAAGCCTTTTTATTAAATAATTTTAATATAAAATATATAAAGTTGGAGTTAAGAACCCAATTTAAGCAACTAAACCATTGGAGAAAAACATAGATAAAGTTCTTATATGTAAAGGTCGCATATGAGACCACCAAAATAGATTTAAGCAACTCATTTAACAACTACGTTAAAGTTATTCTAAGAAAAATAGATATTTTTGCACCTGTATCATGGGCGGCTCGAGGATGAAATCAGCAAAGCAACCCATTATCTTATATTAGTATTTTATTACGTTCATGACACAAAATAAATACTTGTTTTTATACAATTAAATTTATTATAAATAAATTTTTTAAATATATAAATTATATTATAATAAAAGTTTATAATAAATAAATATTTTTAAATATAAAAATTATATTTTAAATTTATAATAAATAATTTGATTTGTAATATAAGGTTATTTTAATTATTGATATTTTATTTTAAAGAAATTTATTTACATTTATTTTAAAATAAGGATAAAATATAGTAGATTAAAAGAAATTGACAATTAAATATACAATAAAGATAAAAAGAGAGTAGTTTGATATTATTGTGAGAGAATTTTTGGTGAATTACAGAAAAAGTGTGTGAAAAAATACAAAGGAAATAGAGAGAAAAAGTATTGAGAATATTTAATCGATAAATTGAGAAGAGTTAGAATCTCACTCTTTAAATTTAGTATTTTAATTTATAATATAAGAATAGATTTTTCATGACAGTATAAGTAATGTATATTTATTCTTTCATTTTCTATTCCTTATATGTTGTTTTAATTTTTTCTTTTATTTCATAAATTTATATTAAAAATAAAAAATGTTAAGATAATTAAAAAAATACTTATAATTACATAATAAATCTATATTCTTTTTTATTTTCTGCTTTTGCTTTTCTGATTTTACTTTTTTTATATAAACTTCACATAATACGGAATAAAGTGAAAACATAAAGGAAAAACAGAGAAAAGCCAAATGACTCTTTAATTTTTTTAATATTGGTCAAAATATCAAAACCACAACGATATTTAAAGTTTTTTTTTTCAAAGATGGAAATAATTGTTCAGTCCATAAACTCAATTAAGACTCGATTCTTTTTAAATATATATATTAGAATAAAAGAATACAAATAAATAAAAATAGAGGTAAGAACACAACCACAATTTAATAGTAATTGAGCAGAAAAAGTAATTTAAAGTCTAAAGAAAATTTAATATTGTTAAACTAGTACTAATTTATAGAAGCAACTTTCAATAAATGAACAATAATTTCACATTATGCAAATATGATGCAAGTCTATACAACTTACGGGGCCCACCTATACTCCGTGAACAAATTTCAGTATATTAGAGGAGCAATTAATGCTATGTATAGTAGGGAGGAGAGAAATAAGGAGGGAGAGGAAGTAGAGTAGAAGAGAAGAAAAGAGAAGAGAAGTAGGTAAGAAATAAAGTGAAAATAGAGGTTGTTTGGTTGGAGAGAAGTAGAGAAGAAATAGAAAAGAAGTTTGCTTTTTGACTTTTGGAGATTTGAAGTGAAATAATAAAATTACATATATAACCCTTACAATTTGGAATGATACAGAAAAAATATATCCGAATATGGTACAACATATTCGAATATATCGGATGATATATTCGAATATGTTACCAACATATTCGAATATGTGTGCATTATAGAGGGACGGATTTTTGAAAGTGTGCATATATTCGATTATGTTAATAGACATAATCGAATATATGGCGATTTCAAAGGCATGAATTTTTTATGGTGTCTATATATTCGATTATTTTAGTCATATAATCAAATATATGATCATTATAGAAAGCACGAATTTTTGAACATAACATATATTTTGTATTATGTTATTATAAATAAAGCCCCAATAATATTATAAATATACTATAGTAATAATTTACTATATTCTTCATATAATTATCACTATATTACATTATATTCAGAAATAACCTGTATATAAAATTTAAGATTTATAGAAAAGCAAGATTAAAGTCTTATAAAATTTAATATTTATAGAAAAGCAAACACAACTAAGGTTAAAGTCTTACGGAGAATATTTATATTACAAACATAAGTAAGAAAAACATAAAATATAATCTACTCAGATGGCTTATTCTGAAAATAATGCTCAAGTTCTTCAAATCGCTTATCAAAGTATGAAATATTTCCTCAACTCGTTGGTCGAATTGGCGCACATTAATAGCTAAATTATCCAATCCATGTTGTAAGCCTTGAATTCCAGACTTGAGGCTCTTCTTGTTGTTGATGCAACCTTTGTTGAGAATATTACCATACTCCATCAACATTGAAAATATTCAATTTCTTCAGGTACCTTCTGTTAAAATAACTAGACCAACCAAGTGTAATTTCAGTATCTTCATCGCATACAAGTTGATAGCGTTCTATTATCCTTGATATGAGCATAACATACAGAAGGGGCATATCATTTTTCTGTCTGCATTTCTTCACGTGCTGTATTACGTAATATGGCCAATTGATAGGAATATTTTGTTTCAAAGCCTATAGAATAAAGATATCTTCTGCAATAAGTTTTGTATAGTTTCCTACACATGGAACTATGATGTGTGCATAAATATAATGCAGAAGTCTATCTTCTACCATTAAATTACTTACATTTTTTGTGGGATGTCCTTCTGATCCGGGCCTCATGAGTGAAGTTAAAGCATCATGTTGGCTATAATTCACCCACTCTTCAATTTTTGATGGTTCAAACTTGTGGCCATGATACTTCAATTTTACTAAATCAAACCAATCTTGTGGCCTAATGTGAATCTTAGTTTTTTTTATCTCAGAATATAAATCACCATTTGGATGAATTAGCATGTTGGAATAGAAAACTCTTACCAAGTCTGGATAAATGGCACCCTTTAAGCCAACAAATGTGTCAAGTCCTTGGAAAGCAAGCAGCTCAACAAATTGAAAACCAACTAATTGGAATGATTGGAAGTCCATGATCTTGGCATTTACCCACTTTCTGCAAAAAAAGTGAGCAGTGTAATTCTTCATTTGATCTTTGTTGGAAAAGAAGGCACTTTGATTTAATGCCAGCTCATGATTAATGTCTTGAGATTCGGGTTGCTTTACCTTTTCTTTGCCATTTCTGCTTCGTTTATCACGGCTAAAAGAAGTAGCCATTATAAATGTCCTGTTGAATACAAAAAAAAAATATAAGATACAAAGTCATATTCATATGTGTATATATACAACAGCCTCAAGGTTTACCCACAATGAATATTATCCAATATAAATATCATAAATATCAAAATAATTCATTACAGTGACAAAGTGCATTAATTACAAATCAAAATCGATAAAGTGGTGCATATGATCATACAAAAAATTAACCAAGTATCTAATTTGAATTCCAGTCAACAAAATTCTTACAAACATATTAAATATTAATGTATATATTACAGTACACTAAAAACCAGCTTCGATTATCATTCTTATTAATTCTTGAAGTCGAAGATGAGCGAGCATCCTAAATAATTTACGCTTTTGGGCGTCGTTATTGTAGAGATAATCGTAACATTGCATACGATATTGGTCTCCGATATTCATAATAGTCAATGCATCCCAAACATCTTCTGAAATGACACGAGCAGTACTTCTTCTTAACACAGTTACCTGTTCACAAATGATCTCATTCCGATTCTCAATTGCTATAACTTGTCGTTCAGCTATAGATGCCTGCCGCTCCGCCACCTGAGATAATTTCTCAGTTAATGCATTACTACTTATAATTGCATCTGCAACCCTATCAAGACCTACAGTAAGCTTGTCCATTTGAGCATCAAGGACATCAACCATAGGTGCTTTTCTTTTTGTTCCACGGGAACTTGAAGTCCCTATAAATGGAATGGATTGTGCATAAGGTGGACTGAATGATCTGACATTTGCTGAGGATACTTGAACATCGTCAAAGTTTCTCACATCTTCGTCATTCATTGTAGTATCATCAATTGCATCATTCAGGTCAATCGGTTTGATTATCCTTCTCAAGAGCACGATGTAATTGTCGTGGAGTTAAGCCCATATGCCCTGATGCCCGATCAGAAGAATACAGCTCGTGAAGTAGATCATAGTGACGGATTTGACATGTTCTCCATTTGGCAGCAGATGGTTTAGCCTACATATATCATTATATATTAAGCAAACAAATTTGAACATTTATGTAGCAAAAGAAATGAACAGCAACATCATTTACCCTTATAAGATCATCCCAGACTTCATCCTTAGCCTCGAATCTCTTAGTAATTGGACTCCAAGCAAAGCCGCTGAGACCATTAAATAGGTCGTGTACTTCACGCCATTTATCCTTCATTGTCTTTTGTCTATTTTTAATGTGGTTCTTTGTAACATCCCTTAATCCAGCACTTCTCAAGGTTTGTACAATATTTGCATATGCTTCAGATGTCCAACTACCGTCTACTCTATTACCCTTGTGAACTTCATCAACCATTGCATTTAGTAAAATGTGGTCCATATCCTTTATCTATCTCATTAACTCCCTTGATGGCTGACTACTTTGACCAATTTGTCCCTTTCCCTTGTTCATTTTGCTACATAAAAATTAAATTTAAATAATATACAACAGAATACTCATAAGAAAAATATATGAATAAAAAAAGTCATCCACAAAGGCTTCAAATATAATTGTTGTTTATGTTATGTAAATCTCTTCATATACAACAAATTACATAAAGTAAAATATTATTACATTCCATGCAACGACATTAAAAAGTAAATAACACTAATTGTTATTAATGTTCATAAGCATTCCACATTGCATTTGCAATGTTGTCCCTTAAATCTGCTCCTTGTCTATAATCATGATCTCGCTGTTGTGTTTGGGATCTATCTGCATCACGCTGAAGTAGTTCATGATCAACTTCAACTAAAATTGACTCATCATCATCCACTCCAACTAAAAAATTATTTAGTATACAACATGCCACCACTATATTTCTCATAGTTTCAAATGAATAGTGAGGTTCTGTGCCACTAGCTATTATAGGAAATCTCTTCTTTAACACACCAAATGTTTTTTCAATTACATTTCGGAGGGATGAATGTTGAAGATTGAATAACTCTTTAACATTTTGTGGCCCTCTAACTAAATACTCCTTCAAGTGGTAACGAACACCACGATATGGTGTAAGAATGTGACGTTTTAGCATGAAACCGGCATCCCCAAGATAAAATTTCCTTACACAGCAATTTTTACTATGATTACTCACTCTAGTCTATTTGTAAAAATATTTAGAATGGAGATATTACCCATAATGTTGACTAACCTTCGGGTATTATTAGTGGGTTTTCCCTACTTAATGCATTTTTTAATATCCTAGAGTCAGATGCAGTTCCTTCCCACCCAGCTAAGACATATGTGAATTTCATGTCGAAATCACATGCAACAAAAACATTTTGCGTTGGCCAATCTTTTCTACCCTGATACTGAGGGGCTTCTGCCCTTGCAACCTTCACTCGGACATGAGTACCATCAATTGCTCCAAGGCAATCCTTTGTTGGAAAAAAAAGAAAATTACATAGTTATTAAGATGTTAAAATAACTAAGTAACAAAAACCAAATTCTTATCCAACAAGTGAACCTTGAAAAAGGGATAAAACCTGCTATTGTTAAAGATATGTGTTGGGACGTCCCTACCCGATGGTTGAACTAAAAGTTCACCTTCTAACGCAATTATAGCATGTAAGACCTTGTGAAAATGTCGACTCACAATCTCACCGGATCGATGGAAGAAGAAAGAAACTATGCGATTTTTAACATTATGACCTATGATATGTAAGAATTTAGCAACTTGCTCTTCTACAGTGGACTGTATGTTATCCTTAACAATACCCGTGTTTCTTAATTTCTCACATAATTGTATAAATGCTTCAGGCCCCATTCTTATAATATCACGACACCTTTCTGTATGAACTAGATACGTCATTAACTCTCGATGCCTCTGCTCATTTTGAGGAGCAAATTCATTGGCCCATGCATTACTTTTCCTTGACAACAAATTAAGTGTATGCAATGCATGTCCTACACAACACAACAATATCATTACCGCAACTTGCATTCTTGTATGCACCTCCTACTGGGCATTTCCTATTATTTGTCCTTGCATAGCCATTTGATTAGTTAACATTTCCTCTTCATCTAACTCGTCATTGTTTATGTTTTTTTCATCCCTTCAGAAGACATTTCTTCTGAAAAATATAATATATTATAATGTCTAAATATTTAAACACATGTTTTAATATGTGTGCATATATATATATATATATATATATATATATATATATATATATATATATATAAAGAAAAGTCTTAAACAATAGCATATTAGAATCAATATCATCACCTTTCATCGTCATTACATAACAATCACACACTATTCCATACATTATATACTTATTGAAATGAACAGAAAAAAAAAATCTCAACAACCAACAATTACATGACATTAATTAATAATAAAATTAATTAAAAAAACATAATAAATTATTTTTAATTACATCTACATAATTTTATTTTAATTATATTATATATCATTAATTATATATATATTATTTTATTTTTTAAATTAAAAAATATCACATATTCGAATATGTGATTGCATATTCGAATATAGCATATCACATATTCGAATATTTCATACACTGTTGTCTAATTTTTCGATAATATTTTCTCAATTCTTTGAAAAAAAATATATAGATATATGCAGCAAACTATTATTTTACTCCAAATCACCATACCCAATTGTAATCACTCACGATATTTAACACCAACTTTCATAAAATTCTAAATTTTTAACCAATAATACACTTAAATTATTCAGAGTAACAAACAAATCGGATAATTTTTCACCATATATGAGTAAAAAGAGCCTTACCTTTTTAAAGAGACAAAAATGAGCTCAAATTACCGAACTAATAGATCAAGACTCAACCACCACCACACAGGAGAAGAGAACCCGACGTAGGAGAACGACGGAGGATAAGCAACTTTTGATTTTCTGAAAGCCAACAATGTTAAAAAAGTAAGAAAAAGTAGAGGGTAATAACGAAAACAGCGTTGCACGTTCGCATTTCTTCGCAAATCCGCGCATATTTGCGACGATGTTTTTTAGCGTGGGACCCACTAAAATTTTAAAAACTTATGCGTTATTTCATCGATAGCAAACAAACAAAAATTATCAACATCGCCTCACTTCTGCACTCTTCTCTTCTTTTCTTCACTAGTTCACCGCTACCAAACACGGCATAAGAGAACACGCTTTGCATTCGTCAGCCAACAATAAAGTGCAATATCTTCGGTTTCTTTATGAGTTCTGCGGTCTTAAGATCGACCGTTGCAATCATGGTACATGGGAGCAACTGGCCAACCTTTGGTAGAATTTTGTGTCATAGATGTCCCTTAGGTTTTTTTTTTTTTTTTCAATTTTCACCCACACACTCTTGCCTACACTACGACGCGACTACACCTTTGAACTCATGTTAGAATTTTATTATGACATATTATGCATCAAACAATATATCGACATATCACATTTCTTTTAACAGGTTTCTCTTCATTTCAGTAAAAAAAAAAAAAAGGTTTCTCTTCATCATATCACTGTTCATGCTTTGTTTGGATAAAAAAAAACTAAAAAAAAAATAAGTAGGAGAGATGAAAGAATAAGTAGAAAATAGATAGATTTTTACAATGTTTGAATTGAAAGAAGTAAGAGAGAAGTAGTAAAAAAAAAAGAGTTGATTTTCTCTTCTTTGATTTGGTTGGATAGAAAAGTAAAAAAAAAAAAAAAGAGTTTTATTGTAAAAACATATTAATGTCGTTAATATATGTAAATCTTGTAAAGTAGAGAAGAAATGATAAGGTTAAAAATTATAATTTTGTATAATTTTGGACGGGTTCCACATTTTTTATTTCTCATTCCTTCATTTTCTTCTCATCAAAGGAGAGATTTTATTTTGAGGTAAGACCCACACTATATTTTCTCTCTTCTTTATTTCTCTCTTTATAACTAACAACATAAAACTACTTTTTTCTCTCATATTTCTCTCTTCTTTACTTCTTTCGAAACAAACAAAATGTAAAAATACACCCAATAATTAAAATGTTTAAATTTCTTAATTCCGACCATTTGTTATTTTAGTTTATTTGTTTATTTATCATTATTATATTTTTTTATTGCACTTTGCTCAAAATTTCTCATTTTATTTAATTCATCAAGTTTATTCTATACTATTTGTTAGTTTATTTATTATCTATTTTATTATTATTTAGTTATCATTACTTATTATTATTTTCTATTTGAAGAAATATTTTAGCGAATTAAATAAATTTTAATTTACTAAATTTTCTAGGATAAATTTTCTTTTTACCAAATACGTATATATATTTCTTAAATTTATATTAGACTTTCAGTTTGTGAACCAACTTTTCAACCTTTTATTACTTTTGATATCTGCATTAGGATTCCCCAAGGTGTTTCTCCACCAAAGGCTGACCAAGTATGTAAATTGCTCGAGTCATTCTATGGTCTGAGGCAAGCTAGAAAAAAATTGTTTGAAAAGTTTACTTCTTTCCTTGTTGAATGTGGGTATGTGCAAGCCCATGCAAACCATTCACTTTTTACCAAGATTCCAGGTTCATCATTTACTGCTCTTCTTGTTTATGTTGATGACATGGTGTTTGCTAGTAATTCTCAACATGAGTTTGTTGTGATCAAGCAACTACTTGATGCCAAATTCAATATTAAAGATCTAGGGCAATTACTCACCAACTTGTGGCGGGTAACAGACTTGGTAAAATATGAAGAAAGCCATGTAGGATTAGTTAGCTCATACCCTTGTGTCACATTTTATTTTTTTTGTCACTTTTACTCATCCCGCTAGTTTAGCTTCTAGTTTTAGCTATGTTTGCAATAGTTTGTTATTTGCTTTTCTCAATTAGTTATGAAATGGTAGATATAAAAAAATCATGAAATGTATACGATTATTTTCATTTCAATGAATTAGTATTATCTCACTACTACACAAAACGAATTTTAAAGTAGTAATTTAAATTGGTTAAAATTGAACCTAGTTTAAAACAGAAACGCAGTGACATTTTTGAAATTATATCAATCTTTTTTAAATCGGTTCAAATATAACCGATCTAAAAACTCATTTTTGAAATTAAAATAAATCTTCGCGCTCTTTTTAAACGAGTTCAAGCTGAACCGATTTTTAAACCGATTCAAGCTAAACCAGTTTAAAAAGCCCCTTTTATTTTTTCTTTTGCGCACCTCCCCTCTCATTTCCTCCTCCATTCCAGTTGTCTTTTCCACAAGCTTCGCCCCTTATTTCCTCCATTCTAGCTTTCTTCTTCCCCATTTTGTAACCATATCCACTTTTTAGCCATTGTTGCCGCAAGTTAGAGCTCGTAGCTCAAGTGGTTGCATTTTCGTTGTTATAGCTCATCCCATTGGTGTCATTAGAGGGCGCAAGGTGCAAACTTTGCTGTAGTTGGAGCTCGCGCCATTGCTGTTGGTGGGGGTCGCTCAAGGTGCTCCATTGCTACAGTTGGAGGTCGCACACTCTGTGAGAAGGGGAAGCTAACTTTATGTACTCTGTAAACAACTCAAAGCACACTTGTGGATTAGTCATTTTTGATTTGGTTCATTATGGTTTGCATTGGTTTTTTCATTCTACCCTTATAGCAAGTGTGCATGTGAATATGGTTATTACATTTTTAATATTAATTTGAAATTAATTTTTTATGTTAATTATGTTGTGACATGGAATTAATGATTAAAGGTTATGCTTGAATATGTTCATTAATATAAGAAAATTTTAGTTCTTTGTATATTTATGGATTTATGAATCTTTAAAGAAAACGATAAATTATTTAGTTAGTTATTAACTTATATGAATATGTAGTAAGAATTTTATGTGTTGAGAATTGGATGACATAAGGTAGAATTAAGTGAAGTTGATGATTATTTTAGCTAATACTTAATTACCTTGAAGTTAGTAAGTAAGGAAAAAGAATAAAAGTAAGAAATTAATTTAATTATATGTTAGGAATTAATTAATTGTCACCAAATATAATGTAACTATATTTGTTTTAAACCCAAAGCTCTATAATTATGGATTACAAGAATCAAAGAATTGGCCACCTAGATTAGGAACTAGTTAGGAAATTAAAAGACTATAAGATAAGACAACTTATATATGCTAAGATACATCCTTAAGATAAAGTAAGCGAAAAAGGAGAATTGAAATGGTTAAAATGATACCATATATTCATAAGATAAATTAAGTAAAAAATAGATAATTGATTTCCGCTGTGCTGTTAACCATACCCTTTATGAAGTATGATAGATAGTGCCAAAAACAAAGGAAACTTTGTCAAATTTTTATGAGATTGGTGAACTCTTGAGTATTAGATTTGTTGTGAATTGGATTGTCTTCCATAGAATTGGCATTTGGTTTTGTTATTGAATACTTGTAAACAGGTCTCTGGGAAAGTACCAAAATACATGTACAGAGGAAACTCTGCCGAAATTTGTGTATAAATTGTATGCATTATGTCGTATGTTTAATTGTGTGTTGTTTTTCTATTGAATTTATGCATTACGAGCAAACCTTAGTTTCCCGTTTGAGATTCAATACAATGATTAAATTGGTAATTGTTGTATTGAATCTTGAATTGTCCGGTTGGACAATTTGAAAAGATTTATTTTTTTATACTTTATTAATACGTAGTGGTTAAGTACTCATTGTAAATTTGATTAAATTTCGATTTACTGCATTTCGTGTTGTGTCACCGAGTGCATACTTGATTGTGATGAACTTGATGTCACCACTTTCATTTCATGTACTTAGAAACCAATGCGAAATGCTGTCGAAATTTTGTCAAATTTAAGATATGAGACTAAACCTATATGTATTAATCAAGTTTAAAAAAATGAATTTCTGAATGGGATAGGACCACACCTAGGGATGGCAATTGTACCTTAGACCCTACGAGTACCTACAAAAAATATCTGCAACGGGGAGGGGAATTACCTGCTCAATAAGGATGGGTCGGGGGCGAGTAATTACCCACAAAATTTCATAGGGATGGATGCGGGGATGGGTACTATAGTACCCACCCTGCCCCATACCCGCAGCCATTAATATATATAAAAATTTAATTATAATATATATATATATATATATATATATATATATATATATATTGTAATTAAACTTAAAAACTCTGAATCTGATTATAATTATAATTATAAATTTATTAATTATTATTTTAATAAGTAAAACACATAACCTCTGAATCTGATTCTTTTGAACCTTAAAATGTAAAACTTTCTCCTCTATTTTCCTATTTGGCTTTTTACACTCTCGACTTGAGTCTCTTCCTCTATGCCTACAAGCTCTGAGCCTTCGACTTGCACATCACCTCCTTTTGTTTACCCATTCCAACTTGTAAAAGCCCTTCAAATTCGTGCCTGGCCTCACCCACCTCGCGTCACAAACTTCATGTTGTAGCGTCGCAGCATCACAGTGTCACACAGGGGTTACCGATAGTCCCATAGCCAGCCACCCAGGTGAAATATAAATTTATTTTCTATTTATTTACCTTGTCGTATCTTGGAACTATTCAAGTAGGAGAGTCTAACTTTAGCACCACTACCCTAGCACCATTGGCGAGATCCCCATTGACATTGTCCATCCCAAAATCAATACTCGTCTTAGATTTGTTCTATCTTCAGATTTTTTAAATCAACCATATACGATTATATATGTGTGGGCGTTTGTCAGTTTTCATACCATGATTTCATATTAAATACCAAGAAATACTAGTATTCATGTAAAACTCATTTTTATTATGAGTAGAATGAAAGACGTGTTGGGATCAATGTGTTCTATAATTTTCATTTTTTAGCCCAAGAAAAGACATATACTAGTTTTCATGAGGAAATAAGGCACTCTTTATAATTTTCATTTTTCATCCCCTGCCACATTTCTTAAACTCCATTGTCCTGTTTTTTTTTTATATATTCAATCGTTTGAAGTGCTATTGTATAAATTATATTGGAATGTATTTATATTCAATTTTATAAACTATATTGTGCTATTGTAATAAAATCATTGGTTTTTTTTTTCATGTAAATTATCACAGATGGAAATTCCACTTGAGGTGCCTCCTTCAAAGGAATCTACAAGTAGTCATCTCCTATTATGTCTATTGCTCCTGCACAATTTGGAACTGCACCTAATAATCCTACCAGTAGTTCTGATATGAAGGATCAATCTCCATCAAAAACTAATACCCCTCCACTTGTTGTAGATGGTGAGGAAGTTGAAATAATTGAGGATGGAAAAAAAAGAAAGATATATGTTGTTTGGAATCACTTCAAGAAGAAAAAGCAGTGTGCAATTATTGCAACAAGCATATGACAGGCAGGAGATCTGATGGAACAACTCATTTATATAAACACTTTCAAACCTGTAAAAGAAGGCCATATAGGGATATAAGACAATCACTCTTGTTGAAAGAGCAAAAGAAGGTAGATGGGTCATCTACTTATTTGAGTAACTACAATTTTGATCTAGAGCAATCCAGAAGAGACCTTGCTTCTATGATAATAGTTCATGAGTATCCTCTTTCACTAGCAAAACATTTGGGGTTCAAAATATATTTTGAAGGTCTACAACCGTTGTTTAAGCTTCCTAGTCGAAACACGGTAAAGAGTGATATTAAGAAGATGTATCAACATGAAAAGCTGGACATTATGGGAACTTTAGAAAGAATTGGGAGTAGAATTGCTCTAACAACAGACTTGTGGACAGCTAGCAATCAAAAGAGAAGGTATATGGCCATCATAGGTCATTACATTGATGATGATTGGGAATTGCAAAGTCGCATCTTAAGGTATAAATTTTAGTTATTATTTTTTAATTTCCATTGCATGTGGTGTTTTGCATTGTATTATTATTTAATATATTATTTTGCATGATAGGTTTGTGTATGTAGAATGTTCACGTACAGCTGATGCTCTTTCTAAAGTATTGATAGAATGCATGATTGATTGGAATATTGATAGAAAGTTGTCCACCATAACTTTGGATAATTGTAGCACTAATGATTCTCTTGGTGGGTTATTGTTAAACAAGCTTGATTGCTCTTCTCTTATGCTTGATGGTCAATTATTTCACATGAGGTGTTGTGCACATATTCTAAATTTAATTGCTCAAGATGGGTTGGGTGTTCTTGGAGATGGCATAAAGAAGGTTAGGGATAGTGTTGCCTTTTGGATAGCTTCACCTACAAGAGAACAAAGCTTTAGGGAAGCAGCACGTCAAATCAAAGTTTCTATCATAAAGAAACTTATTCTTGGTTGCAAAACTAGATGGAATTCTACTTATAATATGCTTCTTGTTGTATTGGCCTACAAAGATGTTTTTATTCGTTTGAAAACAAGAGAGCGTTTATATACATGTTTGCTTACAACAGATGAGTGGGAAATTGCAAAGGAAATTTGTAATAGGTTGGAAGTCTTTAATCGTGTAACTGAAATGTTTTTTGGGACACAATATCCAACAGCAAATGTTTTCTTCCCTTTGATGTGTGAAATAAAGCTCTCTTTGCAACAGTGGCAACTTTGCTCAATTGAGGCTATTAGAAATATGGCTTCAAAAATGGTTGCTAAATTTGAGAAATATTGGTTTGTTATTCATGGAATTATGGGGATTGCTATTATCTTGGATCCAAGATACAAACTGAAGTTGTTAGAGTATTTTTTTTCCCCAAGCTTTATGGAGGTTTAGCTTCAATTGAAATTAACAATATTAAGAAATTGTGCTATTCATTGTTTGAAGATTATCAAGCTAAGACTATAGGGACAGTGGAAAATTTAACTTCACATGTGAATGACAATGAGCCAAATTTGGATAATCTTAATGTTAGTAATTTCCTTAGTGATTATGACTCATTTGTCAATGATACAAATGAGACACAATCAAAGTCTGAGATAGATCTCTACTTGGAGAGAAGGTGTTGCTAGGAGTGCAACCTTTGACATTCTTGGATGGTGGAAAACAAATGGTATCAAGTATCCAATATTGCAGAAAATTGCCAAGGATGTTTTGGCCATCCCAATTTCAACAGTTGCTTCAGAATCTGCTTTTAGCACAAGAGATAGGTTGTTAAGTCCTCATCCTTCTAGACTTCATGAGGATACTTTGGAGGCACTTATGTGTGCACAAAGCTGGTTGAAACAAAAGCAAGAAGGTAATAAACATTGCATTATTCTATTTATTCAATTAAATTTGTTCTAGCTTTTATTGATATTTTTAATTTTTTTTCCATAGCCTAATCCTTAGTCTTTTGTCATGTTCTAGTTTTATTGGTATTACTGGACCAAAGCAATATCTAGACTTGAAAGATAAGCATTTGCATAAATATGGGAAAACTGATTCTGATGATGAGGTAAAATAACCTATCTATTTGTGTTCTTTTGAATTTATAAAATATAATTATAAGCTAATTAGTATCAAAATATTATTTTGGCAGGTCTTGGAGAGTACCAGTATATGATATTTGAGTTTTTAATGATTATGTTAAAAAATTGAAACATTACATTTAGGATTGATTATGTTAGATGACTATGTTTTTAATGTTGTTTGGTTTTGACATATTTTTGAATGATGTAAGGTTATGTTTGAATGCTTTTAATGTTATGTTTGGATACTTTAAATGTTATATTTGGAAGAATTAAGGACAAGTTTGGATGATTTAAGGTTATGTGTGGATGATTTAAGAGTAAATTTTTAATTTAGTTATAGTAATTTTTCCAATTAATATTTATTTATTTATTTATTGAATTATACATAAATAATGTGTAGGTAGCAGGTGCGGGTATGGGTATATAACTACCCAGCGGGTATAGGGATGGGAATTAAAATTGCTACCCGCGCGGGTATGAGGGTGGGTACAGGTGTTTTTTCAAACGCAGGTATGGAGATGGGTACTATAGTACTCTACCCAGACCCTACCCATTGCCATCCCTAACCACACCTTGTATTAAAACAGTGATATTTACATGCATTAAGATATGGTTTGTGGATCATAGAAAGAAGTTATGGATCATAGTTGAATTAATTCTAAACACACAACTGATGAGTATCAAAATGGAGTAGAAGAGCTTATCTAATTTGTTGAAAGAAATCTTCCTAATAGTGATGGGTTCTTCTATTATCCTTGTGTTAATTGTTTGAATGAAAGACGATTGCAACTTGAGCAAATACGGGAGCATTTCCTTTGTGATAGTTTTGCAAGAGTTATACAACATGAACATGGCATGGTGAATTGTTAGACATGTCGAGTATATCTCAAACAGAGCAAGTTGATGTACTTATGGACAATCGATTAGAGGACATGATCCATGATATTGGACCGGAGTCTTTTTAGCGAGCTCAAGTGTACGACACTTTGTGCAGTGATGCAGATAAGCCTCTATATCTGGGGTGTACTAAATTCACATGGTTGTCAGCGGTGTTAAGATTAGTGAATATCAAGGCAAGAAATGGGTGGAGTGATCAAAGTTTCATTAAATTGCTTAAGCTGTTGAATGAAATGCTTCTAAAAGGTAACATGTTGCCAATACGTAACTATGGGGAAAATAAGGTGTTGTGTCCGATGGGATTGAAATACAAGAAAATACATACGTGTCTTAATGATTGCATATTGTATAGAGAAGAGTTTGAAGAGTTGTACAAGTGTCCTAGGTGTGGGGTATCACGGTATAAAGTGAATGGTGATGATTGTAATATTGATGAGAGCACAAAGGAGGTTTCCCTGCTAAGGTGTTATGGTATCTTCCAATAATTCCAAGGTTCTAGCAATTATTTGCCAATGTAGATGATGTGAAGAACCTTACGTGGCATACAGATGGGAGAAAATGTGATGGACAGCTTTGCCATCCTGCTAATTCTCCTTAATGGAAGAAAATAGATCGTTTGTTTCCAACCTTTGGGACTAAGGCAAAAAACCTTAGGCCAGGACTTGTTATGGATGGAATGAATCCTTATGGTAACTTATTCAGTAAGCATAGTTCATGGCCTGTTCTCATAATTATTTACAATCTGCCTCCTTGGTTGTGTATGAAGCGAAAATATGTTATGTTATCTATGATGATTACGAGCCCAAGACAGCTAGGAAATGACATAGATGTCTACTTACGTCCCTTAATTCAAGATTTGAGAATGGTGTGCGATGAAGGTGTTGTTGTGTATGACGGGTATCGTCGTGAAAATTTCATGTTGCATACAATGTTATTCTGTACCATCAATGACTTTCCAGCATATGGGAACTTAAGCGGATATAGTGTTAAGGGGCATAACGGTTGTCTTATCTGTGAAGAAAACACATGCTACGTACAACTTAAACATGAAAAGAAAACAGTTTACACTGGGCATCAGAAATTTCTTAGGCCTAATCACTCATATCGTAAACTTAAAAAAGCCTTCAATGGATGTCAAGAGGATGGTATTGTGCCACCTGTTTTAACTGGTGAGCAGGTTTATGAACGGGTGAAAAACATCAACGTCGAATTTGGAAAGACCCAAAAGAGAGTTACTGAGAAAACCTTGTGGAAGAAAAGGTCGATATTCTTTTATCTTCCATACTGGTGCGATCTAGATGTTAAACATTGTTTAGATGTCATGCATGTTGAGAAAAATGTGTGACAGTGTAATCGACACTCTTTTGAACATTAAAGGCAAGACAAATGATGGTTTGAATGCTTGTCAAGATCTGGTTGAGATGGGTATATGCCTCTAGTTAGGTCCACAGTTAGTAGTTAAGTGAACATATTTTCTTCCTGCATGTCATACCTTGTCAAGAGAAGAGAAAACAAGTTTATGTAAGTGTTTACAGGGCGTCAAGGTTCCATAAGGATACTCTTCAAATATTAAGAGTCTTGTGTCACTAAAAGATCCAAATTAGTTAGGTTAAAGTCACATGATTGCCACGTCTTGATGTAATAACTCCTACCAGCGACTATTCGTGACATACTGCCTAAAAAGGTTAGACATGTCATTACGCAACTATGCTTATTGTTTAATGCCATATGTAGCAAAGTAATTAACCTTATAAAGTTGGATGAGTTGGAAAATGAAGCTACTATTATATTGTGCCAATTAGAGATGTATTTTTCTCCTTCATTTTTTGACATCATGGTTCACTTAATAGTGCATCTAGTGAGAGAGATTAGAATGTATGGTCCAGTTTATTTAAGGTGGACGTATCTTGTTGAACAATATATGAAGATCATAAAAGGTTATAGTAAGAATCTATACTGTCCAAAAGCATCTATTGTTGAGAGGTACATTGCTGAAGAAGCCATTGAGTTTTGTACAGAATACCTGTCACAAGTTGAACCTGTAGGACTTCCAACATCTCGTCATGAGGAAGATTTTTCGATAACAGTACTCAAGGTGTAAACGTTAAACCAATGAGTCGGGAAGAAGTTCTGTAAGCACACTTCTATATATTGAATAACACTTGATAAAGTTGAACCTTACTTTTCTGCTCACAAAAACATTATCAAGAAAAAGAACCCTAGAATGCCGAAGAAATGGCAGTTGAATGAGCATAACAAAACATTCTTAAACTAGTTTAAAGAACAAGTTTTGAATGATGATAATGCTTCTGAGGCATTAAAATGGCTAGCATATGGATCTAACTTTGATGTCATATGTTGGACTGGATACGATATCAACAAGTTTTCCTTCTATACAAAGTCGTTAGATGAGAAGAGCACCGTGCAAAACAGTGGGGTTATGGTTGTGGCTGAGTCCATGCGCTTCTCTAGTTCAAAAGATAAAAATCATGTTATGGCATCCATATGTTATTTTAGAGTTATCAAAGACATATGGGAAGTTGACTACACAAAATTCAAAGTGCCTGTTTTTAATTATAAGTGGGTTGACAATAACATTGGGGTGCAAATCGATAAATTAGGGTTTACATTGATGGATCTTAGCAAGGTACGTTATAAGGAAGAGCCTTTCATTATGGCATACCAAGCAAAACAAGTTTTTATGGTAGTGATCCTTCTAACAAGAGATGGTTAGTGGTTCTCTAAGGAAAAAATGTGCATGTTAGTCATGAAAAAGAAGATTCAAATGCCGACCTTATTGAGATTCCTTCTTTCTCAACACAGATGCCCACTTTTATTGATAAAAATGAAGTGGATGATGTATATGCCACACGTGATGATCATCACGAAGGAATATGGAAAAACATTCATACTTGACAATGTTAATAACTTATTTATGTTTATGTTATTGTATATTCTTGTTGACATTATATATATTTTATTTTATTGTTGAATTTTTTTATCGTTATATTTATCTTTGAAATTTTCAAATTTTGTGAATAACAATACTTACATGTTTTTTTTTTCCTTTTCTAAACAGGCACATGGTTGATTCTTCTAGTAACCCATCTTATGAGTCTACCAAAAAAAAGGGTAAACGAGGTAACGCCTAAAGGAACTAACTCTCAGTCGAGCTAGTGAGGATCTGATATCAGTTCAGTTTGACATGCTTAGTGGGGCACGTAGGGGGGGGGGGGGGGGGAATGCCACAAAATTCATTAGTTTTGTGGGCATCCTTGCTCGGAGTAAGGTCTTTATCTTTTATGAGGATTAAGACCATGTAGAGGAGAGCGTAAAGAAACAAATTTGGCAAACTATCATGGTATTTTACTTTTGCTGTCTCAAATATATAAATTATATTTAACCATATTATTATTATACATTAACTATTTAATTTAATTTTGTAATTGACTTATGATGTTTCACATAATGCCATGTTGAGAAAGAAATTGCTATCACTTGCTGCTGAATGTTGGAGGGCATTTAAGACACAGCTCACCATGAGATACATATATGGAAAATTGAAAGACACTTCTCCTTATGAGAAGTATGCATTTTTGGATGAAGAGACGTGGACAAAGTTTGTTGAAAGCTGGGAGGATCCTATCTTCCAAGTTTAGTTGAAAACATATTTTTCTAATCATACAACAACATTTGATTAATTTTTATTAAATATAATAGTGTCTTATTATTAGTAAGAGAAGAGAAAAAAAGGACAAGCAATTGCATCAAAGATTATCTTGTGGGGGATATAAGTTGCTTGAGTATAAGATGATGACGGAGAAGGCGAGGCAACGTCAACTGGAAGCCTCGGCATCTGCTTCTGCTGTAGATATTGCTCCTCCATCACCACCGCAACGATAGGATAAATGGAAGGTGACCCACACGCTAAAATCAGGTGGATATATATCCGAGGAGACACGCGTTGTTGCTGAAAAGAGTATAAATTATTTTTTATTTTAAATTGTAATTGTAACTTGATACGCCATATTTCTTACATATTTCTTGAATTAAATGTTGTAGGACTCACTGGTTGAGCAGGCCTCACAGGGAACATTTGTTCCTCATAGACATGAGGTATATTAACTACTGTTATTGGGAGACCAGAGCACCCTAGTAGGGTTTGTGCAGCTGGAAAAGGTGTTGGCATTCATGATTACTACGAACCACCCTCACGTAATGGGCCACCTCAGGAATTGTCACTAGGGAAGAGGTGGAGCGAATCAGGTAGGAGATTAGAAATGAGCTTAAAGAGCAGTTGAGACAGGAGATTAGAAAGGAGCTGACATCTTTGGGTCTTTCACAACAAAATACAAATGTCCAAGCAAAGCAAGCTCATACTTCTGTACATGTCAGCACAAAGGGAAGTTGTGCTGCTGCTGATCCTTCTAGGGAGGAGACTGACACTGATATCCATAAGCAGTGTGAGTTATATGTTGATGGAGAGCCTGTTTGTTTAGTGGCCTTTGGGAGAGTATATAGTTTGGGCCCTACCATACACCACAGGACCATTAAGGATGATATGGCAAAGGTGGTGGTTCAACAAATATGGGATGCATATGCTCAAGTTCCTATGCCCACCGAGGAGGTTCAGATTGTTGGACAAGTGCCTAAACAGTTCATTCAATGGCCGAGACGACTTATAAAGGTCATATCAGCCAAGGTATATTCAAAAGTCATCTTAATTTTTTTTTCTATTATAAATTAAAATAACTTGATTGTATTTTATAACCTTATTTTACATTTACTTTTTTATAGGATGTTCAACCGTTTAAGAAAGATGTTCTACCTAAAAAATCGGAACCTGAAGTTGATCCAATAACACGCTTGTGGCAGGCGGCATCTAATATGAGGACGGATGTTGTTCAAATAGATTGGGAACCGACATTCCTTGGCAGACCTAGTGGTGTAGACTTATGGACCACCAAGAAGGATGTATTGGAAATTTGTATTGGCACTGTCATGCTAAATATCTCAATTCTTCAATTATGGTTGTTGTAAGTTTAATTTTATTGTTAATCTCTTAAATACGCATCTCAATATTATATTTAACATTCATTTATATATTTCAGGTACATGCATCGTCTCTGTCTCTCAAAGGACCGAGAGAATGTATATGGATTTATTGACCCATTTCCTATTCAGAAGATAGGCAATAAAGATGAAGATTCTCAGGCCTACATTCAGAATTAGATGTATAATGGACAAAAATGGTGTTACCTAGCACCATACTTGCATTGGTAAGCACAAGTTATTTCTCACCCAAATAATTTTAAATGATATTTGAATGTCATCACTTATATTCTTTTTCCAATGCAGCTCCATTGGCAATTGCTAATTATTTGTCCTAGGGACAATGTTGTGGCCTTATTGTGTTTGTTGCATAAGAAGCCCAATAAAGAATTGAAACAACTAATAGAAAGGTCAGTTTTTATTTATAATATATTTCATTCATGCTTTTTATTATAATTATGAAACCTATAACATGTTTTATATATCCATTTTTTAATCAGAGTCATGATTGGATATCGAACATTGGTGGGTAGGCATGTCACTAAGAAAGAAGCCTAGTTAGTTTTTCCCCTATGTAAGTGATTTACAGTTGAATATTCAATTATAATTTCTAATAGTTTTTACAATCATTTCTAAAAAAATTCTCATTGGTAGGCTAACAAATAAGTAGAGAGCTATGAATGTGGATATTATGTTGTGAAACATATGTTGACCATAGTTTCAACAAATATTGTGGATTCATGGGACGAGGTAATGTAATTTTCATTCAGTTACAATAATACTTATAGTTTTTGTAGGTGGTTGGGTAATAATTTATGTTATTTTTTTTATGTTGCAATTATTCATTGATAGGAAACCATTCTCGCATGAGGACTTGCTAGACATCTATCGACGTTGGGCAAAATTTTTTGTTGAAATAAGTAATAGATAGTTTGTTTAGAATGACTTTAGATCGACAAAAGAATAGTAGTTTTTTATTTGATATGTTTCAAAGTATATTATGAAGTTTTGTTGGTTAATGTAAGTTATAAATGAATTTGTTGGCTGTTTCTGTGGTATCTATTTCTATCAAGGTTTGGTTGTATGTCAAAACAATGAAATTATTTTTAAAAAAATGAAACTTTTTAAATCAGTTGTGCTTAATCGATTTAAAAAGTATACTTTTAAATCCATTCTGGGCATAACCAATTTAAAAAAAAAATTAACTTGGTTCGACTTACGGTTTAGAATGATAATATCTTTTATATCGACTGTATCTAAATTGGTTGTAAAACTGATTTAAAAAGTCATTTTTAACTTATTTAAAAAGTATTTTCTGCAATAGTGTCTTTCTCTATGATTCTCTGTATCTTGTTTACTTAGAGCTGCTAAACACGACCAATAGCTTTGGGATTATTCATTGCAGTCCAAAGTAAATTGTTTTATTGATACACAAACTAAATTATTTTGCTTTTGGTTGTCTTTTAACAATGTTCAATATATTATGTCAAAAAAAAAAAGAAAGACAATGTTCAATACATCAGTCATTATCATATATAATACACAAAAATATTCCAGTGCTTAACTTAAAAAATAGCAAATAAACTACCCGTGCATTTTCATCTACGTCTAATATAAATTAACCAAAAACACACTATTTTAATGTAAATGACAAGAGATACCAAGATGGCCCCAAATAATGCATCTTCTCCTTTCCCTTTGGGCGGTATCCCTCTTTTGGCCATCCACGCATACTGCTAAAAAAATTAATACCAAAAAAGAAGACATGAAAAATAAAATAAAAAAGAAACTGAGATGATATCTGAAAGTTTTATGATTTTCACATAAACAATAAGAAAAGTGAGTTCCTTAATTACAACTCTACCTAATCCGAGATAACCATTCTTCCATTAATTCTACTTGATTACGAAGCATTATATCATCAGAATGCAAAAGGAAGTTGTAACAAAGTAGTTTTGATGCAGTAATCTCATTTCCACCATTACAATACATAAAAATGATAAGCAAGGTTTCAGGCTACGTGATTGAAATACAAGAATGTAATTTTTGCCAAAAACAAGGTATGTAAAAGGTTAAATAACATTAGTGCAGTATTATTAAATCATCTGGTGCAATCAATGCCATGGAACTAGTGTGATTTAGTGAACCATTTATTTAAATCTTTATCTTTAATGGATTACAACACATAATAAACAGTTTAGTAGAAAACTTCACCCTGTAGCTTCCAATCTTTCCCTTGTTCTCTTCCTAAACAATGCTGTTTTCACGTACATCCAATCATTCACCTCATTCAAGAACCTAAAATATGCATGTCTCCATGAAACATTAAACATCAAAGACAAAAAAACTCCCCACAAGCCAGTGATGAATCCAATACCCAAACTAACATAAAAACCAAGGGATATGAATCCACTTTCATCTCCTTCTGCATCATTTTTATAGTTGTCCCCAGGAAATGTGCCATTGGTAGAACCTTCACCTCCTGGACAATCCTTTGTGAGTGGTGGTCCACAAAGTCCTTTGTTTGCAATATAAGCAGAAGCATCAAAACTCTGTAGCTGGGTGCCCAGTGGAATCCTACCTGATAAGTTATATGACAGATTCAAATGACCAAGGAAAGATAGATCAGACAAACTAGTAGGAATTTCTCCAACGAGATGATTTCTTGATAAATCAAGAGATTCAAGCATTGCCAGTTGACCAATATCATCAGGAACCTTTCCTATCAAATTATTTCTTGATAGATTCAGAGAAACCAACCACACAAGGATAGTTATATTGCTAGGAATTTCTCCACTTAAGGCATTACTTGAAATATCTATGCTTCTCATGAATTTGAGATTTGTTCCATACTCAATTTCAATCCCTTTCATTATCAACTTTACAAAGTCAATGATGTCCAGATCCAACAAGTTGAAAGTGGTGCCAAAATAAAACAGATCTGTTGAAACTTGCTTGTGGGACAAAGCAGTCAAATTGTTGAAACAGTATGGTATGGCTCCAGATATGTTATTTCCAGAGACATCTAAGACTTGAAGAGCTGAAAGATGGCATAAACTCAATGGTATGCTACCATATATCTCATTGGATCTTAGCCGCAGTATGACAAGCTTAGTCAAGGTTTCCCCTACCCAATTTGGCATTTCTCCAGAAAATTTGTTGTCTCCAAGATCAAGTAGCTTTAATTCTGTGCAATTCTTAAGGAATATCAATCTTCCAAGGAAGTTATTATTGTTCAAATGTAGGTACAGTACCTGCTGTAATGCACCAATTGAGTTTGGTATTTCCCCAGAGAAGTTGTTATTTGCCAGATTCAGCATTAGCAAATCTTTAGCTTGCATCCAACAATTTGGAAGTGCTCCTGATAACTGGTTATGAGAAAGGTCAAGGAAGCTTATTTCTAGAGAGAATCAACAAATTTGTACTAGAAGGAAATGCTGGTAGTGGACCATACAACTGATTAGAACTCAAGTCAAACTGAGGAAGACTATACACTATTGATGATAATTGCAACCAGATAGATTGTTGGACAAATTCAAATATTGTAGTCTTGTAAGGTTCCAAAACCAGCCAGGTATTTCTTCTGAAATTCCAACATTTGACATGTCAAGGACTGAAAGATTCTTTTGGGTTTCAAGCCATTGTGGGAAGTTTGTCCCTAGTTTGCAAGAAGACATTTTCAAGTATTGCAATTGGAAAGGTGGTATCCAATTGAAACTAAGGTTGAAAGTCAATGAATTATCAGAGACATCCAATGTTTGTAAATTATAAAGATTTGACAGCTTATATTCACTGACAGTGCCATTCAAGGAATTGGAAGAAAGATCAAGAAGTTTGAGGTTGGAAAGATTTCCAATACTTTCTGGGAGAATACCATTAATTTTATTGTGGGAAAGGCTTAATATTTGAAGTGATGGTGCTCCTGAAAAGTCAGGTAATGGTCCACTCAGGTTGTTAAAAGAGATGCCATAGCTGGAAAGATGAGGTAATGTTCCCAAACTCCCTGGAAGAGTCCCATTCAACTTGTTGGAATTTGCATGGAAGTTTTTCAACGATGTAAATTTAGCAATATCAGGGAATGGCCCTCAAAATGAGTTGTTACTTAACTGCAGCAACTCAAGGGTATTCTTTGCACAGGATAATTTGTCCATTAAATCCTGAAGTTGGTCAATCAAATTGTTCGAGAACAAATATAATTCCTTTAGCTTACACAAGTTTTGGAATGAATTTGGTATGGACCCTTCAAGTTCATTATCAGAAAGATCAAGATATTCAAGAGAAGACATGTATGCAAATGCATTTGGAATTGAGCCTTTCAAATGGTTACTATTTAATTGAAGATCTATAAGGCTACCACCACCAACATTCTCCACCCATGTGAATATTGAAGAAGAGAGATTATTTGAGCTGAGATCAAGAACTTCAAGTGAAGTAGACAAGTTAACATGGGAGAGACTTAGGATTGACATCTGGAAGCCCAGTCTTCCAAATGAAGTTCAACAAGACTTGGAAGCCTACTTACTGATTCTAACCAATTAACAGCTCTACTAAGATTAAGAAGTGATAAATCAAGGTATCTCAAAGAAGAAAGGCCAGATAACCAACCAAGATCATTGGTATTGATACCTATATTCCAACTTAGATCAAGGGTGTTCAGATTGGAGAGGTTTCCAAGTTGATGAGGAATTGGTCCTTCCACACCAATGCCAACAAGTTTGAGGTCCCTTAACTGTGTAAAAGAGCCATTAAAATCTGGAATTCCATTTCCACCAAAGAAGTTGTCACTAAGGTCTAGATACTGTAGATTTTGCAGTTGAATCAGTGATGGATTGATCTCACCTATTAAAGGTTGCTGTGTCTGCTCCTCAGAATGAAGATCCAACTTGATGACATAACCAGTTTTGTTGTGCAAGTTACCCCCCTCCACTTGCAGCAGTCTTGCTCAGTTTCCAAGACAAAAGAATATTTGATTAATCAATAAGGCCTTGTTTGAATGTGAGAAGTGCTTGCTTCTCTCTTTCCATGCATTTTACCATACTGGAGCACTGAACTTGTAGGCATATGCTGGTTAGGATAACTGCACACATAAACAGAATGTGTGTAGTGCCAATTGGCTTATGATTTAACTTGGTGAACATGTTGAAAGGAAGTGAAATCAATCCTCTTTCTCAGTAAGTACAAGCAATGGAAGGAAGAATTCAAGTGTTATATATATAGCTAAGGCACATGATAATACTGTCCATTTAAGCTATTCTTACAAAGCACCAAAATTCCTTTTTCGTTGTTATTTATTTTTTTTCTTTTTTCTTCATCTTTAGTCAACCAATGTTGATTTCCCCGTATATTCCTTGAGCTTTAAGGATTATGAGGAGAAAAAATAATAATTAAACAACGAGCCGTAAGCATTATAGAAAACAGATCTTGAAGACTTTTGAAACAGCTGCGAAAATTAGATTATTTCAATAATCAATTATATGTATAATCAATTATTGTTATAATCGATTATAATTAAAATTAATTTTTGTTTGGATAAGTTTGCTGAAAAACAATTCAAAAATAATTAATTTCGTTTGAATACAACAAAATAATTAACTTTTATATAATAAATTATGAAAAGGGTATGTATGAAACTGAAAGAAAAAAAAGTTGTTAAAAAATTTGAGAGTAATTTGGAAATAATGTATTTGAGGAAAAAAAAAAGACTATTAGAAAAATCATAAACTACTATGCTACAAAATATAAAAGACAGCTTTATTTTTAGAAAAAAAAAAAAAAGCTTTTTTACAAAATTTCAACTGATATTCCAAACAAGCTAAAATTTGGTAAAATGTTTTTAAAAAAAAAAAAACAGCTGAAATCTTAAAATTTAAGCTGTCCCAAATACCCTCTTAATAACAAGTAAAAAATACAACATGATCATATTTCGTAAAAAATTCAAACCATTATGCTAAAGTATAGAATTTAAACAATTTTATAATTTAGCGTACGGAAATAAAATTTTGATTCCAGTCGTTGACCGTGGAAAATATTGACCATTAGAGTCACAACATCTCAGTCATTGACATGAAAATGTTGTCCAATTGAGCTATTTGTACAGAGCGCCAAAATTTCAACCAATTCAGATTACGCAGCGCGTTCCTTGAGCTTTAAGAATTATGAGGGAAAAAAAAAACTATGATATGAACAGGGATGCATTACAGAAAACCGATCCTGAAGAGTATTGAGCCTTGATAGCAAAACCAAAAACGCAACATGATTAGATGTTAGGCAGGCACCGCTGAAGAAAGAAGACGGCCACGGAAAGTCCCACCTTATGAAGGATAATTTTGTCTTCAAATATTTTATTTTGGACAACTTTTACGTGATTATTGTTTTTGCCTTTGGTGCTATTGTCCTGTTAGAAGGATAATTTCAACTCATATCCTGAATTTTAAAACAAACTTTTATCTAATACATTAGAATAAATAATATATATTGTTACAATTTTGTAATAATTATATTAACTTGTTGACTTTATAATAATTTTTTTAAAAATTATATTTAAATATGTTTTTTTGTTGATGTAATAGACTGTTTTTTTTATTTTGATTCTTATAAAATTATTCTTTTAAAATAGTCCTTATATTTTTTATTTTGTTCTTTGATATTTTATTTTAGTCTTTATAATATATTTATTTTTTATTTTTGTTCTTATAATATATAAATAATTTACTTTTAATTCTTATCAATTTTTTTCAAAGGAACTAATTCAAAATAAAAAGGACTAAAATGAAAAAAAATAGATATATTAAAAGTATTAAAACAAAATAAAAAGACCAAAACAAAAAAAATAAATTTTACAAAGATCAAAACTAAAATAAGGATATTTAATAAAAATAAAAAACATATTTAAACCTTAAAAATTATATTAGAGATAATGTTTGATTGATTTAGAATATAAAAAATTTTATACTAAAATTATTTTTAAAGTGTATGATTATTAAACTCTTTATATTATGCAAATTCCATTTCAAAGTAAACTACCAATTTAAATATATCTAAATTTTGTCCTTATTTTACTTGTAGATAAGCCTGATAGCCCAACGGGTCAAGCCGAACTAGACCATAAAAATTTCAATCTAAAAAAAAATAAAGCCAAAAATGACCCGGCCCGGTGGACACGCCAGGCTGGGCCAGGCTTAGAAAAAATTAGCTCGCATGATATCGAGCCTATTTAGTTCAGTACTATTTTTTTGTTTTTTTTTGTAAAATATATAAAAATATAAAAAAGAAAGAGTTATGAATAATTTTGATCCATTCCGATAGGCCCAAGACTAGGCTAAGCCAGAAAAAAGACTGCCCGTTATAAATTCGAGCTGGCCAATTTTTTACGCTTGGCCCGTCAAGCTGGAGCGGGCTGACCAGCTTGACAACTCTACTTGTAGAGAAGATTCAGATAACGGTTCTATTTTCATTTTTTAATTTCAGGTTAACTCAAAACAATTTGACAAATAAAAACCGTAAAAGCAACTAACGAGAGTTAAAGTAGCATAGCATAGCAGAAAACGACTCCAGAGTCCAAATTCATGGATTAATTGCCCGTCAGAAATCAGATATAAATTCATCAACTCAAGAGGGCTCATTCGAATGAAATTGTCAAGACGTGAGGGAAGAACTAGCCTTATATATCTGATTCCGTATTCAATAACCTCTATGCTTTTTGCAACGCTCTCGTCACAGAGACCACATCTTCTGAACCAACTATCCCAAAAGAGGAAACTATCTTACTCCCATTCAACTCAGGCAAACACGATCGATCATAAGTCTACCTTTGAATCAACTTGCTATTTAAAGAAAAATAAATAAATATATATATATATATAATTTGTTAATGTACATGTATACTTACGTTTTAATTAGAGTAAATTACCAAATTATATTTACAATATATTTTAAAATACACTTATGATATAACTTGTTAACATACTTTGATTAAAATATAAGTATATTTATGTTAACAAATACTTATAAAATTTGTTAATATAATGAACTTATTTTTTTAATTAGAATGCATTAATAAATTATAATTATAATAAATCTTAAAATACTCCGGTATAACTAACGAACTCCAATTAAAATTTTATTACTCGCAAAAGTAGCTAAAGCGAGACGCGCACGACCAACGACAGTGCTCCCTAACCAACTACGCTGTTTTGCAGGGCGGCAAAGGAGAACCACAGAGACAATCATTTCCGACGAAAGCACTAGCCGGGAACTTGGTCTTCGGAATCTGACCACAAAGGTGGTTATAACTCACATTCAACTTCTCAAGCCCAACAACACTGTTCGGAACCTTCCCGAACACCTCATTCCGCGACAAATCCAAATACCTAAACCTCTGCCCAAACCTCAACCCCCCCAAATCAAACCTCAACCTGTTCCCCGCGCCCCAAAACCCCACCAAATACTCCGTGCTATTCACCAATCCAATCACACTCCCCGAAATCTCGTTCCCCGAGAGATCAATAAAATCATAGAAATACGTCTCCGAAGGCTTGAAATCCTCGAGCCTCATCTTTATCCCGCAGTTCGCGAGCTTCAGAGAGAAAATTATCGGCGACGAAGCCACCCACTTGGGAATCTTCCCCAGGTGGAACATGTTGTTCGACAAGTCCAACGATTCGATCCCCTTCACGTTCATCTCGGGAAACGGGTCCACGAGGAGGTTGTGCGAGAGGTCGAGGTTGAAGATCTTCGTCAGGTTCCCGAAACTCGCAGGCACCGTCCCCGAAAACTTGTTCCACGACAGGTCCAGCGTGTCCAGCGCCCTGAATTTTCCGAGAAAATCGGGGATTTTCCCGAAAAGTGAGTTGTGCCCTAGCTCTAGGTACGCCAGTTTCGGCGCCAGAGTAGAAATCGAGGGCGGGATTTTCCCGGAAAATTTGTTCCGAGAAAGTGCGAGAATCCGAAGGTCCGTGAAGGACGAGAAGAAATCCGGGATCGGACCTTCGAGTTGGTTCCCTTCGAGACTCAGGTAGGTTAGGTTAACGAGCTTGGCAACGCCTTCGGGAACGGTTCCGGTGAGGAAATTGTTACCGAGTTTCAGCTGAGTCAGCTGAGTCAACTCGGCTATCGAACTCGGTATGGGTCCCGTGAACCGGTTGCCGGTCAAGCTAAGTGCATCCAATAGGGTTAGGTTTCCGATGTTTTCGGGTATTCGACCCGAGAGCTTGTTGTTTTCGATGTAAATAAATTGGATATTTGGAAGTTGGAAGAGGAAGGTTGGGAAAGGACCTGAAATGTTTTTGAGGTCCAAGAGGTAAAGTCCGCTAAGGAGCTTGAGTTTTGAGAGGGCGGGTGAGATGGTACCGGATAAGATGGATCCGGGTATGTTGTTGAACTGGCCCGTTAGGTATAGGTTTTGGACCCGCGTGCTGTTGAAGTGGCACTCCACCCCGGTCCATTTGCAGCAGTCCGTACCCGGTATCCAGTTCTTGAGCATGCCGGACGGGTCGGATCGGATGCCGGATTTGAAGCCCAACAGGCCCGCTTCTTCGTCGGGGTGGCACGTGGCACCGTCGGCCTTGTGGTGTGGGAGTGTGAAGATGGTGAGGAGGAGGAATAGGATGGTGGCAGTGGAAGTGGAGGGAGGGTGGAACAGATTCATTTTGGGTTTAGAATTTGGGAATGTGAGAGAAGGGTGAGATGAGTGATGTTGTAGGGATAAGGTTTGTGAAAGTTTGGTGTCCCCTTTTAATGGTAGAGCTAGTGGTGAGTAGTAGTGACCAAGTTTGCCTAGACATAAATGGTATCTGGACCCCTTCAGGGTACTTTAGTAAGAGACCTTAATATGAGTACGGTTCTTATATGTGAAGTTAATCAACAAAAATTTAAAACATAATATTCAAATAGTTTAAATCCTACCTACAAGTGTTTCAATGATATTAATAGTAGAATTGCATTAAAATTATGGTAAAGTTAAAAAGTCTCACATCCTTTAATAATCAAAGTCAAGAGCAATTTATATATATTTTTCCTTTTTACTTTTCTTTTATTTGTCAGTTTTATTTTTAAAAAATTATTCTTATTTGTTTGTCACTTTTAAAGTTTAAAATAATATTAATTATTTTTTTTGTTAATTATACTATTATTTTTCACTTAATTTTTAATTAATTTTCACATTTATAATTAGTAGATATTTATTATAAAGTAGAAATAAGAAAGAGTATAATAAGAAACTGTAAAAAAAAAATTATGAAAAAAAGAAAATTTATTGTATTTCTTAATTTTTGTATAAAAATCTTAAACAACTGTTAAAAAGAAACAAAGATAGTTACTGTAGTATATTTTAAAGAGAAAATTGTGACTTCCAATGCAGTGACTATGACAGTGTAATGGGCTTGAAATCAGAATTAGAGTATTTTAATAATTTATATAATAAAAGATTTCACTAAATGTTAACATGAATTATGGAGGCGAAATTTTAATTTTAACTAAAAAATAATATATATTAAACTATATTTAAGTTTTGTTTTTTTTATTTCTTAAGGATATTTCTTAACGTTCATAGTTTTAATATAAATTTTGTTATTAAATTTTTAGTTAATTGTGTTTATATATAAGTGTTGTGTTCACACAAAAACAGCGTATTTTTAATATATTTTTTAAAATAAAATTTATGTAAGCCTTATGAAATTTTTTCAGTAAAAATTATCTAATAATAAAAGTATATTTATAAAAAAGAGTGTGAAATTCTTTGTTGATAGCGTTTTTGGTTCGTTATATTTATCTGGAAACAGCCTCCAGAATTGACTCAAATCAAATCAAACCGGTGCAATTGTTGGCTCACCGTCACCGCTTTGAGCATGTCTGCATGTGCAAAGTGGTTCTAATTCCACCTTGCGTTCTGCCCTTGCTTCCCGCTTGAAAGAGACATTGCTCAGTTGGCACGTACTTTATTTTGCCTTGGAACCAAGTAAGTAGATTTGACAGAAAGCCACAAATATTATTGACATTTTTTTGCTTAATGGATTAGGTTCACTTCCAGTTCAAAAAAGAACTGCACTGTCCAGTTGGATCCAGCGGATGCATACAATGTTAAATATATTTTTTTATTACAATTATATGAAAACAATATTTTTAATTTTTATGTAGTTGTTATTCAACTCTAGAGAATACTGATCCTTGCTTAATAGTTAATATTGTAAGCTTTTATTTTAAAATTTCTTTTCCCTTGCTAAATCTGTGCTTTATGTTGCAGAGAAAACTCGTTTTATGATAATTTTCAAGGCCTCAATTGCTAGAGGTAACATTATCACTAGTATAAGTAGGGTATTTATAGACCAGTTCTATCCAACGTAAAATACAAAAAATAAACCAAACAAATTGAAAATTTAACAAACTAAAAGTCAAAATAATTTATTTTTTATTAGATTGAATTGAATTTTAGATCCAATTTTAAAAGTCAATTCAAGCTAAACTTATATGTATATTTATAATTTTATTTACGGTGTTAGCATCTCAATCATACTTATATAATTATGCATTTATGAAATTACAATACTTTTTTTTCATAAATTTATTTTCAAAATTACATCTTATTATTTTAATGTATTTATAAGTTTATTAGTTTATAATTTATTTGAAGTCATTCTTGTATCTGATATTTTTCTTTATCAAATAATTTTTCTATTTTATATTTAAAAAAATAGTTTTAATAAAATAAGATTTATTTATTACCTTCTAACCAAACGAATAAGTTAGAAACAAAGATATAAAATCCAAATTACGTAATTTGACTTGTTTTTAATCAAATTTCATTGATTAGATTATATTTAATATTATCTTTAAATTAATTCAACTTAAATCACAGTATAAGCTTATAATTGGATTACATAATGTTTTACTTAAACACAAGCACCCTAATTATGACCAAAAAAAAAAAAGTCTCGCTCAAATCAAATTAACTACAGGAGTTATATAAATAAAAGGGCCATAAATTTTAGTGCAAAATAACTATTTTATATTTAGAGTAATATATTTTCTTACATCAATTTTGATAATAATTTCTTTCTTTAATGAGTTCTAAGTAGGGATTGAAATATACTTTATAATATTAGGGCCTAAGTATGGTCTAGTAGGTTGTTTAAAGGCCTACTTCATATGAAGACTTTAAATAAGTTAATGGACATATCCTTATATAGCTTAATAGGATTATGATTTTTGTTATTTACACCATTCTATTTACTAAGTACTATATATAGGGATTTACTATCATACTCCTACTAGTTTTTAAGAAGGAATAAGTTAGCAACTAATACTTTCTTTCATGGACAAAAAACCCACTTATTTCTTTTAAAGATAATTTAAAGTGAAGGGTAACTATGTATTTTTATCTAGTGTCTTCATGTTTCTCTTGATTTCTAATTTCTTTCTCTGTTCCGCCCCAAGCATTCTTGGCACACGTAGTAGCAAAACGTTTTTCTCCAATTTCTTTTCAAATCATTTGCAGCCAAGTTTCTTGTCTTTTTCTTCAAAAAGGTATGTTAAACTATTAATCTTGCTTTTCAAATGGCACAAACATGCACCTTTATTATTTAACTATCGTTTGAACTTTTCTTTTGCATGTCTATTGTTATTGTACAAGCAAGCTCGACTTCATTTTTTTCAACTTTTCTTGAATTAAAAAAAATTAAGATTAATGATTTCAAAATGTTATTAAAATCACAATAGGAGTTGGTAGTGACAACCTCAAGATGCCGCTTGGTGGAAGATAAAGCATGGCAGCAGTGCTCCTCAAAAGGGATGACAGGGACACACTTGAGATGCCGCTCGGTGGAGCAGAAGGCATGGTGGTGGTGCTCCTCAGAAGCCATTGAAGCGATGCAACTCGAAAAGACATGGTAGTTTTGAATATTACTTAGATAACGAAAAGAGGCAGGAAATTATGAAGGGACTTTTGTGGAAGGAACAAATTGTTCCTTTTTGTTGGTTGTTATGATGTTTCTGGAGTTTAGGAAAGCAACGATGCTTTTGGAAGTTCGTGAGACTAGTTGGCTGGAGAGAGAAAAACACTAGATAAAAATACATAATTACCCTTTACTTTAAATTATTTTTAAAAGGAATAGGTGGGTTTTTTGCCCATGAAAAAAAGTTGTTAGTTGCTAACTTACCATTTCATAAAAACTAGTGGGAGTAAGATAGCAAATCCAATATATATATATATACACATACACACACACACATACTCTTTTAAACCCTATTTTTGCACCTCTTATGTTTATTACTTTTTTAATTTTATTTTTGCACTTCATCTTTATTATTCTTCAAATCCCAAATTTGAACTGCATCTTCACATTATATTCATTATTCTTTAAACTTTAATTACGTAATATTGCACTTTCTAGCAATGTGATACATGCATTTTCCATCAAATTTGTAGGTGATATTGTACATTTTCCTCTATGTTGCATTGCATTTCTAGGTACATAAAACATCAACTTTATCTATTACATATTTCAAAGTCTGTGACACTTTGTTTTAGTCACAACTTTCAATTTACAAAAACGTACATTCATTAATTTATCAGCTTTTGCCTCTTAATGTCCAGTTTGTGTGCGTACATGTAGTAGTTTATTGCATTCAATAATCAAAAGGATGCTCGAAATCTTTTTTGTTATTACTACCAAAAATCACTTTCTAGAACAACATCTTCCATTTTTGAAAAATAATTTCTAGAATTATATTTTAAAAGAAAAAAGTTTCAAAAATTACTTTTTAGAATTGGAAGATGTTGTTCCGAAAAATGATTTCCTAATGTTTTTCAAGGAGATTATTTGAAAAAAAGGAATAAAAGAAAAGGTATTTCAGTAAATTTATACACAAAAAAAGGAGAAAGGGTGTGCTTAGTGAATAAAGAAGTGTAAATAGCAAAAGCCTAGGCTTACAAACTAATGAGCCTATCATTGAAAAGATTAAAAGATTTACGAGCTAATGAGTCTATCACTAAATAGACTAATAGGCTTACAAGCTAATGAACCTATCACACTAAAAACATATACAACCACAAAAATATGTTGTATTTATGTACATTAAAACTAGCCCAAATCAGAAACATAATGATTTATTTGCTAAAATAATAATATAATATTATATATTAAATATTAAGTTTTTATTAAACATAATATTATTTATGTATAAGTCGAGCTCTCAAGCTTAATGAGCCTATTTAAAATTTTATTAATGATCTATTTAATTAAAAAAAGAAAAAATTTCTAAAAAGTATAAGTGTGGCCTTTTTGCTAAATAGGTTAGGCCAAGCTAGACCTTAAATGAGTTAGGTTTGTAGATCAATAAAAGGACACAGTTTCACATATGTTCACTTCTAGTTATAAGCTAAAAAAAAAAGTTATTTTATCATTTTTTTTAAGAACTTTTTTGGGTAGAAATCATGGGTCCTCCATGGGAGGTAATCTTGTTCGAGCTAAGTAAGATCATTATGGGTGACAAAGTTCTCACTCTAAATATCTAATGTAATTGCATACCCAAGGTTCAAACTCGAGACCACTAATTAAGTTGACTCAACTTGTGCTAGTTGATTCACACACTTGGTGGTAGAAAATTTTTTATTTATGCTTTGTTTGGATTAGAAGTGAAATAGAGAGGAAAGAATTAGAAAGGAAAGAAATAGGAAGGATAGAAATAAAGAAGAAATAGAATGAAAAAAATTTGTTGTTTGGATAAATAAAAATAGGAAAAAGAAAAGGGTAGAAAAATTTCTCTTTGCTTATCTAGATGAGTGGAAAAGAAAGTGAAAATAAATAAATAAATTATATAAAAATATTTTTATACTGATTAAAAATATAATTTTTATTTTATTATTTTTTTTCTTGATAGAAAACTATGTATTATTTTTTAATTTTTTTATGTTATGAAAAATTATTTAATTATTTTAAGAAATTAAAAAAATAGATAAAGAAAGATGCACCATAAATCATCTCCAAATCATGGCAAATGGGGAAGGATTTCTAAAATGGTGGGCCCACAAATTTTAGCAACTTTTCCTTCCTAATTCTCTTCTAACCAAATAAGTGAAAGTTACAAAATTTCTCCTATTTCACTCCCTCCCATTTCTCTCCCTCCCAAATCACCCAATCTAAACATAATGTTAGAAAAAATATTGATTAAAAATATTTTTAATATATATTATAATAGGCATGTACTATCAGTGTAAGAGTTTTTATGTTATCAACTAATATGAAATCATCATTGGTATGACTTTTAAAATGATTATTATAAAAGTAAACAAACTTACCATATATGACAATTTGTAATTGAATAACAGTGTAAAGGAGTGTAAAAGACCTTTACATTGCCAGTGTTATTTATTCTTTAATGTATTATATTAAATACATTTAATTATTTAAAATAAAATATTTCTACATTTTTAATACAATAAATATAATTTTTTACTAAACATTTTCTTATTTTTCTTATAATGCTAATTAGCATTCTTGTTTATCGAAAAAAGAGAGAGAAATGTTAGGAATACACTATCTAATACATTTTTTTGAACACACTCTCTAAAGCTAGTTGAAATTTATTGAAAATTACAAAATTTTGTAGGTCTCATGTCTTATTTAATGAACCTCTCTCCTACTTTTATAGTTTTCAATAAATTTAAACTAATAGGCGAGAGTATGTTAGAAAGAGTGTGTTAAAGAGTGTGTTCCTAACACTCTTGTAAAAAAAAATCCTTGAAGGGTTTAATCTTAAGACAAAATTTGGATGCAATTTTTTGGATGATTTTGGTGTTGTTTTTTCAAAGAGAATTAATGCATCATTTCGATAATTCACATAATAAAAATTTGTATTAAATGTCAACATAGATTACGAGTTGAAACTTAAATTTCGATTAGATAAGAGAATAGTATACATTTAAGGGTCTATATCTAAATTTTGCTATTAAACTTTAAATACTAAAACCCTTTCGAACGATATCGTAGAGGAGAAGAAAGAGGCGTAACAGAGTTTCGATAGCAATAATAAATTGATTTTTCAAAAGAGAAATTGATAGCTCACATTTGCAACAACCCCATACACATTTGTAGGTGAGTACAATCATGTTTTGCTTCATTCTTCCATTTTATTTGTCATTTTACAAAAAAATAGGTTATATTTTATTTTCTTTGATTGCAGGCTTTGTCTCTTTTTTTTTTTTTTTCAAGAGAGAGACATTGGTGGCATCAACCCTATGACCTCTGATGCTAAACTCCTAAACATTAATGGCATCGAACATCTCCCTTGGATTTAACGGGCTTAACATCTTAACCCATGGTGTTTATAATGGGCCAAAAGTGTTCTTAAACTACTAAGGCTAACACACTTGAAGAACAAGGCTCAAAGCACTCAAAGATGGACATGTTCACATGCTTCAACAACTAGAAGTGCCAAAGTAATGTTGGAACCAAAAATGAATGAAGCGTCTAACCCTTCAAGTTTTGAAGATAACACCAGTTATTAAATTTTAGAGTTCTTTTAAATTTGTTTATAAATACACATCTAGATATTGCTCTTCAATAAAAAATAAAAACTTTTATTAGCATCCAATATGTTTTATAATATGGCATCCAACGCACCTTGTTAAACCAAGCGTCCAGTGCTTTTCTTTAACTATGCGCTCTCCTTTTGAAAACCGTCCAATATCTTATCTGAAACATTTTTATAATTTAGCTAAGTTTAAAAGTTTAAATCAAATTATACTTATATGCTCTGATACATATATTTTATTTCTTTTATAAGCATTAACATTCAAATATATCTCACATCAAATGAAAAGCAAATATATGTTTATGTAGAAGTACAACTTTGTAGAAAAGAAAGTCAAATTATCAAGTTGTCAAACTGAAATAAGGAATGTTCAAAAAAGTAACTTTGAAGCAAAGAACTGTACCATCTTTTTTGGTGTAACCACAAAAGATGTTTTTTCTGACCCTTTTGCAAGCTTGATACATGCACTACTACACACGACAAGTTTTACATGCATCTCTGAAAGCTTGAAGTTTGTCTATCTCAATGGTTATCTTGTCAAGACTATATATTTATACCCAGATTGAAGTTGCAAAGATGAAAAAACTAGAACGGATTGCAACAAAAGCTTAGAAATATCTCTTTGGATAAGCTTTAAAAACTCTCCATTTTCTTATTCTTTGCATAGCAAAGTTGTTGTAAATTTGCTTTTTATTTTCATATCCTCACTTAGTGAGTAGATTTTTGTAAAACACTTCCTTATGTTGTGAAAGCCTAGAAAGGCTTTGTGATAAAAGAATACTTAAGTTGTGTAAGTGATCTGGGGTAATCACTGTTGTTGGCTTGAAGAGACTAGTAAGAATACTTTTCTATAACCAAGGATTGATTAGTAGAAATCCTTCATAATGAAGGTATTGGACGTAGCTCAAGTTGAGTGAACCAGTATGAAAATCTCTCGTGTGCTTCTCCTTCCCTATCATTCTCTTCTTTGTTTCATACCTTTTTATCTTTTGTTTAAAGGTTTGCGAAAAAGTTTTTTTTTGAACACACAATTCAACCCCTTTCTTGTGTGCTCTCATTATTTCAAGTAAACTAACGTGACTCACTCAAATTGGTTCGCCACAGATTTTTCAAAAAGTGAGTCAACCCAAACTCAGCTTACATTTTTAATGAACTAAAAAATATGTATCCCAGCTCAACCAATTACAAGTGGGTTAGGTAGGTTAACTCACAAGTTAGCTTAACATCTAATGGGTTAGTGGGTTAGGTGGGTACTAAAGGTTAGTGGGTTAGGTAGGTAAGTTAACTCACATATGTTTACATGCTTCAATAGCTAGAAGTGTCAAAGTGAACTAACTCGACTCATCCAAATTAACTCACCACAGGTTATTCAAAAAGTGAGTCAACCTAAACTCAACTAACACTTTTAGTAGACTAAAAAATACGCATCTCTGCTCAACCCGCTACGGGTTAGTGGGTTGGCTCACGAGTTAACTCACAAGTTAGCTGAACTAAATTTAAAGAATAAAAAAAATTAACAAATGCAAAAAATACAAGAAAAGTACTAAAAACAAAAAAAAATAATACAAAAAGTCCAACAACATACTAATTCATAATAGTAAACTCAAATAATAAGAAAATAAAATAAAAATATCAAAAAAAATTATAAAAAAAGAAAATCAATAAATTTAAAAAAATTAAAAACAAAAGTTGACACGAGTTAGCCTAGCTCATAATTAAAATAAATTATATGCATAACACTTCCTCTTTTGTCTCTTGGTCATTGTCTCAAGTAAAAATAATTTTCAATGTTCAATTGTTAGAGGTAACATATTCCTAATATTACTAAGAATGTTTATAGATGGATTTGATTCAATGCAAAATGTAAAACAAAATAATTGATTTTTTAATGAAATTGGATCAAATTTTAGATTTAATTTTAAAAATCAATCTAATATAAATTAAACTTATATTTATGTTTATAATTTTATTTATGATGTTAACATCTCAATCATACTTATATAATTATATATTTATAAAATTCTTATAATTTATTATTTATAAATTAATTTAAAATTATTCTTGTGCCTGGTATTTTTTATCATATATTTAAAAAATAAATTTTAATAAAATAATATTATTTATTGTCTTCTAACCAGACAAGTTATACAGAAACGAAGACATACACAACAAAACAAATAATCCAACTAAACCACTTTTAATTAGATTATATTTTATTATATTTAACCAATATTTTAGTTTGTGTACAGGGCATTGCATGAGATAAATGTTTATTTTTATATAATTAAATTCATAATAAATAAATATTTTTAACATATAAATTATATTATAATCAAATACTAAAATTCATAATAAATAAATATTTTTGAATATATAAATTATATTTTAAATTTATAATGAACGATTCAAATTATGATATAAGATTATTTTTAACTATTGATATTTTCTTAAAAAAATTATTAAAAATCAATTTAAAAATATGAATAAAAGAGGATGAATTAAAAGATATATGCAATGAAGAAGATCAAATATATGAATAAAAATAAAAAAAAAGTAATTTGAAATACTTAAGAGAATTTTTTTTTGTTCATTATATAAATAGCATGTAAAACATAAATCTAAAAGAAGAGAAAAAAATATTAAAAATGTCTAATTAAGAGAGTAAAAATTTTATTTTTCAAGTTGTGTATTTTAATTTATAATATAAAAATAAATATTATCTTTAGAACAATCCAAATTAAACTACATAATAATTATTTTATCAGATTAGATATTTTCTACTTAACCACAAACACTTTAGTCATCAGAAAAAAATTCTTACTCAAATTAAAATAACTAGAGGAGTTGTATAGATAAAATGGCTCTATAAATTTTGGTGCAAAATAACTATTCTATATTTAGAGTAATAATATATTTTCTTATAACATAAATTTAGATGATAATAATAATAATAACATGTCTTCCTTTAAACGAGTTCTAAGTTAAAAAATGCATTTTATGGACTTTTTTTTTAAAAAAAAAACCTTCTTATTTAGTGCATTAAAAATATTGGTGTTGTAAATTCAACATTTTTTTTTATCACGCTGATTAGCCTTCCGCATAACGGTTTAAACCTTTATAAAATCCTCGAAGGGTTTAAACCCCTAAACCCTTTTAAACGGTATCGCAGAGTTTCAATAGCGACGATAGATTGAGAGTTTTAGAAAAGAATTTGATAGCACGCGTTTGCAACAAGCCCCATACGCGTTTTCAGGTGACTACCATCGTCTTCGGCTTCATTCTTCTATTTTCTTTTTCAGGTGAGTTTTGTTTTATTTTATTTATTTTTTTATGGTTGCAAGCTTCATCTTCTTATTTCACGAGAGAGACATTGTGTGCCTTTTAATGGCATCAACGCTATGGTCTCTGAGGCTGGATTCTTTGATTTCTTGTTTTCCCTTCAGCTTTTATTTTTATGTTTATTTTTATCATTATCATGGAAAATAAAAATTTCTAAATCCAAATATTTGTGATATTTTTTAGAAATATTTTCAAATGTTTTTACTTCACAAATGAATAAGATGGTATTTTTGTTGCGAAATTCTTGCCCCTTTCCTTTTATATTTATTTTATTTTTAAATCCTTTGTCTTATGTCTTACTGAAACCTTGTTCTTGCAATCTTGCTGGGTGGATTTTCTTTTTAATTACATATTGTCACAATCTTTTTATTGTCAATCTTTGACATGTTTCTTTTTCCTTTTCAAATAAAATAGATCTTTCGAATAAATTTCTTTTTAATGTGTATTCTTGATGACTACTCTTCATATGGTTAGTTGGTGGTTATTGGATTTTAACTGGAAGCGTACCTTATTTGCATAGAAGATTTTTATTATAGTGCCATTGTTTTTCTTAGTGAAAGTGCTTTATCCTTTGAGTGGTACCAGTCATAGCTTTGTGTAAAAAATTATGCTGACCAGATGATTGAAAAAGGATAAATACATAGAAGAGAGATTATGGGGGACATTTGAGGAAAATTGAGAATTGCTAAACTCTATTTTTTAGGTCTCAAATATTGTTTCTTGCTTATTTGAATCTTCTTATCCCCGTTAGTGTCCATTCTTCCTTAAAGTTTATATGGTTGGATATTGAATCTATGTCATGCAATTGCCTCAACTCACTGATTTACTTTGTTTAAAACTATGGTAATACAGCTTGACTCTACATTACATATTGTAAAGCGTACCTTTGGGAATTTTGGTTTGTGTATCATAAAATCAACTAGATAAAAGCCTATAGCATGCAACCATTTAAAGAAGCAAATCAAACCAGATCAAGTGGTTCTTTATCCTCAAAACTAAGGGTGCAGGCCTCATTCTTGACAGTGATTATCAGATGGATCACTTTGCCACAGCTGAAGAGCAAATTGCTTCCCAGAGACTGAGGCAGAAACTCAGAAGTAAATGTGGCTGCTCAAACTAATCTTGCCCCTGTCCAAGACCATGTCAATTTTACTCTTCAGGTTATTTCTGGGCTTTTTTTGTAACAAGTAATTCAGTGTTTTACTATTGATGCCGGTACTTAATATTTCCTCAGAAGATTGGATGGTTTTACGTCTTGATGACAGAAATTATATGAGAATTGGGACCAGAAAGTTGTAGCCCCTTTGGCAGTTTGGCTAACTGATTTTAATCTCTCATTATTTCTTCATTTATGGTTTTAGTTAAAATTATTGTACCGTGATATTCTTCTGATTTTATAAGTCATAAATGCAAAATATTACATGACATGGATTTTATATTTCTAGGTATTAAAGGTTTTGACTTTCTGTACTGTTAAGTCCTGTATTTTCCTTTCCTCCACCAGTTTGATTTATTATACATCATATTAGTTTTGCATACAATGGGTATATGTGGTAATTTCTTTCCTTGACAAAGCAGACTTTCACTTCCATATAGTTGATTGTTTTATTGAATAACTGCAGAAAGCCTATTTGAAATGTGCATATGAATGCTTGATAGAAGCAGAAGGCAGCAAGAAATAAGCCATTGCGTTGAAAATTGCAGTATTCCTCTTTCTAATGTGCAACAACATTTGATAATGAGATGGCAAAGTTTTAGGTAAGCTACCCCATAATTTTGTTATCGTATTATCTTTCTCTCATTCTCTCTCCTAGTTTTATTATCTGTTATTACTTATTTAAATTTGTTAAATGTGTATAAAATTATTAAGTCTTATGAATTATGTTTTACATTGAGTTTATTCTCTTGTTAGCTTTTTACACCTAACATTTGATTCCATAGAATATTGTTGGTCGTATAGTTGTGCAACAAAATTTTTCCTTAATCAAGCTTGAGCGATCCTTTCCTATCATAGATCACATTTAAGGGCGCAAGCACTTCTTTTCATTCACCTTACTTGAATCTCATGGTTTACTTCTCCCTCTATTTCTCTATCATTTCATATGATGGACCCAAGATAGTTAAATGGTGTGAATTGTGGTATGGTATGGTCTCAAACCATCAACTCTAAACTAGTATTGAATGATGTGCCTCCCACTAAACTAACATTCCATATACTCTTCCTTATCTCTACTTAAATAAGAGCCAACTGCCACCAAAGCTTGTCTCAACATCTCGAATTTCTCATTTATTTCCTCTCAACCCTCCAACTATGACTATTTCATATGCAAAAATCATGTGGCTTGGCGCCACTAAGGATATTCAACAGCAAGGCAAAAAGACGGGCTCTAAGTTGATCCTTGGTGCAGTCCTATAGTTATAGAAAAATCTGTTGTGACCCTACCTTGTGTTCTTACCCTAGTCATAACCCCATTATAGTAGATATCCTTGATTTACTCGAATATATGCTTGAATATTTTTACCTTCTCTTGTTTGTTCTTAGATTGAAATTAACATCATAAAATTGGTTGCACTTGTGTTCTTACATTGTTAATCTACTAGCTTATTGTGGAGTTGGTTGTTTGATGTTTATAGGGAAACTTAAGTTTGTCATAACATTTTAGAAACCTTTTTGATAATATAATTTAAAGGGTGTGGAAGAAGGAAGTTAAGACTTTGGAACTGATGAGTTGTGCTATCTTTGTTATTCTGTGGTGCGTCTGATTATAGAGGAATGCTTGCGTTTGAAGGTGGTTGATGTCTTTAGAATTGTTGTGGAAAAGAATAAGATGAAGATTTTATGAGTCCCAAAACACATTATATTCGTTAGTGGGATTACATGGGGGTAGGGGGCTATATTTCTTGAAGCGAACTCCAGTCGAATATGAAGCGCTTGGATACAAGTTTTGCCTTGGAATGAAAGAGAATTTTGAATCAGTTTTGCCTACGAACAAGGAAGCTTATAAGTAATGCAACTATGAATCTCATGAAAGTTCGATCTTGGCTTAGGATGAATGCTGGTGGAATGCATTACACAAGCAAGTCGTACGGGAAGTGGTGTTTGTAGTGGCGGATAGGTGAGTAACACATAAGAACCTATCCTTGGGAAGGGAACAACAACTGGAAATGGTTGCTAATACCTCGCAGGCTGAGGAGTAAAAGGAGGAATCTGCCCAAGGAGGGGCTCATGTAACATCCCGGGTGTTGACGAGAGCGGGGAGTGATCGCCACTTCAAAAGAGATAAGACACGGACAATGAGCGACTTTAGTAAGCTTCCAGCGGGAGGGATACATGAATGAATCGAATACATACCAGAATGAGGGATTTAGAGGCTGTGTAACTATGAGACTGTACAATTGAGGATAGCTTAAAAGAATTAGTAAGTGCTATCTATACCAACAAGATGTATCTACTTTTCAGTAGCTCATCACTTAAGAACTCCACGGTTAAGCGTGTTTGACTTAGAGCAATTATGGGATGGGTGACTTTTTGGGAGTTTCTTAGAAAGCGTGTGAGTGAAAATAAAGCACACTGAAAAGTCTTGTATTAGTTTGTGGGGACTAGCTGTCGATCCTAAAAGCAGTCAGGCATTACAAGTGGTATCAGAGTAGTTTTGTCTTGTCAAAGCTTGGGGTATGGCCTTGACTATTCTTTGTGTTGTGTGTTCTTTCATTTACTGTTGATAAAACAGTAATGAAAGATAAATTGTTTGTTCTTATATTCGTTTTGGACGTCCAACTTTGTTATGGAAAGTGGTCTGCTCACGTAATCGAAGAGTTTGCTAAGAATAAACCTAATGTTAGTTGTTGGGTTTAGTAGAAGTGATTAGTGCACGTCTAGGTAGGTTCTGGCTAAGAAAGACTTGGTACTTAAGAGTGTTCATTGTGACCCACCTCTCTTTCTTGGGAATCTATCTAGTATATTATTTCACATATTATTTTTCCTCACCTAACATATGGTTTTGTTCAAAGCAATGAACTAAGACATTGATTCTCTTTTTCAGACAATGGCTAGAAGACCACGACAAGATGCGACCCAATAGATACTAGAAAGAATGGCTGCTGTCTTTGAAAACATGAATCAAGGATGAGATGTTGAACCAACAGAATATTGAGCACTTGCAGCTTTTTGCAAGAATAGCCCTCCAACATTCAAAGACAGATTCAACCCCAATGGTGCTCAAACTTGGATCGCAGAAATCGAGAAAATCTTTACTATTAAGGCGTGCACTGTTGCACACAAGGCGACTTATGCCACCTTTATGTTATCCGAAGAGGCAAACTATTGGTGAAAGTACACTAGGTAGCAAGAAGAAGCTGAAGGAAGACTAATTACTTAGGAAGTTTCTCAAGAAGCATGTGAGTGAGGATAAAATACACTGAAAAGTCTTGTGTTGGTTTGTGGGGATAGTCACTGATCCTGAAAGCGGTTAGGTGTTACAAAGTGGTATCAGAGCAGGGTCTCTCTCCCAGTATGGTGTGGTTTGAAAACGAACCAAGTTGAATCTGGTGGGCATGTAACATCCCGGGCGTTGATGAGGGCGGGGAGTGATCGCTGGTTCAAAAGAGATAAGACACAGACAAGGAGTGGCTCCTGGCAGGCTTCTAGCTGGAGGAACAAATGAATGAATCGAATACACACCAGAATGAGAGAGATCCAAAGGTTGTGCAGGTATGAGATTGTACAATTGAGAATAGCTTAAAGGAATTAGTAAGTGTTACTTATACCAACAAGATACATCTACTTTTCGGTAATCCATTACTTAAAAACTTTACAATTAAGCGTGCTTAACTTAGAGTAATTCTGGGATAGGTGACCTCTTGAGAAGTTTTTCAAGAAGCATGTGAGTGAGGGCAAAACATGCTGAAAAGTCTTGTGTTGGTTTGTGGGGATAGTCTTCGATCTTAAAAGTGGCCAAGTGTTACAACTTGGGTTTGATTAACTAGTTGGTGAGGGAATAACTTACCAAGGCGATGATTAGTAGCTGGTTCGAGAGGATGATCAGCCACACTAAGACTGAGACACGACCCAGACTCCTACTGAGAGATAGCAATAGAGAATTTTTTGCAATGGGTGAAAGCTTGACGGAGCAATGTTGCATGGAGGTAAAAAGCCTACGGGCCATGAACTTCTTTTCCTAGAGAAGAAGCAATGACAATATTTGGCGAATAAGTATCGACTAACTTTGTGTCAGTAGCCGTGGTAAGATAGAGGATACAACCGTTATCTGGAATGATTGGGAGTAAAGTGTCTATAGGTGACTTTTTAAGTTTGCCGTCAAATCGCAAGACTCAATCCTGGACAGGTGGTGGCTTGAGTACGGTAGGGGCAGAGGAAATTTTCGGTGAAGCGTTGAAATGCATAGAGATCGGAAAGAACACCAACAACAAAAGCACTCTACTGGGCTGACATTGGCACTAAGAGACAAAAGCTAGGGGAGCGAATGAGATTAGATATCCCAGTAGTCTTAGCGATAAACGATGGATACTAGGCGCTATGCTTATCGACCCGTGCAATGCTGTAGCTAAAGCATAAGTGTCCTACCTGGGGAGTATGTTCGCAAGAATGAAACTCAAAGGAATTGACAAGGGCTCGCATAAGCGGTGGAACATGTGGTTTAATTTTGTGCAAAGCGAAGAACCTTACCAGGGCTTGATATGTCGCGAATCCTCTTGAAAGAGAGGGGTGCCTTTGAGAACGCGGATACAGGTGGTGCATGGATGTTGTCAGCCTGTGTCTTAAAGTGTTGGGTTAAGTCCCGTAACAAGCACGCAACCCTTGTGTTTTGTTGTCAATGTTGAGTTTGGAACCCTGAGCAAATTGCTAGTGATAAGCTAGAGAAATGTGAGGATGACATCAAGTCATCATGTCCCTTATGCCCTCGGCGACACATGTGCTATAATGGACGGGACAAAAGATCGTGCTCTTGCGAGGTGCGCTAACTCCAAAAACCCGTCCTTAGTTTGGATTGTAGGCTACAACTTGCTTGTATGAAGCTGGAATCGTTAGTAATCTTTGGTTAGTTATACAGCGATGAATTCGTTCTCGAGCCTTATACACATCGCCCGTCACACTATGGGAGCTGGCCATGCTTGAAGTCGTTACCTTAACTGCAAGGAGGGGGATGCCGAAGGTAGGGCTAGTGATTGGAGTGAAGTCATAATAAGGCAGTTGTACCGGAAGGTGTGGCTGAATTACTTCCTTTTCAGGGAGAGTTAACGCTTGCTGGGTAGTTTAGTTTGACACTGTTTCACACCCAAAAAGAAGCGAGTTATGTCTGAGTTAAATTGGAGATGGAAGTCTTGTTTCATTTCTTGACGGGGAAGTAAGACTAAACTCATGAGCTTATTATCTTAGGTCGGGACAAGTTGTCACACGGGGGCGACATGGGGTGAAAAAAGGAGCTCCTATCAACTTGTGGTAGAGTGCATCTCGGATAATTGCGTCGTTGTGCTGGACTGTAAGGGCTCTTAGTCACATGGATAGTTTAATGTGCTTATCGGTGCCTAACCTTGAGATATAGATCATTTAAGGCATATTAACATGGTGTACTTCTTCTGTTTGAACTGGGGTTTGAAACCAAATTACTTATCCTCAAGAGGATAGATGGGACGATTTAGGTGAGATCTAATGTAGATCTAACTTTTTCTTAACTCCTTGGATCTGGGTGATCTGGGAGGGACCACCACGGCTCCTCTCTTCTTGAGAATTCATACATCCTTATTAGTATATGGACAGTTATCTCTCAAGCACAGGTTTGGGTTTGGCCTCAATGAAAAAGGAAAAAATAGAGCACCTAACAACATATCTTCACAGACCAAGAACTACGAGATCGCCCTTTCATTCTGGGGTGACAGCGAGATCGTACCATTCTAGCCTTTTTTTTCATGCTTTTCTCATGGGTTTTGGAGAAAATTGCAATCAATAGGATTTCCTAATCCTTCCTTCCCTGCAAGGAAGAATGTAGAATTCTTTTTCCTTTCCACAAGGACTAGGAGATTGAATCTAGCCATAAGAAGAATAGAATGGTTGGCTGATAAATAACTCACTTATTGGTCTTTGACTTCCTCAATCACTACGAATGCTCCTAATCAGTGCAATGAGATGTGTCTATTTATCTATCTCTTGACTTGAAATTGGGAGTAGGTTTGGAAAAGGATCTTAAAGTGTCTAGGGTTGTGCTAGAAGGGTCTTTTAACTCCTTTTTGAAGTTATTTCATAAATACTTGCCATGGTAAAGAAGGAGGAACAAGCACACTTGGAGAGCGCAGTACAACAAATAGGTGTATGGTGCGTTCGGGAAAGATGAATCGTTCGAGAAAGATGAATCGTTCTCGAAAAAGAATATATTGATTCTCTCCCAATTGGTTGGATTGTAGGTGCGATGATTTACTTCACAGACAAGGTTTCTAGTTCAAGTCCAAGATGACCCTTTTGCGCCAAGGAAAAGAGAAAAGAATAAAAATTGACTTGATTTCTTCATGCAGGCTCCACTTGACTCGAGGGATATAGCTCAGTTGGTAGAGCTCTGCTCTTATAATTAGGTCGTTGCGATTACAGGTTAGATGTCTAATTGTTTAGGCGATAATGATAGTATCTTGTACCTGAACGGTGGCTCACTTTTTCTAAGTAATGTGAAAGAGAATCGAAACATGCCACTTAAAGACTTTACTAAGACAAAGATGGGCTATCAAAAACGTAGAGAAGGTAACAGTTGGTCAGATCTAGTATGGATCATACATGGACGGTGGTTGGAGTCGGTGCCTCTCCTAAGGTTTCTCGTTTGGGATCTTGGGAAAGGGGATCAAGCTAGCCTTTGCGAACAGCTTGATGCACTATCTCTTTTCAACCCTTTGAGCAAAATGCGGTAAAAGGAAAAGAATCCATGGACTAACCCCATCGTCTCCACCCTGTAAGAACTATGAAATCACCCCAAGGACGCCTTAGGCCTCTAGGGTTGCGGACCGACCATAGGACCATATTTAAATCAAAAGCAGAATGCATTAGCTATTCGGTCTCAAGTTGGACAGTAAGGGTAAGAGATGGGCAATAACTCATTCTTAAAAATTAGTATTCTTAAGACCAAAGAGTCGGGTGGAAAAAAGGGGGGGGGGGGGAAGCTCTCTGTTCCGGTTCTCCTGTAGCTGGATTCTTCGGAACCACAAGAATCCTTAGTTAGATTAGAATGAGATTCCAACTAAGCATCTCTTTTGAGATTTTAAGAAGAGTTGCTCTTTGGAGAGCATAGTACGATGAAAGTTGTAAGCTGTGTTTGGGGGGGAGTTATTGTCTATCGTTGGCCTCTATGGTAGAAATCAGTCGAGGGCTTAAGAGGCGGTGGTTTACCCTGTGGCGGATGTCAGCGGTTCGAGTCCGCTTATCTCCAACTTGTGAACTTAGCCGATACAAAGCTATATGATAGCACCTAATTTTTTCGATTCGGCAGTTTGACCTTTGCTATGATTTATCATTCATGGACGTTGATAAGATCCTTCCATCTAGCAGCACCTTAGGATGGCACAGCCTTAAGGGCGAGGTTCAAACGAAGAAAGGCTTATGGTGGATACCTAGGCACCCAGAGACGAGGAAGGGACGTAGTAAGCGATGAAATGCTTCAGGGAGTTAAAATTAAACGTAGATTCGAGGATTCCTGATATAGGTTAACCTTTCAAACTGATATTGAATCCACGGACAGATAAGAGATAACCTGGTGAGCTGAAACATCTTAGTAGCCAGAGGAAAAAAAAGTAAAAGTGATTCTTGTAGTGGTGGCGAGCGAAATGGGAGTAGCCTAAATTGTGAAAACGGGGTTGTGGGAGAGCTATACAAGTGTCATGTTGTTAGGCGAAACAGTAGAGTACTGTACCCTAGATGGCGAGAGTCTAGTAGCCAAAAGCATCACTAACTTACGCTATGACTTGAGTAGCATGAGGTGCGTGGAATCTTGTGTGAATCAGCAAGGACCACCTTGCAAGGCTAAATGCTCTTAGGTGACTAATAATGAACTAGTACAACGAAGGAAGGGCAAAAAGAACCCCTATCGGGTAGTGAAATAAAACATGAAAACGTAAGCTCCTAAGTAGTGGGAGGAGCCCAGTCTAGGGCTCTGACCGCGTGCCTGTTGAAGAGTGAGCTAACAACTCATAGGTAGTGTCTTGGTTAAGGGAAACCACTAGAGCCGTAGCGAAAGCGAGTCTTCATAAGGCAATTGTCATTGTTTATGGACCCGAACCTAGGTGATCTAACCATGACCAAGATGAAGCTTGAGTGAAACTAAGTGGAGGTTCGAATTGAGTGATGTTGAAGAATCAGCGGATGAGTTGTGGTTAAGGGTGAAATGCCACTCGAATGCAGAGCTAGCTAGTTTTCCTGAAATGCGTTGAGGTGTAATAGTTGACTAACATCTAAGGGGTAAAGCACTATTTTAGTGCGGGCTGCGAGAGCGGTACCAAATCGAGGCAAACTTTGAATGCTAGATATGATCTCAAAATAACAAGGGTCAAGGTCGGCCAGTGAGACGATGGGGGATAAGCATCGTCAAGAGGGAAACAACTTGGATCACCAGCTAAGGCCCCTAATGACTTCTCAATGATAAAGGATGTAGGGGTGCAGAGACAACTAGGAGGTTTGTCTAGAAGCAACCACCCTTGAAAGAGTGCGTAATAGCTCATCGAAGATGAATGAGGCTAAGTGATTTGTCGAAGTTGTGGGATGTAAAAATGAATCGGTAAGGGAGTGTTTAGCCTCAGAGGACAGGGCCTGCACGAACAGTGGTGGACGAAGCGGAAGCGAGAATGTTGGCTTAAGTAACGCAAACATTAATGAGAATCCAATGGCTCGAAAACCCAAGGGTTCCTCCATGAGGTTCTTCCACGGAGGGTGAGTTAGGGCCTAAGATCAGGTTGAAAGGCGTAGTCGATGGACATGTGAATATTCCTATACTACCCTTTGTTACTCCTGAGGGATGAAGGAGGCTAGGTTAGCCGAAAGATGGTTATCGGTTCAAGGAGGCAAGATGCCCTTGCCTTTTCAAGGTAATAAGGGGTAGAGAAAATGCCTCGAGCCAAAGTTCGAGTACCAGGCACTATAGTGCTGAAGTAATCCACGTCATATTCCTAGGAAAAGCTCGAACAACCTTCAACAAATGGGTACCTATACTCAAAACCGATACATGTGGGTAGGTAGAGAATACTTAGGGGCGCAAGACAACTCTCTCTAAGGAACTCAGCAAAATAGCCCCGTAACTTCGAGAGAAAGGGTGCCTCCTCACAAAAAGGGTTGTAATGATTAGGCCCGGGTGATTGTTTACCAAAAACACTGTCTTCGCAAAGTCGTAAGACAATGTATAGGGGTTGACGCTTGCCTAGTGTCAAAAGTCAAGGAAGTTGGTGGCCTGATGACAGGGGAAATGACGACCAAAGCCCCGATGAACGGCGACCGTAGCTATAACGGTCTTAAGGTAACGAAATTCCTTGTTGGTAAGTTTCGACCCACACGAAAGGCGTAACAATCTGGGCACTGTCTCAAAAAGAGACTTAATGAAATAAACAAGCCTGTAAAAATGCGGACTACCTGCACCTGGACAGGAAGACCCTATGAAGCTTCAGTATTTCTGGAATTGGCTTTGGGCTTTTCTTGCCCAACCTAGGTGGAGGGCAAAGAAGGCCTCATTTTTGGGGGGGGGGGGGGGGGGGGGGGAGGGGAAGAGTCATTAGTGAGATACCACTCTAGAAGAGCTAGAATTCTATCCTTGTGCCAGGACCTACAGGCTAAGGGATAGTCTCAGGTAGATAGTTTATATGGGGCGTAGGCTTTCCAAAGGTAACAGAGGCGTGCAAAGGTTTCCTCAGACCAAACGAAGATTGGCCCTCGAGTGTAAAGGTAGAAGGGAGCTTGACTGTAAGACCCACCTGTCAAGAGGGACAAAAGTCAGCCTTAGTGATTAGATGGTGTCGATTGGAAAGGTCGTTACTTAATGGATAATAGTTACTCTAGGGATAACAGGCTGATCTTCCCTAAAAGCTCACATCGATAGGAAGGTTTGACACCTCGATGTCGGCTCTTCACCACCTGAGGCTATAATATGTTCCAAGGGTTGGGCTATTCGCCCATTAAAGCAGTACGTGAGCTAGGTTCAGATTGTTGTGAGACAGTTTGGTCCATATTCGATGTGGGTGTTAGAGCATTGAGAGAACTTTTTCCTAATACGAGATGACTGGGAAGGATGCACCTTTGGTGTGCCAGTTATTGTGCCCACTGTAAACACTGGATAGCCAAGTGCGAAGCGAATAACTGCTAAAAAAGCATCTAAGTAGTAAACCTATCCCAAGATGAGTGTTCTTCTATTCTGACTTGCTCAGAGCCTTTAGTAGTGCAGTCGTAACAGCGATGAGTTCTCTACTCCACGGGATGGAGCAAAAAAGTTTTGAGAATTCAAGAGAAGGTCACGGCGAGACAAGTTGTTTCTAATTAACGATAGGTGCCAAGTGGAAGTGCAGTTATGTATGCAACTGAGGCATCCTAACAGACCAATCAACTTAAACCTTATCCCTACATGATCTGATCAATTCAATTAGGCACTCGCCGTCTATTGTCATTATTCAACTCTTTGATAACATGAAAAAACTAAAAACTCTACCCTTTTCTCTATTTATCCAAGGGATGGAAGGGCATAGGCCTTTGGTGTCCCCTTCAGTCGAGAATTAGGGCCTCACAATGAATAGCCAATATGTTGTTTGCTTTTATCTCATGTCTTTATTCGTTTATGGTTCGATATTCTAGTGTCTTATGCATGGAGGAACCACACCAATCCATCCCAAACTTGGTCATTAAACTTTACTGCAGTGACGATACTGTAAGGGAGGTCTTGCGGAAAAATAGCTCGGCGCTAGAATGATAAAAAGCTTAACACCTCTAATTCTTATTACTTTTTCAATATGAAAAAGTAATAAGAATGAAAAATGAAAAAGTCGTTTTATTTAAAACCCCAATTATAAAATCCTTTCTCCCCCACTTCACACTTAGGAACGCACCTTTCTTATAAAGAGAAACCCTTTCACATCTTCTTAGGCTGGGAAGAGAAAATGTTCCTTTTTTTTTAAGATACTCCGGGGAACAGATATTCAGTGGAGACGACGGGGTGGGGCTTCTAGCTCAAAGGATTGCAGCACATGGCTACAAACCACGGTGTTGGGGTTCGAATCCCTCCTCGCCTATAACTGGCCAAAACGGGGAAGGATTTTTCCCACTGGGGATAGTAAAATCATGATTGGGCTAACGGCCTTAAAACTATGGAACTTGTGAGTACTTTGTCGAAATGGAATGGCTTTACCTTATGTTTATATATATATATATATATATATATATATATATAACAAAAAAATGTTCGTAAATCGTAAATATTATTAAATAAATCCAGTATGTCCTAATCTTTTAATTCCCTTTTTGTTTTACTCTTAGTAATTCTTCCTTAGCCAGATTTGGGCAGAATAATAGAGCAAATAAAGTATCATAAACATAGCAAAAATGCATTCTTCGTCATTAATATGTTTGCTGGCGGTAATTGTGGCTTCTCGGGAGAATTGATGAATACATCAAAGATGCACTTGTTATTGCTAGTACCAGTACATCTAAGAATTCTTAATTGGTTGGTTTAAATAGCCTTGGACTGTGGAACAAAGGAGTATCCCGAACCTACACTGAGGTATGTATTGACGAGTCTCAAATATTGCAAAACAGAATGGGATACGATGAGATAGAATGTAATAGAAACAAAGACAAGGGAAACGATTATCTACTCTTAACGGTCAAAGTGAACCCTTTCATTCATTCTGAATTACAGATTTTGGAATCAATAAAATCTCCTTAAGTAGGATTCGAACCTACGACCAGTCAGTTAACAGCTGATCGCTCTGCCACTGAGCTACTAAGGAACAATGGCAAATTCGATCTTATAGAGTTTAATTCCTGTTCTTAACCCATGACCAATATGAGCTCGAAGTTTCCTTCATAACTCGTAAAACTTCTTCGCAGTGGCTTCGTTTCATGCCTCATTTCATAAGGCAACCTCAAAGTGGCTCTATTTTATTATATTAGGTCCATAAACTAATTGCATTCATTTAATATCCCTATCTTTGGTGTCGTTAAGATAAGATATGTTGTTTCTAGTCTCTCTCTCTTTATATATATATATATATATATATACATATGAAAAATTAAAAATTAAAAAATCATTATATAATAATCCAAAAATTGCAATAGAAAAATAATCCAAAAATTACAATAGAAAAGAAAAAGAAAGGTTTGAGATAATTTTTTTAATCATTTATATTGGATAATTTGGTATTCTTATGCATGAAGATAATTAATTCGAAAGTTGTGGTCGGACTCTATTATGGATTTCAAACCATATTCTCCATAGGGCCTTCTTATCTCTTCCTTCTTTGAGCTCGGGTAAGATCTTGACTAATAGGTTTTTTAAAGGGATTGCCATTTCAAATGTGCATAGAGATTGGGCTACCATAATGCATTTTAATCTTCAGTTTTATTTGTTTTGGTTCATTGTAATTTTCCCTTAGTTTTCATTTGGAGGATATCTCATATTCCTCTTTCTAACTATCATTTTATTGAATTTTTTTAGTAAAGAAAACTCATAGAAGTTTTCAATAGCTTGTTGAAAATGGAGAAAGATAATTTCATTTTATGCAACCAAAAAAGGGTTCAAGCTCCTGCCTCCTTAAGATTTTGAGCTGTGTGCTTCCACTGTCCATATTATAAGTGTTCTAGGCCTTATATCAGCCTGGCATAGACCAACATAAGTATGTCGGGATAAGCATGCATCATTTAAAGGACTTTACTCACATTGAGGTATAGGTCGACTTCGGTTTGATATGTAACATTGATACCACCATACATATCCTAGACTTGCAATGCGATTTGCATGACCATAACTATTTGTCATGTCAGCCACATTCGTCCATAACTACCTAATCGTTTTTCTGCCAAATACTGACTATTTAAGGCACAATCAATGCCCTAGAATGCATTTAACCCTTATTTTCTCACTCTTTTTCCCTCTTACTAACTTGAACATCAGAGTCCTTGCAGGTGATGACAACCAGAGTTTTTCTTTCGTTGTCGACACCATTATGCTATTACCTGATCAATCGCAATTGTTGAATCATCCTTGCGATTTCACCATCAAACATTGGCACAGTATCTAGGAATTGACTTCTGGATTCCTTTCTTTCCTTGATCGCTTTCTCAATCTTTTGATCTCCTCGATCCTTTGATTCTTATTCAAAATAGTGGAAATTAGAAATCACAAGACCTCAATGGCGTAGTTCTCTTCTGTGATTTTGCCTTCTCAATCTGTGCCACAAAATGCACCTTACAATGGCAAAGAAGCATTGATCATGTTGTCCATTTTGGTGGCACCTCAACCCTATCCGCAACCAACTCCACATCCTATCCTGGCATCGGACATTGTTGCGGCTTTTGCTGCGAAACTCGTTTTGCTCCTCTAATAGCAGAAGGTCGTGTTGGATGAGTAACATTGTCTAATAGCTGAGCTTAAGACAACGTGGCCAAAAGCACCATCACAACGCTCACCATGGGAGTCCTAACCATCACTCCCAATTTGAAGTGCCTGTCTCGCAACTAGATCGCCCTCTACACTCCTTGGGCTCCAACCACTGTCTGAGATGTTGCTGTTTTATCGCCATCTTATTAATCTTTGTCCGTCATTCCCAAGGTTGATATCGTTGTGGAACATCTTGATGATGAGGTAATCCTATTCAACTTATCGTTTTTTGAACTAGTTCTGAGTTTCCAAGTCCCTAAACAGCTATAATAGCTTCTAACCATGGACTTATTTGATGGGACTACTAATTCGAATGATCATTTGAATGCTTTCGAGTTGGTGCTTGCTTACAAGGAAGCCACTAGGCCATTGATGTGCAGAGCGTTCCCACTATGTTTGAAGCAAATCAAGTTGAAATGGTTTTAGTCTTTCCTTCCTTGTTTTGTTGATGTTTCGGGGGATCTGAGGGAGATGTTTTGCACCGCCTTTGCCAATAGCAAGGCCAGATCGAAGAAGAAGCCAACTTGAAGAGGATCTAAAAAAGGGCAGGCAAACCTTTTCGGGGGTACATAACCTGGTTTAACCAGAAGGCCAGAGCAGTTGAGGGGCTCCTTCCCGATGTTATGTTGATGTTAGCCAAAAATGGTGTCCAGAAGGGCTCGTTCATCCATATTTCCATTTCCAAGACTTCCCCGACATCTATTGAGGAGTTCTTGAAGAAAGATAAGAAGTATAAAAACTACAAGAACGCTATTGAGAGTAGTGGGCAGAAGAAAAGGGGACAAGAGTGGGATTGGTCGTCTCAACCTAAGGGGAAAGCGCTGGGATATGACAAGTACACACCGTTCAACTCTTTTAGGGGTCGTATCTTGAATGAAGTGATGGATGTTGAATTCAAGTGAGCTAGAATATAAATATCAAGCAAGCTGGAATATAAATACCCTAGGTTGTTGAAGTAGAGGCCTTAAATTAACAAGATAGTATTGGAGGTTTCATAGAAGCCCAAGGCATGACACTGAGTAGTGTGTGAAGCTCAAAGATGCAATTGAGGGCTTGATTTGTTGTGGCTAGTTAGGCATGTTTGTGAAGAAAGACGAAGATTGTCGTTAGGATGAAGAAGGCCAAAGCTGAGATAATGGCCCTCGTCGAGATAGGTCATAAAGCCTTTAGAGACTAATGGACCCTGTTTAATCACTTTGTCAATCTCCACTATGACGAAGCCTTTCCCGACATGGCACGCCAACTTGAAAGGCCTTCACTCCAAAAGTGCAAGCTATCAAAAGCCATTCTTTGCAGCCATCCTGCAGGCGTTCACTTGATCGATCGAGAGACTCTCCCTGTCATACCTATGATCTTACCTACATCATTGTTGGAGCTCGAGCAACTCTAGGAAGCAGTACGTTAGATAAGTTATGTTAGCAACTTCCTTGTATCGCCATTTGAAAATGCCCAAGAAGAAAGGTTTGTTGATCTGTTTTGATGATTTAGACTATGAAGGGATTGTTCTAGATGATGATGATCCCCTTCTTGTCTTTGCCTTCATGGCGAACAAGGAGGTTAAGTGCTTATTAATTGATAATGGGAGCTCAACTGACATCATGTACTACTAGCTTTTCCAAAAGCTTGGTATCCCTTATTTAGACCTGAACCCAAACGATGAGGACTTGATAGGGTTTGCTAGCCATTATGTCACCCCACTAGAGTATGTGAAACTGCTAGTCACTTTCAGTAAACCACCTCTTACTAAGGCGGGGACCACTTGCTTCTTGGTGGTGAAGAATGAGTCGACATACAACGCCATTATAGGTCGTTCCATGCTGAATGCTCTAAGTGTTGTGCTTCATCTGTGCACCTAGCAATGAGGTTTCATAGTGATGGTATGCAAGTGATCATGGTCTGTGGAGATCAGAAAAGGGCTAGAGAATGTTAAAGGGAGTCTTTGAAGATCACTGTAGCGCCCTCAGCTAATGCCACACCCATTTCTTGTCCCCTTAGTGCATCTCAAGTCATGCTCACCAACTTAAATAAAAGGTCAAATGATATGAAGGACTTGGCCACCTGACCTCAGCCAAAAAGAGAATTTTTTCCCTGCAAATTGGTGACGACCCTTCTTAAGTCCTGAAGATAAGGGCGAATATCTCATAATAGGTGAATAAGGATTTGTAACACCAACATATTTGCATGGACTCCCTTTAACATGCCAGGGATTAACCTGAATTTCTTTTGGCACTGCCTTGTAGTAGATCTTGCTCCTAAGCTGATTTACCAAAAACGACAAAAGATGGGTCTGAAGTGATTAGAAGAGATTTAAAAGCATGTCTCTGATCTCTTGAAGGCTGATTTCATCCGGGAGATCAAGTATACCACTTGGTTCGCCAACTTTGTCATAGTGAAAAAGCAATCGAGGAAATGGAGGATGTGTGTGAAACTACATTGACCTCAATAAACATTGTTCCAAGGACTCGTATCCTCTACCAAGTATCAACTCGACTTGTGGATGGCTCCTTTGATTTTTAATTATTGTCATTCATGGAAGCATACTTGAGGTATACTTAGATCTCGATGTACCCTGGGGATGAGGAGAAGACTTCCTTCGTGACGGAGAATGCAAACTATTGTTACAAGGCCATGTCCTTTGGCTTGAAGAGTGTTGGAGCCACTTATCAGAAGATGATGAATAAGGTGTTTGAAGGCCAAATTGGGTGGAATTTAGAGGTATGTTGATGATATGATTGTTAAGAGCAAGGTGACAGAAGCGTACTTGCAGGATTTGACGGAGGTTTTCTTATAGTTGAGGAAGTACAACATATGGCTAAACCCGACCAAGTGTACCTTTGTGGTTAAAGCTGACAAATTTTTAGGGAACATGCTGACAGAGAGAGGCATAAAAGTTAATCCCGACATGTGCAAGGCTTTTATGGATATAAGGAGTTTGTAGAACCTCAGGAGATTCAGCAATTGAACAGGGTGACAAGTTTTGGGGATACATGCTAATAGAAAGGGCCATAAAAGTCAATCATGACAAGTGCGAGGCTATTTTGGATATGAGAAGTTTGCAGAACTTCCACTAGCTAAAGCAAGCTTTATCTTCCCCTTCGGTCCTCACCAGGCCGGAGTCGAGAGGAAAGCTTTTGTATTTGTACTTTGTTGTTGTAGAAGAAGTCGTAAGCACAACATTGGTTTAGGAAATTACTGAGGGGTAGAAATCGGTATACTTCAAAAGTTGGGCCTTATAGGGACTAGAACTATGATACTCAAAGACAAAAAGATTGTTCACGCCCTAATCATCTTAGTGTGGCCTTTAAGTTCGTATTTTTAGTCCCACCAAGTGGTGGTGAGAACTAATAAGCCCATTTGCTAAATTTTGCACCATTCGGACTTAGTAGGGAGGATGGTGGCATGGGCGATTGAATTATTAGTGCATGGTATTGCATATGAGTCTCGACAAGATTTGAAGGCACAGGTACTCGTCGACTTCATCGCTGAGTTGACACCGAGCACCTTAGATGACAACTTTGTATGGATCCTCTATGTGGATAGGTTATCTAATGAAACAATTAACACAATAGGGATCTTGTTGGAGTTTGTCGATGAGGTGATTGTGGAGCAGGCTTTAATATTCACCTTTTCAACCTCCATCAACCAGGTTGAGTACGAGGCCTGCATCCCCGGGTTGAAGATGGCTGCTGAGTTAAGAGCGAAGTCAATGCGAGTTTGTAAGACTCAGTTGGTCATATCCTAGATTAATGGATCCTATCAAACAAAAGAGACACTATCGCAGAAGTATTTGGCCAAGGTGAAATTTATGGTAAATGGTTTCAACCATGTCAAATTTCGACATATTCCACAGGAGTGCAATGTGAGGGCCGACATCTTGTCAAAGTTGGCCAACATAAAATATTTGGGGAAAAATAGATCCATCATCCAGCTGACCCTTGCAAAGCCCAATTTCATCATGGTGATATATATGGAGTCGACATGAATGACCACGATCATAGAATACCTGAGACATAGAACAACCACTTTGAACATGAAGGAAGCTAGGCGACTGGAGCAATCAGCAACGCACTTCTACATGATCGACGATGTGCTTTATCATAGAGGCTTTTTACAGCCACTTTTGAAGTGCTTAAGGCCAGCAGTGGCTATATACACTTTGACCAAGGTGCATGAAGGAAGTTGTTGGAAGCATCTCGGGGAAAAGCTTTGGCAAAAAAAGGTCATACGTGCTGGCTATTATTGGTCGACTTTGGAAGTCGACGCAGTTGAGTATGTGAAGAAATGCGCTCGGTGTTAATGTGCTAACTTACATATTGCCCCAAAGACCCTAAACACCATCACCTCCTCGGCCATTTGTTGGTGGGGAGTAGACATTCTCAGGTCGTTTTCCCAGGTTCCTGAGCAAGTAAAGTACTTGGTGGTGGCGGTTGACTATTTAACCAAGCGAATTGAGGCGAAACCATTTGCGAAGATCATCGAGAAGAATGTCAAGAACTTTTTTTATTAGCAGGTCATATTCCATTTCAGGGTTCTTGACACCATAATGACAGATAACGACACCTAGTTCACTAATTGTCGATCCTAAGAGTTGTTGTCGCCTTGAAGATAAAACAACACTTCACCTTAGTAGAGCATCTCAGACCAACGAGCAGGCAGAAACCACCAATTGGATTGAGCAGCTTTCCCATGTGCTTTAGGCTAACTGCACTACTCCCCACTCTATGATGGGAGAATCTTTGTTCTGGCTTGTTTTCGGGATGGAAGCCATCATGCTTGTTGAGACAGGAGAACCTGACATGGTGCATTGCCAACCTTGATTTGAATTCCAATGATGCATCCATCAGGGAAGAGTTGGCTCTGGCAGTGGAGGACATCACCGCCATCAAAGAAGCTGCCCTCAAGCAGCAGATCACAGTTTGAAACAATTCGAGAGTTGTACCCGACAACTTTGAGGTGGGCGATCTCGTCCTCTGTCGTGCAAACCTCAAAGAAGAAAATGTGTCAGACAAAAAGCTTGCAAATAATTGGGAAAGCTCATGTTACGTTATTTGAAAAACTTGTATTGGTGTCTATCAATTGAAGATGCTTCCAAGAACAGCCTATCTCATGGACTTGGAACATATTGAATCTTAGGAGATATTTCAGTTGCCTAATGTAATGTGTTCTCCCAATTATTTTTGCCATAAATGAGTTTTCTTATGCAATTTAAATTGTCTATGAAGATTTTATAGTATTTCAACTCAGTACAATTGACTTAAGTCCAACGCCAAGTCGGTCAAAAGACTCGACAATGCCTTCTGAACAGCAAATTTCGATCGCTCGCCTCATAAGCATAGCTTAAAGTCAGGATTCAAGAACTAAACTTGATCTAGAGTGTTTTCAAAAGCCTCACTGGTGGACATGAGGAGATTTTGGTGGGTTCACTCAAAGTTCGTAATAGTCTACTTGAGATTCTCTGTTGTTGAATTTAGCTTGTCATGTTGCTCCCTGTAAATGTAATCCAATTCATCATATTTTTTCTTCAAGGTCTCCACCTTGGCCTTCTCATCTTTAAGTTGTTTGCTGAGTTCTTTCTCCTTTTACACCCACTCTACTTTCTCCTTCATGTAGGGCTAGATCTTTGACCACTTTCACCACTACCACCTCAGCCTGGGTCAATGAAGCGTTTTTTTTAGCAAACAGCTTGGTGGGATCTCGATCACTGGCTTTTTGCCATAGCTTTAAGTAGTCCCTGACCTTCAGTAAGATCCCTCGAAACCAAGCTGGCAAGCCTCTACACGCCCTTAATAGGGTTATGTAGTCAAGTGCGTCGGCCAAGTTCTTGTAAAAGTCGCCTTCGATGGCATACCAATCCCCAACATTTAGCATGACATCCCGCATGGCAAAGGCAGCCTCAGGATCCCCTTAAATAAGTCTTGGGATATATTCTCCTCAATCTGTAGGGTTGGGATAGTAGTCAATGAGTTGGCATGATTAGTCTTCAACTTCTTCGGTGACGGATCCTTTATCGAGCTCACATCTCATGGTAAAAAAGAAAAGTGGCATACACATATTGTTAGGAAAAGTCTTGGGAGTTGCTCCAAAGAATGATGTCAACCAGATGTTACAGTCAACCTTGTCAAGGATAACGAAGAGTTGATTGCTGGCCTGAATCTCGTCAGGGCTCAACTTCTCTTCGAGAACCCAGTAAGCCTTGATGGGATCCCTATACTGGTCGTAGCACTAATATAAGGGGAACCGAGTGCAATCACTTCTTTCTCGTCATCAGCCACACCTTACATCTTATTCGACAGTAGGATACAAATAAAGGTAATCTGCCTTGAAGTCTTTGTAAGAATCTTTGAACACCTCAAAGAACTTGCAATCCTTAATAGCCCAGAAAGACAAGGTCAATTTCTTTCCCTTAAATGTATATTGTAGGGGACAAAAAGATAGCTGAACAATGAATATGCACACCACCTTCTCTCACCTGCATAGCCTTTCGAAGGCTAGTATGAAGCCTTACTTGTTGGGATGGATTTGCAAAGGGCAAACCTGATAATACTTGAGGATGCTAATTTAGAAGTCAATAAAAGGAAGTCAAACTCCTAAATTCTCGAAAACTATCTAGAACATTAGATGGAAGTCGGCATAAGGAGTCCAACATCCTTCATGTTTAGAAGTAAAACCCTCGACTTCCCAGATCTCTAGCACTAACCAAAGGTCGGTCAACTTCTTCCTCTTACGACCTTGGGAGCAAATCTTGCCATCAAGGCCAGGTGCCCCCATAATCCATACATCGTCTCCCCCATCTCTGGTGAGCTAGAAGGTATCTCGTTGCACATCAATGGCGACACTGTCACATGTAGATCTTGTCTTGCACACATCATCATTAATCCACTCTAACCCCTCCTGTTTGGTGGGAATTGAAGCAATTATGGGGACTTCACCACCTTCTTAATGTTCTTTCCCATGTCCCTATCAAGGGACGCCACAACTCAATATATTTACATGAAACCTCGCATTACATCCAGGATTTCTTTATGGTCAAGATCCAAGCCAATTCTTTGAAGCCAATCCCTTGTGAGTATATACGAGTCCTTCGACACTTCTTGCTTGAATGATTGCGGTTTGTCATGAAGCATAGACCCACCATGTTTAAAATAGTATGTTAGAGAGTGTGTTGATAGCATTTCTCTTTTCTTGAATGAGGACTCTATCCTTGTATTCATTGGAAATTCTAGATTGCATCAACATGAAAGTTGACAACAAGCCATGGTTTGGTTGCGAATTCAAGTTGCTTAGGCTATCTACTCTACTAGTCGATGGTCCAAATTATTTGTATATTTTGTATGAATTTAGTATCTAACTTCCACAACATGTTTTATTTCAGTGGAAGTATTTTGACATATAATACCTTCATCTTTGGTGTGACAGTGTTTTCAATATGGTGCAGGGGAGGTTGAATAGATCTCTAATGGTGTGTCAAGATACGTATGAGGTAGCTAAGCTCCAAATGTCTAGGGAATGATTTGGTTTCCTGTGCTAACCAGTCAATCCAAGAAAGCATCAATATGCTGCCACGTTTAGCCAACAAGTTGAAAGCGTCCTTTGGAATTAGTGATAAATATGTGCTATATATTGCAGAGAAAAATTGTTTTAAGATAAGTTTCAAGACTCAATTGTTAGAGGTAACATTATCACTAGTATAAGTAGGGTATTTATAGACCAATTCGATCCAATGTTCAAAACAAAAAATAAACCAAACAAACTGAAAATTTAACAAACTAAAAGTTAAAATAATTTATTTTTTATTAGATTGAATTGAATTTTAGATTGAATTTTAAAAATCAATTCAACCTAAACTTATATGTATATTTATAATTTTATTTAGGTGTTTGCATTTCAATCATACTTATGTAATTATGCATTTATGAAATTACAATACTTATTTTTTTCATAAATTTATTTTCAAAATTACATCTTATTATTTTAATGTATTTGTAAGTTTATTAGTTTAGAATTTATTTGAAGTCATTCTTGTATTTTTCTATTTTCTATTTAAAAAACAGGTTTTAATAAAATCAGATTTATTTATTACCTTCTAACCAAACGAATAATTTAGAAACAAAGATATAAAATCCAAATTACGTATTTTGAATTGGTTTTAATCAAATTTCATCTGATTAGATTATATTTAATATTATCTTTAAATTTATTCAACTTAAATCACAGTATAAGTTATAATTGGATTAGATAAATTTTTTACTTAAACATAAACACCCTAATTATGTCCAAAAAAAAAAGTCTCGCTCAAATCAAAATAACTACAGAAGTTATATACATAAGAGGCTATAAATTTTAGTGCAAAATATTCCATCCGGTTCTTTTTATAAGATGAAATTAACTAATTCACTAAGATTAAATAAATTAGTTAATTTAGTTAGTAACATTAAATTTTTTCATATATATATATATATATATTTATCAACTTTAATTCTTTTAAACTCTTTCATCATTAATATATTTATTACTCTAATTTTTATTGGCTATACATGTGAAGAGACAAAATAAGGTTTTCAAAATACTTTGTATACAAGCAAAGTTAAACTTTCAAAGAACTTAAGACATTAATGTATTTCACTTACTCTTTATTGAACTTAGAGAAATGACTCACAATTAAAGGTATTTTTGTGAAAAAATAATTAACACATGATAAAATTTAGATTGGTTGTTATATTCAAGCTTAAGTATGGTTGATTAATTTGTTTAATGACCTACTTTATATTCAAGCATTAAATAAGTTAATGGACATCTTCTTAAATAAGTTAATAGGCTTATGAACTAATAATGAGCCTATCATTGAAAACATCAATAGATTTATGAGCTAATGTGTCTATAACTAAACAAACTAATCTACTTGCAAGTTAATGAACAGTATCACACTAAAAATACTTACAACCACAAAAGTATATTGTATTTTTTATATATTAAACTAGCTCAAGTCAGAAACATAATGATTCATTTGTTAAAATAATAATATAATATAATATTATATATTAAATATTAATTTTTATTAAACATATTATTATTTATGAATATGTCGACCTCTCAAGCTTAATGAGCCTTCTTAAAAGTTTACTACTGATATACTTAACTAAAAGAAAAATCTAATAAGTTTAGGTGTGGCCTTTTGCTAAATAGGCTAGGCCAAGTTAGGCCTTAAATGAGTTTGGTCATAAGCTTACGAGGGACACAGTCTCACATATCTTCACTCCTAGTTCTAAGCTAAAAATAGTGTATTTTATCAATTTTTTTAAGAATTTTGTTTTGGCATAAATCCTTGGTATCCTTCACGAGAGGCAATTTTGTTCGAACTGAGTAGGACCTACTATAGGTGGTACAATTTTTCCTCTAAATATTTAAAGTAGCTACATACCTAAAGCTTGGATTTGAGACCACTAGTTAAGTTGAAGCAACCCATGTCAATTGATCTACGCACTCGGTAATAGAAATTTTTTTATTTAGTGCATTAGAAATACTAATTAAAAATATTTAATCTAGATTTAATAGGCACACACTATCAGTATAAGAGTTTTTACGTTGTCGATCGATAAGAAATTATCTTTGGTATAACTTTTTAAATGATTATTATAAAAGTAAACAAACTATATATGATAATTTGTGATTGTATATCAGCTTAAAGGAGTGTAAAAGGCCTTTACATTATCAATATTGTTTATTATTTCATATATTATATTAAATGCTTTTAATTATTTAAAAATAAAACATGTTTACATTTTTAATACAATAAATGTATTTTTTTATTAAACACTTTCTTATTTTTCTTATAACTTTAATTAGGAATCTTCTTTATTGAAAAAAAAAATATCCTTGAAAGGTTTAAACTTCGGATAAACTTGGATGGAAATTTTTAGATGTTTTTGGGGTTCCTTTCCGAACAGAATTAATGTATCACCTTGGTAATTCATGTAATAAAAGTTTGCATTAAATATCAACATAGATTATGAAATGAAACTTCAATATTAGAGAATAATACAAAAAGCATTTAAGGGACTGCATCTAAATTTAGCCATTAAACTTTAAACACTAAAACCCTTTCGAACGATATCCTAGAGGAGAATAAAGAGGATGTGGCAGAGTTTCAATAACATTGATAAATTGAGTTTTCAAAAGAGAATTTGATAACTTACATTTGCAACAACCCTATACACATTTGTAAGTGACTACAATCATGTTTAGTTTCATTCTTCTATTTTCTTTTTCATTTGTTTATGGAAAAATGGGTTATATTTTCTTTTGGAAAAAACATATGTTTTTAGTCTCTGTATTTTCAGTCAAACGTGGTCAAGGTCCCTGTATTTTTATATCAATGAATTTGGTCCTCAAACTTTAAAAAATATGCTGATTTAGTCTCTCCTCTCTAAGAATTCATCATGATTTTTAAATTTATAAGGGACTAAATTCACATGTTTTTTAAAGTTTAAGGACCAAATTCATCAATATGAAAATACAGGAATCTTGACCATATTTGACTGAAAGTATGGGGGTTTAAAAACACATTTTTTCCTTTTATTTTCATTGGTTGCAAGCTTTATCTTCTTCTTTTTTTGAGAGAGAGAGACATTAGTGGCATCAATGCCATGACCTTTTAGTCTAGACTCCTTGATTTCTAGTTCGCACTTAATTTTGTTTTGACTTAATTATGTTTTAAATCCTTGCAAATATGACTCTGACAAATTTTAGCCATTGCAAAATTCTTTTTGTTATTTTTAGATTCCTAACATTTTCTTAGTGTACTTTTTTAGTCCTTACCATTAACTCTAGTTAATTTAGTGTGGACATAGCAAACAAAATAAAGAATATTAATTAAGATAATTAAGATAATGAAGAATATTTTAAATTAAGATTATTAGATTATTTTAGGTGCATAATTCAATTAAATGGTATATTCATTATTTTATATAAATAAGATAATTATATATATATATATATATATATATTATAATTTATTTTTAATTTTTGATATATTATGAACAATTATTTTGATTGCTTTTAATATTATTCTTACTTTTCAATTCAATAATTTACTTTTGACATTATAATATTTTAAAAAAAATTATAATTTACTTAAACACTTATAATTTATTTTTAATATATTTCTTTTGTTTTTGGAGACAAACATGACTGCTTGTGATATATTAAAAAAATCATTTATATTACAATCAGTCAAAATTAATGAATTGAAATGTAAAAATAACATCAAAAATAATATATTAAAAGTAAATTATAAGCATCTAATCAAATTATAATTCTTTTAAAAAAAGTACAGTGTTAAAAATAAATTGGTGAATTGAAAAGTAAGAACAATATTCAAAGCAATAAAAATTATTGTTCATAATATATTAAAAACTAAAAATAAATTATATAAGTAAATTATATGTAAATACCTTATTTATATAAAATAAAAAATACATTACTTAATTGAATTACGTATCCAAAAACAATCTAATTAAATTAATTTAAAATATTGTTCATTACCTTAATTATCTTAATTAATATTTTTTATTTTGTTAGCACTAAATTAACTAGAATTAATGGTAAAAACTAAAAAAGAACACTAAAAAATGTCAAGAATCTATAAATAACAAAAAAATTTATAAGGATTAAAACCAGATAGAGTCATATTTGTAGGAATTTAAAACATATTTAAGCCTTTTGTTTTTATTTTTTTATAATTATTATGGAAAATAAGATTTTAAAACCCAAATATTTTTGACATTTTTTAGAGTTTAAGAAACATACACTTTTGGTCTAAGTTTTTATATCGGCAACTAATTAGAAATCATCTTTCCTTTGACTTTTAATTTAGTTATTATAAAAGTCAACAAAGTTATCATACATCAAATTTTGTGATGTAAAAGATATTTACATTGCTAATACATATATTATTTTTTCTCTTTTTTAAAATATTTAAAATATTTTTGCTTTATAAACAAAAACGATGGTATTTTAATTGCAAAATCCTTGCTTCTTTCTTATTTCTATTAAATCCCTTATCTTTTTTCTTATTGAATCCTAGTTCTATGAAATCATCATAATGGAAACACAAGATTCCTTCTTGTTGTGGCTGTTTAAGCATTCTGAAATTGGACCAATTATGGATCATGAGAAGAAGACATGTGAAAGCATTCCTAGCAAGCCTTCAATGAACATCAAGAAGAAAACTTTTGAGAAGAGGCATTCTGCTATTGAGAGAAAAAAAAATAAAGGATGATCAAAAGTTACTTTTTGTTGGTTTGAACTTGCTACAAAGAACAATGATGAAATCATGGACCATTTTTTGAGCTTTGAGGAGTGGCTTAATGAGGAGGTTTTCTTAAGGGTGTTACAAAAAAACTAATGGAACCGAACTGAATTAAAAAATCGAACTATTTTTAATAAAATTCAAACTCAATTATTTTTTAGTTCAATTTTAAAAAATTGAACTGCTAAAAGAGTAGTTTGAGGCATTGTCGAACTATTACTTATGAGAGTTGGAAAAAAAAACACAAGACAAACTCTTAGTCTTAGTTCGCTTGCACTTCACTCTTCTTTAGTTAGAGACAATTCTTTGTGAACCCTAAATCCCTATATCGATTCCTCCTCTTTAGTTTAGTATTCATCACTTTGCGAACCCTAAATCCCCAAATCAACACTAATTCCTTCAAGTGAGATTTTAATGATGCTTTTTTATTGCTTCGTGTCATTGTCGTTGCATGAGCTTGTATGATTTACTATGTTCTTACTTCTTCATTTGGTGTGGTATTAGCAACGTTGAACACTTGCTTTTGGTTGTTGTTTCTTTGGTTCTTCCAATCCGTAATTGTCCAACCAAGTATATGCTTGACTTTTTTCTTTCTTTGGACAATTGTAAATTCATGTTTTGAAAAATGTTTTTTGTTTGCAATCTTGTTGGTTTGGTTACACTTTTTCTTTTATGAGTTGCAATCCAGGATTGAAGGTTCTCTTTACATCTCCTTTAGCCTTTTCTGCTAGCCCAAAATCCAAAGTGACAAGTCCTCCATCACTCACTAAATTTTCGATCTCATTAATTTCAATTATTTAGGTATGACATTATTTCATCCTCCTATCGTGGGCATGTGCGTGTATTTGTTGTTGTCTTTTAACATACCCTGATTCTTATGCTTTTGAAATATGCAAGCAAGGCTTGATTCTTAATGTAATTTTTATTCCTTTTGAAGTTATCCATTATGTTTTTGGAATAATATAATTTACAGTAGTTACTCACAAATATATTTGTTTTAAAACATCTGGTGTTAAGTATATAAAATACAATCGCCTGTATCATAAAACATGTATTAAATACATTTTACTCTTCATTGCATGCTTTATGATTTTTGTAGAGCTTAATTATGAACCTACGTAGTAATTCCTCACTCATTGTCTCTCCTTTTTCTTTTTTGCCAGACAAGAAATAATGTCTGGATATTGATCTCTAGCTCATTGACCATGTTCAACAACCGATATGTAAGGCTCACTTGATTTGGGTTTTGTGGTATTTACTAATATGTAAGCTATGAAACTCATTTTTTCCATAAGCTTAAAATTTTCATATTGTGATACTACTCAAAGTTTATGTAGGGTTGAAATTGTTGTTTTCCTCTCTGTGTTATGTTCTTACTTATATTATGTGGGGTTGAAATTTATTTCCCCTACCTGCTCATATAACTAGAATTGTGGAAAAGCATGTGAAACTTTGGTGAAAAACTTAAGTAACATAATTGTGAAAAAGTTTCGTATTGAATGTGAAAATAATGATTATTTCAATAGTAGAATGTGTCATTAGGAGATAAATCTACTCTTGGTCATATTTGGTCGTGTTTTAAATTATGGTCTTATTTGGTTCTATTATGATTGTAGGTAGGAATGTCAACAGAATGGGACGAGTACGAGTAATAGTCCTCCTAGGCCCGCCCGTATTTATACAGGTACCCGTTAAGTTGGTATCCATTAATTTTATGTATATTCACAAGTATGCATGGGTATTCGTGCATATTTGTTAAATTATAAGATTTTAAACAAAAAGTAAAAAATAAAATAAAAATAAAAAATAAATATTTTTGAAACATATATTTATATTAAAAAATAATTTTGTAACATATATTTTACTAAAAATAAATAATTTTGAAATATATATTTATACTAAAAATAAATTAAATTAATTTATTTTATATATAATTAAGGGAATTTAAATAATTCTAAAGTGTGGGTACCTGCGAGTATAGGTACCTTACTACCCATCCCTATCCCGTTAATAAATGGGTATCCATAGCAAATTTTACCCCGTGAATACAAGTTTTTTTGTCATCTCTAATTGCAAGTCAATTTGAAATCAAGGGTTCTAACAAAAGTTGTTTGTGCAAAGCAACTTGAATTAAAAAAAAAAAAAACGATCTTTGCTGAATCTCCAGAAACAAGGATATATCAGTATCAACTTTTTGGGGAGGTCTTTTAATTATGGAAAATGAGGGGTTTTAAATTTTAATTTTTGGCATTTACTTGTTGTGTAGTTTCATCCCTATTTTTAATTTATTATTAATGATAAACATACATAAATATGCAATGATATAAATATACAATACCTCAAACAACCAAAGAATTTTCTTACAGCATCGGCTTTACCCTATGCCATAACTAAAAACATGTTTATTTTTTCTTTATCAGATGGACTCTACATTGCCAGGGACTATAGAACACTAAATCTCTACCACACTAGTTGCTTCTAGAATTGATGCTACATTGGTAAAGGTTGGTAAGATGTGTGGGGCCATTTTTCTAAATAGAAGTGTAATTCTAAAAAGAAGGCTAAATGTAATTATTGTGGAGAATTGATTAAATATAAGGTTAGGACAAGTGCCATGAGGACTCATTTGAAGAGTCAAAGAAAATCCTAATAAAGAAAATAAAAGGCCAAAAATCTCGTCAACTATAAAAAAGGTTGGTGTTGGCCCTTTGCCTACTATTTCTAAATTTGACCAAATGAAGTTAGTAAAGATATTTGTGAAGTCTCGGCCTTCTTTTCGATTTGTGGAGAATGACGACTTTTGCGACTTTGTATGGTCCTTACAACCACGATTTGATGTCCTGTCATACACTACATTAAGGCATGATATTTAGGCACAATGACAAGGAAAAGGGAAAGTTGAAAATTTATCTATTGAAGCATTGTGGGTGGGTTTGTTTGACTACAAACACATGGACTTTGATCCAAAATTTAAATTACATGGGTTTGATGACACACTTTATTAATAATGAGTGGAAGCTTTATAAGAAAATTCTGATTTTTTTCTTAAATAATGGGACATTCAGGAGAGCTTATTGCTAAAAAAATAGAGGCTTGTTTGAATAATTAGGAAGTGAAGTGAGTCTTTAGTATCACTGTGGATAATACTTCATTGAATGATGTTGGGATTCAATACTTTAAAAAGAGAATGATATCATGGAGTTGCCTGGTCCTGAAGGGAGAGTATGTTCATATGAGTTTGATTGTGAATAATGGGTTAAAAGAGATTAATAATTCAATTGAGAATTCGAAATGTAGTTAAATATGTGAAGTCCTCTCTTGCTAGATTGGCTAGGTTTAAGCCATGCATAGAGGATGAGGAAATTTCTTATAAAGGTTTTCTTTGCCTTAACATTGAAACTAGGTGGAATTCAACCTGCTTAATGTTAGAGGAGGCCTTGAAGTACAAAGATGCATTTGTCTTGTTAGATGTGCAAGACAAGAAATTTGGCGTTGAATTGGCCAAAGGCAACAATGGTGTGCCATTAGAAAAAGATAGGGACTATGCTAGGTAAGTTCTACCATTTTTAAAGATGTTCTATGATGCGTATTTTTGTTCTTACTCATTAGTTACGTGTATATGAATGAGGTGTTTAACATTGAAAAAAGATCTAACAATATTCTTAGAGTAATGATGTAAGCATAAAGTCAATGGTAATGAGAATGAATGGAAAATACGACAAATATTAGGAAAATCCTAATGGAGTTAATATCTTGTCATGGATTGATGTTGTGCTCGATTCTAGGAATAAGTTGTATTTTGTTGATTACTTCATTAGCTATATATTTGAATCTAATAAGGCTAGTCAACTAAAGTCAAAATTGTTGTCATCTTTAAAAGTATTTTATGAACAATACCAAGGTGTTAAGGGAGGGTTCACAAAGTAGCTAACAAGAATCACAGCTAGATGGTGAAGATGAAGATCTTCATGGCACATGTTTCTACCTAAGAACAACTTAGCATAGATTTGATTACATATCGGAGCTTGATAAATATTTGAGAGAAGATCTTGAACCTTACATCAAGTTAGTTGAGCTTGGTGTTTTACACTAGTTGAAACTCAACTCAACTAGATTTCCTGCCTTGCAATCATGGTTCAAGAGGTGTTAGCCATTCTTGTCTATGTTATAACATTGGAATGTGTATTCAGCAGAAGAAAAAGGTGATTAGTCCTTATCGTAGTTGCTTGACACCCAAAATAGTGGAAGCAATTGTTTGCACGCAAAATTAGTTGAAAGGAACGCCTTTTCTATTTTTTTTATGAGGATCTAGAAAAGCTCAATAAATTTAAGCTAGGTGAATTTGTATTAATGATCTACATATTTTGGTTTATATATTAAGTTTTCAAAAATGATGAATTTTTTTTTTTTTGCAGAGATAACCCCTCAAGATGAAGTGGCACCTTCAAGTGTTATTGATTTGGATGGTTAAAGATGTTCATTTTGCTTGTATTTGCTTCTTTTTTTTTTAGTTTAGCGAAGTATGTATTTTGTCAATTGAAGGATTTAGAATTTGTGTTCGTTGTCATAAAAGATTCAATTGGATATGACCTATTTGTTGCTATATTTACTGATTGTGCTTTCTAATTGCTAATGAAGTAGTTGTTTGCATTATATGAATATTCTGTTAGTTTGTTCTTATTAACAACTACATTATTACATATGCTCTTGTTGTTATAATCCAAACTTGCATTCTTCAATCAGGTACAAATATGAAAATAACATAGTTGTGGATGTTTTGTCATCTAATGGGAGTTATCCTCTATAATATCAACTTTATGGCAGTGAAAAGATTGGGGTTGATGTGCCTCCAAGAAGGAGTCAAAATTAGCTTCTTCTTAGACAAGTCTTTATTTATCCTTAAACAACATTTTGTTGCCATAAGAGGAGTTATCGAACTAGTGTTGTATCTTTGTTCTTAGAAAGCTCATATTCAACAATTTTTGGCTATTGAAGATGTACTAAACAAGGCTACAAGCAAGGTACATGTGTGAAAAACTTATGAAATATCTATATGGAGGCACTAATGTTTCTTTATGCTCAATTGGTATTCAAAGCACATCCCAAAATGTTGGAATTCTTAGGCAACTTAAGGTATTATTAACTACAATTACTCCAATTTATAAACAACCTAACTGCTTTACTTGTTGCTTTGTTTTGAAGCTGAATTGAAATTATAGTACTTATACTGTTATTGACTATTTGGAGGAATTGTAGTCATTATAGATCTTGTATGCCTAGAGTTTCTTCATCTTTTGGTTGGACTCACTTTATATATGCATGGCTTTGTATAATCAAATTTTATAATAAATTGAATTCTATACTAAGATTAGAATTAGTCATATTTATGTTGACTTTTACAAGAAACTTAGTTTAGAATATGACATTAAGGTTAGACATAGTTCCCATAAAGTTCAATTGTATGTTCAATTTGTTTGTTGTAGGAAAAATAAATGTAGAGAAGGATTTTTATTTCTTAACACTCTTGATATAAGACTAGAGTCCTTTATTATTATTAATGATAGTTTGGTAGCATAAAAGGCAATTAAAAATTGAAAAAAAAAACTAATTTTGATTTAGTTGAAAAATTGTTCGATTCAGTTCAAAACACTAAAATAGTTTAGTTCAAAGCACAATTTGGTTTGAAATTTTAGAATGCAGTTCACTAAACCAAAAAATAGTTTGGTTCGATTCACCTGAATCATTTTCCAATTCAATCTTGTTTGGTTCGAACAAACCATTTTTCCAGTTCTATTCAATTCTCACACCCCTTGTTGTTCCTTATATGGCTCTTGATATTCCTCCCTTGCCACACTACCCTCCTTTACCACCAAGATAGACTCTTAAACCCAACATATCAAGTTCTTTGGAGATTCTTCTCCATCTAAATAAATTTTTTAATAGGAAGCCCATCCCCTTTTCTGTATGTTCTTTTGGTTCATGACAAAAGGAAAGTAGGCACAAATCAAATTAGCCTTTTTATTGATCTCCGCATTATTTATCAAAGAAAATACTTTGTTTTTGTAGATCTATCTACATGAACAATGTAGATATGATAATATAATATCTTATTTATTCAATTTGAAAATCCGTAATTCTAATGCACATACATTTATCTGTATGCTCTTATGCTTGTATAAGGTTATGATATATATGATTGAATACTCAATGCTTTAATACTCATGGTTATTGTTTTTGATATCTTATATCAAAACTTTAATTATTTTGATGCACTGATTGGACTTAATCTGCACAATGATGCATACGCAACGATTTGTTAATGAACTTTGAATAGTGCACTAAATCATTTTGATACACCCTTTTGTATTGTCTTGAGTAAAATGAAATGCATCAAGTTAAGGTGGGTATTTGAAATTGTACTTAACTGTGATTTTATGCTTATTGGAAATTAAAAAACTTAGAATTCACTCAAAAGTTTGTTATTATAAAAAAGAGTACAATATTAGGTTCAGAATCTTATAGTTTTAATTAGGACAAACTCTCTGAACTAAATCAATGTTACTAACTTTTCTGTCTATATATGGTGAAAAAGAACATGATTTAAGAAGATTAAAGGATTGTAAATGCGAAATTAGTAAAAGTGCTCATTACACATTGCTAGATACATCAGACTTGATTAGAATGTCAACATGTATTGATTAGAAAGCCTAACAAAGTCGTCCTAAATAAAGAGCATCCATAGGAATATGTAAGTGATCAATTTATGGGAAGTGGAATACTAATGAAGCACACTCAAATCAATGACCTTAATATTCTATAATCTAAAAGAATTCTAGTTGCACATATAGTGCCAAAGGATATTAGTCAAGATTCTGCATGCATAAGGAGTCAAAAAGGCTCATTATGCGGTATTTAAGACCATTTTGAACAAACATGCATCTTACTGAGATTATGATCATATCACTTTGTTGCATTAAGAGAAAGAAGATGTGGAGGAAAATAACCTACACAAAAACTTGATTCATCATTCAAAAAGTCAATTGAGAAGTCGACCCACACAAGCATTAGAAAAATGCTTGACTCAAATCAAAAAGCTACTAGTCATGAATCCAAAAGCTCTTATCAACAATTAGAAAGCTATCAAACATAACTTTTTAAACATATTGGTGGTAGCTTAACATCCAACATCTCATTTGGATTTGCTAAGCTTAACATCCTAACCTATGGCATCTATAAGGAGCACAACCCTTTGAGCAAGATTTAACTTTAAGAATCATTAAAGAAATAAAGTTACATCCTTGCTAATAATTATAGCTTTTGGCCTAGTGGTAAGTGCTTGATCTAGCAATTGGTATTAGAGCAAGGTCATGAGTTTGAATCCCTAGGTGACACTGAAAGGGCTGGGGAGGGGGGGCAATTGTTGGCTAAACATCTAACATTTCCCTTGGATTTGATAGGCTTAACATCCTAAGCCATGACACCTATAATAAGCCTAACCCCCTTAAGCTAGAGCTACTTTGAGAATCATTAAGGGAATAAAGTTGCACCCTTGTTAAAGCTATAATTTTGGGTCTAGTGATAAGCACTTGATTCAACAATTGGATATCAAGTTTCTCATCATATAACAATTACAAGTGTTCTTAAACTACCAAGTCTAACACATTTGAAGAGCAAGTTTTAGAGCACTCGAAGATGGAAATCAATAAGGTGACATGTCTAAAAAGGTTCAAACTTAATGTTCACACACTCCAACAATTGGAAGTGTCAAAGTGAATTAACTCGATTTACCCAAATTGGCTCACCACAGATTGTTCAAAAATTGAGTCAACACAAACTCGGCTTACTTTTTTAGTGAACTAAAAAATATGCAATCCAACTCAAACTATTACAGGTTGGCGTGTTAGATGGGTAGGCTCACAAGTTAACTCATGAGTTAGCTTAACTAATTTTAAAATAAAATAAAAAAATAAAAAATGCAAAAGCATACAAGAAAAGTTTTAAAATTATAAAAAAACATAAATACAAAAAGTCCAACAAAATACTAATTCATAATAACAAACTCAAATAATAAGAAAATAAAATAAAAATATCAAACAAATTATAACAAAAAAGGAAAATCAATAAATTTTAAAAAAAATTAAAAAAAAAGTTTACACAAGTTGGCCTAGCTCATAATTAAAATATATATTATGGGTGCGTTTGATACATATTAAGGTATAACACAAGGAGAACATCACATGACAAATGCTTAAATTACAGGATAATTTTTTATAATGTGCAGTTGCTTGGTGAATAATGGACATCACAAACAAATTAATGTGAACTTTATTGTAATACCCTCTTTAATATTATAAATTATTTTAATACAATTCATATTAATTATCTTAATATGATGACAATAGTGGTAGCGGCAACGACGATAGTAGTGGTGGTGACGATGATGGTGACAGCGGCAATGGTAACAACAAATGTGGTGGTGTCGATGCTGATAATGGGGTAGATGCAAGAGAAATAAAAATATTATAATTATTAAATAACAAATAAAATATATATTTTTGTCTTTTGAGTACTTTGTACTTGAGACAAAAAGTTGTCTCATGGTTTATTGAGTAACAAAAAGTAAGCTTTACCATTGAGCATGTAGATCAAGTGGCGGGAGTTGTTCTAACTTAACCGGTAGTCTTGAATTCAAATACTGAGTGTGTAGGTGTATTAAATATTTGGAGAGAGAGCTTTGTCGTCCATAGTAATCTCTCGAGCGTGATTACCTCCGATGGAGGATACCTGTGATCTTTACCAAAAATAGTGAACTTTTGTCTTGTCCATATTTCCTTTGTGCTATCCCACAATCTTTTATATGTATAACAAAACAAACGGACCATATATGTATAACACTTCCTCTTTTGTCTCTCAGTCATTATCGCAAGTAAAGAAAATTTTCAATGTTCAATTGTTAGAGGTAACATTATAACTAATATCGCAAAATGTAAAAGATAAACTAAACAAACTAAAAAGAAAAATATTTGAATTTTTTATTAAATTGGATCAAATTTTAGATTTAATTTTAAAAACCAATCTAATACAAATTAAACTTATATATATGTTTATAATTTTATTTATGTTGTTAATATCTCAATCATACTTATAGAATTATATATTTATCAAATTCTTATAAGTTTATTATTTTTAAATTAATTTGAAATTATTCTTGTGCCTGGTATTTTTTTATTATATATTGAAAAAATAAATTTTACTAAAATAGGATTATTTATTTTCTTCTAACCAAACAAACTATTTAGAAAAAAAAAGATATAAAAAACAAAACATCTAATCCAACTAAACCACTTTTAATCAAATTATATTTTATTAGATTTAACTAATATTTTAGTTTGTGCATTATATAAGGTAAATGTTTATTTTTATATATTAAAATTTATAATAAATAATTATTTTGAATATATAAATTATATTATAATTAAATAATTAAAATTGATAATAAATCAATATCTTTAAAAATATAAATTATATTTTGAATTTAGGTTATATAAGTAAAATGACTCTATAAATTTTGGTGCAAAATAACTATTCTATATTTAGATTAATAATATATTTTCTTACAAGATAAATTTTGATAATAATAATATGTCTTCCTTTGACGAGTTCTAAGTTAAAAAAATGCATTTTATTTTATTTTATTCTAAATCTTGTTATTTGGTGCATTATAGATACTGATTTAAAAAATTTAATATATTTTATTTTTATGTTTTTAATACAATATTTTTTTTTTAAAAACACTTTCTTCTTTTTACTACAACGCTCAACGCTGATTAGCATTCTTTATAAGAAAAAAAAATAATCCTGGAAGGGTTTAAACCCCTAAACCCTTCCAAAGGGTATCGCAGAGTTTCAATAGCGACGATAGATTGCGAGTTTTGTAAAAGAATTTGATAGCACGCATTTGCAACAACCCATACACGTTCTCAGGTGACTACCGTTGACTTCGGCATCATTCTTCTATTTTCTTTTTCAGGTGAGTTTTGTTTTTATTTTTATGGTTGCAAGCTTCATCTTCTTTTTTCACGAGAGAGACATTGTGTGCCTTTTAATGGCATCAACGCTATGGTCTCTGACGCTGGATTCTTTGATTTCTAGTTTTCCCTTCAGCTTTTGTTTTTATGTTTATTTTTATCATTATCATGCAAAATAAAAATTTCTAAATCCAATATTTGTGATGTTTTTTAGAAATATTTTCAAATGTTTTTACGTCACAAATGAATAAGATGGTATTTTTGTTGCGAAATTCTTGCCCCTTTCCTTTTATATTTATTTTATTTTATTTTTAAATCCTTTGTGTTATGTCTTACTGGAACCTTGTTCTTGCAATCTTGCTGGGTGGATTTTCTTTTTAATTACATATTGTCACAATCTTTTTATCATCAATCTTTGACATGCTTCTTTTTCCTTTTCAAATAAAATAGATCTTTCAAATAAATTTCTTTTAAAGTGTATTCTTGATGACTGTTCTTCATATGGTTAGTTGGTGGTTATTGGATTTTAACTGGAAGTGTAGCTTATTTGCATAGAAGATTTTTATTATAGTGCCATTGTTTTTCTCAGTGAAAGTGCTTTATCCTTTGGATGGTACCACTCATAGCTGCGTGTAAACATTTATGCTGACCGGGTGATTGAAAAGAGAAAAATACATAGAAGAAAAATAATAGGGGACATTTGAGAAAAATTGAGAATAGCAAAACTATATTTTTTAGGTCTCAGATATTGTTTCTTGCTTATTTGGATCTTCTTATTCCCGTTGGATATTGAAGTATGTCATGCAATTGCCTCAACTCCCTGATTTACCTTGTTTAAAACTATGGTATACGGCTTGACTCTACATTACATATTGTAAAGCGTACCTTTGGGAATTTTGGTTTGCTTATTATAAAATCAACTAGATAAAAGCCTATAGCATGCAACCATTTTAAGAAGCAAATCAAACCAGATCAAGTAGTTTTTTATTCTCAAAACTAAGGGTGCAGACCTCATTGTTGACAGTGAGTATCAGATGGATCACCTTGCCGCAGCTGAAGAGCAAATTGCTTCCCAGAGACTGAGGCAGAAACTCGAAGAAGTAAATGTGGCTGCTCAAACTAATCTTGCCCCTGTCCAAGACCATGTCAATTTTACTCTTCAGGTTCTTTCTGGTCCTTTTCTGGAACAAGTAATTCAGTGTTTTTCTTTTACTATTGGTGCCAGTACTTAATTTTTCCTCAGAAGATTGGATGGTTTTATGTCTTGATGACAGAAATTATATGAGAATTGGGACCAGAAAGTTGTAGCCCCTTTGGCAGTTTGGCTAGCTGATTTTTGTCTCTCATTATTTCTTCATTTATGGTTTTAGTTAAAATTATTGTACCGTGATATTCTTCTGGTCTTATAAGTCATAAATGCAAAATATTACATGACATGGATTTTATATTTCTAGGTATTAAAGGTTTTGACTTTCTGTACCGTTAAGTCCTGTATTTTCCTTTCCTCCACCAGTTTGATTTATTATACATCATATTAGTTTTGCATACAATGGGTATATGTGGTAATTTCTTTCCTTGATAAAGCAGACTTTCACTTCCATATGGTTGATTGTTTTATTGAATAATTGCAGAAAGCGTATTTTAAATGTGCATATGAGTGCTTTGATAGAAGCAGAAGGCAGCAAGAAATAAGCAATTGCGTTGAAAATTGCAGTATTCCTCTTGCTAATGTGCAACAGACATTTGATAATGAGATGGCAAGGTTTCAGGTAAGGCTACCACATAATTCTGTTATCATTCATAATATCGATCTCTCATTCTCTCTCCTAGTTTTATTATCTGTTATTACTTATTTAAATTTGTTAAGTGTGTATAAAATTATCAAGTCTTACGAATAAGGTTTTGCATTGTTGTTAGCTTTTTACATCTAACTAACATTTGATTCCATACGATATTGTTGGTCTTATAGTGGTGCAATAAAATTTTCCTTAAGCAAGCTTGAGTGATCCTTTCCTATCATAGATCACATCTAAGGGCTAAGGCACTTCTTTTCATCCATCCTACCTGAATCTCATGGTTTACTTGTCCCTCTTTTTCTCTGTCATTTCATATGGTGGACCCAAGATAGTTAAATGGTGTGACTTGTGATATGGTATGGTCTCAAATCATCAACTCTAAACTAGGATTGAATGATGTGCCTCCCATTAAACTTATATTCCATATACTTTTTCTTATCTCTACTTAAATAAAAGCCATGTGCCTCCAAAGCTTGTCTCTACATCTCTAATTTCTCATTTATTTCCTCTCTCATCCCTCCAACTATAACTATGTCATCTGCAAAAATCATGTGGCTTGGCGCCACTAAGCATATCCAATAGCAAGGCAAAAAGACGGGCTCAAAGTCAACCCTTGGTGCAGTCCTATAGTTATAGAAAAATCTGTTGTGACCTTACCTTGTGTTCTCACCCTATTCATAACCCTATTATAGTACATGTTCTTGATTTACTCGAATATATGCTGGTGTGTTTTTATCTTTTCATGTTTGTTCTTAGATTGAAATTAACATCATAAAATTGGTTGCTTGTTTGTTCTTACATTGTTAATCTGCTAGCTTATTGTGGAGTAGGCTGTTTGATGTTTATGTGGAGAATTGGGTTTTGTCATAACAGTTTAGAAACCTTTTAGACAATATAATTTAAAGGGTTTGGAAGACGGAGGTCAAGACTTTGGAATTAATGAGTTGTGCTATGTTTGATATTCTGTGGTGCATCTGGTTATAGGGGAATGCTGCGTTTTTCAAGATGTTTGATGTCTTTAGAAGTGTTGTGGAAAAGAATAAGATCTTTGGCTTCCTTTGGCACTTGGCTAATAGTATGTTTTTAGGGGGTTGCCATTTCAGATTTGCATAAGAGATTGGGCTACCATAATGCATTTTTAATCTTCAGTTCTGTTTGTCTGGTTCCCACAATTTTTTCTTAGTATTTGGAGGATATCTCATCCTCCTCTTTGTAACTATCATCTTTCTTATTGAATTTTTTTAGTAAAGAAAAATCATAAAAGTTTTCAGTAGTAGCTTATTGAAAATGGAGAAAGATAATCATTTCATTTTATGCAATGAAAAGGATTCAAGCTCTTGCCCCCCTCAAGATTTTGGGCCATGTGCTGCCACTATCCATATTATAGGTAGGAGTGGAAATAGGTTGGGCTGAACAAGGCTTTGCTTAAATAGACCTAGTTATTTAAAAAATCCAAGGCCAAAGCCTGGCCTGTTACCTGTCATAGGCTCTTTTTTAGGTCTGGCCTGACCTTTTTAAAAGCTTGACTTGGCCTGTTAGCCTGCTTAAAAGTATATTTCATATTAAAGCTCTTAGATAGGTATGACATATCCCTAAATAAATTAACCAACTAATAGGCCAATGGAGAAAAATTCTATGTAAAACAAAATATAAACTATGAAAATTAAAACCACTACTACTTAAGGCATGGGATAGGGGTGGAAATAGGTAGGTAAAACTTCATAAAAGTCAAATCTAACTTGTTTATATGACAAACTTATTTTTAAGGTCTAATATGACCTTCCTGATAATTTGTTTAAAAGTTTATTTTGATATAAGCATAGATTTATCCTTTAATAAGGTTATAAGTTTCATTCTTTATGTAGGTAAAATGCCTAATATTTAGAAAGGTAAATAGACATATATGACTTTAATACATTATAAAAAATTTAATATAATAATAATGCTAACAAAAGATTATTATTTGTATTTACCTAAATAGGCTGGCTTGTTAAGCCTAAAAGACTTTTTGAATGACCTATAAAGCTTGATCTGTTTAAACAAATGGGCTTGATTACTTTCTCGATCTTTCAATCTCCTTGATCCTTTGATTCTCGATCCGAATAGTGAAAACCAGAAATTACAAGACCTTGACGGAGCAATTCTGTTTTGTGATTTTGCCTCCACAACCTATGCCACCGAACGCACCTCGCGATGGTGTAGGAATGTCGATCATGCTGTCCATTTCGGTGGTGCCTCAACACCATCCGCAACCAACTCCACTTCTTCTCTTAGCACCAGACAGTGTGCCGCGAAACTCGTTTCGCTCCTCCAATAATAAAAGGCCGTGTTGGACAAGCAACAACATCTCATTGCCAAGCTTAAGGAAGAATGTGGTTGGAGGGCCATCGCAGTGCTTGCCATGGGAGTCTTAGTTGTCCCTCCCAAACTGAAGTGTTCGTCTCACAACTAGACTGCCCTCGCTACACTCCTCGGGCTTCAACCATAGTCCGAGATGTTGTTGTTCCTTCACCGCCACATTGATCTCTGTCTGTCACTCCTAAGCTTGATATCATTGTGGAACATCACGACGATGAGATAATCCTATTCAACTTATCGTTTTTTGATTAGGTTCTGAGTTTCTAGGTCCCCAAACAGCTATAGTAGCTTCCTGCCATGGACTTGTATGATGGGACTATCGATCTGAACAATCATTTGATCGCTTTTGAGTTGGCGCTTGCTTACATGGGAGTCACTAGGCTGTTGATGTGCAGAGCATTTCTGCTATGTTTGAAGCAAACTGCATTAAAGTGGTTTCAATTTCTTCCTCTCGTTCTGTTGATGCTTGGGTGGATTTGAGGGAGATGTTTCGCATCGTCTTTGCCACGAGCAAGGTGAGATTGAAGACCAAAGTTGACTTGAAGAGGATCTGATGGGGGCAGATGAACCTCTCCTAGAGTACATATCCTAGTTTAACCAGGAGGCCAGAGCAGCTGAGGGGCTCCTTCTTGGCATTATGTTGATGCTGGCCAAAGATGGCGTGTCTAGGGGGCTCATTCTTCCATATTTCCATTTCCAAGACTTGTCCAACATTTAAAGAGTTCTTGGAGAAAGCTAAGAAGTATATTAACTACGAGAACATGGTCGAGGCGACCAAGATAAAGGTTGGTGAGAGTAGTGGGCAGAAGAAAGGGGACAAAAGTCAGATTGACCACCTTGACCAGAGGGGAAAGGGCCAAGATATGATGAGTACACACCACTCAACTCTTCTAAAGTCTATATCTTGAATGAAGTGGTGAATGTTGAGTTCAAGCGAGCCAGGATACAATACCCTAGGTTGTTGAAGTAGAGGCCCTTGACCAATAAGACAAAGTATTGCAGGTTCCACAAAAGCCCAGGGCATGACACTGAGCTGTGTGTGACGTTTAGAAATGCAATTGAGAGCTTGATCCACCGTGGCCAGTTAGGAAGATTCAAGAGGAAAGATGACCACTGTCGTCGGGATGATGAAGGGTGGAGTTGAGATATAAGGGCCCTCGTCGAGATGGGTCATGAAGCCCCCCCAAAGACCAAGGGACGCTCCTTGCTCACCTCGTCAGTCTCCACAAGAACGGAGCCTTTCCCGACATAGCACACTAGCTCGAGAGGCCCTCGCTCTAGAAGTACAAGCTGTTAGGAGCCATTCTCTGCAACCAACCTCCAAGTGTTCACCCAGTTGATCGAGAGACTCTTCTTGCCATACCCATGATGTTACCTATGTCATCACTAGAAGATTCGCTGGTGGGAGCACTTAGCCCATTCGCTAGATATTGCTTTGTCCGAACTTAGCAAGGATGATGGTGGCATGGACGATTGAATTATCAGAGAATGGTATTATATATGAGTCTTGACAGGCCTTGAAGGCATAGGTGCTCGCTGACTTCATCGCTAAGATGACGTTGAGCACTTTAGATGACAACTTCATATGGACCCTTTATGTGGATGGATCGTCTAATGAAAAAGGTAGCAGAATAGGAATCTTGTTGGAGTCTTTCGATGGGGCGATGGTGGAGCAGGATTTAACCGTCAACTTTTTGACCTCCAACAACCAAGCCAAGTACGAGGCCTGCATCATTGAGTTGAAGATGGCTATAGAGTGAGCGAAGTCAGTGTGAGTCTGTAGTGACTCTCAGCCGGTCATATCCCACATTAATGGAGCCTATTAGGCAAAGGAGCTATTGTTGCAAAGGTATCTAGAAGGTGAAATCTATGGTAGATGGTTAAGACCATGTCGAATTTCAACATATTCCATAGGAGCGCAATGTGAGGGCTGACATCTTGTCCAAGTTGGTTAGCACAAAATCTTAAGGGAAAAATAGATCCGTCATCCAACAGACCCTCATGAAGTCCAATTTCATCATGGCGATTGATACAGAGCCGACATGGATGACCTCTGTTGTAGAATATCTGTGACATGGTACAACCCCTTTAGATAGGAAGGAAGCTAGGCAGTTGGAGTAATCAGCAGCACACTTTTGCATGATTGGCAATGTGCTTTATTACAAAGGCTTTTCACAGCCACTTTTGAAGTGACTAAGGCCAGTAGAGGCTACGTATGCTCTGACCGAGGTGCATCTTAGGGGAAGAGCTTTGGTGAAAAGGTCCTACGTGTTGGCTATCATTTGCCGACTTTGGAAGTTGACGTAGCTGAGTATGTGAAGAAATGTGATCGATGCCGAAGATGCGCTTACTTACATATTTCTCCACCAGAAGACTTGAACACCATCACCTCCTCATGGTTGTTTGTTTGGTGGGGAATTGACATTCTTGGGCTGTTTCTCTAGGCTCTCAAGCAAGTAAAGTACCTGGTGGTAGTGGTCGACTATTTCACCAAGTGAATTGAGGCGAAACCACTTATGAAGATTATAGGGAAGAATGTCGTGAACTTTGTTTATTAGCAAGTCATATGCCGTTTTAGATTCCCAACACCATAGTGAGAGACTGACTGCCCAATTCCAGGAGTTGTTGGCCCACCTGAAGATAAAACAGTACTTCACCTTGGTGGAGCATTCTCAAATCAATGGGCAGGCAAAATTTGCTTATCAGGTTATCCTTCGAGGTCTAAAGCGACGATTGGACTCATCTAAAGGCAATTGGGTTGAGCAGCTTCCTCATGTGCTTTGGGCTTACTACACTACTCCCCACTCTACAATGGGAGAGTCTCTGTTTTGGCTTGCTTTCGGGATGGAAGCTGTCATCCCTGTTGAGATTGGAGAATTGACTTGGCACATCACCAACCTCGATTTGAATTCCAGTGATGCATCCATCAAGGGGAGTTCGATCTGGTGGAGGAAAGAAGGGACATCGTCAACCTTTAGTAGCAGATTGTGGTTCGATACAATTCGAGAGTTGTACCCCGTAGCTTTGTAGTAGGTGATCTCATCCTCCATTGTGTAGATGTCAGAGGAAAGAACGTGACAGACGAAAAGCTCACAAACAACTAGGAAGGCCCATATCTCTTTACTCTAAAAATTGGTACTAGCGCCTATCAATTGGAGATGCTTCCAAGAATGCCCATCTTGTGGACTTAGAACACATTAAATCTTAAGAGATCTTTCAGTTGACTAATGTAATGTGTTCTCCAAGTTATTTTTGCAATAAATGAGCTTTTTTGTGCAATTTAAATTGTCTATGTAGATTTTATAACATTTCAACTCGATACAATTGACTTCGTCCAATGCCAAGTCGATTAGAAGACCAAATCACTCCTCCTCGGCTTTAAGGTCTTTCAATTTTGATTAAGGATCGCAGACGAATCTTTACTCGTCAAGTGCACCAACAAAAGGGAAATAGTCGATAAAAAGGCTTATCGCATGCCACCTTGGGATAGTGCAACTTAGGGTTCGAGATGAGCCACATTGAGGGCGTCACTCACAAAAGTTGATCAAAAGGCCTACACACGCCACCTAGGGATAGCTCAAATCGGGGGCCGAGATGAGTTTTCACTCATTGAATGTGTTGCACACAAAGAAAGCCAGTTGAAAGGCTAATGGCACATTGCCCTGAAATATCGCAAATTGAGATCGAGATGACTTTTCACTTAACAAGCGCGTTGCACGTGAAGCTAACATTACCTCGTCTTGACACAAGCATCTTCATCTTGGTTAAGGCTCGAGATGAGTTTTCATTCATCAATCATCATGCGCACACCAGAAGCCGCACAACTATGCACCGACATAAATTGTGTCGGATCTAATGGGATAGTGTAGGCAACACAACAAAAATACAAAGTAATAAAGCGCAAACATACATTCAAAAAAAGAGAACATCATTTAAAGAAGAGCAAAATTATCTAGAAAATACAAGTAATGTCTCAAAAAATTACTTCTTAAACAGGCATCCTGACCTTTCAAGCAAATTGGTCATCATCAGTCTTCTGGTTGGTTCCCACCTTTGAGGATCATGACCTCTGCGTTTGCCTACGGGGCCACCGGCTAGTTCTCGGTTGAATGTTGATCTACGTCAGCATCTTCCTTAGCCTCATCATCGGATTCTAGAGCTGGACTCAACTTGAACTAGTTGCGATCCTTCGACCACGCCATCCATTTGTCGTCCTGAACAGCAAATTTCAGCCTGATGCCACTTAAGCGAAGCTTAATGCCGGGATTTATGAACTTGACTTGATCTAGGTTGTTTTCCAAAGCCTTACTAGTGGCCACGAGGAGATTATGGTGGGTTCACTCAAGGGTTGCAAGAGTCCACTCGAGATTCTCCATTGTCGATTTCAGCTTGTTATGTTGCTCTTTGCATAAGTGATCCAATTCGTTATATTTTTTTCTTCAAGGTCTCCACCTTGGCCTTCTCATTGTTTGCAATGTTCTTTCTCCCTCTTGGCCCACTCTACCTTTTCCTTCTTCATGTCGACCATCTCTTTGGTTGCCTTCACTACTATCGCCTCAGCTGGGTCAATGCAGCGCTTTTTTCAAAAAACGCCTCAACGGGATCCTGGTCACCAACTTCCTGCTGCAATTTTAAGTAGCCCTACACTCTAGTAAGATCCCTCAGAAATACTGGGCTAGCAACCTTCCATGTGCCCTTTGCAGGGCTGTGTAGTTGAGCGCATTGGCCAAGTTCTTCTAAGAGTTGCCCTCGATGGCATACCAATCTTTGGCATTAGCATGGTGAAGGCTGCCTAAGGATCCTCCCCGATAGGTCTTACAGTTTGCAGAGTATTCTCCTTAACCTGTGGGGTCGAGATGGCAGTCGAAGAGCTAGCATGATCAGTCTTCAGCTTCTTCGGTATTAGCTCCTTTACTAGGCTCGCATCTTTGGCCTTTGGGGCTACGGGGCATGGTCCTTCCTGACATCCTTTTTGTCGAGTGCCTTGATGGTTATCTTTAGCTAGGGTATCTTCCCACACTTTCTCTTGGTTTCTTGGACTTTTCGGCCTTGGTAGCTACATACGTGCTACTAGCATCCATACTCTTCTCGTACTCCTTTGCAAGACAAAAACAAGGGTTAGTGCATGTCAAGATTAAAAACAATCATAGTAGGAAAGAAGAGTCATACACATATTGTCAAGAAAAGTCTAAGTTGCTTTGGAGAACGACACCAACTGGGATGTACCCGTCGACCTTGTTAAGGATGGCGAAGAGTCGATCAAGGGCCTGAATGTCGTTGAGGCTCAACTTTTGTTCAGGAACTTAGTAAGCCTTGACAGGATCCCTATAATGGTCGTAGCACCAGTCTAAGGGGAACCAGGGTGCAATCACTTCTTTCTTGTCATCGCCCACGATCTTGAAAAGGGCAGACCATGATTTGGCAATATTATATAAATAAAGGTAATCCGCCTTGAAGTCTTTATAAGAATCTTCGAACACCTCGAAGATCTTGCAATCTTTAACGGCCCTAAAGACAGGATCGACTGTTTTCCATCAAATGTATTCCAATAGGGGGCAAAAAGATAGCTGAACAACGGCTATGTGCACACCACCTTCTCCCACCGACATAACCTCTCAAAGGCTAGCATGAAACCCACCTGTTGCGATGGATTTGCGAAGGGCAAACCTAGTAATACTTGAGGATGCTAACCTTGAAGTTGGTAAAAAGAAGTCAAACTCCCAAATCCTCAAAACTTGTCTGGTACATTAGAAGGAAGTCAGCATAAGGAATCCAACATCCTTCATCTTTATAAGAGGAATCCTCGACTTTCTTAGTCTCCGGCACCACCAAAGGTCAGCTAGCTTCTTCGCCATGCGAACCTCGGGAGCAAATCCTCCCATCAGGATTGGGCGTCCCTATAATCCATACGTTGTTTCCCCCATCTTGGGTGAGCCAAAGGGTATCTTGCAACATGTCAATAGCGGCACTGTCACATGGTGATCTCATCCTATGCACTTCATCGTCAATCCACTCTAACCCTCCTAACCCCGTTGGGAATTGAAGCAATTATGGGGAGTTCACCACCTTCCTGATGTTCTTTTCCATGTCTCGGTTAGAAACGTCACACAAATCATCGTTGGAAGATTGGGTCGGAGGTTTGTGATAACTCAGAAACTCATAAGCCGCCTTAGCGACCTCTTTGGTGACGCTTTGTTGACTTGCATCAAGGTCGATATTCCATAAGTCGACTGGTACTTCTGGATCTCCTTCTCAAGTACTTGCTTACCATTGCTACTCTCCCCCTTATGCAAAGGATGCCTGTTGAAACTTGGTAGCTTAGTATATTGGGGGCATTGCATGGTACCCTGCCCACATCTAGGATTTCTTCATGACCAGGATCCAAGCCAATTCTTTGAAGCCAATCTTGCATGAGCATATAGAGGTCCTTTGGCACTTCTCACTTGAATGATTGCAGTTCGTCATGAAGCATAGGCCTACCTTTGTACGTCATCTTTTCTTTGCTCTTCCTCTGTATTGGGGCCACCTTTTGTTTCCCCCGGCTAGGTATCTCAGGATCGAAAAGCCTTTAGCCTTAGCAAGGTTAAACCACTTATGGCTGCGTCGCAACCTTAAATCTGGTGGTGAAGGCCTTTCGCTCACCGAGCTGGCCAATCCCCTATGCGTGGACCTAAGTAGCACGCCGGCATTGTCGGTGGCATCACATCTATTGCTGTCGTGTCAGAAAGGGCACCTCGCAGCGATCGTTTTGTAGCGAACCATCTCAACCTAGAAATATAAACAAAATAGGAAGAATAAAGAAAAAGAATCAGTGAAAAAAGCAGAGGAAGGGTCAAAGAGTTACCTTTGCTAAAGAAATTTGGTGAAAGTAAAGGAGAATCATTGGAAAAGTTGTTCGAAGGTTGTAAGAAATCACAAAAAAATATGCCAAAAATTGTAGAGGAAGGAAATCGTTGAACTCAAAAGGACAAAGTGGTGAACAGTCACGTATTTATACCCTTGTTGACGTCACCAAACAAAATTTGAATTTCAAAATGATTACAACTTTTGCAAGCCCCATGCAATTGTTGAAAACCGCAGGTGGAAGTTAGAAAGTCACCACTCACCATGTGACATGTGTCTAGGGTAGAAGCTCAACAAACCTCGACTCCCAAACCGGTTTAGGGGCAAAGCCAAGCCATCCCTTTTCTCGATATGGTGCCAACTTGGGGACAACTATTTTAGGTCACATGCTAGATCGATTTGTGACATCTTAAGCTAGCATCATCTCATAAGATGATACCGACTTGAGGGCTACTGTTCTGGGTTATATATCGGCTTGGCACAGGCTAACATATGTATGTTGTGATAAGCACACACCATTCAAAGGACTCCCTCACGCCAAGGTATAAGTTGACTTCGGTTCGACTTGTAACATTGATACAGCCATACATATCATGTACTACTTACGCCATCCACATGACTGCAATAGATTGCCATGTTAGCCCTGTGTGTCCATAACTGCCTAGCCGATTTTTCTGCCAAATACTTGACTGTTTAAAGCATGATCAATGCCCCAGGTATGCATCTTACCCTCATTTTCTCACTCTCTTCTCCTCTTATTGACTTGAGTGTTGGAGTCCTTGTAGGTGGCTACCATCGGAGTTTCTCATCTGTCGTTGACACCATCATGTTGCTACTTGATCGCCATCATTGGTTCATCCCTGCGGTTTCTCTTCTGGGTTGTTAATGCCCCTCATCATTTGTTTTACTATGTTAGGAGCCACTAGTTTGGGCAGGTCTATGCTAGAAGAAATAGGCATAATAGCGGTATGGGCCACAGTATAGACCCAGTTGTAAATAATTCTGTTATGACATAGGTTGGAGGAAGGGAAGCGGTTACTTAGGGAAGAGGACTTTTGGTGGGAAAAGTAGTTGTAGCAAAAGGGAGAGTAGTTAGTTTTGATCATTTGGTTAGTCCAGGAGAGAGTGAGGGCTCTACTATTCCTTCATTTGGAGGTGTTCCTTTGTTGTATCTTTTTCCCCAGTTTGCTAGGGAACTGAATTCATTAATACTTCCTGTATTCTACATATCTAGTTGCCCAACATACTACCTGCCAAAGGCATATACTCATTTTTTCTTGAATGAGGACTCTGGCCTTGTATTCATTGGAAATTTCTAGATTGCAGCAACATGAAAGCTGACAGCAAGTCATGGTTAACTAATTGCGAATTCAACTTACTTAGGTTATCTGCTCCACTAGACGATGGTCCAAATTATTTGTATATTTTGTATGAATTTAGTATCTAACATCCACAGTATGTTTTATTTCGTGAAAGCATTTTGACATATAATACCTTCCTCTTTGGTCTGACTGTTTTCAATATGGTGCAGGAGAGGTTGAATAGATCTCTAATGGTGTGTCAAGATAAGTATGAGGCAGCTAAGCTCCAGAAGGCTGGAGCTACGAATGATTTGGTTTCCTGTGCTGACCAGTCAATCCAGGAAAGCATCAATATGCTGCCACATCTTGTCAACAGGTTGAAAGCATCCTTTGGAATTAGTGACACTGGCTCCTTGTAGCTTATTTTCCTAGTGGGATAAGACTATTATTGTTTTGTTATTGGTTCCTTGTATCTTTTTTTTTTCTTGCATACAACATGCAAATAAAATTGGGTGCAAGACATTATTCTGTAACTCCTTTCTGTAGGGCAAAACTATCATGCTTTATACCTGTAGTCAGATACCTGCCTGATCTTGAACCATCGATGACACGGCACAAAAATTATGGTTGAAGCAGTAGTATTTTCAAATTGAATATGCATGTCATTGTGTTTACTTTCACTACTTTTCAAGTATAGCCTTATCTAATTAGATGTGGTGATTCTATCCGGTAACAATTTACCTATGCAATGGAGCGTTCTATTCTTTATGCATGATACAGTGTCAGGACTTATCACACTCCCAGCTAGTCAGCGCTAGAAGCAGATAGTGTAGGAAAGTTGCATTGCAAACAGATCACAAGGGTGTTTTTTTTTTTTTTTTTTAGTTTCACTCAACGATGGACGTTGTAACCTGCAAGAAAGTTCAGCCGCACACTTTATAGACTATAGTTACATATGGTTAACATTCGAGTACAGGACCATCAAATGAAGGATGTGTATAAGCCTATAATATGTCTTGAAAAAATCAACCTACTTTAAAAAAAAAAAAGGGTAAAAGAAACAAGTATACTTTACGTGAAAGCATTGGCTTTACCTTTTTTATTTTGTTTATTTATGAAAGTTTAACGTATGCATTCCTAAAGTTTTTTATACTTTATCCTTTAGATGTTTTTTAACTACTTCACATGAAAACTCAAAAACAATGAATGGAAATATCTTCACCTTAAAACACATGAAATTTTTTACAATGTCATCTGATGGACCCTTTTACACCATTAATACATTTTTTTAAAATTATTTTTCAAAATATCTCAGGTGTAAAATTAGTTTTCAACATACGTTGAATCTTAAAAGTATAAAGAATTTGGTTAGGAGCATATTAACTATCCAAAAAAATTTAACTTTTTTTATATATTTAAACACACACTGAGAACCCCAAAATTGACTTCTCAATGTGTGTTTTATATTTTTTTCGTTTTAAATTTTTTATGTAGTTTTGTGAACTTTTTTATAATTAAAAATAGTTAAACATAATTTTGAAATTAAAATTAAAAAATCTTTAATAAACTTTAAAATAATTTATTATGCATTTTATAAAATTATAAATTGAGTACAAAATATTTTTTATTTCACTAATGTTAGAATTAGAAAATTACAACAGACTTATTGTTCAAAATAGAGACTAGTCCCACAATGTGAAAGTTGTCTATTAAGTGTAAAATTATGAGGATGTCTCATTTTTTAACTTTGAAGTTCATTAACATTTGAATTAGTCTTATCTAGACCTACAACCTCCTCTAAAGTATGGTGCATTGACACAACAAAACATTTCGAAGGCATGTGATGGGAAAGTATGTTGCACAGTTATGTATTGGTACCTCCTATTTGTATAAATGGATACATTCTTGTGTGTGTGTACAATTAATGCGTCTTTCAAAACTTGAAGTTATGCAACATCACATGCATGTATAAGTCTTACCACAATTTTATGAGTTTAATTTTATATATTGTTAATACAAAGATTTTTACATCGTTAATTAATTAAAAATTATCTTATATACGACTTTTAAAATAATTATTAAAAATAATCTTAACATACATGACGAATTGTAATTATTATTGGTGCATTATAATTAAATTCATTTTATATACATTAAATAAAAAATATGTAAATGTATTAATATAAAATGAATTATATCAAATGAAATCATATAATATAATATGATATAAACAAATATTTAAATTAAATTATATAATGTGATACGGAAAACGTATTTAAAGTGTATTGACCAAAACTTTAAAATTAATTAATTTTTCAAAGAGAAAAATACTCATTTAAACCAAAAAATTACTCAACATACGTTTTCTTTCTTCATACAATTACGTCATAAAAAAAAGGTTGTTTAAATGGAAACTTCCCAACACGAAACAGAGATAAGGCAGTGCCAGCAGCAGAGTCTCGCCGTAGAACCCTCCACAGGTGATAACTTTTTCCCGTCCTTATCTATTTCTTTTCATGTAAGTGCGCCTAACGCAGCAAACGCACTCTCTCACATTCAATGAAACCGAAAGTGGAATCTTCGAACTTGAAATTATGCTATTGGGTTAAACGCCTACAGCATGAGGGTGTGAAATCTCATTGTGGTGGCTTACAACTAAAATAATAATAAATATGTATGCTATGTTTTTCTGTTATAGAGTAAATATTATGATGGATTCAGCTTATGGTTTTATTTTTGGTTTAATTAATTATTTGGTTCTTATAGGTACAAAAACTTTTTTTTTTATCTCTATACTTAAAAATATTCTTTTTTAATTCCTGTACATATTATTTTTAATTTTTTTTAGTTCTTGTTGTAGAGTCCAAAATGGATTAAAATGATATGTGTAGGGACTAAAAATAATTAAAAATGATATGTGTAGAGATTAAAAAAGATGTTTTTAAGTATAAGGATTAAAAGGGAAAGTTTTTGTAACTATAAAGACTAAATGAGCAATTAAACCTTTATATTTTTTTTCATACTCTTATTAAAATTATGTTTGTGAGGAAGGCCAGCAACACGTTATTTCAACACTCTTTTGTTATTTGGTGAAATTTTATATGGGCCTCACTAAATAATTTGCGTCCATTTTTTATTAGTGAGGCTAATATAAAATTTTACCTAATAATAGAAAAAAAAATGTGTTGAAAAGAGAATATTAAATAATGTGTTGCTAACATTTCTCTTATGTTGCTTTCTAAAAATAGCTAATGCTTCTATGTGTAGACTTATGCATTGATGCATACTGGTATTATAAAAGGCAATGCATTAATACTTGTAACTTCAAGTTTTGAAATTGCTTTGCTTATGTTTAGTTTTAGTTACATTCTATTTGACACTCGGTACATTTCTGGTGTTTTCTGTTTTTTGTCGTAGATTTATTGGTTGCAATGGTCAGTGGGGATGGTTGTTTCATTTGGAAGTATATTCTTCCACTGATTCTTTTTCCCTTTTTCTTTGAAGAAAGATAGAGATAGTTGATCAAAGTTGAATGCAGCTAGATGCGATTAGATTAGATTAGATTTAGTTGATTTTGTTTTCCTATTGGTAATTTGTTAAATGGAAGATAATGCATAGCAGCAGGTTTCAAATTTCCTCATGTTTTGAAAGGGGATATTGTGTGAATATGGATTAAGGAGTTATGTCAAATGTGTTTGATGGATGATTTTGTAAAAGCAGTATGATTACATCATGACAGGTTATTCTTACAGGGTGCATTTTTATCCTTAAAGAGGAAAAAAATCTTACAGCTTCCAAGAACTGTGGTGCATATTTAATATTTTTCTGCCACACCCTCTCTTTGGGGGTTGGATGTCATAGGTAGAAACAGAATTGGCCAAAGAAAAAAACTGGATTCTAATCAGAAAAATACTGTGGTGACAATTGAAAGAAAGAATGCATGCGGCATCTCAAACCTTCATCTTAAATCTAACTCCACAGGTTAATCCATTTCTCATTTTCATTTGCTTTTTTAAACTTAATGTTTTCCCATTATCTTGTTCTTTCTATGTTGAAAGAAGCCAGTAATGGTAGTTTGTTGCTTTTCTTCAGTAACATCATTTTTTTTTTCAGATGATCAGATGCAAGCAGAGAGTAGATGAGTTTATTATGCCAAGCCTGAATTGTAGACGTTTCGGTCTTTCGTGGAAACTTAGACATGGTGCAAGAAATATTTTAAAAAGGCACTTCTGCTTTCTGAATTATATTTCAAATTGCATAAGATGGTTATTTGAGCCTATACTATATTATACAACGGAGCCATTTAAATTCCTCACATTATTACACTACAAAGCTCGGGGCATTGCAGCATTTCTCCTCAATTATAGTATCTGTGTTATCTGGTTACTGACTCAAACATCACTATCTTGACAGTTTTATGTAGAACTTGTTCAAACTGTTATGTTCCGGTCATTCCTGTCCATGTGATTTTTAACTGAATCTATTTAAATGATTGAAATTGATTTTGAAATGTCCATTTCTTTTAACAGGGAAGACATTAAATGCCTTCCTACTGCTGGTGTATTGTCAGGTGCTGGTTTTTCTTTTCTGGCTGTATGCTTATTTCAATGGTAAATCATAATTTATAAATTAATAATTTCTTTCAGACTTTGATTTCCTTGTTGTAGATGCCCAAATTTCTTCTGAACATTTTGAGGACTTCTCTGTCTCTGTTGCTGATAACAATGATGCTAGAGAACTAAAGGTATCATACAATATTTAATTGAAATAACAAGAGAAAGATAAAATATCCATAGATGATAGAAAAAATGAGAAACAAAGGCATAATATGGAGGAGAAAAATAATGATAGCTCAGAAAATTATAGATGGGGCGGGGTTATGGGTCAAATCAAAACCTTTGCTGAGAGCTAGTGGACTATAGTGAATAGATTAATAGAATTGATTCGCAGCGGCTAAAGGCACTAAAGCATAAGGGTGAGTGTGAGTCATCAGGGACACCTGTAGGGGCCAGACAGAGACAGCAAGTTATCAATCTGGATCCTAACTTGGCGGTGATAAATTCATATTGGAGGAACGGGAGGTCATCAGCACATAAATACAGTTGGCAATAGGAATATAAAATGGGGTAGTCTCAATGAAAGTAAAATTTGCAGAAGTGAAATCGGCAACTGTTGATTGGTGTCTGATGAATAAGATTGGTACCATTTTTGAAGAGTTAAGACGAGAATAACCCCACAGATGCATTTGGTTAACTTGGCAGAGTTTATCATGTCATGTAAAAGGAGTATAAACAGAACATGCTCAACCAAAAATGCAGGGAGGAAGCACGTAAATAATGCAAGACAAAATTTCTATAATTGGAATACGGAAGTGAGTTGTACTTATGTAGTACTGTTTGAACAGCTCTATTTGCACTCAGAATACAGCTGCAGTACAACTAATTGTTTAGTTATATAAACAAGATATTTACATTATTCTACATAAGCATGTGCAAGATCTTGATTTTTCTTGAACATAAGTATGCTTTCGTATGAAGATAAGTCTTTTGACAAAAGATGGAGTTGAGGGGAGCCTATATAATTTTTCTGTTGAATTATTTTCAAAACTTTTGGCAACACTCATGGTTGCCATTTGCTCATAAATTTTGAATGCTCTTTTAACTCTTCTGTCCAGATAAGCGTAGAGGTATCTGGAAACAAAACTCAAAGAATATTTGATGATGTCTTTCAGAAAGTGGTTGCAGCTGCACAACCAATCCCAGGATTTCGAAGAGTAAAAGGAGGTGGAGTATTTATGTGTAGTTAAAATAAAAGAGTACTCTGTAGTTTATTTGTGTGTGTTTGGGGGTGGGGGGAATCTATACAAAGACAATGTATTTTCGGCTGCTACTTCTGGTCACAAATGCATGGCATGCTAATCATAATTGTTTTCATATAATGTTGACACATCTATTCCCCATGAGTGTTCACTTTTGTCATGAATTTTGGTGTTGATTCATGTTCAATTTGTTTCAAAGCCGGTTAATGATGTTTGATGCATAATTGTGTTATGTTAAGAGGATTACATCCCTTATCAAAAGAGAAAAGAAAACCAAAAGAAGACAAGAAGCCAAGTAGATCTTGATGTTGACCTTGTAAATGATAATTATAATAACTTCATATTTTGTTTTTATTATTTTTATGGGTGTAAGATTCGATCTCTTTGAGTTTGAATTTCTAGTTTACAAAATCTGTATAACATTATTTTCTTTTTTGGTCACATTATATTTATGTACCGGAAGCATGAAATTTCTTTATTAAAAAGAATGGTACTTGGGAATTGGATATAACTGAATTTGAAATGCAATGAATCTTAATCTACTCCTAAGATAATATAAACTGATCATGATATGATTTCAATTTTAACTATGATTATGATATGATCAGCCATGATATGATCAGTCATGAGATGCTAGGTAGTCCTTTGCTTCTTAAACTTACCTTCTCTCTTGTTAGAGCTCACTGTCCAACCAAAGAACTACTCCCTGATATTACATGCAGGAGCCTTTTTTTAGCACAACAAAAAAAAAAGATAATAATAACAGAACAAAAACAGCAATACAATTATATTAGCAATAACCATATTAATAACGTATAAAGAAAAATCTATAATTATAAACATGATGGAAAGATGGAGATTTCCATGAATTTCAATTGAGTCCTCCAAATTCTTTTCTTTTCTTTAGGCTTCCTCATCTTTGACTTTTTCTTTGTAACTTTCTTCTTATATCAATAAATTTTGACATTTTTTTGGTGTTTGTTTTGATGGCCAACTGCTGCTCTAACAATTTGAGGACTACCAGGAAAAACACCAGATGTAAGTTTCTGTTAGCTATCTTATTGGCAATCTTTTGTCATGTAGAGGTGGACTGCTGATAGATACTCAACTTTTTTCCTGTCTCTTTTCCATTTATAGGTATATATAATGCCACTCAAGGCTTGTATGTGATAGGGTAAACAAATGAGACTTATTTTATGTCTTAGGTTCTGTTATGTTGATGTCCATTTTTTCTGTGAGTATTAACTATTTTTTGCAGGGTTGTAGATAGAATTGAGAAAAGTATGAGACCTTTTGGTATGTTGTGGATTGAGAGTTTGGTTAATAGGACCTTTTCTTTGCCTGAGGAAAAGGATGGTTTTCTTTAGGTAATCTGATGCTTAAAAACTTTCACTCTTTGGGTACTAAATCTTGAAGTTATCCTTCAGTCGTTAAAGGAGTGGGATGGGTACAAAATAATGTTGCCACACTTCTGCATTCTCTTCAGTGATACATAAAATTGCACATGATAATTATGTTCTTTCTTAGGAGTTCATGTTTTCATCTTCTCTTTTGTTGCTTCAAACTACTATTTATGATTCCTATTGTTGTAATTGTGGCTGAAGTATCTCTAGAAAATATTTTCCTTTTGGAAACTTGATTAATGGTATGGTAGAGACTATAAAATTGGTTGTAATAGCCAATCTCCTGGATTCTGTATATTTTTCATGGAATTGGGTAAAAGTGTTTGGTAATTTGATGCCTTCTTTTCCCCATATTTCTTGGGTTCTTTTATCCATAATTGTTGCTTTTATTGGATGCTTAAGTTGATACTTCTATCCATTCTCCATAAAGTGGTGCTCTCCATTTTTCTACTCCCATTTGGAATCACATTGTTGCTCTTAAAGCTTTAGCAGATATGTAAATCATATGTTGCATATCATTAAGGATGGTGCTTGAGATAAAAGACAAACAGTACATGCTAGTATCAAACAACTTAAATGTGAAATAGTCAATTCAGTTCAATATATACAAATTCAATTCAGTTCAGTTCAGTTCAACTTATGGTTGTATTACGTGTTGTGTTTAACAGATACCAAAAGACATTTTATTAGAGGTGCTTGGACCTTCCAACGTTTTCAAGGAAGTTATCAAGAAAATAATCAACTCAACTGTAGCTGAATATGTGGAGAAGGTATTTTGCCGTAAGCTAAATTTAGTATTTCCTAATTTTGTTGCCTCTAGGAAATTATATAGCTAATAGCATAAAAGAAGGGGCAGAAATTATGTATATTCTAGAATAATGGTGAGTAGGAAAGATCCATTCACATCAATGGAATCCTCAACCACTCCAGATGTACCTGTTCGAATTCTTCCATTCCTTTGAACTAAGATCAATTAAAATATTAATATCAAACCCAGCAAGGAGCATTCCACATAAGTTTAACATCATAGGAGACAACGTACTCTTTTAGACAACAATTGGTTTGGGAGTGATTGTGCAAGTGATTCATGGCCCCAAATATCATACTCTTTGGTGTACTGATTAAAAGGTCAACTAATTGATTAATACTTGTAAATCTAAGTAGTTCTAATGGTTTCTCATTTGTAGTTGATTATGAGAAGATACTATTTGTTGGAGATCCCACATTAATTAGTGATGTAGCCAAATTAGTGTATATAAGTGGGGGTGCGCAACCCTCACATTACAAGCCAGTTTTGTTGGGTTGAGTTAAACCCAAACTCAAATTGTAAGATAGTATCAGAGTCTATCCTAGATCCATTAATGGGTCACCTATCATTTTATCCACGCACCAAGGCCAATAGCCTTAGGCGTGAGGGAGTGTATTGAGAAAAATCCAAGTTTCACATCAACTAAAAATAGTGCCAAGATAGAATGTATAAGTGAGAGGCAATCCTCACCCTATGAGCTAGCTTTTAAGATTGAGTTAGGCCTAAACTTACACTCTAAGATGGTATTAGAGTTTATCCTAGTGATTGTTATTAGGCCTATTGGGCCACTCGTTATCGGATTGTTATCAAACCACCCGCAAATGTCTAGTCTTGGAGATTTCACATTAACTAGTGATGAGGCCAAATTAGTGTATATAAGTGGGGGGTAACCCTCACCTTACAAGCAGGTTTTGTAGGGTTGAGTTAGGCCCAAACTCAAAATTGTAAGACACATTGCAAAATTTGCCCGTCAGTATTATTGGCTTATTGATTCCATTAGGATTTCAGGGTAGAGTTGATAGCATAGTATAACTTCAAAATAGTGTTTGGTTTGGTAGTATGCACTGTAATATATGCCAAATCTACACTATTGTGATTTTGAAATTGTAAATTATATGCCATGATCTCTTTCTAATGCTTTTTTGTTATATAGGAACTTAAAACCTTTGCCTTTTCTGTTAATACCAAATTTTTGGGAAAAATTTGTTGCAGGAGCGTTTGATAGTTAGCAAGGACCTGAGAGTTGAGCAAAGCTTAGAAGATCTTGAAACTATTTTCGAGGCAGGAGAAAAATTCAGCTTTGATGTTGTGCTTGAGCTTAAAAAATAAACTGAATTACATTTGTTTGTTCAAATTTTATCTGAGATTTTGCTCTTTAAATGTGATAGTTTTTCAATGCTCTTTCTAGTGGTGGTTAGCACCATTCTTTAAGGAACGTCTATGGAAAAAAAAAGATCTCTTAGACAAGTTCTTACTCTAGAATTACAACAAGCAAATTTTATGGCTTCCCTTTTTAGATGCCATTCATGGGAATATTTAGTTAGTAGTTTGTCCGAAACCAGAAATAAAACACAACAGAAATTGCATAATATTGAAGAACAAAGATGTATTATAGTAGAAGAAACTGCAATACCCCAAAGCAATGCTCCTTTCCACTGCTAATGAAAAGTAAGAACTATAAAATTGTCGCTACTCCCACTGCCATTTCCCCTATAATGGACATGACACGTGAATAACTCATTCCCTCCACTAATTTTCATTTTTATCCCCCTATCTCAATCTTTTTTCCTTTTTTATTTCTTACTATAAGTCTTCCAAGGCCCATGACTAAGTTGGATTGGGTCAACTACAATCTGAGCTCTAACATTGCCTCCCCCTTCAACAAGAGCCTTGTCCTCAAGGATTAGATTTGGAAATTGATTAGTAATCATGAACACTTCCTCCCAAGTAGCCTCAACAGTAGGCTTCCCTTGCCATTTGATCAACCAGTAAGGAACTACAACTCTGTTTTTGTGTTTCTGTTTAACTGCTAATATCTGTTCAAAAATGACATTGTCAACCTCATCCTCTTCAAAACTAGCAGGCAAGTCAGTAGCTGTTTGATAATTCCCAATAGTCTTTTTAAGTTGAGAATTGTGGAAAACAAGATGAATTTTAGAATGTGCAGGGAGCTTCAATTGATAAGCTACTGCACCTAGCTTATTCTAAATTTGGTAGGGTCCATAAAATCGAGCTGCCAATTTGGGATTTATTCTTTGGGCCACACTATGTTGTCTATAGGGCTTAGTTTGAGAAAGACCCAATCTACTACCTCCTAAGACATTAGCAGAAATGACCAGCATGTCATAATAAAATAAAACACCATGTTTTAGAGAAAAACCTGGTCTAGATACAGGATTTTTTTGCAAATCAGATAATATTCTGCAAGTGAGAGTCATGTTGAATTTCCTCCTGTACTTGATTTAAGTTTAACCATTTTGCTTTAGAGATCAGAACCTATAGCTCTACTTCTTCATTGCACCTAGATAATGCATCAACAGCTTTATTTTGGGGTCCAAGTTTGTAAATCACTTCAAAATCATACCCTAACAACTTAGGAAGCCAACATTGCTGGTTTGGGGTTGATATTGGCTGCTCCAACAATTGTTTTAAGCTCATTTGGTCTAAAAACACTTTAAAATGCCTCCCTAAAAGATAAGGTCTCCAATTTTGAGTTGATAACACCAATGCCATTAGTTCCTTATGATAAGCTGACTTTGCCAAATTACTTGCAGAAAGAGCTTTACCAAAATAAGCCAAAGGTTGACCCTCTCCTCTACCAGCTGCATCACATTCGATTACAAATTCTTTTGTTAAATTTGGTAACTTTGGATTGGTGCTTCTATTATTTTTTTCTTCAACGTATCAAAGGCTTCTTGAGCTTCTTTCCCCATCGAAATCCTCCTTTCTTTGTTAATTTTGTTAACAGTTTGACAATTTTGCCATAATCTCTAAAGAATTTTCTATAATACCCAATCAATCCAAGAAAACCTCTTACTTCTTTGATTTTTTTTTTAGGAATTGGCCAATCCAAAACTCCTCTCACCTTCTCAGGGTCCATAGCCACCCCCTTATTAGAGATTGCATGGCCTAAATATTCAACTTTTCTTTTGCCAAATGGCATTTCTTTTTATTAGCAGCAGCCTATATCCTCAAACAATTCAACACATGCTCCAAATGTTGAATATGTGACTCCCAATTACTACTGTAGACCAAGATATCATCAAAGAACACTAATACATACTTCCTCAAACAATGCCTAAACACATCATTCATTAGAGATTGAAAAGTTGTTGGTGTAGTCATCAATTCGAAAGGTATGACAAGGTATTTATAATGGCCATTATGTGTTCTAAAAACTATTTTAGAAATATCTTCTTCTCTTACCCAAATTTGATGGTACCTATACTTCAAATCTAGCTTTGAAAAATAGGAAGCTCCATTCAATTGATCAAGTAACTCCTTTATCACTGGTATAGGGTGCCTGTTAGGTACTGTCACCTTGTCGAGAGCCCTATAATCCACACACATCCTCCATGTATGATCTTTTTTTTCTCACCAATATTACCGGACTAGAATAGGCACTAATGCTTGGCCTAATTACACTCAATTTCAATAGCTCCTTCACTTGTTTCTCAATCTCTTCTTTTTGACAATGAGGGTACCGATAAGGTCTTACATTTACTAGACCAACATCCTGTTTCAAATTAATAACATGCTCCTTAGATCTCTTAGGAGGTAAGCCTTTAGGCTCCAAGAACACTTTTGAAAAGTTTTGCAAGAGAAGTTGCAAATTTGTCTCTTGTTCCCTTGTTAATCTTTCATGTTCACACCCTTCAACCTTTTGAATACTGCTAGGCCATATCAATCCATTCACTTCTTGTATCTCCTGGTTTAGGAAACAGAATAGGGAGTCTTCTTTCCCTCCATAACTAGCCTCACCTTTCAACTCAACTTTTCTCCCTTTGTAATTAAATTTCATAATTTGTCTCCTCTCATTAGTGGTAACCTTTCCAAGAGTAGCCAACCAATCAATCCCCAAAATCAAGTTTGCTTATGCCATATCAAAAACATAAGAGTCAATAATTATTTGAAACTCTTCCAACTCTACCATTACCTTTTTACAACACCTTTGTACAAATTTTCTGTTGTCATCCCCCAACCTAACTATTATAGTGACAACTTGTTCATAATTCAGCCCCAAAGACTCCACCACCCTTATTGAAACAAAATTATGGAAAGCTCCACTATCAATCAAAATCTTCATGCGGATATCCTTGATGCTTCCTCTTATCTTCATAGTTCTTGGTTGGAAATTAGTCGTTTTCTCCACATTACAACTACTAAGTAGTGAACATTCAGGTTCACTTGATTGTTGTTCCTCCATTTTAAGAGCCAACACTTCATTTTCTCCTCCTTCCAACTGTTCCTCATCTACAATAATTAATTTCAATTGACGCTCAAGACATTGATGCATTGAATGAAAGGTTTGACCACATTTGAAATACAAACCATTCTGTTTCCTCTCCATTAACTCCCCGTAAGACAAATGATGCACTCCACGATCTCTTCCTCCCTGAATCGTCCCCTTCTAGAGTTGGTGTTGCCCAAACTAGAACCTGCAACATTCACTTCCTCTTTTCGAAATTCCTTTCTCTGCACTCCACCCAAAACTCCTCCGTTATTTAACGCCGCAGATTGCCCTATTCCAGAACCTAAAAATAGAGCATGACCTTGGCTGCTCTCTATTCCAAAAATTTCCTTTTGTGGACAGGTTTTACATATGCCTCCATAAGCAAATCAGCTTCAATCAACCCTTGCCAACTCCATCATTCTCACCTTATTGTCAAGCTTATGTATCCTTACTTTTCTTCATATATCAGCACAAAGACCATATTAAAGCCATGGATTGCTCTGGCATCTTAGGAACTTGAGAAAATAAGTACTCAAACTCCTCAATATAAGCAGCAACTATTTCTTCTTGTTGAATCTCTGCCAAACTCTCAAATGGGTTGTCAATTAACGATCCTTCATATCTTTGAATTAATGAAGTCTTCAAATTTTCCCATGAGGGTTTTGATTCATTCTCCAACCAGAGATTGAACTAGTGAACAGTAGGCCCCTCTATACAAAGTTTTGCCAAACACCTTTAATTCCTATTGGGTCTCTTGTACTTTGAAATAAGTTTATACCCGTGATATCCATCCCTCGGGATCATTCCAAGAAAACTTGGTAATTCAATGCGTCGAGTAGCTAAATGAAGTTAAGATAAAGACCCATCACCCAAAGTTCCCACCTGTCCTTTCAAACTTTGTCGTTTACTCTCTGACTCTTCTTTTTCTCCAGATGACACTCGAATGAAATGGAGTGTGAGGTGTTCCTTGTGACAAACGCGACTCCATCTATTGCATTTCCTCCAGCATTCGTTGAAGAGCGAACTGTATCTCAGCTTGTGCTTTAGCCTGTCCATCAATTAATTCCTTCACTACAACTTCTACAGAAGATACATGAGCATCCATGGCAGTGTTATTAATGGTTTGATGCTTGGGCATGTACTCTCTATCACTTTAATCTGACAGGTGGAACCAATTTGTCAGAAACCAAAAATAAAACACAATAGAAATTGCATAATATTGAAGAACAAAGATGTATTATAGTAGAAGAAACTACAATACCCCAGAGCAACGCTCCTTTCTGCCACTAACGAAAAGTAAGAACTATAAAACGACCTCTACTCCCACTACCCATTTCTCCTATAATGGACATGACACGTGAATAACTAATTCCCTCCACTAATTTCCATTTTTTATCCCCCTCTGCTGTAGTCTTTTTTTCCTTTTTTATTTCTCCTACTATAAGTCTTCCAGACCCAGGGCCTATGACTAAGATGGATTGGGTCAACTACAACCTGAGCCCTAACATAGTTTCTCTTGGAGATTCAAGAAGTTGTGATTGAAAAACAATTCCATTTCATTTTTTGGAAACCTTGAATCGCGATTGTTAAGAGGAGTTTATGAAGCAAAGAAGACACTGATCATGTTGTGAAGCGTATAAGAGTATAATAATAATAATTAAAAAAAAACATAATAATACAAATAGAATTATAAAGAAAAAGAAAATAGTAATGTAACTTAAAACCTTACAATATTGATAAGATGATATAATGTTTTGAAAAGTTGAGAAGAAACTTATGAAATTTAAAGATTTTTAGAATACAAAGGAGTTTATGAAAGTGAATAAGTCTTCACGTGTGTCTTGACTCTTGACAGAGAACCTCTTTTGCAATAAGAGTTCATTTGCATTATTAAGGTATTCTTTATGTCCGTCATTGAATCGATGATTCGATGGAGTTCATTTCATTTTTCTTTTTTGAATCTAGGGTATTCTTTAGTCAATAGTTAGAGATTAATTCTTTGAAATATTGAGATTTATTTAAGGGACATATTTTTAATGTTTTTCTATATAAAAATGAAAAAAATTATTGAAAAATATTTATAGAGACAGTTTTTTTTTTAGTATAAAAGATTTTACAATTTCATAACCGGTTGTTATATTGAAAGAAAAAAAAGACATTTTTAAATATCCATTAGGTAGCTATGAATGACTACGCAATTATGTGATTGCTCAATTTCTATTTATTACTTTTTCATGTCAAAATGCTTTCATACTAATTAATACTTTTGATAAAGTATTTGTGTCCTTTGTAATACTATGCCTTGCATTATATTTTTATGTTCTTAAAGCTAAAATGCTTTTCTCTATTCACATTATTATTATTGTTGTTGTTGTTGTTGTTGAAAATCATAACAGAATATTCTACATTTATTATTTATAGGCAAGAAATCTTTGATCTAGAAGAAATAATATATCCTCTAATTATTTGTAATTAATGTAATAAGCCTATATAAACTAATCACCATCGTGTATTCTAATACACAGTATTCAGCTAATTATGTCTCTATTTTTCTCTCTCTTTTAACATGGTATCAAGAGCCTGGCAGAGGCAACCTAGAACCGTGCCTACCCGGTGGACCCATTGTACCCAATGACAAATTTTTTTTCTTTGGTGACCATGTCTCATTTCTGTTCGCCCTTCTGACTTGATCGCTCAACGCCCTTTCATTTTTTGACGAGTTTCTCCAATCACCGCCCCTGTCGCCAGCCGCCTTTTTTTTTTCTTTTCAGCGACCTTTCTTAGCAGCGAGACCACCTTGGGGGTGTCGTCAGCCAATCTACACAACCCAAGAAGCCGCGCACTTTTGACGGCTCTGCACGTGCATCTTTGCTTTGACACTTGTTTTTTTTTACTATGACTACTGCTTCGGTTGCACACACTAGTAACTCATTTGCTTACCTCTCTTAGGCTCCTTCCCTTGGTCCATGGGTCCTTGACTTTGGTGCTTCAGACCACATTTTTGGTAATCATTCTCTTTTCTCTTCTCTTTCTACATCTGGCTATCTACCTAGTATTACATCAGCTAATGGCTCCCAAACACAGTCCTAGGGGATCGGCACTACCCACCCCCTTCCTTCCCTGATTGTAGACTATGTTCTTTATGTACTTGGTTGTCCCTTTAATATTCTTTCTGTCCATTGTTTTACACACTCTCATGATTGTTTAATTACCTTCACTAAAGATATTGTTACCTTGTAGAATCGGAGTTCAGGACGGGCGATTGACGTCGGCTGTGAGTCTAATGGTCTCTACTATCTCTCCGCTCCACCGTAAGCGTTCCTTGCCACAACCTCTCCGCTCACCATTCATACTCAGTTGGGACATCCTGGTCTTCCTCACCTTCAAAAGTTGGTGCGTAGCCTCTTAAAGTTCTCTAGCTTACCTTATGAGTCATGTCAGCTTGGGAAACACATTCGTACCACATTTTCTGATCGTGTCACTAAACGTGCTACGTTCCCATTTGTTTTAGTCCATTCAGATGTTTGGGGTCCTTCACAGGACTATTACCCCTTTTGGTTTTAAGTATTTTGTCACTTTTATTGATGACTTTACGCGTTGCACATGGTTGTTTTTGATGTAAAACAGGTCTGAATTGTTCTCTCTATTTGAGCAGTATTATCATGAAATAAAAACTTAGTTTGGTGTCTCTATCTGTTGTTTACGTAGCGACAATGCTCGGGAATATTTATCCCATCCATTTCAGCAACTTATGGCGTCTAAAGGCATTCTTTATCAAACATCATGTGCACATACCCCTCAACAAAACGGGGTTGTCGAGCGCAAAAATCAACATCTCGTTGAGATAACTCAGACTCTCCTTATCCACGGCAATATTCCATCTCGCTTCTGGGGTGATGCTGTCTTAACTGCTTGCTATCTTGTCAATCGCATGCCGTCCTCTGTCCTCAACAATCAAGTTCCTCACTCGGTTTTGTTTCCTAATACACCTCTTCAGTTACTTCCTCCCCGTGCCTTTGGATCCGCCTGCTTTGTCCATAATCTCTCTCCAGGACTTGACAAACTATCTGCTAGGTCTATCAAGTGTGTTTTCTTAGGTTATCATCGATCCTAGAAAGGTTATCGTTGCTTCTCTCCAACTCTTAACTGGTACTTTATTTCTGCTGATGTTACTTTCTTTGAGTCTGTTCCATACTTTGAGTATGCTACCTCCATTCTTGAGCTAGTTCCTACTATCACCCTTCCTCTTGTTCCACTACCACCTGTATCATAGGATGTTCCCTTAGCGGATTCACCGGCGATGTGACCTCGTTAGACATATCAATGTCGCCAACGCCTTGCTTTGGTACCTACTCCTACTGCTAAGGCCACACCAAACTCTCCTCCAATGCCACTTCCTTCACCAACTCTGAGCTTGCCCTCGGACATTGATTTCCCCATTGCCCTACGACAAGGTACTCGTTTTATTCATAATCCATCTCCCCATTATGTTACCTTAAGTTATCACTGTCTTTCTCCTTTGCACTGTACTTGCCTATCTTCTTTGTCCTTTGTGTCTATTCTTAACTCTCTAGGTGAAGCATTATCCCACCCAAAATGGCGACAAGCAATGATTGATGAGATGTGTGCTCTCCAAAGTAGTGGTACCTGGGAATTAGTTCCTGTACCCCTGGGAAATTCGTCGTTGGGTGTCATTGGCTTTACACCCTAAAAGTTGCCCCTGATGGCAAGATTGACCGTTTTAAAGCCCGTTTGGTGGAAAAGGGTTACATTCAGGTGTTTGAACAAGATTACACTAACACTTTCTCCCCTGTGGCCAAGATGGCAACAGTCAAACTCTTACTCTCCGTTGCAACCATTCGACATTGGACTCTCTTTCAACTCGATATTAAAAATGCTTTCCTGCATGGTGATCTTGAGGAGAAGGTATACATGGAGCAACCACTTGGTTTTGTTGCTTAGGGGGAGTCTTCCACCATGGTCCGCCGGCTTCACAAGTCCCTTTATGGACTTAAGTAGTCTCCCCGAGCTTAGTTTGGCAAATTTTGTATTGTTGTCCAATAGTTTGGTATGATACGTAGTGAAGCTGACCACTTTGTATTCTATCGCTATTCACCACAAGGATGCATCTACCTCATTGTGTATGTGGATGACATCGTCGTAATAGGAAGTGATCAACATGGCATACTCCAACTGAAGCAATATCTCTCATGCCAGTTCCAGACTAGGGATCTTGGCAAGCTTCAGTACTTCTTAGGCATAGAGGTAGTCCAATCCAAGGATGGTCTAGTGATCTCTCAGAGGAAATGTGCCCTTGACATCCTTGAAGAAACTGGTCTATTGAATGCTAAACCTATGGACACTCCTATGGATCCTAGTATCAAATTGCTACCCAATCATAGGGAGCCCTTATCGGATCTAGGGAGATATAGGAGGTTGGTTGGAAAACTAAACTACCTCATAGTCACTTGTTCGGACATTGCTTTTGCAGTTAGTGTGGTGAGCTAGTTCTTGAACTCTCCTGCTAGGATCATTGGGATGCAGTAATATGAATCCTAAAGTACATCAAAAGTGCTCTAGGCAAAGGAATCATTTTCGAAGATAGAGGACATGCTCAGATAGTTGGATACTCAGATGTCAATTGGGCTGGTTTTCCTAGTGATAGGCAATCCACTTCTGGGTATTGTGTAATGGTTGAAGGAAACTTGATATCTTGGAAGAGCAAGAAGCAAAATGTTGTAGCAAGATTCAGTGCTAAAGCTGAATACAGGGCCATGGCTTTGGTAACATGCGAGCTTATATGGTTGAAGCAACTTCTTAAAGAGCTCCAGTTTGAAGAGACTACACAAATGACGCTGATTTGTGAGAATTAGGCGACTTTGCATATTGCATCTAATCATGTCTTTCATGAGAGGACCAAACACATTGAAGTAGATTGTCACTTCATCAGGGAGAAGATCGAGTCGAGAGATATAACCACTAGCTTCGTCAACTCTAGTGATCAATTGGCAAATGTCTTCACCAAATCTCTGAGAGGCCCGAGAATTAGCCATATATGTAATAAGCTTGGTGCATATGATCTATATGCTCCAGCTTGAGGGGGAGTGTTGAAAATCATAACAGAATATTCTACATTTATTGTTTATAGGCAAGAAATCTTTGATTTAGAAGAAATAATATATCCTCTAATTATTTGTAATTAATGTAATAAGCCTATACAAACTAATCACCGTCGTGTATTCTAACACACAGTATTAAGCTAATTATGTCTCTGTTTTTCTCTTTCTTTTAACAATTATTATTATTATTATTATCATCATCATCATCATCATCATAATCATCATAAGTGTACAAGTTTGTCAAATTTGAAATAGTTTTAGAGGAATGTTGGCGCCACTCTCTATATCATCTCTTTCTAATACCCTCTCTATTATTGGCCAGAATTTATTGAAAATCACAAATTTTAGTGGGTCTCACTTCTCATTTAATGAGTCTCTCTCCTGATTTAGAAGTGAGACCCACCAAAATCTGTAATTTCCAATAAATTTTAGCCAATGTAAAGAGAGTGTTAGAGAGAGTGACGCTAGCAATCCTCATAGTTTTAATAATCGCTCGATGTTGGAAATAGGTGAGCTGAAAGCTTCTCTAAAATGAGTGTTAACACTTAGAAAAAATCTACTGCTTACAATAGAAATTAGCTAATAAATGGAACAAAGGAATTAGTTGAGGCGTTAACTATTGAAGCAAATAGTAGATGGGAAGATTAGTTGAGAATGGGTGAAATTAGTTTGAAGAAAAAAAAAAGGAAATTATGTTCTAGAAGTTCTTGAGGAAGTTAGTTATGGGGAGAAGTTGTTAAAATTGATGGAAAGTCTTGAAAATAGGAGGAAGTTGTTTTTCAAATGATATGATAATGATAATGATCGTTGAATGCAGATAGTACACTAAAAAGAGAGGATCGTGGCTATATTTTAGGAGGTGAATATTCTGAAAGTTATTAGAAGTTTAGATGATCATTTGTAAAATCAGTTGACGTAATTGTGAGACAGTTGATCCATTGTAAAACTAATTGATGTAACTATTAGCCATGTTTGAAGTAGTTATTAGGTTGTTGAAAAATGTGGTAGATGGTAGCAGTTTAGCGCTTATTATAAATAAGACTTGCACATACTTTTCAAAGGACCAAAATTAATCAATCAAACAATTCCTATTATTTTTGCAGTTTATCTTTGTTGCCTTTATTGCTTTTATTGCCATTTACCTTTACGCGAGTCTAATTTTTGTTCAATCTTCAACACTAAGCACTCTTTGGAGTGACTTAGAGGCCTATAGCCAAGAAACAGAGTCCCTTTCTTGGCATCAATCGACTGGTATTTTAGGAATCAAGGTGAGAGTTTAGTCTATCTGTTCAACTAGGCGAGAACAAATTTGACATGCCTAGTCGGACCAGATAAGTGAACAAATTGAGAAGTTTGATTCTCCTGGTCACAATCACAATTAGCGTATGCACATTAGATCTGTGAAAAGTCTTAGCAGCATGGAATCTTGACAGAAAAAGAATGGTTCCTGCAAGGCAGCTGAATCAGTAACCTTGGGGATGCCAACTGGTATGGTGACTACAACAATTTCCCAGCCACTGCAGGTTATACCTCTATCTGCTACAAGGCCTTCTACTGTAGTTGATACGCCAGTCATAGAGTAGCCAACAATAATGACAACTTCATTTGTACGTCAACAAATTGCCATAAGGATACATGATATTATGTATCAGTTGTTAAGACAGTTAGTTGACATCGTTAAACCCATGGTGCATAACGAAGTATAGCAAGCTAAAGAGTTAGAGAACAAGCGAATGAATGTTGGGAAATTTTAACTACTTCAGTCATATATAGATAATCAAAACAGCTAAACCAGTGCCAAGTGATTATAACTAGACCCTCACAAGTACAAACATATACCTAGGCAGGATCTTCATTAATGGTTCAACTAAGGATAATTCAAGCAGGAATTGTACCACCAATTCGGCCAAGCTTTGCTCAGGCAGGGCTCATTTCACTGGTCTAATTGAACATCGTTCAACAGATACCTCAAACCTTATTGGTAGCCCAATCTAATACATTCGTTGCTACTAACCCAAGGGGTAGTAAGTAATGGAAAATGAATTTTTTAATCAATCTAATACGCAATGTGGGCAGGTACACTTAGTTAGAAGGCCACCTAACGCGGTAGGACAGATTGGGATGTCGTGTGTTATGTCAAATGCACCAACCATTAGTACAACTACACAGGTAGTCAATACGGGACCTGCTGCATATACCGCCTTGGGCACTAGAGAAATGCAAACAAAGTAACCTAGTGATTCTGTGGGGGAGCAACCATGGAATACTATTCCACCTACCTCAACTAATCAACCAATCTTTCAACCCATTACAAAACAGATTCCTTATGGTCATATGGGTTCAATTCCTCCTTGAGGAATTCCTTATAGCATAGCTGGTGGTTATAACGGAGAGCTGACATGGAATGCAATTCCATCTTTCTCACTTAATCAATTAGGTGTTCGCGGGGCTCATGGCAAGATAACTACTGATTTAGGCTTGGAGCAGCCATGGGCAATAAACCCACCTCCTACAACTAATTAGGGGGGAGTCATGAATATGCTAGAATAGATTTCCCAGGTGCCACGCCCGACGGCACCCATACATAGGAGACCATCAAGACCCATCACGATGCAGAATTATGCTTAGCCAGCAGCACCTCAATTGATTGACCCTAACGTGATAGCTGAGACCATGTGAAGGTATTTTGGTGTGCAGTTGAGGCCATTATACAAACCAGTATACAAGAAGCCATACCTTGAATGGGTTGACAAGGCGATGCCTTTGCCGAGGAGTTTCAGAAGTTTAGATTTCACAACCTTCATTGGTGAAGATGGCAAGTCTACAATGAAACACATTAGCCGATTCACATCCTAATGTGGGGAAGGAAACCATAATGAATATCATAAGCTTCACCTGTTCCTGTTGTCCTTAACAGGAACGACTTTCACTTGGTATTCTTCCCTGCCACCAAACTATTCAGAATTGGGAAAATATGGAAAGGCGTTTCCATGATCGTTTCTACAGACTACATCTAAAGGTTATAATAGCTGATATAATGAATCTCAAGCAATAGGTTGACAAGCCTGTAGCCGACTTTTTTGAGAGATTCAGGAAAATGATCAACAAGTGCACTGTACAATTTCTTGAGGCAGAATACACTAATATGGCCACAGGAAACATCAAAGAGAGGAGCTAGTGGCCCAAGAATGTGCTGATATGAGTCAGCTAGCCTTTAACACTCGTACTGAACACGTTATTAATGAAAAAGGGGAACATGTGTCAGATCAATTGATGAAAGAATCTTTGTTTGATGTTTGTGGATGTAGTGAGCATCATCCCTAGTGAATTTTGGGTGGATGATGAGCAATTAGGTAGTTTGACAGGAGATGTATTCGCTAAGGAAGCAAAAAGAGCTACTTTAGCTGACATTTTAGTTAGTAAGCAAAGGAAATGGTGTCTAGCAAGCCTTCCGAGGAGATGACAAAACAGTTAGCAGAGATTGGATCCATTCTAGCTAGTGTGTACCTTCCGATCCACATCAAGTGCTTATGTTCTTGGAAGGGAACCAAATGGAAACAGTAGCAACTAATAAGAATCCCTTCTTAGGTGAAGTAAAGGTGACAGAGGCTATATTTTATTCTCCTCATGTGGAACCTATTAAAGTATCCAAGGAGTATGAAGAAGGTAATTGGGGATCCTGTAATCTGACTACTAAAGGATTCCAGGTGGAATTGTAGGTTGATTCACGACCTTTTAATAAGGTGACCAATGAATAAGCTAGCCAAGGTAGTAGAAGACCTCCTAAATCAGCTAGCATTATTTAGAGCCGAAAGTTGGATAGATGAATCAAGGTGCCCCAAAGATGAAGAACCTGGGGGACAGGCCTAAGAATCTGCCAAAGATGTGGTGATGGAGCTTGGGGGCATAATACAAGGGCGTCAACTGGGAGGAAGTTCAAGAGATACAACATTAAATTCAAAATAAATACATCTTTTCAGCTTTAGTTAATTTCAACAGAAAGATGTAAAGGGCAAATGTTAATACTAGAAAAAAAATCTATTGCTTACAACAAAAAATTACTTGACAAAAGGAACAAAGGAATTAGCTGAGGTGTCAATTGTTGATGTGTCAGTCGTTGAAGCAGAATAGTCAATCGGAAGATTAGCTAAGGATGGGCGAAATCGATTTGATGAAGAAAAGGGGGAATTATCATGTTCTAGAAGTTTTTAGGCTCAAGTGCACTTTGTGTCACCTAAGTTTCATTATTTTGTGAATTTTGTCACCATGGTTTTTTTAGTATTTTGTCATCCTATTTTTAAAATTTTGCGAATTTTGTTTAATCATCAATTGTCCGTTAAATGACAAATAGAGTGATGATGTGTTAGAGATGAGTTGATATTGAACATCCACACCAACTTTTTTTTTTGAAAAAATAAAAATTGGTTTAAAAAATTTCCTAAAAGCTACGTGGAACATAGATTCGGTATTTTTTTGAAACAATTTTTATTTTTTAGAAAAATATTTTTTTCAAAAAAAAGAAAGTTGGTGTGGATGTTTAATGTTAACTCATCATTGATACCTCATCACTTTGTTTGTCATTTAATGGACAATTGACGATTGAGCAAAACTCATAAGAATTCAAAAATAAAGTGACAAAATGTGAGAGAAAAACAAACATGGTGACAAAATCTATAAAATAATGAAACATGGGTGGCACAAAGTGTAATTAAGCCAAGTTTTTAAGGAAGTCAATTATAAGGAGAAGTTGTTAAAATTGATGGAGAGTGTTGTTGCTTTGAAAATAGGAGGAATTTGTTGTTTTTCAAATGATAATGACAATTTAAGGTAGATGGTGCTTTGAAAAGAGGGGATTGTGACTATATTTTAGGAGGTGAATATTCTAGTAGTTATAAGAAGATAGATGATCCTTTGTAACATTAGTTGATGTAACTATCAACCAACTAATCCTTTGTAAAATTAGTTGAAGCAACTGTCTTCGAGTTGATCCATTGTAAAACAAGCTAACGTAACTATTAGCCATGTTTGAAACAATTATTTGATTGCTAAAAAACATGGTAGATAAGGGCATTTTAGTACTTAGTAGTATAATTAAATAGGACTTGTACATACTTTTTGAAGGACCAAAATCAATCAATCAAACAATTCCTATTATCTTTGTAGTTTATCTTTATTGTCTTTATTGCTTTTATTGCCATTAACCTTTACGTGACTTTAATTTTTGTTTAACTTTCAACACTAAGCACTCTTTGGAGTAGCTTAGGAACCTATAACCGAGAAACAAGTCTTTTCTTGGCATCAATCGATTATTTTTTTGGGAATCATTGTGAGCATTTAATCGATCTCTTCAGCTAATATTCCTACGCGACAACAGTAAGGATAAAATAAGTAAAAAAAATCAATTATTAATATTCTAAAATATTCACAAATTATTATGCATGTGCATGTAATATCGACTATTATTTTTTTTTATCATCGACTGAAATTACTTACTCTATTCTCAAAAATGAATTGTTTACTTTAGAGAAGTTGAACCCATAAGTAACAATACAAAAATATAAATTTTTTAAAAACAAAAAAAAAATGAACTGAATAAGTGCTAACTAATGTAGGGGAGGTGAGTGCATTTTAAGTTTAACCACTCATCTTGGTCTTTTATGAAATTGAGGAGTCTTAGAAGACATAATGTAAGATTTTGTTTCAAATAGATTCTTTTATTGGTTGAAATTTATGATTTTTAATAGTTTTAGAAGACCTACTAAATACAAAATGAAAAGAGGCCACTAAAAAGAGAATGTTAATGTTCTTTTTTCTATTGGTTAAAATTTAAGAGTTTTACTAAGTTAAAAATGAATCTTATTAGATGGGAAATAAGACAACATATTTATTTAGTGAGATTGAGGTAAATCTATTCCTATATTATAAATCTCAATCCTTATCTTGAATGAAAGTGTTTTTAGGAGATATTTTTCAACGAGAGCTTTTTTAAGAGTTTTTCTTGAATCGTTAAACTACATCTCTTATCGTAATTTCATATATTAAACATTTAATTTTAATTTCTAATTTTTTATTACTTTCAAATATAGTTCTTAATTTTAATTTCAAATTTATTTTAATTTAAACAACTAACTATGAACATTTCTTTCTCGACCATCTCAAATTGCTATCATTTTATCTTTATCTGTATATTTTTTTTTTGATTGTTTATTTTTTTTAATCTACTCTTTTCATCTTTATTTTTAAATTGAATTTCAATATTTTGAAAAAAAATTATCAATAATTGAAATAACTATATATCACAATATAAATTATTTATCGTAAATTCAAAATATAATTTATATGTTCAAAAATATTTATTTATTACCAATTTGAATTATTGCACATACTAAAATACTAATATTATTAAAAATGTCTTTGAAAAAGAATATTAGAGAATGTTTCTTATGTTTTTATCTCAATGCGACTATTGTACAAAAAAGAATAAATTATATTGACACTTCCTGTGATTTCGTCAAATTTCGCCCATTCCTTTTCTTTTTTACTCCTACACTAACTCTCTTAAGTATTTCATTAACCTCCTTAATTATTTGAAAAACAGTATAGTGTAACAACTCTTTGTCGCTACAATACCACTTATTACTTCATACATTGCGGAGATATTCAATAATAAATATCACATACTATTATAACATCATGCATACTATATAATACCTATATACAAGATATGAAATAATATAATATACAAGCCAAGTTATACAATAACAAGGGAGAGGGATACAAAAATAAACTCTCTACAGCTGATCAACTATACAACATATACATCAATATAAAAGATTTTCTAAAAGATCCACCCATAAAGGGCCTTCTATCCTCTCCACTGAGACCTTTGTGCATCAACTGTGGAAACCTAGATTTGCTGAGGCTTCACCCTCTGCTCCCACACCAAACGACGTGATCATCACAGTCATAACAACACACGACAACAACAGCAACCATAGCAAAACAAACAGCAAGGCAATGGTAAGCTTATAAAACAAAAACAAATCTATAATATACAATTCATATCATCAAACCATCATTTACCAATTTGGAATCCAATCATCAAAGAATGGGTTATATACATTACAACACAACACACCATGCTTTCAACCCCACATGTTAATGCATGAATGACACAACTCTCAAGAAATTTTCTACATTCCAAGCGATCAGCCAGGTCTTACCTTTTACCATGGCCTTCTAAGCACCATTCGGGGATTGCCAAAACTCTGATCCATGGATAAGCCTAATGATTTGTTAGGATAAGTGAATGTGGATGGTGGCTTGTTGCGACATAAGGCTTGCACCGCCTTGGCCCCTTGCGGAATTACCCATCCACTCATCCCTAAAGCCTATCTTTTTGACCCCATGTCTTATCTAAGCACTAGGTTGGAGGCCCATCTGAGCCGTAGCTCCTATCAACCATTGAACTTTCATGCCTATGCGCACACAGCTAGAGGCCCACATAATCTCAGCCAACAACATATGCATGAGATGCATGGGTCACCACAACAACACAACCACAACCATTCATCAATATATGTATATATATGCATATACATGTACATGTATAACATCATAACACTACGTGGCCTACTTTACACCACTTGTGATCCAACAGTCACTATCAACCCTATGCAAGCCCAATCCTCTTGCATGGTCAACAGGTAAGGTTTTGTCCAGGTAGCACATACCTTATGAGACATCTCACACGTCTTAGGTGGGGTCCTATCTAAGCAACCAACACCCTCTGTAAGATATCACATCACCACAACACATTACAACTAGTGGAGGTTCTACTTGAATAACCTTCTACTTAACTTTCACTTTCTCACAAATTTTCACACAACACAACAAAAATGCATGTTCGCTTAGCGACCCTTACACTCGCTCAGCGAGTACCTTCTACACAGAGAGCACACTTTCCCTCTCGAAGGTTCTCGCTTAGCGAGTATAAGTCTCGCTTAGCAAACCCAACTTAAGAAATGATCCCCTTCTCTGTACCCAGGCTCTCGCTTAGTGACAACAAAGGTCGCTCAGTGAATCCAAGCTCTCCCTCTCACCCTTCGCCTAGCGAATATAAGTGTCGCTCAGCGAAAGCCACTCAAAGAGCAATCAAGTCTCAAATATAATTCTCGTTCAGCGAACATATTTTTCACTCAACGAGAAACTTACAACAGAGAGCCATAAATCTCCAAGGCTCCAATTCACTCAGCAAGGACGGGTCTCACTCAGGAACACCTTCATAACACTCATCCCTCACCCAACAAGCATTCTACTCGCTCAACGAACCACTTTCTGGAAAATTTTCAGAATCCTTATGATCACTCGCTTAGTGATCTAATCATCGCTTAGCGAATCTCACATTTCTTCACACATTCATCATATCTCAAGAACACTCGCTCAACGATCCAATTATCACTCAGCGAATCTTAGACCCGACAGCCTCATCTCAGTTCTTGGAGCACTCTCGCTCAGTAAGTGCTTGAGTCGCTTAGTGACTCTCTTCAAACAAAAACCCAAAATCTAATCTTTACTCTCATCCTTACTTTAATCTAGCTTAAACAAGACCCAATAGATGTACACAACATCCAAAATCAATATAGTTAGTAGAGTTTTGCAAACAAAATAATATACACCTCCAAATCATCCACATTCAACAAAAACCCATTTTTAACACACAATCCACAATATTCCAAATCAATTAGTTTTAGCACAAACCAATGTGAGAATCACACTTAACAATGGTCAACCAACCAAAGTACAACTCAAGTAAGCTTCCCTTACCTCTAAAGCTTATTGAATTTGAATTTAGTTTCCTTGAGAATTTGATGTCTTGAGCCAAATCTTTCAAGAATCGATCCTTTTCTCACCACAAACACTGAACTGGGCCCGGAATCCTCTAATATCCTTGCTAACTTGAGAGATTCTACAGAGAGATAGAGAAAAGAGAGAGAAAGAGAATGGGAGAAAATGAGAGAAACTCCCCTCCCTTCCTCTTTTTATATTTCGACCTCCTAGAACTCTCACACGGACTTTGGGCTAACTAAGAATCATAACTCATCAAACCACTCTCATAACCCATAATTGGTCTAACTTAACTGTTTTTCCTCAAAAGCCCAAAATCTCTCTCACAACACATCCAAATTGGCTCAAACATATATTTCAATTTCCTTAAATTCAAACCAAAATTTCAAACAAACCACTTACAACCATCATCACATACAACAAATCATACATAATACTAATTCATTTTTTTCTTTTAATTATTTATATTACATATCTAATTTTCACTTTTTAGTTATCACAACACTAAATCATGCATTAAGAAAATATAGATGTTACAATGTCGTGTATCGTAAGGAAAGTTATTGTAAACGTTAAAAAAAGTTTCGGGTTCGGGTGTAATTTACTCGAGAGGTGTCGATATAATTTACTCAATAAAAAAAAAGAATGTTTCCTAATAATTTTTTTGCAAAATTTCCTTTTTTTGTTTGGCAGAAAAATAGCACAAGTTTCGGGTCCGGGTCGGATGATTTGGTTCTAGTGCGTTACGGTTAACATATTTAAGCAGGTGCAGGCGCAATGTTTTCAGTGAGTTGAGTCAATAAGAAGCATCAGCGCAGCGATGTGGAGAAGTGTTGTGAGCAGAGGCCGTGTGGAGATTTTCCGTCAGAATAAACGGAATCCTCTCGCTGTCACTATCCGAACGTTCTCCACTCCCACCGGTCTCTATGGGTTCCCCCATTTGAAGACCCCCAAAGGCTTTCAACCATTCGTTGATGAAGCCATTCAGAGGTATCGTATCGTATCTTATCGTATGGTATTCCACATACGATTACTACTATGGCGACTAACAATGGTGCCACGGCCACAATTTTTTTTTTTTTATAATTGTTAGGTCTGGAGAGCTCATCAGTTACATTTGTTCGAAACGGCCAGCTGCTGAAATAATGCGAGCAATGGATGAGATTTCTGACACTGTAAGTTGTTTGAATGAGAATGATTACTTTATTTGTTGTACTCACTCTTTCCCTCTCCCAATTACTTGGATTGCATGTTTCATATCTCAGGTTTGTTCCGTTGTTGACTCTGCTGAATTGTGTAGGCATACCCACCCGGAGAGGTTCTTTTCTTGTTACTATTATTGTCATTATTAGTATTAGTAGTTCATTTCTCTTTCTAATTAATTCAGATTATTGTTTATTGTGTGGCAAGTGACTAATAAAATCTTTGGCTATCAGATTTTCTAATGAGTTTAACCGGCATGAACTGTCGGTGTAAAAGTATTTACACTTTGTCAACTAACTAATCAGGAATCATATATGGTATGACTTTTAAGGTACCATCCATGACAGTTTGTAATTGTATGGCGGTGTAAAAGTGCATGTATTATTTATTCTTTTGAGTAAATTATACTGAGACCTCCTGAAGTTTTGTCAAATTTCACTAATACCCTTCCTTTTTTTTACTCCTACACTAACCTCTTAATTATGTGATAAACATTATATTATTACATTAACCTTACATCCCTTATATATTACATTAACCCCTTGATTGTTTGAAAAACATTGCACCGTATATTCCTATATGAGAGGTTATTGTAAACCTTAAAAATCATAGGAAGTTATGTGCAATCTCAAAAAATCTCAAGGGGTATCAATGTAATTTTTTCTATTCTTTTATAATCTTCTTAGGTAAGTTGAGGTTGGTCATGTTTCTTTTTTTTGGCAAATCAGGGAGTTTGTTGAGGAGGCCAGCAAGGCATCGATGAGAATTAATGAATATCTACATGTGAGGTGACCGGTGATGCTCGCTGCTTGCTTTTTCCTTTATGTTTATTGTTAATTCAATTAATGAAAGCATAGCCTAGGAAAAAGAAAAGATCATGCGCTGTTGTTGTTTGGTTGTATTAAGTATTAAAAGTTTGGGTGTGTTGCATGGGCATGGCTGTGTGCTTTGGTTATATGCTCCTTCTATGATCAAATATGTTATACAAATCCTAATTAAATAAGGAAACAATATTGAAATATGGAAACTACTTCTAAGAGAAGATGCTCATACTCTAAAACATTTTGAGACACAATAATGGTATTCTATGGGATGTTTTCTGTATATGTAACAGAATGGGAAAGAAACACTTCTTGAACTTTGTAGTCCCATAATTCTGAAGGCAAGGACCATGCTTTAACTGTTTTATGTTGTTGACATAAAGTAGTAGTATTGGTGAAATACCATAACAATAGTATTTCCTTTAGTATCACAGGACAACTATGATATTGCTTTTTTAATTTATCTATCATTGTTTATATAGTTGTGGAAAAGCGAGTTTGATTTGATACAGGAAGGAAATATGATTTCTAGGGCATTGGGTTAGGTTGTTGGATGGATTATTGTGGGAATCACAGTGGATCAAAGCCTTGTTTCATGTACGGTTACTATGTAAGCAGTAGCATGCCATTAAGGACAAAATTATTGCTGGTTGGATGCTGAAGTAAGACAGATTAGTTATGTCTGACCTTAAAACCTGAAGAAGCACTTTAAATTGAAGATAAGCACATTTAAACTTTTAAGCAAGACAGAGATGAGTGTAGACTTCACATTTAGTGACCATTTGACATCACCAACCAAGAGGCATTTGATTAAACTTGCAAACCAATCATGATTTGAAAAAAGCATGTGGTTCAACTTAACCTTTGAAGATTTGGCCTCTTCACTGTAGTTCTACAAGTAAGATGCAGACATTATATTAACACATGATAAAACTGAAGTTACACAGACGTCTAACCCCAACACCTGCATTTAGTATTTTTCTCTTTTTACTGTACAGTATCTGAATACAAATCATGATCTATATGATGCGGTGAAGAAAGCTGAGCAAGAATGTCATATGCTTTCTGAGGAAGCTCAAAGGGGAGTTAGAAACTTACGTATTGACTTTGAAAGGGGTGGAATTCATCTTTACCGTGGTAATTATATTACTCTTAATTCCATGTTATACTCTCAAAAAAGTTGTAGGGAACTTTTTCTCTTTAAAATGTTTCTTATGTGATGCACTTTGTTTGCAGAGAAATTAGATCGAGTGAACATGCTAAATATTGAAATTTCTCAGCTATGCAGAGAGTATGTTTATAACTGATATTTATGCATTGGTTGCAGTGACACTTCTTTTGCTTGTTATGAAAAATGAATATTATTTTTTTTAGTGGAAGCGGTCTTTTCCCCAAGCATAAGTTTATATATGTACTGTCTTTTCCCCTTCTTTTTTGTATTTGTTGGTAAACTGTTACCGTGTAAAGAGAGCAGGTCCTTAAATGCTACATAGTAAATACCAAAGCTATGACAACATTGAAAATTTTGTTCTCCAAAACTTTAATATCATGAAGTCACATTAACAATTTTGCTAGACATTGAAATTACTCGAATATGATTAGAGTAATTGTATGATTTATAAGCACTGCAGCCACGGAGCCTTTTCACACTATGTGGAGTGTGGGGTTGGCTTCATGGATTAGTTGATGTTATTTGGCAATATCTAAAACCTACTCTTTAGTTAAAGAGCAAGGCCTTTTCAATGGTTCCTCCTAATGTCTCTTAGGTCTTTCTCTATCCCTTGTAATTGGAAAATTTCCATTTGATAAACTTTTCTCAGTAGAGCCTTTATTGTTCTTCCTCTCATGTGACCAAACCACTGTAAATGAGTTTCCATCATCCTCTCAATGGATTAGATGCTATCCTTTCTCCTTGTAACTTTCATATTTAATATAACTTCTTTGTGCTTGTCTACTCATCCATCTCTACTCTCATCTTCGGCACACTTATCATTTTGCTATAGTTGGAACTTTGATATCAAACATTTACTCATAGAGCATCACTAGCCTTCTTGCTTCATAGTAGAATTTTCTTTAAGTCACTTTGGTATCACAAATTATGCTTGAATCTGTGTGACATTGCTTTCAGTCTTCCTATCACTTTATAAGATGGATCCAAGATGCCTATACTTTGCAACTTGTTATGTGATTTGGTTCTTAATTTTTACTTTTATAACATTACTCACTTGTGTCTTACTGAATGTTCATTCCACATACTCCTTTGTCCTACTTAACCAAAAACCATATTTATAAAAAATTGGACCAGATTGGTCGATTTGATCTGGTGTCCAGTTTGTTTAAGCCATAAAAACTAGTTGATTCCAAAACCAGTGGGAACTAGTGAGGAATTGCTCAAACCACTCTAAAGTGGGTGAAATTGGTCCAAAGCTGGTATAGAGAATGGTTTGACCTGTTTTTTTTTTATTTTCTTTATTTTTTAAAATTTTTTATTCAACTTTTTCCTTTTGCAAACTAATAAAGACTCAATGCCAAGTTACAAAGGTCCATATATGAGATTTGCTAATGAATTGTTATTTTTAGTCTCTTATTTCTGATTATATATCTTATATAGTCCTTTTATGCTAATTAAAATTTTTACCCAATTTGATCTTTTATTATTTTGTGTTAGTTTATTCATTAATGTTAGATATAGGATATGTAACTCATGTAATACATGTCTAATTAGTTTTCAGCGCATGTAACGTATGTAACATTATCATTAAGAGTTATTAGCATTTATTACTGTAACCCTCCTATGTAAGTATAAATACAATGGTGTGTGGTCTGCATTAGACACACTATTTCATAAAATATAGGGTTTAATATGTTTTAAGTCCCTAAAAATATAGCAAATTCAAAACTTTTTTATTTTTTGGTTGATTTTGGTCCTTAAAAATTTTAAAACTTTTGAAAATAGTCCTTATTACTATTTAGTGATGATGTGACATATATTTAGACATGCCATGTCACATGTCATAGCAGAGTGGTTGCTGACATGATTTGTCTAGACACATGCCACGTCATCACTAAATAGTAATAGCGACTATTTTAAAAAAATTAAATTTACGAGGGCCAAAACCAACAATTTTTTTAAGGATTAAAACCAAAATTCGTTATATTTATCGGGACTAAAAACATATTTTACCTTAAATCTAATATGGTTTCAATAGTCTAAGCCATTTTTCTTGAGCAAACAGAAACATCCTTTTTACCCCCTACTGGAACAGTGCGAGTGCACTTCACTGGTCCATTTCTCCTTCACCGCCTCGTCCTTTTGCTGGTATGACCTCATGAGTAGGAGTGCCCCTTGCTGGTGACCCATCCCCTGCTGTTGCAGCACTTACCGCCACCACATGTGCTGCTTCTCTCTCAGCACTCGAGCCTCATGCGCCTTATGCTTTCTGGCACGTGAGCCTTTTTCCCGCGACACCCACTGGCTAGCGCCTCTTCTGATGATCTCCCCAGCCATTGGTGACCCCAACCAGCCTGCCCCCAACCCTGACATAGTATGGCAGCTGTCTCTGGATCTGATTCCTCTGTTGTGGCTGTTAGTTTCACTAATGTCCGTCTCATTTCCTGTGAAAAACTCACTGGGTCTGCAAAAAATGTCACCTGGGCTGCTGCCGTCCCACTTTGCTTCAAAGGACAGGGTCGTTTTGATCACCTCATCAAATAGCTCACAGAAATCCCCACCAAAGACCAATCATGTTGGAAACAAATGGATGCCTTCTAAAGTAGTGTTTTGTGGTATTCTCTTGATGCTAAGCTGCTGGTTCAGTATTGCACCTTCAAGACATGCAATGAGGTTTGGAACAAAGCCAAGAAAGTGTCCTCCAACAACGTCCACCGTCTCTACATTGTCATTTCCAACCTCATTAATTTGAAGAAAGACAACATGGACATGGAAACATACTTGGGTAACTTTGATAGTTTCATTGCTGAATATGAATCCCTTTTGCCATTCACTGATAATGCAGAAACCCATGTGGAGCAATACAACAAATTTTTTATGGCCTCCCTCTTGAACTTCATATGCAATCAGATTTTTCCAAATCCTTCATAACCATCTTATGATACTTTAAGTGAACAATTGTTGCGTTTCTCTCACTTGATCAGTTCGTCTTTCTGTCTTTGTTGACTTTTTGGCACTTGTCACCTATTCCTCTCATCATGGAGGTTGAGGAGGTGGTTATGGAGGTAACTGCTCCTGCCCTCACTGCAATTACTGCACCTGCTAAGGTCAACATTGAGGACCAATGCTGCATGAAGGCACATCAATAGAACAAGATGACTAATATAGCTCTAGTCATTTCTCCTGATTTCCTTGTCAAGGTGATTGTTTCCACTGTCGATTATAATAAATATCTTCAGTTGAAAGTTGTCATGCAATCCTCCCCCCAGTTGCTTCTGTTGCTTTTTGTCTCAATCGTCCTCCCTCCCTTAGTCCATGGAGAATCGTCTTCAAGCTTATGTTGGATCTCACGACTCAAAACTTGCAATCGTTGAGGCCAACATATAGGACCCCATTTAGTTTGTTACAATCTATGATGTACAAATATGATACATATTCGATACATTGTTTTCTAACAAAACAAACTAATAATATTCTGCTAACTTTTTAGAAATTGCTAAATATAAAATATAAATTGTAAATCATTTGTTATTGTCTAGAAATAGGAATAATATCAATTTTATTCCCTCCTTGAGCATCATTTGTAAATAGGACAACTTCTGTTTTTGGTTCATCAAGAGATAATGATGCCACTTCAAGATTTTTAGCACTGTTAAAGGTACCCCATGCATCTCCATCAATGTCCCAAATCTTGGAATTCCTTTACATATATTTTTCACTTTTCGTAGGAAAAAGTTGCAAATTAGTATGTATGTAAACCTAGTCTTTTGCTCTTTTAAGACTCAACTTGTTTCTTTTCAATGAGTGAATGAAGGAATAGATACTCCAATTTCTTTCTCAACATGATGGGAAACTAGGCTACACAAGAAGCCTCAAAGCTTTTGAAGGAGAGGGGCACAAGAACTATGCATCATCCACCAAGATTTAAGATCTAATGTCCACCTATTTTCAATTCAATCAAAAGAAGCAAAACAATTTGTTTTTGATGAGAGATCAAATATTCAAGTGCAACCTTTTTTTCTATCCTCAACAATTGTGAAAACCTTTTTCAAACACTTGTTTCTCTCTTGATAGAAATCTCTTCATCCTTGTGTGGGGGAATTCTATTTGGAGCCCCTTGGAGCCATTTATCACTATAATACCTATAAATCAAACAAAAGTTAATAGATAATGACTTCTAGTAGCTATCTAATTGTTTATAATAAATAATTGAAAAAAATAAATATTTGATAGGTTAATTCTACCTAGGATTCAAAGAGTGAGCCATGTAGTGGAGAAGAGTGCAATTTTTAGTCCACCTATCAGTTAGTATGGAATAAACAACTTCGTAAAATGTTGACGTATCATTTGGCTCTTTTCCTTCCTACCTATACATAGATGCCTTCACTTTTTCTATCAATATCTCACATCTCAGACCAAATGAAGTGTGAGGCTATTTGTATCACAAGCTCTAAGCATGTTATAAACATGCTTGGTGAAATCAAGAATGTATGCAATTTTGTTCCACCATACACCATTCAAAATAAAATCTTTCACTGCTTTGGCTATGTCCACAATATCCTCTCTGCAAGAGTTTCATTTTACATTGATAACCAATGACTGCAAAGAACCCTTTAAAAGTTTAAATCTTTTCAACATCACTAGAACATATGCAGTGCTTGTTTCAGCAGCAATTTTAAAAGTGAAAAGTGATTAAAAGTAGCTAATCTCATGGAGTGGCTCATGATTCGGTTCCTTAAGAAAAGAAATATCAAGGTGATTGTTTCCACTATCGATTATAATAAATATCTTCAGTTGAAAGTTGTCATGCAATCCTCCCCCCAGTTGCTTCTGTTGCTTTTTGTCTCAATCGTCCTCCCTCCCTTAGTCCATGGAGACTCGTCTTCAAGCTTATGTTGGAGCTCACGACTAATATAGCTCTGGGGCTGGGGGAAGTCTATGGCTGAGGGCTCAGGAGGGTGTGGAGGTTATTGGAAGAGGCACCAGAGAGAGTGGGTTTTACCATAAGAGGGCTCACTTGCTGGGAAGTGGCAGGCGCATGAGGTGGACACACTCAGGGATTATGCGCACAAAGACCTTGGTGGCAGCTAGGACTGGAGATCCATTGGCGGTTTCTACCTTGGATGGTGGGGGCACACTAGCAAAAGGAGGTGTGTGGTGGTGGATAAGTGTGTTGCGGGTTGCTGCAAAAGTGAGATCTAGGGCCGGCTGAGGCATCAAAACTGTGGAAAAGGGGTTAGGATTGGCTAGATCAAACCGTAAGCTACTGTACATAAAATATACTAATAAATGCTAATTATAATCAAATCATACAGATATTCCCATGTGCTAAAACTAATATGTACATATGCCGCATATGCTATATTTAACAGATAACAAGGTAAATCAAATTAGATTGAGAAACTCTAGAACCAGACAGTGGCTGATATGAATATTCGGTTCAAAGTTCAAATGCTGGAAAGATTTAAAGATCTGTATCATAGTTATTTTCTTTAATTCTTTGCCCTTCCTATCCTTCCGTTGGCATCAATAGTCATTTTTACTTGTATGTACTCTGCCAATATTTTTTATACTTAGGGAGAGTTAAATTTTATTAGGAGACATTTACGGTTGGCTACCTTTTTAAGACAAGAAAATATTGAACTTGGTGACATTATTGCTATAAATTGTATTTGACTGGAGTTGATCATGCTTGTGAAATGTTTCCATTTGTGATTTCAATTCAGTCATGGTTTCATTACTTATTCTCCCCAAAAGTAGATTGTTGCATGTTTGAATTAGGCTTACTTTTTCTGTGCTCTTGATCAGTTTGCAATTTCATGGTTTGGTTAGGTACAATGAAAATATTGTCATGGACCCAGGAACTGTTGATATATATCCTTCATCTCGCATCCCCGAGAATTTGTATTATCTTGTAAAGCCTATCTATCGTTCAGAATCTTTAATAACCAAGGGTTTATCGGGGTCCAGGGACACCCTTAAAAAGAAAGGATTTCGGATTACAACAGACCCACAAACTCTTGCTTCTGTACTACAATTTTCATCGGATGATGAGGTAGTTTCTATTCAATGATTTGGAAGTTTACCGTGGTCTATTGATACTAATAGTAAGGATTACTCACAAGTCTTATTAAGGACTGTCCAGTAAGTTCATGTGAACTGAAAAAGCATTTGTAATCACGTCTAATCTTCTAAGCAATCTATTATTCATACTCTAGAGTACTGATGAATTTTGCTGGTACTCTCAAATGATCCAAAGTAATGAACTTTTTTTTCCCCCCCATTTTTAACTTAAATTAATTTTATGTGCTTCTAATAGAAACCTAGTATTTTATTAGGAAGAAATAGGGATAAAACCCAATTGCAAAGATAGGGTGCTGCAGAACTTAAAGGGTCTTCTGCACCTTCCAATGCCTAAAGGCCCCAATTTCCTCTAAATTGACAGGATGCTGTCTCTCTTAACTTTCCCTCTTATTTAAAGGCAACATGCCTTATTTCTTCAACCAACTAACCTAACCAACTGTTTGATGTAATTAACTAAAGGATATCTGTCGATTTCTTTCCCTGTATTTTAAGGTTAGGAAAATGGTATATATACGAGGAAATTCTGTGCCACAAGCAAATGTTGATGTCCTCAAAAGGCTTATATCTGCTCGAGATGAGCTAGCTCAGGTCTGTATGATCATGAGGCACTCTGATTCTTTTTAAGCCCTTTGTTTGGTGCTGTAACATAAGTGTCTTTCTGTTCTCGTCTATTCTATGTTGCTGTTTGGTGCACATGATTTCTAGATCCCTATCATGCATTTGTATGATATGAGTATATGACTATAGCTTGGGGAACACATGTGATACTTCTGTTTCTTTTTTTATTTTTGGATAGAGAAAGAATTTTTTATAAAGGAATAAGAGAAAAGTTTGTAGAAAGAGGATAGGAAATGCTCTCAATAAAAGAAGACAGAGGGAAAAACTATAACTTCTGAGAATGGAATTTGGAATATGTAACAAACCATGCCAATCTCTGTGCTTGTCTGAAAAAGAAACTGCTCTGAATACACCAGGAGCTGAACACCAAAGAGTGGCCAAAAAAATAACCCTATCACAAATAAAGTTTATAGTTGAAGAAATGTACTTAAAATTCCTGCATTTCTCTTCAGTAATAGACACCAAAGAATTGCAAAGACAGAACAATGCGACAAAATTTTCACCTCTTTGAGCAAGCCAGAACCTCTGACATTAAGAGAAACTGATGCAAATCATTAGGACAAACCCAATATTATCCAAAAGTCCCAAGCAACTTATTACAAAGGAGTAGATGCTGGACAGTGCAAAATGAGATAAGCCCCAGTTTCCTAACTAGAACTGCAGATAATGGCTGTGTTGAGAGACAAAGCAGTGCATCTGTAACATGTCATCAGTGCTAATCCTGTTAAGGACAGCTGTTCAAATAAAAGATTTGAGTATTTGACTTTCAGTGGATTATTGGATTTTTAGATGGTTTTGTTCAAAAGAAACCTATCTCTATTAGGAGAATGAGTAAGAAGCTGAAAGTTGGATTTACAATTAAATACACCTGAGGAGTTAAGCAACCAAATTTATTTATCAGTTTAGAAGAGAATGAACAGATTATAGTAAAAGCAAACAAGACTGTAACCCACTAAACTAATGTGATATTTATGTTGTATGAATTATACTTGGAAAGGGAGATTAAGAACTGAATATTATTTTCTGATAATGAGTACAAGATGTTTTCAAGTATATATATGTGGACTAATCCTAATATTTAATGGCTATCATCTTGCTGTCATAATTACAGTTAAAAAAGAAAACTAAATTACAGGGAAATAAATCTGCACTAATAAAAACTGAAATAATGAAATCAGCAAAGAATATCATGTGCTCCAACAATTATGAATAAGAAGGTTTGAATTCTTTTAGGCCAAAATTTTATTTTCAATGAAAAACTGTATAGGATGTTATTCATATTTACTTTGCTTGATAATTTTTGTAAGTATTTACAAACAGAGCTAATTGTTTCTTCTATTTTGACTTCATAACACACTGATTTTACCATCTGATTATTTGATCCAGATAATGGGGTGTAGATCTTATGCTGAATTTTCTGTTAAGCCTAACATGGCTTTATCACCAAAAGTTGTAATGTCATTTTTACTCGAAATGAGCAAGATGGTCCAGGCTAAGACTATAGAGGTATAGATTCCTTGAGGCATACTTTCTAAGGCATAGTGGCTTGTGCTTGTAACTGAAACAAGGATTTTCTCTTTTACTTATGATCTTAGGAGCATAAGTTACTTGCGAAATTCAAGAGAGAAAAATGTGGTCAAAGTGATGGAGATTTAAGGCCATGGGATGAGGCCTATTACATGACAATGATGAAGTCCTCAGCATATAAATTAGATTCTTCGGTAATTATAATATAGCTACCTGTTTTGTTTGTCATTAATACATACCCATGTTTGTATTTTTCACATCAAAGCAAAAATCATGTATGCAGGTTGTAGGTTCATATTTTTCTCTCTCAAACTGTATTGAGGGTTTGAAGGTGCTGGTGCAGTCATTGTTTGGTGCAACCTTTCAGAGCATCCCTCTAGCACCTGGTGAATCTTGGGATCCACAAGTGCTTAAACTGTCTCTTCATCATCCTGAAGAGGTATTTGGTGTGAAAATTTTTGATTGAATGAATTAGGATCCAGTGGATAACACTCTAAAATGTTGTGAAGAAATTTTTAAGTCAGACAATTATTTTTCTGTAGTTTTAACTTTTGTATACAACTTATATCTTTGAATATGAATTCAATATTGACTTTTGGTCCAAATTTCAGTAAAATTTATCTATAAGGACTCTTAAAGGAAAAGTCAAATAAACTCGTAGGTTGGTCCACTATCACATTCTCTATCCTTTGTTTGAACAAAGAATGTAAGGAAAAAGTCAAATAAACTCGTAGGTTGGTCCACTATCACATTCTCTATCCTTTGTTTGAACAAAGAATGTCAGCCCTCCGACCAGTGTCATTGCCCTCCATTTGCTTATTCTATGTTGGAGAATGTATCTCATGTTTACATACACAATCAGACAACTGACAATAGTCAATTGTGTTATCAGAATCGTTACTACAAGAGCATGTTAAAGTCTGTTACAACAGACATAGCATCTACCCTAGGTTCTGTTTCTCAACTGAAAGTATAAATATGAGAAATCTTTTCTGAGTTCATTAGTGAAATGAATTGCACAAATTACAGCGACACTCTGATTCTCTCTTTACACTTTCCATCATTTTCTTTTATTTCTTCTCACTTTCTCACTCAAAACACAACTTTGTCATACTGTAATGTAAATCGATGATGGGCCTTACCATGGTGGGATTATCTGATGCTGTGTCAAACTATGGTAGAGAGGAGCGGTAATTTATCAAATCACTGCTTAAGCACACAATGCTCAATTTTTTTGGTGTACTTTCACACCTTCTCTCTCCAAGTTCTTTTATTGTCTTGCTTCCCTAATTAAGTATTTCTGTTATCCTAATAATCCAAGATTTTATATCTTTGGACCTTACTAAATTTATGTTTGCTGCCAAAGATCTGATACCTCAAATGTCTATTACATTGTCAGTTATGATTGATATCAATAATGTTTCGCTTTTTTTTATTAATCAGTTTTAAGACACTGAGACTCAAACTTTCAGGGTGACTTGGGATATCTCTACCTCGATTTGTACTCAAGAAAGGGAAAGTATCCTGGTTGTGCTCACTTTGCAATAAAAGGGGGTCGCAAGATTTCTCAAACAGAATACCAACTTCCAGTATGTGAAAATTTCCTTGTTTCCTGTCCTTAACCTAACTAGAGATATAGTTTTCTCTTTCTTTCACTCATATATGCAGTGCTTTTTATGTCAAAGTTTTCTTTTTTAATTTTTTTATAAGGTGTTATATCAGTGAGAAAAGAGAAGAGATACATACTGATAAAAATAAAAAAAAAGGAAGCGATACATCCTCCAGTGGAAAAACAAGATTGTTTTAGAAAGGACAATGATGGAGATGTGAGACTAAGGGCCCTGTATGATTTGCTGAAAAGCATGGTATTGTACAACATAGTAGTTGAATTGAGATTCAAATTGTGAATCGGAAGGTTTATTTTCCGAATCGTGTATTGAATTGTATCATGAATTGTAAGATTCATGGTCAATAATAAAATATAGTATATACAACTAACAAAGATATATAGAAACACAAATTCATAATCAGTAGCTAAAAAACATAAATCTAAGCATTTTAAAAACATATTTAACCCAAATTAAAATTATGGAATGCATATACAATATAAAAATTAATATTTGTTTTAATAAAAGATGTGTGATTGGCATGTCAAAAGTGGCCATTACCTACATCGGCAAAAAGATGCCAAAATTGTGGTAGTGTTTGATGGACCCACATGTTAGAAATTGAGTGAATCACCAATTTAGTCCTTGAAATTGTAATAGTCCATCAAATTGGTCTTTAAAATTAATAAAATACTAAAATGGTCTCTGAAATTGTACATTGTCGGTCAATTTAGTCCTTAAAATTATAATGAACAGTCAAATTTGTCCTTAAAATGAATAAAATGACAGAATAATCCTTGAAATTATAAATTATCAATTAATTTAGTCCCTAAAATTGTAATGATTGGTCAAATTGGTGCCTAAAATTAAAAAGACTTAATTACACTCTTGCCTTCTAATTTTTAAAATTGATTTGTCCCTAATTTTTTTTTTCACGCATTTTGACCCTAAACTTATATAATTTTACAAATTTTGTCCTAACATTCAAAAATTCGTGTATTTTTCCCTTAAAGCGCATTTAAGTCTTTAGAAAAGGTAAAAGTGTTAGAGGTAAGATTTGAACCCTTGACCTCTTCCTTCTCCATAACTACAAAACCACTAAGTCATTTAGCTTGTTTAGTTTATATATAAAAAATATATTATTTACACCATTTCTGCATTTGTTAATTATACTTTTGGTTTTCCAAGTGTATGTTTAAATTTATTGTATAAAAAAATATTATAATCAAGATAATAAATTTATTTATTAAATGTTTTTTAATTATTTAAATTTATAATTTATACAATTTATTTATTAATTATATGAAATAATTTATTAGTTAAATTATACTATAATTTATAAATTTATTTATTAAATATTTTTGTTTTTGAATAACTATCCTACAAATTAAAGGGTGGAAGATATATAATAATAATTGAATAAATAAATTTGTATAATTAAAATAAAATATTTAATAAATAAATTTATCTTCATAATTTTTAATATTTTTTTATACAAATATAAACATACACTTAGGGAATCAAAAATACAATCAACAAATGCAGTAATGATATATATAAAATATATTTTTTTATATGTAAACTAAATAAGCTAAATGACTTAGTGGCTTTGTTGGTGGTGGAGAAAGAGGAGGTTAAGGGTTTAAATGCTAGCTCCAACATTTTTCCATTTCCACATCATGGATGGTCAATTAATGTTAGGATAAAATTTCCGAAATTATGTAAGTTTAGGGTCAAATGTGCAAGAAAAAATTTTAGGGCATAATTCATAAAATTTTGAAAATTAGAAGACAAAAAATGTAATTAAGTCTTTTTAATTTTAGGGACTAATTTGATAGATCATTATAATTTTAGGGACCATTTTATCATTTTATTAATTTTAATGACTAATTTGACCATCCATTACAATTTTAAGGACTTAATTGATTGATAATATACAATTTTAGGGACTATTTTACTGTTTTATTAATTTCAAGGACTAATTTGACTGATCATTACAATTTCAAGGACTAAATTGGTGATTCACTTGTCAGAAATTATTTTGAAAATTCTTACATTTGGGAGGAATAAATTAAAGAGTTTTACCTATAAATAAACTATAATGACATACGCTAACTAACCACATTCATATTAAAGGAAAAGACTATCCTTTGAAATACATGGTTCCCATGCAGCACACCAGTTTGAAAAGTCATTATTTTTTCGCTTTCACAAAAGAAGTAGATGCTACTATACCCAAAGAAACATAAAAGAAGGGTACAAGCATTGAGAAGAGGAGGGTCAAAGATGAGTAGAAAGAAGACAAGAAGAATGAGTTGAAAACATGAAAAAGGTGACACTGGCTGTCCTGGGTTTGATTGGAGGGAAACAATCGGCTCATTCCTTCTCCTTTTCACTATTTTTTTGAAAAAAAATAAAATTTTTTTTTAGGGTTTTTCATGTGTGTAATTATTAGAGTATACATACTTGGGTTTATTAAAACCCAACATACACATGATTGTACTAGAACATCTCTTTTGTGTTCATGTAATTGTAGTTAGTTAGTGATAGCTGGAGTACAATTGGACAGTTAGGATTACAATTAGGAAGTTAGTGCTCTCGTTGACTCTAAATATCTGAGTCACCTTTCTGTAATCCTAATTGTCCAGCTATACTCCAGTTGTCACTTACTAACTACAGTTACATGAATAGAAAAGAGATGTTCCAGCATAGTCATGTGTATGTTAGGTTTTAGTAAACTCGAGTAAGTATAGCAACCCACTTGTGCTAGTATCGCATGATTCATCTCCAGCTAGCAATTCTTGCAATTCAGTTGTGATGCATAGTGTGATTCAAGCACCAAAACGATTCGCTCAACTCGAATCGAATCATATCATGAATCGTAAAATACCAATAACAATGTTGGACAATAGAAATATAGTTGTTACACGTTTGATTTAAAAAAAATCATGGTACAACACAAACCAAACGAAGATGGTTAGGATGAAAACTCAATATTTTGTTACGTGATGAACCATGTGATAACTTTTTGTCCCAATTACAAAATAGTTAAAAGGCAAAATTACCCACCACTATCACTACCACCATTGTCCTTGTCACTGCCACTACCACTATCATTATTGCCGCCCCTACCATCGCCTTCGCTGCCACTAACACCACTGTCGTCATTGCCACCACCACTATTGTTGCCACTGCCATTGTCATCACTTGCCACCAACACCATCACTACCGTCGTTATCATCGTCGCTGTCGCCGCCACCGTCGTTGTTGTCGCCGCTACCACCACCACCATCACCATTGCTGTTGCCACCACCATCGTCATCATATTATAATAATTAATATGAATTGTATTAAGATGATTAATATTAAAAAGGGCATCGTAGAAAATTTTACATTATTTTGCTTGTGCTGTCCATTGCCCACGAAACAATGCACATGATAAAATGTTGTTTTGTAACTTAAGTATTTATCATGTGCTGTACCTTAGTGTGTATCAAACGCACCCTAAGGGAACAGTATTTCACCAATTAATTGGAGTAGTTAAACACAACACTTTCCTAGCCCTATATTTATACTGCATGAAGACAAATACCCTTTACTTGGGGTGCACTATAAGTTAACTAATTATGTAACCCATTGTCCGTGTGAGTTTACCTACCTAATACTATTTTATATTCTTTAATATATAGTATTAGGTAATGCTCCCTGTGAAATTGAAAGCTTGCTGGGTATGCAACTTGTTACAAATATCAAACCTGTCAACAAAAACAAAGAAAACACTGAAGATAAAAAACAACTCAACCAAAGAACATAGGCAATTAGCTCTTATCCTGAATAACAAAACAGTAAATGACCTCCTTGATAAGACAGCTTTTGGAGGTCTTTGACCTTCGTATTGGCCACCACAGCCTTCCCTCACTTTTCATCTCATACTTCTATCTTTACAAGTGCCCAGTCTTCAAACCAAAGCTCTTTGAGGGACAAGATAAACTTTAACTTCCCATGGGCCATATCACACCTTTTATGGCCTAACTGTGCCTAAATCCCTACCCTAAACAGTTTGGCTCCATCAACTTTTGAGACCAGAATAACACTAAACTACCACTAATACCAATGACAAAATACCAAAAGAAAACATGAACAATCTCCAATGACTGTCGCTCTGACTTCACATTTAAAGCCCCATTCAAGCTATTAAACTAGCATAATCACCTCATAAAAACTCATCAATCTTTCTTCTACTGCAGAATTTCACATAAAACATGAGAGGAAGGAGTTTTGCAGGCATACAGACCTGGAACAAGTCATGTTGTATTAATTTTATTGTATACTGCTCTCCAAATGAAAATTTGACCTTATAAATATTTTAATTTTCACATGCCCTGTCTACAAGAAACCTTTGCCTAATGCCTATTGGAATTTAGAAGAATGAGTAAGAAACTGGAAGCATGACTTATAAGAGAACACTCTAAAAGACTAAATGATCTAAATTCTCCTGTCTTGATTGAAAGAAAATATGAAGAATCAAGCTAAATAATAGACTGAATCTTATTGCTCTTATCATTCAGGTTCCTTTTGGAATGGAAGTTAAAGGAATGTTACTATTTAGCTACGCTTGTGGCATATGTTGGAAATGATCACAGTAGCTATTATTACTTTGGAAGCTGTTAGATACTTTAGTGGGGGTTGAATCTGTTAATAACAGAAATAACAGTTTGTAACTGCTATCATTAGACAGCTGCAGTTTGTTTGTCTGCCATTTACACTGTCAACTAATGTATTTGAGATGTAACTGAAAGGGTAAGAGATTATAACTAGGATAACGGGGAATGGAGGGGGTTTTAGGTTTTTGATGGAATTGGGAGGGAGAGCACAGGTCTCTTGCACACCTGGAGGAGTCTGTATTCATATTTCCTTTCCTGGTCTCTGTTCTCGTATCTTACATACAGATTATGAGACAGATGTTCCAATCAATAAACATTCCATTTCTTTCCTATATTTTGATCCCATTCTATCAGAAACAATAGGAATTATGAAGCACTGGAAACATTAGGATGTTAGGAAATAGTTCAATTCTTTATAATTCTTGTGACTATTTGTTTTACCCTGTATGAAATATCAGCATGCGAGGTGCAAAACACTCATGCAATTCATAGAAATCTCTCCTTAAGTTTATTCAGTTTTCTTTTCAAGTTCATATTTGTAGAAATGATGGTGAAATCAAACACTAGAGAGTGAGCTTTTCGTACCACTCAACTCAAGGTTAAGTGAACTTAAATGTCATTATTTATTGGCATCATATATCATTTTTCACCGATTGTGGGGTAAATAATTGCATCATACATCTTGTCTAACTATCCCCCATATTTTTCATTTACTAAATATGTGATGTGTTTATAACATTTTCAAACTGTGCATTGTTTGAGTTCGACTTAAATTTTTTTTTTTTTTTTTTTTGAATTTCAAGAAAAAGGCTACATGTCATTTTATCTCATGACTAGGGTACTTAGTTAATTTTGCTTGGATAACTGTTGGTAAGAAATAGTAATGAACTGTATATATGTTTTCTTAGACCTATGTGTTATTGTTCAATATATTTTTTTTTTCCAAAAATAAAAATTTCCTTTTCTAACAAATATCAATGCACAATGCTCATTTAAGCACATTTTTCTGACTAAATCAGTGTATTACCATAGAGGAGGCAGACTGCTTATTCTTCTGATTCATGCTTGATTCTGATTATTTTGCAGATTGTAGCTCTTGTTTGTAACTTTTCGGGTTCTCAGAATCCATCAGCTGTAAGGCTCAATCATTGGGAAGTAGAAACTCTTTTTCATGAGTTTGGACATGCTCTTCATTCACTGCTTTCAAGAACGGTATTCTCTTGAACTTTTCATGAGGAAATTGTTGCTTTACAAAATGAGGACAAATCTTTATGGCATGTTAGCATCAAAGATAAACATTTGTGGAATTTGGGTTCATAATGCAAATTAAGTGATTATAATATAAATAAATTATCAGTTTTCAAAGTTAACTACTTTTACTTTTCAAATATCTCCACAATAACTATTCTAGTTTGGGTGGAAGAATCTCAGGTCCCTTACTCATGTGGTCTTGGGTTCAACCATGTGATTCATATGTATGGAAAAATATTATTGGAGAGGGGGTCGTGCCTTTGGCTCTTGACCATATCCCAGGAGCTTAGTTTATCTACTGGGTGGGAGATTACTTTGGGAAACCCAAAAAAGGGGGAAAAAAAAACTCCACAATTGTCTTCAACAAGTTTACATAGTGAAACTAATTCCACAGGTTAAAGATCTTAGTCAAATATGCTTTTCAAGATTTATTAATATGATATTTAGATTATGTAAGTTTCTTTGAGAACATGCCATATTTGTTTAATTATTTCATTTATTATTAATTTGTTATTCTCTAAAGAATATAAAACATGTATCCTAATAATATTATTGCTCGAGAGAAATTCTCTCAGCTTGTTAATTTATATTTAAATGTTATAGAATCAAATCACTCAATTTTCGGGATTTCCAAAACGATGGGGATTCATCACTTGTTTAATCATATATTTCCTATTTATTTACGAGTATGAATATCTACAATATGAGGAATATCAACAATCTTATTGTGTAAATAACAGATAAATACATAATAAAATAAGATTTACCCTTGACCTAGTTAATGTAATGACAATACCTTTTCTTTCGTTCTTCATTCATGTGTTGGCATATTGGACTAATTGAAGCATCACTGATAAGCCCATCAGGCAAGTGTATAAAAGAAGGGAAAAAAGGGGCATGGGAAGCGAGGAAGTGTGTAATGGGCTTGAGAGGCCAGGCCTATTAGAAGATGAGGGAAGAAGGGAACAACTGGCATCAGTTGAGGAAGGGAGAGAAAGCAGGAGAGAGAAAACAACAGAATGGACACGTGGCAAATAGTGATTGGAATGGAAGATGTGGGAATATCACTCAAGGAAGAGAGAGAAAAAGTGTATTTGGAGGGGGGAAATGAAGGAAAGGGGGCAGTTTTGGAGTAAGGATCACAGTGGCCAAGCTGATTGAAGAATTGGTTCTTCATCAAGAAAGGGTTCTTTGAGTTCTTGTTTCTTTTATTCAGTGCTGTAAGGAGCAGTACTCCATATCCATTTCCTCAATTTTTTTTCATTGTCGTTTTGTTTCATTTCAATGGAATTATCATATTGTAGTTCACAAAGATTTACTCTTTGCTACCTAAATTAAAGGAAGAAAATCAATATTATCCAGTTACTTATTCCCACTTGTTCTTTGGGGCTTATCAGTTTGGTATCAGAGCTCCTCTAGGGAGCTTATGATATCAACGAGAATGGATACAAGGGTAGAGGCATTAGAAATGAAGATGGAAGAATTGAGGGAAGAGAACCTCAAGTTGCTGGAGTTGGTGATGCAAGAGATGCGGACCCAAATTACGCAGCACAATCAAAGCGATGACAGGGGAAGCAACCCGAATGATGGTAATTTGGGGGGAGGCTACGAACAAAGAGAAGATAGGATGAGACGGCTCGAGGTCTCGTATTTCACTAGTGAAGACCTTTATGGGTCGACTTACCATGCAGAGCGTTATTTTGAGATCAATCAAATCCTTGGAGAGGAGAAGGTACTCGCTGCCTTCATTTGTTTGGAGGGAAAGGCGCTCAATTGGTTCTAATGGTGGGAAGCCAGGACGGACCGAATTACGTGGCTCACTTTTAAGAGTGTTGTTGGGGAGATTCCAGAACGCGTCATTAGAAAATCCGTATGAAGTTCTGATGAGTCTTCGTCAAACAAGAACGGTGGAGGAATACAGGGAATTGTTTGAGCTCATTTCAACCCCTCTTAGACACGTAAATGAAGAGGTGCTCAAGGGAGCGTTCATGATTGGTTGAAGCAGGAAGTGCGGGCTGAGGTTCTCTTGCACACCTTCGGCAACCTCAATGCAATGATGAAGCTTGTGCAGAAGGTGGAGAAACGAAACTCGTTGTTGGGACGGGGAGTGGGCCAAGAAGGGTCTACTAGACAAATTGGGTCAGTTATGCATAGGCCTGTGATTACTAACAAATGGGTTGGGCCCAACAAATTAGTTGACAGGGGCGAGGCGAGAAAGATACCTGTATCACAGGGGTTAGGTGTGGGTACAATGGGTTAGGGTGAAGAACAAGGGAGTTTAGGGAGTGCCATACCATGCTCTGAGGGCACTGTGAATTTAGGAAATCATCAGAATTTCCCATTCAAGAAGATGACAGAGGAGGAATTGGAGGATAAAAGGAGGAGGAGGTTGTGTTTTAGGTGTGATGAACCATTTGCACCTGGTCGTATGTTTAGAAATAAGCACTTACATGTGCTCATTTTGGCAAAGGAAAGGGAGGAGGATGGAGAGGAAGAGGGTACCGCAAAGGAAAATAGGGGCTGAAAGGAGTATTCCATGTAATTGAACATGGGGAATGTGGCGGTAATGATGTCAAGGAAGTCATTGAAGCTTTGGGGGACCATACACGGGAGGAGAATGATTGTATTAATAGATTCGGGTGCTTCCCATAACTTTCTAACCAAGGAGGTGGTGAATTCATTGGCCATACCGCAAGAGGAAACTCGAGAATATGTGGTAGAAGTTGGGGATGGGCATAGGGTGAAAAATAAGGGAGTGTGTAAAGGAGTTGAATGGAAGTTACCCAATGTAACGGTGATCCAAGACTTCTACTTATTTGATCTAGGGGGAGTGGATGTGGTTGTTGGGTATGATTGGCTGGAAAAGCTAGGGGACGGTGAGTAGCTAATTTTAGAGAGCATGTTATGAGGGTAAAGATCAATGGGGAGGAGGTGAAGATAAAAGGGGATCCTTCTTTGACCCGAACTCAGGCTTCCTATAAAGCCATGGCTAAGGAATTGAAGACAGGAATTGAAGCTTATTATGTGGAATTAGGGATGCTGACCCTATATTCCCATGAAGTACAAGGGGACATGGAGGGGTTCGAAGAGATATTAGAAGAATATTTGAATATGGGGATCTATTCAAGGAGGCAAAGGAGTTGCCACCTCCCAAGAGATGTGATCATGCGATTATCATTAAAGAAGGATCCCAAACACCCAACATCAAACTGTACAGGTATCCTCATCATCAGAAGGAAGCCATTGAGTTGTTCGTGAGAGATATGCTAGCTGTTGGCCTCATTCGTCTGAATGTAAGCCCTTACTCTAGCCCATTGATTTTGGTCCAAAAAAAAAAAAGATGGAAGTTGGAGGTTTTGTACGGACGGATTATAGAGCCTTGAATAGGATAATCATACCCAACAAATTCCCCATGCCTATTATTGATGAGTTGCTAGATGAATTATATGGAGCAATGGTCTTTTCTAAACTAGACCTTGAATCTAGCTACCACCAAATAAGGATGAAAAAGAGTGATATCCCCAAAACTGCCTTTAGAGCTCATGAGGGGCATTACGGGTATTTAGTTATGCCCTTTGGCTTGACCAATGCCCCATCAACTTTTCAAGCCCTTATGAATGAGATTTTCTAGCCATTCTTGAGAAAATTTGTGCTAGTGTTCTTCGATGACATTAATCTATAGTTCTAGCAAGCAAAACCACCGGGATCATTTGAGAACAGTGTTGGATATTCTGCAAAGAAACTCATTGAAAGTCAATTTCAAGAAGTGTAGCTTTGGAAGGGAGAAATTGGAATACTTGGGGCATGTTATATTAGGTGAGGGAACATCAGTTGATCTAAAGAAGGTCAAGAGCATGGAGGAATGGCCAGTACCCAAGGATTTAAAAGGGGTGAGGGGTTTCTTGGGTTTGACAGGGTATTATAGGCGATTTGTTAAGAATTATGGCATGATTGCTTGACCTCTAACTCAGTTGCTCAAGAAGGACAATTTTCAGTGGGGAGAGGAAGTGATGAAAGCATTTCTTGAGTTAAAAAAGGGTAATGATGGACTGCCCATGTTAAGCATGCCCAATTTTAGTATTCCTTTTGAAATTGAGATTGATGCATCAGGAATTTGGAGCTGTACTCATGCAACAAGGCTGCCCCTTAGCATTTTTCAATCAAACGTTATCCTAGAAAGGGAGGCTAAAATCTATGTATGAGGGAGAGCTGACGGCAATAGTGTTTGCAGTTAAAAAATGGAGACACTACGTTTGGGTAATCACTTCATTGTTAGGACCGATCAAAGGAGCCTAAAATACTTGCTAGAACAATGTGTTTTGGAGGGAGATCAACAAAAGTGGGTGGTCAAGTTGATGAGTTATGACTTTGAAATACAATACAAGGAAGGTAAAAGTAATAAGGTGGTAGATGCACTTTCTCAGATTGTCACAATGCAAGCTCTATCTTTGATGGCGCATGATGATTTGGCAATGGTGGTTGAAGAAACCGTGAAGGATACAAATCTCAAATCATTAATTCAAGACTTGACGAAGGACCCAAATTCACAACCTGGTTTTACATTAGCCAGGGGCTGCCTCTGGTATAGAGACAGGTTAGTTTTGTTTCCCGAATTCTCTAAAATACCGATGATATTGGAAGAGTTTCACTCATCTCTTTGGGGGGGACATTTAGGAGTGTTGAGAACTTGCAAGAGGGTGGCAATTGTGTATTATTGGAAGGGAATGAAGAACGAGATTGAGAGATTTGTACAAGGATGTGACATATGCCAACAGCAGAAATATCAAAAGCTAAAACCTGTAGGGTTATTGCAACCTATTCCCATTCCTAATTAGGTTTCGGAATAATTGTCTATGGATTTTATCAGGGACTTCCTAAATCTAAAGGGAAGGATACCATTTTGGTAGTGGTTGATAGGCTGTCCAAATCTGCACACTTTATTCTTGTGTCATCCATACATAGCAAAGGATGTAGCCTAAGATTTTATAGCAAGGATCATCCGCCTCCACAGATTTCCAAATTCGATTATATCCGACAGGGATTGAGTCTTCATGTGCAAGTTTTGGCGAGAGTTATTCACTATAGTGGAACAAATCTAAACTACAGTACAACATATCACCTTGAAACAGATGGGCAAACAGAGGTGGTCAACCGGATCCTGGAAGCTTACTTAAGGTGCTTTGTGAACAACCAACCTAAGTTGTGGCTTAAGTGGTTGGCTTGGGCAGAGTTTTGGTTTAATTCTTCAAATAATGCGTCTGATAGTGTACATAATATACTGTGCACCTGTAATTTGTTACATAACTGTACCTAACTAACTGACAGCTGTCAGTTAGTTAGTTAGAAGGCTTGCTCAGCAAGCTTTAGAGACTTGCTCAGCAAGCTTCACCTTAGCTTCTTAGGCAAGTTTACTATAAATATATAAGTATTGACTCTTGTAAACAAGTGACTTTTAGACATAATAAAATTCTTTTCACAGTTTCAATATAGTTTTCTCTCGAGTGCTTAGTTTCTTCGTGGTATCTAGAGCTCGATCCAGCTTCTCTAATGGCTGACGATCCAACTCCAATTAACTCGCATCCACCACCGTCCTCATTGGCGGCTTCTTTTACTCTGATCACCTTTTCCTACACTGTGGCGGAAAAGCTAACTGATCAGAATTTCCTTCTCTGGAAGCAATCGGTTGAACCTGTTCTAATTGGCCATAAGCTAATCTGATACGTGGTCAATCTAGAAATCCCTCGATTCTTCAGTATTGAAGATCATGACACTAGATCTGAAAATCCGGCATATTTTGTGTGGGAACAACAAGATGCTCTTCTACTCTCTTGGCTCCAATCGACATTGTCTGCACCGATCATGACAAAGGTGCTTGGTTCGAAACACTCATGGCAATTGTGGGATAAACTTCATAGCCATTTCAACGCCCAAACCAAAGCCAAAGCTCGTCAACTTTGACTTGAGCTTCGCAATACAAAGAAAGGAAGACGAACAATTGCTGAATATCTCCTGCGAATAAAAGCCTTAGTTCAATCCCTTGTCTCAATTGGTGATCTTGTTACGTTTCAGGATCAACTCGATGCCATTCTTGGTGGCTTGCCTAGAGATTATGAGTCCATTGTCTCACTTATTGGTAGCAAACCAGAGCTATTTGATCTTGATGAGATTAAGGCTCTACTGCTGGCACATGAGGAATGATTGGATAAATTCAATCAAGATTTAACAGACAATGTTTCAGTCAATTTGACTCAAACAAAATCCAAGAACTGAAGCTCATCCTTTGACACGTCTTCGACACCTCAAGCCCAAGCTCATGTTACTCAAACTAGTGCACCAAATCATCCTCATCAGCAGCCACAGTTTCCTAATGCAACAGCTAACATGACTAATACTGGTTCTTTTCACACGTCTAATTCTGATATGCAGCAAAATAATGGTGGCTATAATGCTAACTATGGAGGTTTTAGAGGACAATATCAAAGAGGCCGTGGTGGCAAATCTAGTAGAAGAAACAATAGACGAGGACAAGGCTTAGTGCAATGTCAAGTCTGTTAGAGGTTTGGACATGAAGCTTCAGTTTGCGCTCATCGCTTTAATCCTGCTTTTGTTGCACAACAGTTCCCTCAACAGAACCCATATATACAGTACTCCACCTTTCAGCCATCCTCACAACTATATTTGTGGTAGCAGCATCCTTCAGCCACTACGCAGATGACTCACCTACCTTCAAACCCCAACTTACAGTTCTAGCAGCCTTCACCTCAAGCACATATGATCAGTACCTCCTTCCATGCTCCGTCACAGCCTTGGTAGATTGATTCACGTGCCACACATCATGTAACATCTGATTCTCAGCACTTGCAGAATGAAGCTCCTCTTCACGGATAGGAGCAAGTTTATTTTGGCAATGGTCAAGGTTTGCTTGTTAAATCTGTTGGCTCAGTTTCTTTCCAATCTCCCATTAACTCTACTGTTAATCTCATACTTAACAACTTACTGCATGTCCCATCTATTACCAAAAATCTTATCAATGTCAGTAAATTTGCTCGTGACAATTCAATGTACTTTGAATTTCATCCCTTTTACTGCCTTGTCAAATCACAGGACTCTCATAAGATTCTACTGAAAGGCAACCTGGGAGCTGATGGCCTCTACTCCTTTCCTTCCCTCTTGAAGTTGGGAACATCTTCTCAGTCTGCTTCTAAGCTGTCAAAGTCTGTAAATAATGTTCAGTTCCCTGTATCCAATATGTCTTCTTCAAATACTGCTCCACAAAACACTGTAAAAACACCCACATTCACTACTTCCAATATATGGCATTCTAGATTGGGACATGCTAACTCCACTGTTGTTAATCATGTATTCAAAAATTGTAATATCCCTATTATAAATAAAGTTGAGTTTTGTGCTTCATGTTGTATGGGCAAGAGTCACAGACTTCCCTCTCATCCATCTACCTCTGTTTACTCTAATCCATTAGAATTAATATACTGTGATGTTTGGGGGCCTGCACCTACTATGTCATCTGATGGCTACACTTATTATGTTTCCTTTGTTGATGCCTACAGTAGATATACCTGGATCTACTTTCTACATGCTAAATTTGAAACTTTGAATGTGTTCAAACAATTTCAAAACATGGTTGAATTGCAACTACAATGTAAAATCAAGGCTGTCCATACAGATTGGAGAGGTGAATTTCGTCCATTTTCACAATATCTAAACAAACTTGGCATACTACATCGGTTGTCCTGTCTTCACACGCATCACCAGAATGGAATAGTGGAACGTAAGCATCGCCACATTGTTGAAATGGGACTCTCACTGCTTTTTCACTCATCTCTGCCTCTGCTATACTGGGATCATGCATTCCATACTACAGTATACATTATCAACAGCCTACCTGCCTTATCTCGTCAGTCAGCTATTCCACTCACTACACTCTTCCACAAAGTTCTAGATTACCACTTTATGAAGGTGTTTGGCTGTGCTTGCTATCCGTTTTTGCGTCCCTTCAACAAACATAAACTGGATTTTCGCTCAGCAAAGTGTATTTTCTTAGAATACTCGTCGTCTCACAAAGGTTACAAGTGTCTACATCCCTCTGGCAAAATCTATATATCTCGTGATGTCATTCTTAATGAAACTCACTTTCCTGGTTCTCCAAGCTCTGCTGCCCCTTCCATGTTGGATCACTCTTTGGCGCCTTTGGGATTTATCTCACCTGCAACACAGCTCCAACCATCAACTTTCATTGCTCCTTCTACTACACAGAGTGCCTCAATTCAAAACTCCTCTACAAAACTCCCATCATCTGCTTCCAGCACTGTCAACCTTGACTCATCCTCTGCTGCCATACCCAATGCTGTTCCTGTTGCCCCCATTCAGTCCACTCATCCAATGCAGACACGTTCTAAGTTTGGAATTGTTAAACCTAGACTCAATCCTACACTTCTACTTACTCACACAGAACCAACTACATTCAGACAAGGTTTGGCTGTCCCTCACTGGAAACAGGCTATGTAAGCTGAATTTGATGCCTTGATAGCAAATCAGACATGGACTCTAACGTCTTTACCTGCAGACCGGTCTGTAATTGGCTACAAATGGGTGTTCAGGGTCAAAGAGAACCTTGATGGCTCTATCAACAAATATAAAGCTCATCTTGTTGCTAAAGGGTTTCACCAAAGACCTGGCTATGATTTTACCGAGACCTTCTCCCCTATTGTAAAACCAGTAACTGTACGTATAATTCTCACTCTTGCACTCACAAATCACTGGCCCCTACAGCGAATTGATGTCAACAATGCCTCTCTTAATGGCTACCTTGATGAAGATGTTTATATGGTGCAGCCCCCTGGCTTTGAATCCACAGATAAAGGTCTTGTTTGCAAGCTAAATAAAGCCATCTATGGTCTAAAGCAGGCTCCCAGGGCATGGTATGAAAGATTAACTCACACACTCTTATCCTTTGGGTTTACTCGTAGCAAATGTGATCCTTCTTTACTCATCCTTAAAAATGCTACTTGCTGTCTTTATGTTCTGGTTTATGTTGATGATATTATTATCATTGGGTCCTTTGCTCACGCTGTTCAGCTGCTGATTACTAAACTTAGCAAAGTTTTTGCTCTTAAACAATTGGGTGATTTAGATTACTTTCTTGGTATTAAGGTCAAAAGACTTCCCTCTAGTTCTCTACATCTATCTCAAGCCAAATATATTCGAGATCTTTTGCACAAAGCTAACATGTTTGATGCAAAAGGCATTTCTACACCTATGCCTAGTAGTCAAAAGCTGACCAAGTTTGGCAGTGACTATGTTGAAGATTCAGCCCTGTACAGGTCTATTGTTGGAGCATTACAGTATATTACAGTCACACGACCAGAGATAGGTTTTTGTGTGAACAAAGTATGTCAATTTATGGCTCAACCTCTTCAAGAACACTAGAAAGCTGTCAAAAGGATTCTCCGTTACTTAAAAGGCTCTCTGGATTTTGGATTGCTGCTTCAACCCGCAACCCCTCACCCTCATTATACACTTAAAGCCTACTGTGATGCAGACTGGGCTTCTGACTATGATGACAGGCGCTCTACCTCAGGCGCCTATATTTTTCTTGGTCCAAATCTCATCTCCTGGTGGTCCAAAAAGCAAACACTGGTAGCTCGCTCCAGTGCTAAAGCTGAGTATAGGAGTCTTGCTATTGCTGCTGCAGAGCTGTTGTGGGTTCAATCCCTTCTAGCTGAACTTCAAGTTCAGCACTCAACACCCACCATCTACTATGACAACCAAAGTACTGTTGCCTTAACTCACAATCCTGTTCTTCACACCCGCACCAAGCATATGGAGTTGGATATTTTCTTTGTTCGTGAGAAGGTCATTGCAAAATCTCTTATAGTCTTGCATATTCCTGCTTTAGATCAGATTGCAGATATTTTGACCAAGCCTCTCTCTGCAACCCGATTCTGTGCACTGCATGACCAACTCAATGTTGTTTCAAGCCTTCAGCCCAAACCCCCTTGAGCTTGAGGGGGGAATGATAGTGTATATAATATACTGTGTAATACTGTGCACCTCTAATCTGTTACATAACTGTACCTAACTAACTGACAGCCGTCAGTTAGTTAGAAGGCTTGCTCAGCAAGCTTTAGAGACTTGCTCAGCAAGCTTCACCTTAGCTTCTTAGGCAAGTTTACTGTAAATATATAAGTACTGACTCTTGTAAACAAATGACTTTTAGACATAATAAAATTCTTTTCACAGTTTCAATATAGTTTTCTCTCGAGTGCTTAGTTTCTTCAGCGTCCAGTGAGAATGAGTCCTTTCAAAGCTCTTTATGGACGTGAAGCACCCATGGTGGTTAAATATCGCAAGGAGGAACTATGGTGCAAGATGTGGATCAATTGCTTAATGAAAGAGATGCTATTCTAGAGGAATTGAAGTTGAATCTTAGCAAGGCCCAAAATAATATGAAAATGCAAGCTGATAAGAGAAGAAGAGAGATGGCATTTGAACTAGGAGATTTGGTATATCTCAAGGCACAACCTTACAGAATGAAATCATTAGCAGGTCAGCCTAATGAGAAATTGAGTCCTAGATTTTATGAACTGTATTAGGTGAAGGAGAAAGTGGGGAATGCAACATACAGAGTGGAGTTGCCTCCTGGTTCCAGAATACATCCAGTGTTTCATGTGTCTCAACTTAAGAAGGTGGTATCGTTCAGCAATCCTTGTCAACAGTTGCCTCCATTTCTGACAGAGGAATGGGAGTTACAAGTGGAACCTATGGAAGTGCTGAATGTGAGAAGATTGCTTAATGGAACAGTAGAGGTGCTGATTAAATGGGCCAATTTACCGGATTGTGAGAATACTTAGGAGACAATGCTGGTGTTCCCTGAATTCCACTTTGAGGACAAGGTGAAACTCATAGGGGGAAGTATTGATAAGCCCATTAGGCAAGTGTATAAAAGAAGGAAAAAAGGGGGTCTGAGAAGTGAGGAAGTGTGTAATGGGCTTGAGAGGCCAGGCCTATTAGAAGATGAGGGAAGATGGGAACAACTGGCATCAGTTGAGGAAAGGAGAGAAAGGCAGGACAGAGACAATAACAGAATGGACATGTGGCAGACAGTGATTGGAAGGGAAGATGTGGGAATATTGCACAAGGAAGAGAGAGAGAAAGTGTATTTGGAGGGGGGAAATGAAGGAGAGGGGGCAGTTTTGGAGTAAGGATCACATTGGCCTGGCTGATTGAAGAATTGGTTCTTCATCAGGAAAGGGTTCTTTGAGTTCTTGTTTCTTTTATTCAATGCTGTAAGGAGCAGTGCTCCATATCCATTTCCTCGATTTTTTTTTCATTGTTGTTCTGTTTCATTTCAATGGAATTATCACTACTGTAGTTCACACAGATTTATTCTCTGCTACCTGAATTAAAAGAAGAAAATCAATATTATCCAGTTACTTATTCCCAATTGTTCTTTGGGGCTTATCAATCACCCAGGGAATAACAATTATTCAGGTCCCAAGGCAAATGCTTCCCTCAGATACCATAGTAGCTTCTCTGTTGGCTACATTGTATCTTTAGGATTTATGAGTTACACTTAAATACATGTTCTAATATCAGTAACGTGTAATATAGAAGTCAAATATCTTTCTCATCAAATGTTATGAAGGTATAAGTATGAACATGATTTGAGCAAATTGAGTTAAACTTTAGCAACATTTTTTGAATGAGTTTTGAAATTGTAATTATATGAACTGTCTTACCATATTGTTTAATGAACCAAAATACCTTTGCAAGCTTTTCTTGATAATAGAAATGTTTGAAAAAAGGTTAATGCTGTCATTTTTGTAATGTGATGCTGTCATGTTCTCACTGTAGGACTACCAGCATTTTTCGGGCACCAGAGCAGTTCTTGATTTTGCAGAAATACCATCCAACCTCTTTGAGTGAGTAGAATGCTGCGCTTTTTAAGTCTTAAACCTTACATCAGGGTGGTAAATAAAATATAAAAGATTTGGTTGAATTGTTTAATTGGATGATACTTGCTGTGCAACAGCCTAATTTTCTATGACAGATGTAATTGGTTTTATTTTGTAGAATTAAGCTAATATAAATCCAGTTCTGTAAAATTGTATTACCTTAGCCTCTTGAATTTTTTAATGAAACCCTGATTTAGTCCTTTACATCTAACATCATCTTCAAGTTTGTCCCTCATATTTCAATTTCTCAGTTTAACCCTGACAAAGCATATTGTAAGATTCTTATAATATTGACACAAAAGTTAGTGGAAGATTATATGTCAATGACCAAATTGTGGGAGAACTTAAATTTCAGGGACCAAATTGTTTGTTTTAGTTCTCGTTTGTTGCATGAACGGCCTAGTTGGCATACAGCATTTAATAGATGGACTAAAGTCTAAAGGGAAACTATTGGCATTTAATATGATAAAGCTATACTAAAATATCATCAGTTGATGATTTAAAAAGGAAGAATTGCTTCTGAATAAATTCGGTTAGCTCATTGCTGATGCTGTGATATTGATCTGCTGGAGTGTGATTGACTAGGTATTACTTTTTATGACAGATACTATGCATGGGATTATCGAGTTTTGAAAAGGTTTGCTAGACACTGTTCAACTGGTGAAGAAATCCCTCAGAAGTTAGTTGAGTCAATGCAGGGTGCCAGAGATATGTTTGCTGCAACTGATCTGCAACGTCAGGTTTTTTTTTTTTTTTCATGCCTGTGGTGACACAACGGTTGTTGGTACATAACTTAATTTTTTCTGTTTAAGAAGGAGAAATAATTCATAGTTTAACACTTTAATTGTCTTTTTTGTCAGATCTTCTATGCTCTTGTTGACCAGACACTTTTTGGAGAGCAGCCACTCCCTCATGGTGATATTAGTTCTGTTGTTGCAGAACTGAAAAGAGAGCACACTCGTTGTGAACATGTGGAAGGCACACATTGGGAGACCCGATTTAGTCATCTACTTAATTATGGTGCAGGTGTGTCTGAAGTCTGAACTTTCTTTCAATCCCTTGTATCAATGATGTTGAGCATACTCCAATCCCAATAAATTCATGTTTGCATATATGAACAAATACTAGCCTTATGAGAATGACATAACTCATTAGTTTTGAATTAGCAGGTACTTGATTTCCTTTGGATAAACTGCTGTCCTCTGTGTTGCGCTTTTTGAATTTTAATTTTAAAATAAGGATCAAATGTTACTCCGTTTTAAATAATCCAATCCAATACTAATAATGCCAGAAGTTTTGTACATAATTGTTGTAGTTATATTTATCCTATCGATGCCACCAAAACATGTTTGCCTGCAGCTTGAGTTTCTTCATTTATTGAAATTTTTAAGTTTAGGTGGATACTTGGTATGCTTAATTTCTTTATTGTGCAGGTTATTATAGCTATTTGTATGCCAAGTGTTTTGCTGCAACCATATGGAAGAAGCTGTGTCAGGAGGATCCACTTTCACCAACTACAGGATTTGCTTTAAGAACAAAATTCTTACAGCATGGAGGAGCCAGAGAACCAGCTGCTTTGTTAAATGATATAGTAGGGGATGCGATATATAGGTATTACGATGGAGGGATAATGCCTGATATTTCAAGTCTTTGTGATGAAATGAAGCTAATTGAAGAATATCAGCAGCAGGTCCATTTGTTGTGATTTTAAAGAAATAGGACTTGACCCAACTAGCACCCATCATATTGTCCACAGGGACACAGCAAATTTTACAGTACCATTCAAACTATTGTGTCAAAATTTGGAAGGCTTTGTTTAGGGTCTTTGTCTTTGTTTACACTACCCTATCATGAAAAACTCATAGGATCCATTTTTGGTGTAAGGCACAATTTCATGTGTCAATCACACATGCACTCATTAAAAGAAATGAAATGAAGTAATGAACATTTCTACATGGCACATCTAAACACAGGCTGGACCGGATGCTTGTAGACATCTTAGAGAATCGAGGTTAATGTGTAGATTCAAGATTTATTATAAAATTGTCAAGTGAGAATACATGATGAAAAAGAGAATATAAAAGAAATGAATGTAAAAGAGTATGTTGTCTTAGGGGGCTGCTATTCTCATTCTTTTTTTTTTTCCTCACCTCTTAACATTAAAAAGAAAAAGTGAAAATACCTAACTACCTGCCCCTTCTCCTACCAACCCACTTTTAAATTATTTCTCATCCCCCTCCCTTCCCTTTCTCATCACACCCCTTAGACTTTCTCTTCCCTTTCACTCACCCTTTCATTTCTCTTCCACACCCTGTCGGATTGCATTCATGATGTTGGAAGTTCATCTTGTCAGAGTGTTGTTCGTCTCGTTGGATGTTCTCCTTAAGTAGGGGTGGAAATGGGTTAGGCCAAGCCTTGTGTAAGCCTGGCCTGGCCTACTTTGTTTGTTACTTGTTATAGGCCTATTTTTTAGGCCTAGCCTAGCCTTTATATAAGCCTGGCCTGACTCGCTAGCCTATTTAAATGTCTATTTCATATTAAGACCTTTAAATAGGCCAATGGCTTATACCTAACAGGCCATAATAATTTTAAAGGAAATAACTTCAATTTAATTAACAACAAATTATTGGTACGTGACATGACTGTGTATTGGTTTAATGCATGGTCATTTTAGTGATATAATAAACCCCAAAATTAACACACATCCTAACTAAATTAATAATAATATAATTATAATAATCATTAGACAATATTGCTTGTCTAATAAGATTACACGATGAGCTCATCTTTCTGAATGAAAAGTAATTATTTTATGTATGTAATGTACCATGCATAATTACACATGCTCCTTTGTATGCAAATAACGAATCCCTGCATATTGCTTTTGGAGACTTGGTTTCAGCCTTTCAAGCCCATTAGACCAGAGATTATTTAAATTAAAGAGTGAAATGGGTTATTTTGGTAATTTCATTAAAAGAATTATAATATTATATATTATATTGCATATTAATATTTTATTAAAAATAATATTATTGATAAACAGGCTGGCCCGTAATGCTTAATAGGCTTTTTTAAAAGCCTATGATTTGGTCTATTTAACTAAAAAGGTTTTTTAAAAAGCTTGAGCTTGGCCTTTTTGCTAAACAAGCTAGGTCAAGCCAGGCCTTAAAGGAGCTAGGCCATAGACCCCCAATGGTCGGCTTAGCCTACTTCCACCCTTACCATTAAGGCAAAGTCAATCTCGTTGGAAGCTGTCACTTAGCATTTTGGTAAGTTGTTTTTTTTTTTTAAGTTTTAGATTTAATGGAATCGCAATTTCGTTATGTATCCTTACCAAATACATAAGGGAATCGTGATTTCGTTATGCATCTAAAAATGATACATAACGAAATCGAGATTGCGTTATATATCTGGTAAGGATTTCGATATGTATCATTACATTATACATGGTAAAATCGCGATTTTGTTATGTATTATGTATTTTTTAAATTATTTATCTATTTTAATTATTTATATGAATTAATAATTTAAATATTTTTTTTAAATAGTTTTTTATTTTAATGAATTAAATAATTTAAGTTATTTGTTTTAATTTTTTTTATTTTAATTATTTATATGAATTAAATAATTTAAGTTATTTTTTTAGTATCCTTTACTTTTAATTTTGTTATCCTTTAATTATATATTTGATTTAAATTATTTGTTAATTTATTATGTTAATTGTTATGTCATGCATGAGGTTTGGTACCTGTTCTGACCTCAAGTCCATTAGCATCGTTAGGGTCACTACATCAGAGGTATTGTCTGCTTCGACGCTTGGTGGGCCTCGATGGGTTAAGGAGAGGAAGGTGTTTATAAACTACCCTTGGCCTCGACTACTAAGTGATGTGGGATTTTTTGGCTTATCAAAACAATCCCCCCAATCAAGGCTACGGGGCAAGAATGGCCTAGGCCTCTTTCTAGTGCTAGCTTGTTCTGGTACGCCAAAAAGCCTCACATTGCTTAGTGGTCGAGGCCAAGGGTAGTTTATAAACACCCCACCACCAAGGTTCCTTTTAAGGACAAAACCATGAATGTTTCGACCCCAAGTTTGCTAGCATTGTTAAGGGTCACCGCATCTGAGGTATTGTTCGCTTCAACGCTCGGTGGGCCTCACAATTTTGTCCTTAAAAGGCGCCTCGGTGGGTTAAGAAAGGAGGGTGTTTATAAACTACCCTTGGCCTCGACTACTAATGATGTGGGACTTTTTAGCGTATTGGAAACAAGCCCTTCGGTTGAGGCTAAGGGGCAAGAGTGGCCTAAGCCCTCCTTCTAGCTCCTATGTTCCAACCTCAAGTCCACTAGTATTGTTAGGGTCATCGCATCTGAGGTATTGTTCGCTTCGGCGCTCGGTGGGCCTCATAGTTTTCTCCTTAAAAGGCACCTTATTGGGTTAAGGAGAGGAAGGTGTTTATAAACTACCCTTGGCCTTGACTACTAAGAAATGTGGGACTTTTTGGCGTACTGGAACAGTACCCATCGTCCTGAATAAGGCCCTCCATCGGATGATGAGGTAAGAACTTCTAGGTGCCCACAATTGACTGCATCGGCATGTCGGGCTAGAGAGGTTGAAGCTTCTAAGCGGTAGTAGTAAGAAGAGGTACATGTTGACGTACTTGAGGCAAAGATTGACGCAGCAGAGGTAGAGGTTCCTTTGGTTCAACTGGTGAAGAGCATTAGTGGACCTCTATTTCTAGGAGGTCCTATAAACTGGTCCCTGCTCAGGTCTTATAAGGACCATGTGGTTAGACATATATGGCTAGGACAACCCCGTGATGAGTTGAGGCTTATTAGCCATAGAGGCAAGATGTTATCGATGCCTTCGCACTTGTAAGCCACAGAAATCGTGCGAGATTTAGGGCTCACCCCTTTTATACAGGCACGGTGTACTGCAGCCAACAAGGGTCTTATATGTGCCTTTATTGAGCAGGGGCATAAGGACACTAGTTCCTTCCCCCTGCTAGTAGAGGAGATGACCATCACTCTAGATGACATGTCATATCTCCTACAGTTGCCTATTATAGGCAAGGTTTGTGAGCATGTGTATTATATGTTTGATGATGTCGTGGGCTTGTTGATGAGCAAGCTAGGCGTGACCTTTGCTGAGGCATCTATTGTGACTGGAAGAGGAGTTCGTGTGACCTTATCATGGCTGAGGGAGACATACATTGCATGGTAGGCAGCTGGGCACATCACATTTGATGCGCAAACCTATCTATTACATGTTGTCAGCTACACAATATTCACCAACAAGAGCTTGACGCATGTACAGGTCTACTTCCTAGACCTCTTCCATGATCTTTAGGCCTACAGCGGATACTCTTAGGGTTTCGCTATGTTAGCTTTCCTATACAATCAACTCAACATTCCCAGCCTTTGGTCTATAACACAGTTTGGAGGATACATGAGCTTGGTCATGGTACAAATTTTTATTTTTTGTAGATATGTGTTTAGGGTTTATTTTGTTTATGTAATTTAATATATTAATTGGCGATTACAATTGTAGATCTATGAACACTTCCCCACCTTGGAGTGGGAGCCGATTATTGGTTACTCAGAGTAGCATCCTCGTCTCTGTTAGTGGAAGCTGACGAGGGGCACGGGCTTTGTGTCGGGGACCAGGCAGGCGTTGGACCAACTATAATTGGATGACGTCATATAGGTGTTGTATGATGCACACTGGGTCGTCCAACCATTGGAGGCAATATCATTCTACTTCGACTTCATCAGGTGTGGTACCCATATATGCACCTATTTACCGGAAAGGGTGTTCAAGTAGTTTGGGTACAACCAGGAGATCCTTCGCGCCCCTGCTTGTTCAGTTCCCATCGTTGACCATCCAATTTGATGACTGGGATGGCTAGTAGGCACACACAGTGGACAGAGGAGTTGTTGTGCCGCATGAGGTTCCATGGACATCTATCGATGGCTACTGGAGTAGTTCTACCATGTTTCTCACCTTTTTCTAATTCCTCCAGTGGAGGGAGATCTCCGCGAGGCCCTCCATGAGTTCATGTGCCACATTAGCTTGTGCAGCTTATGCCAAAGTCTTTGTCCAACGACTTTCGTTCATGTGAGGTAAGTATCCATATCTTTATAATGTGTTTTTTCGATGACAATGACACATTTTTTAGTAAAAGTTTGTATTTCTTTTTTTGTAGGTACAGTGGGGGAGAGTTGCTAACATTATGAAGCGCATGTTGCGGCTAACGGTGGTGTCTAAGGGCACGGACGGTGATAGGATGCTCCGGGAGGCACTGGCCATTACACACAGTCAAGTATGGCATCCAGATGCACCTATCAAAGGAAGAGGCAGAGGAAGATCACTACTTTCAATGATTGACTTTTTATTTTTGTATTTTCTTTAGTATTTTATATTGTACATACAGATTTTATTGTACATATTTTTAGATTTTGTAGACGTTCATGATTTTATATATGTTACACTTAATGCGTTATTGGTATCACTATTACGTTGTTACAATTATAGCACACGATACAAATAAAAACGAACAAATGCAACATAAATAATATTATTTGATAAAATAAAAGCATTTCTACATAGATTCGATACAAATACAAATAACTATAAACAAGGTGCATCGTTATGGTTTACTCAAATTAGCGGTTGCTTGGTCGTTGGAGCTAGTTTACGCTTATGGTTCACTCAAACTAACAGTTGCTTGGTTGTTGGAGCTAGTTTACGCCTTGGGTTCATGCAAGCACGCGATGATCTCTTCGGCAGTTCATGGTCGATGTAGACAGGCCAAGATCTCTTTGAGAGAATTTGCCTAACGTAACGTATAACTCAATTGTTGCAAGTCTAGGAAATTGGGCAAAGATGAACAACATCCTTGCCACATCTTTGTCGTGTTTAATCTCCATAAACTCATAATGAACACAACCATTTCCTAAAGATATAGGTTGACGATAATGAATATCGAGTATTTTTTTGCTACTTCCGATTGCATCATGAATTTTTTTTCTTCAAAGCAATAACCTTCGTCTTCTCAATAATCCTGAGAAAAGCAGGACCATGAGGACATTGAAACAAGACCCCTTCAGATGTTGTCATGTGACCATCGTAATATACTATAGTAAGGAATCTGTCCATCTTCTAAGAAGAAGAAACAATGTGAAATAAAGATGGTTGTCAACAAATGTGATGGTAAGTGCTTTAGAGTACACGTTTCTCTTATACTAGTGCAGATAATGTTCATGCAGCAGAGATTCATTAAATGCGATGTCCTATGCGTCGAAAAAAGAAACGGTCCAGATTGCACCGGTTGAATCGAGAGTTCAAATCTCACTGATTCAAATGCATGCCTAATTTATTCATTAGAGAATCATTAAATGCAATGTCCTGTGGGTCAGAAAAAGAAACAGTCCATATTGCACCAACTGAATTGACGGTTTGGATTGCATCGATTCAAATGTATGCCCTGTTCAAGCATTAGAGAATCACTAAAAGCAATGTCCTGTGCTTCAGAAAAAGAAACAGTCGAGATTACACACAATAAATTAAGGTTCCAGATCGCACTGATTCAGATTTGTACCCCGCTTATGCGTCAGTAAACCATTAAAAGCTGCACCTCACAAAAAAATAAAGGAACTTAATAAATAACAATTATTAATTTCCAAATATATAATAAAAATACGTTTTCGTTATGTATAAATGGTGCGCCCAGGATACATAATGGAAACGTGTTTTCATTATATATCCTAGGCACACCCCTCATACATGACGAAAACACATTTCTGTTATATATTGTATATAACATAAACATGTTTCTGTTAGAGATATTTTCAAAATAAAAAAAAAATACAAACAAAATTTGGAGTAAAAATAACGAACAATGGGGTGGGAATAGTAGCCCCCATTGTCTTAATTTAAGCCTAGCCACATTACACCACTGGCCTCTTTATTCAAAGCTTTGTTTTTGAAGCACTTAACAGAGGCAACAAAAAGATAATTTCTTCTAGAATTATTATTTACTTGTTTAAATTATGGAGAATCGTTACTTTACGATTGTGGTCATGACTCTAGTTGTCTAAGGTGGTATTAAACGGTTCTTTTTTTTTTTTTTTTGGCACATTAGAGGTATTTTTTAGTACTTGAAGACTAATTCCTTGAGACACAGATTATCAATTTTTTTTCTATTAACAAAGTATTTTCTAAGAATCAATCATGGTTTAACGTGTTTAAGAGATTTAGTTATTTATTCCTTGTGCCTGGCTTTATTGTTTAAACATGTTCTTAACTTTCAATGAATGAATTTCACATCTATAACGTGATCCAAAAACTAGTTCACCTAATTTTTCATTTCCAAAATTAGAAATGCTTTTACAAATTCTGTCAAATTATTGCCCAAGCTACTTAAAAGAAGGAATTTTGAATTACAAAGTCAATTTTGAATATCTGAAAAGCATTAAACACCTTTTTTGCTCTTTCCCTTATTAATGTGAATAGAAGGATATCATCTTGGCTGTTGACGTTTAATCAACATTTTAGTCACTCAATTTTTAAATTAGGTTTACTTTTCTTGCTAAATTTAACTGCGTTGTTAAATTAGATCGAAAATGATTATATGACTATCGAGTTTTATTTTGTCATCTTACACATGTATAAAAGTGTTAACACACTATTTCTGTGTAATGGTCATATAACTATCGAGTTTTGCACATTACGGTGTTTAGTTCAGGCTTTTAAATTTTAAAGTTACATGTAATAATCATGTGATCATTTTCCTTACAAGTTCACAGTGCCATTAAGAGTGGTCAAATTGAGACTTCTAAAATTCTTAGCTGATTAAAGTGAGACTAAATAAACATTAGTAACTAAAACGATATCAAACATAAATTTTTGTGGTGATTGCATCCTCTCTCTTTATTAGGTTAATGCTTTATAATGATTTTATATTTTCTCAAGGAATTACTTCATCTTTTGTCAATCAGTAAAAGCAAAGCACCAAGAATCAAACGCCATAAATTTATAGATCAATTCTTGTATAAACACAACCAATCAAAACTCAAAATAATATTAGCATAAATTTTGTTGTTATTATTATTATTATTTTAATGCATCGTGTACTTTATATTGCAATCAATTTTTTTAAGAAATCTTATATGATCCAGGTGGACTGATCTCAAACTTCTTTCTTTCTTTTATTTAAATCGGGTATCAAGTTTTGAAAGGTCATAACTTTTTTATGTGACATTGAAAATAATCATATTTTCTATGCATAGAAAAATTATGAAATCAATTTTCTATTGACATTAATTTTCTTAAAAAAATATTTCTAAATTATCTTTAAAAGATGGTATATAGTGGACTGGTCTAATACACCTTTTACTAAAAAAATTATATTCAAGCACCAATTTTTAGAAGACTATAAAAATTATATAGTCGAAGTTAGCTAGTGGAGTCTCAATTTCTAAAAATTTTAAAATTAAGATTTTAAACACTCATTATATTTCATTATGCATAAATGAAAATGTTTTTGTACATAAAGATGTCCTAATTAATAAATCCTCTTTTAAATAAGATCAATTCATTGTCTAGATCATGGATCTTGGGTCAATCCATAATAAACTCCCATCTTCGCATGTTTTTTAACCCCTAATCTGACAAAATTAGGTTACAATAGGGAGTCGAGGACATAATAACGAATATCAACTTATGGCACAATTTTAAGTTTGAAAAATGCTAATAATATACTCTCTGACATACTCTTTTGAACATATCCTCTTTTATTGGTTAAAATTTCTTGGAAATTACAAAAATTTGTGGGTCCCACATCATATTTAATGACCTTTATAATTTTATAGTTTTTAATAAATTTCAATCAATAATAAAATATGTGTTAGGAAGAGTGTATTGTTAGCACTCTTCTTTTGAGTTCAAGATACTCATTTGGTTCTTATAGTTTCGCCCCAAACCTAACTTTATCCCTACAATTCAAAATCTATTAGAAAAGTCTTTAGTTTTTAAACAATGTAAAATGTGTCAGTTGAGTCCCTCTTTTGAATGGGAGCCACGTTGGCTTTCAAATTAACAAGAAATGTTGCTCTACTTTCATTGAGCCAAAACTCCTTTACATTTAAAAGTTATATAAACAATGTCTTTTTTAAAAAAAAAATGTGTGGCGTAGGCAAAGGGTTTTTATTGCTTTGAGTAAATAATTGATAAATCAATTTGAAATTTTAATATTTTGTTCTTGAAATTGAAAGTTTTATTTTGGTATATTTTATTTGGTGTTTTGTCGTCTTAGTTGTTTGGCCAATTATTCCATTAGTAGGTTTAATCGTGCTAATTTTTGCTTTATTAGTAACGATTTTGGTGATTTATTAATTTGTGGTGGTGTTATAAAGACTTTGTTGATGTACCTATTATTTTATATAGTGAAGAGTTTTTTGAACTTGGTCTTTGGTCTTTGAGTTTTATTCTCGCATATTAATAATGTGTTGAGTTGCATTAGTGGAGAGATACATGCTAGGACCTTATGGAACCAACTTGAATACTTGTATTTGAAGAAAATAAGGAACAACAAGATGTATTTGATTAATAGATGTTGAACCTAAAATATCAAGATAAGTATGGGCATTAATGAATCGATCGACTTGAAATCATTTAAATTCCTTCCAAGTAATCATGAATTATCTTTTTTGGTACGGGTGTTAAATTTGAAGAAGAAACTTAGAGGCAATTTTTACTATATTCTTTATGAGAGACGTCTTGTCAATAGAGTTTGTTAAGAGTAGTATCTTGAATAAAGAGATGAAAAGAAAATTGTGAATTCCTCTTCATAGTCAAAGGTTTTGGTTATGGAATCAAGGGGAAGAAGCAAGACCTAAGGCATAACTAATAGAAATCAAACGTAAGTCTAGAAATAAATATAGAAACGTTGAATGTCACTATTTACGGGAAGAAGAACTGTTTAGAAATTTTGTGGGTTGATGGTAAGGGAGAACAAGGACAAAGATAAAGGGAAAAAAATAAGAATGTTCTAGTGATGACAGAGCCAATGTGGTATTTGATGATTTCCTTCTCGTTGAGGAATATGATACTATTAATGCCATTGATAATTAGGGTCATGGCAATTACAAGGCCATTGAGGTAGTTACCTTAGGCCCCAAATCATCTAAGGTCTCTAAAAATTCTCATATTTTTTCTAAAAAATATTTATTATTAATTTGAATTATTAGATGATAAATTTGATTATGATATATTATATATTGTTATTTTCATTAGAAAGACTGTGTAGTTTTAAGATTATGTTAATTAAACAATTGAAAACTTTGGATGAGGATGGATTTAAAAGAATATTTTATTATTCTTGAAAAGATTTGAAGTTCTACCAAGGATTATATATAATATTGAAGATCTTGATTTATTTTTAAAAATAAAGATATTGCAAGAATTATAGACAAAAGAATTCATTTTACACTAAAAATATTAATTATATAAAAAATTATATTTTTTTTCAAATACATGCATTGTTTCTAAAATATTATTAATAATACTTGTAATTATTGTTACTGCCGAAAGTAGTTTTTTAAAATTAAAATCACTCAAATCTTATTTGATATTAACTATGTTAACGAATAAAATGAATGATTTTATCATTTTATATATTGATAGTGAAATATTAGAAATACTTAATCATAAAACTTTGATCAATAATTTTGTAGATAAAAAAATGAAATAAAAATTGACAAATGATATTAAATTAAACTTTAAATATGAATTTCGCCTAAGATCTCAAAATTTCTAGACACAACCCTGTTGATAATTCATCCAGTTGGGTGATTGATAGTAGTGCTTCAATGTATGAAACATCTAGAGAAATATTTTTAATTCATACACACCCATACTTCGGTGAATCGGTGATGCAAGGTTGGCTCATGAAGGTGTATTTAAGTGTGTTGGCATCATATATGTTAATTTGGAGATGTTTAAGGGCACTAAATTGACTCTTAAGCATGTGAACCATATTCTAAAATTTTGTTTGAATTTGCTTTTGGTTGCCAAGCTATGTGAGGAAGGCTATGGCAACTTGTTCCAAGGGATATGTGGAATCTAACCAACGGCTCCATGGTTGTTGCTTGACGAACTAAGTATACTCTATACTTGGCATAAGCAAAAGTAACCAAATATGTTGTTCATGCATAAAGGTAGTTGAAGGAGTTGAGCTAACAATGGAAGCAAAGGGTATGCCCAATAAGTAAAATGGTTATGATAAAAGAAATGTTTTAGTTGGCGTGAAGAATCCTCATTTGCAAAAGTGTGGTCACTATTTTGTTGGAAAGCAAAACAGTGTCTTCTTTAAGAGTCATTTTCCTACTAAAAGACTAGAAATTTTGATTTAGTACATTATGATCTTTGTGGTCCTATGTAAATTAGGACGCTTAAGGGTAATTCGTATTTTGTGACTTTCATTTGATTAACATTCACCGAGGACCTAGGTATATATCCTGAAGAGAAAATATGTTGTCTTGACTGTTTATGCAATTCCAAGCCTCAGTTGAGAGAGGGACTAGGAAGAAGCTAAAGTACATACATACAAATAATTAAGGTGAATATTTAGGACCATTTGATGCATATTAAAAATACACAATTGATTACCGTAATTAAAAAAAATGCCATAAAATTTAATAAATTGGTTACTGTATTATATAAAGTTAAAATTTATATAAGATTTACCACCAAGTGTATGGATCAACAAACATGAAGTTGTTCTAACTTAACCAGTAGTTGTTTTGAGTTTGTGTCCTAAGTATGCAGTTGCGTTAAATGCTTGGAAGAAGAGTTTGTTGTCTATAATGATCCTATACGGTTTGAGCAGGATTATCTTTCGTGGATGATACCTGTGGTCTTTACAAAAAAAAAATCTATATAAGATTTAATAATTTAATTTATTGATTTAATCAATATATACTAATTGTAATTACCTTAATTACTGTAATTATGTATTTTTATTAATTAAAAAATAAAATAAAATAATTTAGTGACATTTTAGTGAGAAAAAATCAATATAGTGTTGCCACATCACATTTGTTTAAGAGGCAAAACCTTCTTCTACAATAGTTGATATTTGATTGATCATATTCTCTTGTCTTATATTTCAAAATTATCATATCTCTTTTTCTTGTATTATCTTTATATATATATATATATATAAGCAAAATGTTTCTTGAATTATCTTATTACACCTGTGTATCAGGTGTCGTATATATACACTACAAGACGACCAATAGCTATAAGATTTACCGGTAGTTGCATAAAATGTGAATCACGTGATATGTCATAACCTAATTTACCGGTAGTTGCATAAAATGTTCCTTTCTATTTCTACTGGTCATGTTGGAACATGTTGCTTCTTCTTCTGCTTCAGTTTCAATCTTTGTTAATTTCCCTAAACTCTTCTTACAATTGGGATTCCATGAACATGGACTCTGAGGTATCAACATCAAGATCAACGTCTTTCCATGATTTTCTCAATCGCATGCGACACCCTGCTTCCCTCGACCTCGTTCGATCCATCAAGAGGCAATCACCCATTTCACTTTTCCTTTTGTTTTTCATTTTGTTAATGAATTTCAATGTTGATGGTATCTATAACTTTGTTATGCATTCATTTGTTCTGGTCTTTCCATAATTAAGTTGTAAGATAAACAATTTTTTTTAATTATTATTACTATTACCACGTGTCTGCGTTTCATTGCATTTATTTTACCATTTTATAATTTTGTTAGTAGTGATGCTCTCATGTTTATGTGTTTTCGAACTTCTCATATTATGGAAAAATAAAATAAAAACACAATTTCAGAAAAACAAGTTGAGAAATACTAGCTAGTAACCTATAATTTAATTTTTTAAACACATTCTTTATTACTAACTAAAATTTATAGTGAATTACAAAATTATGTGGATCAAATTTTCTAGTTAATGAGTTTTATTCATAATTTCGTGATTCTAGTAAATTTTAGTTAATGACAGATAGCATGTTAAAAAACAAATTTCAAAAAGTATGTTGCCGATATTTCTCAAACAAATTTAATAAACCTTACCCAACGTTACGTCCTATTTTGTATCTTTCTCATAAGGGGATCTAAATGTGTTGCTTTGTTCCAGCTGATTCATGATTATTCTGAACATGTTTTCTTATATTGCCTTTCGATGTTTTGTAACCCCGTCTAAAATTGGTTTCCAAGCAGAGTAGTTGTTGCTGGTTAACAAGAAAATGTTAGTCAATCGATTTCAGTTTCAGATGTAGGAAATAGATTGGAGATTTGTATGTTAGATTCATCAAGAAATTTGGGCTTATTTGAATACGTTTTAAAAGATCTTTTGAGAGCTTATCTTTTGAAATAAGTATTTTGTTATGTAAAAAGTGGTGTTTAGATGTATATTTTTTTTCAGCTTTTTGAAAAAGTAAAAGCTCCCAATAGAGTTTATGGTGAAGCTAAAATTTTCAGGTTCTCAAATAATTATTATTTTGAATAAACACTTAAGAATATATTGTCTAAACACAATATTAGTTTATTTAAAAAGATCTTTTTATAATAAAGCTTCTAAATAAGCTCTTTTTCTATAAGTTCTTTTAGAAAAACTCATCCAAACAATTGGCAGCTTATAGAGCAAAGTTTTCTTAGATTAATTTGGTTCGTGGACGGATAAGAAAATACAGGAATTACACCAAATTTGAAGATTCAATTAAATCTGAATAGTACCGCAGATGCAGGACCAGATATGTAGCCATTATTAATGAGTCCAATTATTCAACACTATTGAATAAGCCTACTGATTCATCAATGCATACTATTATTTACATGAAAATCACCTATAGAGACTATCATATATATATATATATATATATTGCCATTACTATTTGCATGTATTTCTCTTTATTGAAAAAAGTTAGTAGCTAATTCTCGTACGGTCACATGTTTTTCAAATTGAATTACAAAGGTTGAAACATAATGAATTCGGAGATTACCCTGTAAAATTTTGTATGGTAGAAACATGCCCTAATTTATTTGGACATGTGTGAAGAAGACCTATAGAAGTATGTAAATCAAATGGAAGATAACTCAAATGTTAGAATAACTACAGGTCAAACAATTAATAAGGTTTTAGAGACCAATAACTTATTTAGTGGAAAAAGACCTAATTAATTGTTGTTGTTGTTCTTGGACTTAAGTAGATTTATGCTTTTGTTATTACTAATTACACTTTATGTGCCACAAAGCCTCTCTAAGTTAAAAATGATTTATGTATCACAGATTTTTGAGAAAATAAAATGAATAGGCTTTTAAAAATGTTAAAGTGGATAGATTAGTTTAACTTATTAAAAGGGTTTGATTTATTTTATCTTTTTACTGTAAATACAACTTAAAAAAATTATCCAAATTAAGCCTTAGTGATGAATTCTTATGTTAAATTTTGTTCTTCTCTGTATCCTTACGGCAAATTATTCTATCAGCTTTATAGTATCATTTTCATTTTACCCACCGAAACCTGAAAATGATGGGAAAAGAGTTCAAGACTTCTTTCTGTCAATGGAAGCTACAATCAGAGATCATCCACTTTGGACCTCTGCCTCTGAAGAAGACATTGATTGTGCGATGGAGGTACTTTCACCAAATAATTACATATATTATTCTGTTGTGCAAGGAAGGGGTGGGGTTGGGGTTGTATATTTGGCAGTACTTGTGTATTACACTATTACATCATAACTGAATTATCATTTGTATCACATCATAATCTTAACATACTACATCAATTTAATATCTTAGGTGAAATTATGCATGACAATGTACTTTTTTTTTTTTTTTTCACTTTACATAAACCTTTCTCAACTAATAATTCAATGGAGATCTATGTTACAAATGTGTTAATGGGAGAGTGGGAATGAGTTGAATTAGATTAAGGTCTTATTTGGATAAACATTTCAATAAGTATTTAGAAAAAAAAAATAAGAAAGTAAAATGAATTAAGTTTGTCTTATAAGTTAAAATTAACTTACGCATAAGTTAAAATCAATTTTTGGAGAAACTAAATTAGAGAACTTCTATAAATTAATTTATGCATAAGTTAGTTATAACATATAAGAGAAACTTAATATGTTTTATACTATTATTTTCTTCTCTTATAAGCATTTGTTAAGAAGTTTATTCAAATAGAACTTAAGTTTTATAAGATTTGAGTTTTGCCTAATTCCTTAATCTAAGACCTAAGTATGACCAGAAAGCTTATTTAAAATCCTCTTTTACAATAAAGTCTTTTAAATAAGTCAAAAACCTTACGTCCTAAATAGGTTAATAAATCTAAAATTATATGTAAATTAGGAGTCTAAGGATTTAAATATATTAACAAGTACATAATATTTTTATATAATAATAATAATGATAATATTACATTATTTATATCTAATCAAATAAGCTAATTTAAAAGGCTTTTTGAATAATCTGTGACCTAAAATAATTTTTTCCTAACTTATTTAATCAATAATCAATAAGTCCAACTTAAACTAAACTTGACATGGGCTAGGCCGTTGACTCCTAACTGGCAGAATAAGTCCAATTTAGGCTAAACTTGACGTGGGTTAGGCCATGACTCCTAACAAGCAACTTGGCCGATTTTTATTTTTATTTTTTTGGGTAACCATGTTATTGGTATGAAGTATTCACTAGCTTTCTGATGACTAATCTCTGTCGAAAAACTTGCCTGGCCACTTTCAGTGGAGTCTCCCCTCCTAATCACGTTTTTTTCATTTACAATATTCAAATCCAAGACCTTGCTTAAGGAATCTGAGTCTAATTCCACTCAAACCAATGACATGTTGGTAGCTTGGCCGATTTTTATCACAAACAAAAAGGATATATGATATATATTATTATATAAACTAACAAGGTATGTGTAGTTACCAAAAAAGAGAAAGGAATTTAGTGTAATTCAAACTAGGTTCAATGAATGTCAGAGTAATTTGCCCTGTTCAAAATTGCTATTCCCTCGTTTTTCTTCTCTCCTTTACGCAAATCCTATACAATTACAACTTGCTTCTTCATTCATTATGGAACACGCAAAGGTTGAACACCGCTTACAAAATCTTGAAAACAAGGATATTGTAATACTAGACAATATTATATTTGTATCGGAATATTATGTATGTAGCTTCCTTAGTGAAAGTTATCAATGTAATATTATGTAAGTTGATATTGACTCTCCCCTTCATATTTTGAACCAAAGCATAGGGATATTTCTGCCTCCCTTTCATCATGGAGGGGATGCCTTTTATTTATCATAGAGGAGTGCTAGTAACACATTCCTTTGAACACATTCTCTAAGATTGATTTAAATTTATTGAAAACTACAAAATCATAAGTGAGACTCATTAAATAAAAAGCAAAACCTACAAAAATTTATAATTTTTAATAAATTTCAACTAATAGTAGAGGGTCTATTCAAGTGTTAAGAGAGTGTGTTGTTAACATTTCTCGCATGGCATATTCATCTAATTATATTATGCATTATCTGCAGGGTTTAGAGAAATATATAATGACTAAATTGTTCTCCCGGACATTCTCTGCTTCTCCTGAGGATGCAAAGATTGACAATGAAATCTCAGAGAAAATATGCTTGCTACAAACCTTTCTGAAGCCTGAACATTTGGATATACCGCCAAGTCTTCATAATGAATCCTCATGGCTGGTATGACTCATTAGGATACAAGAGTGAATTTAGGATAAAACTTAGATATAGTTCCATATCTGTTGATGGTACTATTCTCCAATCAGAATTAGATTTTCACTTTGGTAATCTACGTAATAAAGGATTCCATTAAATGTCAATATGTGGATTACCGAAGTGAAACTCCAATTCTAATTGAAAAATAATACCAACAACATAAATGGAACTGCATCTAAGTTTTGTTCTTAAATTTATTGCTGATGGTTTCTGATGGCATGCGTTTCATTTCTACCTAGTTATTATTTTTGTTACATTGAATAGGCTTGTCTTAGACAAATTATGCTGATACTTTTTCTTACCATGTAGCTTTTACCACATGTCGGTTATGAAATATATTTTAGTATGCAAGACTTGAAGGAAACTGTTAATGTATTTCCATTGTTGAAGCCTGGAAAAGTTTGTGAGGATAATTTTATCCTGTCAACAGTAGAACACTGGCAGAGAAGAGAAGAAAGGACAATTTTTTGTCATAAGCCTTGGAAAACGAAGTTTCTTTCACTCGTTATATATTAATCGAGCTAGAGACATGATATAAAATCATTCTAGTGTTTTCACCTTATAGCTTAAGCTTATGAGATATTTACTTCCTCACCTAATATCCTCTATAATTAAGAGATCTAGAGTTTGATCCTTGAAACTCCCGTTCTTCGAGTTAAAAATAGAATTTCAACTTAAGGTAAATGAGATTGTGCATTGTCCATGCTTTAAGTTTAAAGGACTCTTGTGTGAGGGGCATGTTAGAAATGTAGTATAAAACTATTTGTGTCCTCACATAATACCTTAAACTTATAGAATAGTTGGTTCATGAAAAATCCTTAGCACCATATCTGAAGTTACAGCAGGACATTCAGAGTTTGGAAAGAAAACGGATTTTAAATGGTAAGAGTTAAACTGTTAAGGTCAAATCCAAAATTTAGAAAAAAGGCATTCAGCTTTTCCATAAATAAGAACTATTTATGGTAAGTATTGCAGAATTTGTTGATGAGTGTGACAAATATTGACACCATTTTCCTTTTCCATTCAGCTTGCAGAGAAAGAATTGCTGAAAATCAATGCCTTCAAAGCTCCCCATGAGAAACTCTTGAGCATTATGAATTGTTGTAGGATCATCAACAATCTGTTGCTCAATGCTGCAATGACTGAGCGTGTGCCAGCTGGGGCAGATGACTTTCTCCCTGTGCTCATATATGTTACGATCAAGGCAAGCCCCCCTTGGTAATAAGACATTCTGCTGAGTGTCTAATAGTATTTGGATAATGAGAACCTTTTTTATTTATAATATAACTAGTATTTTTGCTTGTGCAATGTATAGGATAAATTTTTATTTTATATAACTAGATTTTATATTAAATAAATATTTTTGAATATATAAATTATATTATGATTAAAATTTTTGTAATAAGTAACTATTTTTGATCATATAAATTATATTTTAAATTGATGATAAATATAAATTGTGATAAAAGATTATTTTTAACTATTGATAATTTAAAAAAATATATTAAAATTTAATTTAAAAATAAAAATGATAATGATAAATTGATAAAAATAAGAGGTTAAGAAAATTCTTAAAAATGTCCTTGTTAAAGAAATAGCTAAAAACGTTCTAGTTGAAAAATGATCCCTAAAAATACTAATTATTCTAATTTATATAGAGAGAAAGAGGATAAAGAGTATAGAGCATGCTTGGTGGTTTTTGTTGGAGATTTTACATTGAGTAGTGACATGCTAAAATAGTATATAAAAGTGAGGACAACACTCATCTTACGAACTAGCTTTTAAAGTTGAGTTAGACCTAATTTTAAATTCTAATATGATATTAGAGTCTATCTTATAGTTGTTGTTGGGCCTATTAGACCATTAACAAATATCTAGTACAACAAACTTAATGCACATATAAGTGGGCGATACTTTCACATGTAGAAAACCAGGACTCATGAGTGATGCTGGATAATTGATGCTCGAGCTCAACTTAAATCTATGTAGAGAACTAAAGCAATATGATTTTTCTTTTAATGAAAAATAAGATTGCAATGTAATTTCAATTTGACTAGCTTGTAAAGCCTCATCATGGTTTAGGCACCATTCTCTTGAGCCTATAAATTGTTAAGGTTAAATATTAACTTTTCCTTTTATTTAGGCCTCTAGGGTCCACTTTTACTACCCCTTTGACACTAATTGATTTATTCCATTTGGTTTGTCACTTTCAGGCAAATCCTCCAAGGTTGCATTCTAACCTCAATTTTATCAAGTCGTACAGAAGGCAAGCAAAACTCATCTCAGAAGCTGAATATTATTTCACAAATCTTGTGTCAGCTAAGACATTTATAGTTGACTTAAATGCCAAATCACTCTCAATGGACGAAATCAAATTTGAGGAGAGCATGCAAGCAGCCAAATTGGCCGAGAAAGTCACAAGGGAATCATCCTCTACATGTCAAATGAGCCAGCAAGAGAAGAACGAGTGCAGTTGTTCCAAGAAAATGCACGACAAACTTGATGATACCGAAGGTTATTTTAACTTATTTTCTTAATCCCTGGTTGGGTAAATTATGGTTTTGTTCTCTCTAAAATTTTCAAAATTCAGTTTTAGTCTTCTCAAAAAAAATTTCCTATTTTTGTCCTTCTAATTTAGAAATGCAACACTTTTGGTCCTCAAAGTGTATTTTATAGCGATTTATAACCACTATTAAATACTAATTATAATCACTATGAGGATTAAAAATGGAGTATTTTTTAAATTAGAGGGATGAAAATAGGATAAAAGTTTTTTGGAGGACCAAAACCAAATTTAAGAAATTTTAGAGAGACAAAAAACATAATTTACCTATCCCTTAAATAAGTTTTTTTTTTTTTCAATCTTTTTGGAAGAGCTTTTTAAAAAATAATTCATTTCTCAAAATAATCCATACAAACACAAAAATTCATTTTTGGATAAACTTTTTAATAAATTTTTATAGGAGAAAAAATAAAACAAATTAAAAAAGTAAAATAAATTTAACTTTTTTCATAAATTAAAATTAACTCACATTACTCAACTTTTTCAAAAATCTCCTCATTTAACTTATTTATAAATTGAGATTCATATGCTGATTTTAACTTATGTAAGAATTTGATTCATTTTATCTGTATAATTTATTTATTTATTTTCTATAAGTACTTCGTGAGAGTTTATTCAAAATGGCTCTAAGTAATGTACCGAAAACATGGCTCTAAGTCACTTGTGTCACAATAGTTGTATATTATTTGCTGCTGGAGCTTCCATCCCTTAACACAATCACTGTAACACCTTGCAGTTTTTCAAGTTTTGCAACCTGGAACAAACTATCCGTACATGGAAGCAAAGAGCAAAGAGCTTACAGTTGGAGATGTGGAGATATTATTAATACACTACAAGGATTTAGTTGCTAAGTACACAATCCTGTGCAAAGCTATTAGTTGCCTTTCAACGTCAGAGAGAGAACCCCTCCTTCGTCATCTTGAAAAGCAAGGAGCGGCAACTCTGCTTTCACAGCAACGTGGGATCATCCCAGAAACGAGTGATCCGCACCCACACCAAGATAATTAATTGACAATTAGAATGCCCATGTGTGTGTATATGTTTTTGCAATCGGTTTTGGACAAGGTCTACGATGGAGAACCTAATCAAATGGTCTACCGTGGACCAGTTATTATAACTTGCAATCATAGGTTTCACTTTTTTTTATTTTTTTACACATCAATCCTTTTTTATTTTAAGTAGTCATTTACAGTTTTATCCATACTAAAAAAAGTTTTAATTTTTTTTTCTGAAAACTTCAATTCTCTCTCGTCACTCTCAAGTCTCAACCTCTCATTTTCATAAGTTTCGTCTACAAGGCCTAAAGAAGATTTGCACCAAGAAAAAAGAAGATTTCCCACAACTTTCATCTCTATCCTTTTTTTCTTTTTCTTTTTAAATTTTCAATTCTTACCATTCTCTTGTGTGTTAAAAATTACCACTGCTTTGGGCACCTTGGACTGCAATACTTAACATGCAGTTGAATCAAAAAAAAAAAAACACTGATTATAATATTATAAATTAAAAATTAAAAAACCCATACTACCAATTACAGATAACTAATCTACACCATTCATTTATATTATAATATATCCAATGATTGTAAAAAATTTGACCATAGTAGACCACTTCCCGTACTTGTCCACGGTAGCCAGCATCTTGGTTTTGTAGTATATGATCGAATTTCACGCTTCTAAGTAAACAACTCACTTTAAATGATAAAATAAATAATTTCAATTGTCAATGAAAAACTCAACAATTAATATTAAGTTACATGACTTCTCTTATATTAAGAATCTATTTTTAATTTTTTATCTCATTTTTATTCCTTTTAAACAAAAAAATTTTAATTTAATTTCAATCTAAATTTCATTTCCAATTTTAAAATAGGCATAGGTGAAAATATATTTTTTTTTCTGCTTAAATAACTTTTTAGTTCTTATAATATAGGGGTGTTTTGGTTTTTTTCTCTTTTTTTTTTTTTTCATTTTCATCCCTACTATTTTTTTTCCATTATAGGTTTTACTATTAGGCTCTATCTGTTAAATATAATGAAAAAATTATGGGAACTAAAATAGAAAGATAAAATTATAGAGACAAAAAAATAAGAGGACCAAAATGAAAACAACAAAAAATTTAAAGAATCAAAGCAAAAATAATCTTATATTATAGGGACTAAATAATTATTTAAGCTAAATTTATAAAAATTAAACATTCGAACACTACAAATGCACTGGTAGGGAATATAAAATAATCCTATATTATAAAGACTAACTAGTTATTTAAACAAAATTTATAAAAATTAAACCTTCAAACAATACAAATGCACTAGTGGAGAGTAGAAAAATTAAACCTAAAATGTATATACAATTGAGTAGCAATTTTTTTAAAAATTTAAATCTCAAACATACAACTTTGTAGAAGACAATAATGCAATCACCTTCAAGTTACAAAGTAAATATAATAAATGGAAATGGCAAAAATGAAACATAAAACTAGATAGGGGTAGTAAAACAAATGCTAGCGCATGAATGTGAAATAACAAAGAAAGCATAGGAATGATGCAAAATGTTATTATTATTAGCAAACGAATGGTAAGAAGACAAAAGGAGTTGGCAATGCCATGATTTTTCTTAAGCTATGTGATGTATATTATTATTATTATTATTATTATTATTATTCTTATTATTCTTATTATTCTTATTATTATTGCTATTGTTATTATTGTTGTTGTTATTGTTATTATTGTTATTATTATTCTTATTATTGTTGTTATTATTATTATTATTATTATTCTTATTATTATTATTCTTATTATTGTTGCTGTTGTTATTATTATTCTTATTATTATTGTTGTTGTTATTATTATTGTTATTGTTATTGTTATTATTGTTATTGTTGTTATTGTTATTGTTATCATCATTTATTGTACTATGTTGTGTATTTTTCTTCTATTTTTTTGTTATTCCACACTCATGCACTACCATTCATTTTTCTACCATATATTGTCTTGCTTTATATTTCCTTTTTGCTACTCCTCATTTGTTATATTTGCTTCATAACTTGTAAGAGTAATTGCATCATTGTATAATTTCTACGAAGTTATATGTTTAAAGTTTAGTCTTCATAATTTTTTTTGCTAGTCATCAATGCATTCGTTGTAGGTTTAATTTTTCTACTTCCCGCTAGTGCATTTGTAATGTTTCAAGGTTTAATTTTTGATGGCTTAAATATGCTCCTAGTCCCTATAATATATCTTTTTATGATTTGTCTCTATAAAATCTTTCTTATGATTTTGGTTCTTATAAAATTTTATTTTACGATTTTAGTCTCTGTCATATTCGCTAATGATGTGACAATCATCTTTTGGAGAACAGACATGATGTTTCTTAAATAATAGAAACTAAAATAAGTAATCTTATAATATAAAAGGGACTAATATCAAAAGTTTACAATTTTATAAGGACTAAAAAATACCATTAAGGACAAACCATCAAATAAAATTTTATAGGGACAAAAATCATAAAAAAAAATAATAAGGACTAAAAGCACAAAACGAGTATATTATAGGGATTAAAAACATATTTAAGCCTTTTTTTTTAAATTTGGCTTAAATAATTGTTTAGTCCTTATTTTTGTTTTGGTCCTCTTAATTTTTTAATCCCTATAATTTTCTCTTTTTATTTTGGTCTCTATAATTTCTCTGTTAGATTTAATAAACAAAACCTAACGGTAGGGACTATAATGAGATGAAAAAATATAGTAGGGACAAAAATGAAAAATAAAAAAAAATGACAAAAACTAGAACACTCCTATATTATAAAGACTAAAAAGTTATTTAAGCCATATTTTTTATGCAAATGAAAAAATTGATCATAGTGTGCTTTGATTTATATAAATTAATTCTTTAATTTCTTTGTTAACTTTAAAAGTCTTGTGATTTTAATTTTTTTAATTAATGAAAATATATACATTATCAATAAGGAAAAGATCTATTATTTTTTTAGTTTAATTATATTTATGAAGTTTAAATGTCAATAAAACTAAATTTAAAATTATTTGTGTAATGCATGAAAAAATTGTTACCATAATATATTCTTATAAATAAAAAATCATTATTTTAACAAAAATAATAATTCTATCCTGTTGTTGACATGTATTTGCTAAGAGAGGGACTATGACAAGACTAAAATGAGTTTTGTCCAATTTGTTGAATGACCTTGAACTGCAATAACTTTACTTTACTTTCATATTATAAATTTTAGTCTTCACATTTTGTGGCGACCTAGCTATTTGGGATTTGGGTTAACTAATAATCATTTTTTGTTAAATTAAAACCTCTTTTAATTATTTTTGGTAAAATGCGGGAAATTTTTTTTGCTTTTATGTAAACCTGTATGAACGATTTCTAAAATACAGAACCTATAACACATAAACATCACACAATACCCTCGTATAGGAAAAATAAAAGAAAATGGCCACGTAGTGTGACCGCATTCACAAGTACCTGATGAACAGTTTATATAGAATTACAATTAAAATATAAATTAGCCTAAACAACCAGGTGAGTACAATTCTCAAATTCCAAAAACTTAAAACTTTAAGAAAAGGCTTCCGTTCGTTTGTACTTGATAGTAGTTGTATACGAGGTATTGGGTTGGGAAAACATAAAACATAAATATTAGAAATAAGGTTCCACACATACATCATAATAAAAGACAAGTATATAGGTTTACAACCCAAATAAAATGTGTCATAAAATAAATACAAAACTTCCAAATGAAATTAGAAAACCACTAATCCCCAATTACTTACATGTTTCACATCTCTAACAACCCACTGACACTGCTGGTCTACACTTCTCACCATAATGACCTAACCGGCCAACCCATACTACTAGCCTCAAAAACTAGTGTCACTATCCTCAAAAGAGTCCTCACTACTCTCGCTACTCTCCGTACATAGTCTTGGTATCAAAGCTTGGTCAATGATCTTGCCTCCAAAAGTACTCTGAGGGTGACTATCTCCTTCCATCTACTGCTCGATGATGAGCAAGACCACAACCAAGAAATAAAACAAAAGCAAAGGGATGAGATAACAGACGAAGATAACTATCAACGGGTAGGGACTCACTCACAATTACTTACAGTCATAGTGAAAACAGGGGTATACCACCTCATTAGCATTGACCCATTCAGAATTACATGTCATACATTTGTAATAGAACTTGGGTAGCACTACACTACATCATTTTCATCATAAACCAAATATAGGCATAAGCTAGCACAGTAGGTCATTTATCATACTTAACAACTCATAACTCACATTATCAACATAGTGCAAAGCATGTATAGTCATTACATAGTCACATCACACAACATCACATCAAAATTATAATCATATAATACTCAAGCCTCACAAATTAGGCAATCAATGCATGTTATGCATGTCCTCTACTCAAACATCTCTACTCTTTTATTAGTGCTCATGATGCATGCGAGTACCCATAACCATCATAATATGGCGCCATACACCCCATCTCATTAAGAGACCACAACTTGTCTCATGAAGAAACCATAATTCGTCTAATTAAGAGATAACAGCTCGTCCCTATAGGACCATCATTTGAGTACGGGGTATTTTACCCATTTTGGGCTTACAAGCTTATATAAGACCATCCACAATTCTGAAAATGTCATGATATATGATAAATGTTATTAAGTATTTCCCTCTTATTAAGGTTGGGATGAGAGGAGCGAAGATAGATTTACAAAGAAAAGTCCACAACCTTCTTAAAATTTCTTTTTCTCAACCCTAATGCCATATTTAAACACAAAACACAACTTTTCTTAAAAAGGTTTCAAAATCATTTAAAAACTCAATTAATCATTAGGACAACCTAAAAGAAAATTTAGATGTCCCAAAACTACTTTAAAGGGATTTATCACAAAAGTTCACACATCAGGATTACAAGGGACGCTTGAACTTTATGCATAAGTCTAGGTATCAACCTCGTTAATCCCATGCTCACAAAATCAATTACAATTTCAAAAGCTCGTGGGTTTTAAGAGAAATCCTTAAATGACTTTTCAAAATAAACTGTTAGGTGAGGAAAACATTTAACTGCAACTCATCTCATCAGATGCAACAATATATAAAAAGGGATTTCTTACACAACTCATCAAATAGATTCTCAACAACAACATCGTAGTCAAAACTTGGCATTCAACACATTCAAGAACCCTTCTGGTCCACAACTTATACAACATACCATCTCCCTCATCATCCATAGGTGTTTTCCATCATTATCATATTATGTCGTTGAGGTAAAATCAACTGACCACACATAACCTTGTGTCTCTCATAGATCACCATCACAAGGAAAGAGTTACAACATCAACACATACCCACACAGCTCATCAACAATTCATATATATACATATACATGTTGTAACCAACATTCATCATGCCTTACATTCAAGCATATACATATATACATCATAACATCTCAGCAATGCCATACAATACAATCTTCCTTATTGGAGTGCAAACAATAGGTCAGACAATACCATCATCATTCACACTCATATTATTACATCATGCATCAATCTCATAGTATCACAGGCAGGCATCACTGAGTAGTTCAAGTACATATGCCAGTAAACAAACATTAACCACAAGCTACCCAGCAAACACCTCACATAATTAGGGAATCACTATGACTTTCATAGAACCTCATATAACTCAAAACAACTCTTTCATTCTCACAAACCTCTAATTGAGGTAATATCACTTTTGTTTGAAAGTTAAGGCACAAGGCTAAAGGGCTATCATCTGGGGCCTGACCACTCTACTCACACCATCATCAATTTTAGCAATAACTCAAGCCTCATGTAAAGCGAGATTACAGGAATCTTTGCACAACTCAATCAACTCTTTCAATTGTCCTATATAGACATATACTTGGGCAAGGTTAATTCCATCCACCTTTAGGGTGTAAGAAATCTAGGAATTGATTCACATTCACAAACTCCTTTACAACACTCCATAGCAGGTTAAAACCATAAGCAACACTCAAGTTAACTTGCCCAAAACAATTCTAATATACCTCACAAGGTTATTCACAAAATATTTTACAACACTTTAGAAATTTCCAAACACGGATCTTGGAAGGAAGACATCTGCGGCTACATGCCCACCAAGAGATTTGACTTAACTCCACTCAGAATCCTCACACACCTCAGGACAATATAGGACAATTGTTGTACAATCAAAACGACAGTCCATATAATAATCATAAATGAAACTTCCTACTTCCCACAGCCTTAAGTAAGGGTTAACACATGGCCCGGGATCCATCTAAACTCATTTTTCACGTGCAACCACATAGGAATTGCTCTCACACACAATGTGGCACCTTAGCCAATTCATTAAGACCGATATAGTCCATGAACCCGCAACTATGTTGCACTTTCACGACACTAAACCTGCCTTACCAAAATATTCAACAAATATTCTACAGACCTCAGAAAAATAGGAATCCACTTTCATTTGAAAGAGGACAACCAGAACTATAGCCCTACCAAATGTCAAAGGATGACTCCCCAAGGACAATTTACACAACAATTTCCAAAACAAGCGGATTCATACACAATTCAACAATTATATCAAATAACCACTTAAGTTTCTTGACTCTAAATGTGTGCTCTTATAGCTCTGAAGCATTTAGGGGTTCCTCTTGAATCCCCTAAAGCTCAACTCAACACACAGAACCATAACACATCAATTCACAGTCATCAAAATATCACAAACCAATATATATACATATATGCAATTAATATAAAAATTGTGACGTCCTAGAGCTATAAGTTGTTAGGAGCGGTGTGCTCCTAATTGACTCAACTCGTCTACCACGGATAAACCATCTCACTACACCCTTACCCCAGGTGTGAGAGGAACCTCGTTTGCTACTCATTGCTTGCCATGCACTCACACACTTCACTTTTTTGAGACCTCCGATCTTGCGAACTGTGCCGTTTCTTCACCAATGACACAATTGACGATTAGGACCTACCAAAATGAAGAGAAGGATGAGTACAATATGGAAATTGGGTTGCATGTGGGATTAGCTGACCGTAGGCCCCACATGCAAGCCCAAACATATTTGGCCATATGGGAGGAAAATGAGAAAATGACAACATTTTAAAAAAGTGCTCCAATCATTATGATCAGGAGACTGCCAAAAGTAAATATATGGGCTTGCTTTAGTCAATTGACGTCATAGAGGCCTCATTTTTCAAAAGCAAGAGGAAGTGAAACGAAGAGAAAATGAAAAATTCAAAAAAATCGGAGATATACCAAGGTGGTTTGAGACCGTAGGGGCTCAAGTAGATGGAACTTCAGTGAACAAAACTTGGGTTTGAGCCTAAGATTGCTCAAACCCGAGATGACCAAGTAAAGGATGGGCACGGTTTTGGAGCTTGTTGCTCTCGGCAGTCACACAAAACAGAGGAACAAGGCCACGGTGGCCTGCCCACAACAAGCGTAGGAGAAGGAGAAGCCAAGGTTGACTTGGTGTTGGGTGGCAGCTAGAGGAAGGATGGAGATGTCGAGGTGGTGTCGTGAAAGGGAGGGGTGCCGAGATGATGTTTCGGTGGTGCCCTACGCAAAACAAGATTGAGAATTGAAGGGTGCGTTGGAGACTTGAATCAGCTCTCGGTGGGTTCTTTAGAAGCACGTAGGAAAAAAATAAAAAAAGAATTGGAGGAGGTGGTGTCGACGTGCTCGCGAAGTGGGATGCTCGGTGGATCTTAGTAAAAAGAAAAATTAAGGATTGGATGGAGGGGTGCTCGACCATATAAAAGGTTAGTAGGTGGACAACTTATTTGATAAGTTAAGGTGGGGTTATTCACGTGAATAGGAAGCCGAGAGTGTTGGTGTGGTACGAGTTTGCATTAGGAGAAATACGGTAGTATAATTTGTGTAGCAACCATGCTCAATAATACAATTTAACTACATAGAAGCAACTAGAAAAATATGAGAGATGCAATGGTAAATATAGAAATGATTAAAGACACCAACAAAATAATTTAGGATGCAAAAATATTAATGAAAAGATTAGGAGTAGTCATAAGAAAATGATTTTAAGAAATAGGATTTATAAAACAAGTTATAGGGATTGCTATAGTAACAATCCATGGTTTAGAAATTTATTTGGATGATTTGTGGGAACTGGAATTAATTCTACGATTATTGAGATCGAACAATAATCTCAATATAGCTATTTGATAATTTTGGAAGAGTCTAGAAAATATAACGTGTGCTCTTTAATTAACTACTTTGACTCTAAACGAACTCTAAAGTGTTTGGTCTTTCTTGCAGCTAGTTAGTAATTTATTTCACTAACTATAGCTATAAGCTAGTCTATCTAACCTACATTGGTGTGCATGAATAGCAATTAAAATATTCATAACAACTTTTGTTTAATAAAACTCATTTAAATTAAAACTTGATAATTAAAATCTTTATAATAACCTTCTAATAAAACTCATATTCATAATTAAAATAACCATTCAAGTAAAACTTAATTAATTAAAATCTTATAGCAACATAATAAAATTTAGAAATCTATTTAAGAACTTTAATATATTTTAAACTCATAAATTTGTTGTTATAGTGATATATAGGATTTATTTTTAAAAAGGTTTTTCACTTAAGCTTTTTAAATTAAATCATCATGCCCCTACACTAATAAATAGAATATAGGAAAACAAAACTTTAATTTTTGGAACTTAAATATTTTATTTAATCCTCATTTATTCATTTATCAAAATTATCAATTAATAAACCATAAATCAATATAACTGACAAAGATAATATTTTTAATTTAATATATTATCCCATAATTAAATATAATTTCTTTAAAATATATCGCCACCTATTCATTAGCAAACTCAGCTTTACATAGTTTAACCCAAAATAATATAATATAATATACTTCTCAAAAACAACATTTTTCCCACAAACACTATAATTTAGAAAACTTCTCATATTCCTCAAAATACGTAAATATATAAATAGTTTAGTTGGAAGAAACATAAGCATGCACCTACATGAGCTCATATTACTACAAGCTCTTATGGCATCAAGTATTTACCTTTAACCAATGTACAAGATACTTAGTCAGGTTTAATTCCTAGGATTAAAACTCGGGATGTTACACATTTAAATGCATAAGGCAAGGCTATATATCAAGGCAATTGTCTCAGGCCTTTTTTTTTTTTTTTACTAATTACTAATGTCATTATTATTAATTGAGTGTAAATATGTAACATTAGTTAAAGACAAAAAGTCATAGTGGTTTTCTAACCACTCTTCAAATGTAAATATATTGAATATCTCCTATAAAGAGTAAATTAATCTAATTTCTTTTATGAAGATTCGAATTGAATAATTTTTTACAATATGAAATTATTTGTAGTTTTTTATTTGAAAGCAAAAAATTTAAAACTCTAGATGAGGATGAATTGAAAAAATATTGTATTAATCTTGAAAAAATTTTAAGATTTAGTGAACATTTTAATATTGATGTATATCAAGAAAAGTGTTAAGAGAAAAAATTAATACTTCAATAGAAATATTAAAGTATATAAAAAGATTAGATTCTTTTTTAAATGTATATATTGTTTATAGAATATTATTGACAATATTTGTGAAGGTTGCTACTACTAAAAGAAGTTTGATTAAAATTGTTTAAATCCTATTTAAGATCAAAAATGTTACAAAATAAGTTGAATGAATGAGCAATCGTATCTATTAAGAGTGAAATAAAAGAATTATTTTAGGCTTAAATAACTTTTTTACCCCTATAAAATAGGGGGATTTTGCTTTTAGTCCTTTATTTATTTATTTTTTCATTTCCATCCCTAAAATATTTTTCATTTCATTTTAGTTCCTACCATGAGATTTGACCATTAAATCTAACGAAATGACCAAAAGGGAAAACACAAAAATTATAGGAACCAAAAAAATTAAGAGAACCAAAGCAAAAACAACCAAAATTAAGAAGATTAAAACAAAAACAATCTTATATTATAAGGGCTAAATAGTTATTTAAACCAAAATTATAAAAATTATACCTTCAAACACTGTAAGTGCACTAATAGGATTAGAAAAATTAAACCTACAATGAATGCATCAGTGACCAGCCAAAAAAATTATAAATTATACTTGAAAACATTACACTAGTACTTATTATACATTACACTAACACTTTGTGTTACCTAAGAAACACATTACATCGTGTATTCCTACAAGGGGTATTACTATAAACATGAAAAAAAGAAGGGTGGTCATGTGCAACATCAAGAAACTTTAGGAGATGTAGTGTACTATTGTAATTTGCTCACATACAATAATAACATTGTGCATCTTTCTTCCGTTTTCTTTGTTATTCCACACTCGTTTACTACCATTCGTTTTGATAGTTCTGTCTTGTTTTATGTTTCGCTTTTGTTACTCCTCATTTGCTATATTTGTTTTATAAATTGAATGTGATTACATCATTACATAACTTCTACGAAGTTGTATGTTTAAGATTTAATTTTAATCATTTTTTTGCTGGTTACTAATGCATTCATTGTAGGCTTAACTTTTTTGCTCCCTATTAGTGCATTTGTAGTGTTTGAAAGTTTAATTTTTATAAATTTGATTTAAATAACTGTTTAGTCCCTATAATATAAAATAGTTTTCATTTTTTTCCTCTTAGTTTTTATTGTTTTCATTGTGGTCCTCTTAATTTTTTGGTCCCTATAATTTCTGTGTTTTTTCTTTTGGTCCTTTTGTTAGATCTAATAATCAAACTTGATAGGCAGGATCAAAATGAAACCAAAAAACATTATAGGAACGAAAGTAAAAAAAAAATAAAAGACTAAAAGTAAAACCCTCTATTTTATAAGGACGAAAAATTTATTTAAGCCGTTATTTTATTATAAAATTTTCATAAATGATTTTGCATTTTAAAAACTAGGAAATTAATATAAAAATTGATAATTTATATTACATTAAATCTCTATAAAATTTTTGCCTTAGACCCAAAAATTTCTGGACACAGGAAAGCATTTTCTTCCTTATTAAACTACATGTCTTCTTCTATGTTAAGTGTCTAATTTTTTTATTTTATAATTTTATTTCCTTTAAACACAAATTTCATAATTGAATTTAAAAATAGGTTAAATTATACTTTTGGGCTTCTTATAATATTCAATCCATAATTTTAGTCCCCTAATTTTTAATTTTAGGATTTTAGTCACCCAAATTTTTTTAAATTTGCATTTTTTGTCCATCCGTTGACTATTAAAATTGTAAAGTTGGCCACGACCTTACATTAAGTAGATGATGTGGCAATTAATATTTAATAATATTTGGGCTAAATTGCACTTTCGGTTTCTCTATAATACCCAATCGACAATTTTGGTTCCCTAATTTTTTAATTATGGGATTTTAGTTCCCCAATGAAATTTATGATTTAGAAAATGGTAAAAGTAATTGAACAAAGATTTAAATCCATGACCTTTCCCTTCTCTTTCACCACCTAAATTACTAAGTCATTCAAATTGTTTGAGACATAATATAAAGACTATATTATACATAACAAAAAAAATTTACTCTTTTAAATACTTATTTAATGTTAAATTTAGTTTTAAAATAATAAATAATAAATTTATATAACAAAAATAATTATAAAATTTTTAATAAATCTTCTATCTTCTATATATATAAATTAGAATAATTATCTTGAATGAAAGTGTTTTTAGGAAATATTCTTCAATGAGAGCATTTTTAGTTGTTTTTCTTCAATGAGAGCATTGTTAGTAATTTTTCTTAACCTCTTATTTCTTTGAATTTATCATTTTCATTTTTTTTATAAATTGAATTTTATTATTTTTTAAAAGAAATTATCAATAGTTAGAAATAATTTAATATCATAATATAAATTATTTATCATAAATTTAAAATATAATTTATATCATCAAAAATATTTATTTATTACAAATTTTAATTATAAGATAATTTATATATTCAAAAGTATAAATTTGGTTATATAAACTAAAATTTATCCTTGCACAAGCTAAAATACTAGTATATTAAATAAATTATTTAATGACAAAACTTAAGTGCAGTTCCTTAAATGTTTTTGATACAGTTTTCCAATTAAAATTAAAATTTCATCTCAGTAATCTACATGCATTAAAAATCAATGCAGATTACTAAGGTGATACTCTACTTTTACTTAAAGAACAACACTAAAAATACCCAAAAAACTGCACTTAATTTTTTTTTTATTTAATATATTTTTCCGTATAATAAATAAAATATACAATTATTTTTGTCTTTTATCTCCTTTTTTATTCCATTTCTTCACTGAAAATGGTCAAACTCTATGGACCACATTATGTCAAACAGGGACCACCACTTCACAAGCATCTCAAACCATTTCAGTTATCTATAAACTATCCAAGTGAAGGCTTTTTTGCTACGTGTTACTTTGTGGTTTTTTCCCTCATTTTTCCTTTATTTTTTTTATCATGGGCAGTTTAATCTTATATGAAATTACAAAGTATGCTACACTGTTTTAAAGTACACTAAAAAGTTGTAAAACATAAACGTCTTTTCCTACTACCCACAGCAGCATTTGATTATTTTTAATTATTTTTATTTATTAATATCTCACATAAATATTTAAATAAATTTACAATTACGCTTTAACTCTTTTAATTAAAGTAATTTTATCAAAAATATTATATTAACTGTAATTAATATTTTTTATAAAAATATATACTATATTAAAAAGTAGATAATATAAAATTAAGGAAATATAGAAATTTAGTTCTAACAATTAATATTTTTTAGTTAAAAAAACTATAAAATAACTTAATTAACGAATTTTTATCAAATTGCAATATAACTGAATTATAATATTAAACAAACTTTATTTATAACATTAGACGTTTAAAATATTTTATCATCATAGTTAAATTTTATATTATATCTTCATTTTCTTTAAAATATATATAATTTAAAATATTTACTTTAAAATTTAATTTAATTTTTAATTTGTTAATTTTTCTACATTTAAAATTGAGGACAAAAAAGCCCTGCATCACAAGGGTAAGATACTAGTTGACAACAAAGTAAAGTAGAGCTGTCAAATTGGGCAGCTCAGCCAGGCCATTATTCTCTAACGGGCCAAGCTGATTTGCATTTAGACCTTTATTTTTTTGGCCCAGCCTAGTCCTATGTGGGCCACCGAGCTAATTTGGCCTGAATGTTTTTGCAAACCGATTAATATTGTTATTTATTTTAATTATTATTTTTTTGCCAAAAATTATATAAAATTAAATTATTTAAATGATATTAAATATTTAAAATTAAATTTTACATACTTTCTAGTATAAACAAACATTTTTATTCATATATAATTTACTTAGTTACTCAATGGTCTCATTAAAAATATATCTTTAAGCGGATTTTATTTACAATATCAATAAACCATTTTTTTTAAAAATAATTCATTACTTTAGAATTATTGGTTACCAATTATTCTTTGTTTTTGCATCTCCACAGTTTTGCACGATTCAACTTGTTAGGATTTCTATATGTGTGAGCTGTCTGAGTCTGATGACCCTTTCCTTCATTTTTAATTTTTTAATAGTATTAATATTATCTATTTAATTATATATATAAATTGGGCCAGCCCAAAGCCCGCCAGGCCTGAGCAGGCTAGACCCATTTTGTCAGCTCTAAAGTACAGTGACATACCTAAAGAAAGTACGCTCAAGGACTTCTCTCATATTCCACGCGCGCCCAATGTAATGACAACAAATTTTTCAAATGTTGGAGAACAAGGAGGAAGGCAACGAACAGATATTACAGCAAGGTGAAAGTTGGGTGAAGAGGGATGGATTTACTCAACTATCACATCATCTACCAAATTAACACTTCATTTTAGTTCCTAATGACGTGTATACCACGTGTACACACCCCAGGATATTATGTAGTACTTAACAAACCAATTTAACACTTAGAATGTTGTAAGATAATGGACATTCAATTTTGGACAAACAAGAATGATGAAATACACTTTTAAGGACTTTTTGTTTTAAAAAAAATCTTTAAATTCAAGACCTATCCAAATAACACCTTACAAATTCAAGGACTAAATAGTAATTTACTCTTATTACATCTTTCATAAATTATTAAAACTATAGACCCATTAGGAAAAAAAAAGATATGAAGAAAAGAACGCGAAAATAATATATCTCATTGATGATGTAATGAAATAAATGAATGTAAAAAAAAAAAAAAAAAAGATGCATGAAAAAATTAATTAAAAATATAATAAATAAGCCAACAAAACAAACACATGTCAAAATTTATTTCAATGGTAAAACATATTCTCTCTAGTCTAGAATATAAGCAAAAATAAAAAATAAAAAAGGCCTTGTAGGTTGGTCTCAAATATAAGTAAATTTAATTAATTTCATTCTATTTAATGATTTTATCTCCAAAATACCTTTCATTTAATTGAGATTATATTTTCAATGACCCTTGTTTATACTTCATATCAAATTTCAATGAAGAGTAATGTAAGGAAAAAAATTATTTTTTAAATAGAATTAATAAAATTAAATGATGTTAACTAACTTTCTTAATTAATGTAAAATTAGTTATTTTTGTTTATATTCAAGACCAGAGGAAGTATATATAGCAAGGCAATTTTCATGATTAAGATCAGTAATAATATAAAATCAAATGCTTGCAGACCCTTGACAATCACTGACCAAAGTTATACATACAAAAGCTAAATTTTACATTCATGTTACAAGCAATTATTACTACATTTATGCCGAATTATTATCAGTTGCCACCGCTTCACCTTTGCATGTTATGTTGAAATTAAAGCAGAAACAAATCCAAGGGGGAGGGGCACGCGCACACACACATAATATCATTGCTATAAGATTTAATGACTTTCAATTATTATTTCCGTTGAGAGACCATTGTTACAAGTCTTGTTCAATTTTGTTGTATCTGTAAGACCGGAGGTTCCTCTAAAGCTTGGAACAAAAAATTAGTATAAGTTATAATATGTGGAGTCTTTAGCAACAATTTTTTGGAGGCAACTTCTTTTTATACCAATGGCAAAAGCGGAACAAATAAGATAAGTTGTAGTCCATGGTAATATTCGGTGTATTTTTGTTGTATGGAGTTTTAAAAATATTGTGCACCTCTTTCATTACATTTACTATCTCAGTAGATTGAAAAATAATGAACAAAATTGACAAGTAGATAGAATATTCATACATATTACTCAATAATCTAGTAGATCTATAATAGGTGGTTATTACACTACTCAACAAAATATTTAAGAAATAAATATCACATTTCTTTAATTTTTTTTTGAAATAAATGCTATCCTAATAAATATTATAGAAATTTTTATTGTTTGAAATAGAAATTTTTTGGTGATAGAATATTCTTTATTATGTCTTCTTATTTTTATTGTTTGAAATAAAAATCAATTTTAGTTTTATCTATAAAGCTAGTAAATATTTTTGAAAAAGTCACTATTTATTAGAAGTTAGATATTTAAATAATTACAAAGAAAGAAAGAAAAAAACTAGCCCCCTTTAATACATTTTTGGATCTGTCTCTGATTGTTAGCCCTGTACGAGTCGATGCATCTCAAGCACACAAAATGTAAAGGAATATCATCGGAGTCATCAATTCCAGTACATCTATTATGCTGCCAAACACCACAATTTTCACATTCCAACATTCTTTCTCCATCGTCATTCTTTGCTCCACAAGGGCAATCAACTTTCCATGCCTCGGTTCCTTTCTCCATTCGGAAACGGCTTAGCCCATATTTGGTTGGGCATGTACCTTGAATTCGGACAGACCCACTTGTCCCAAGCAGGAATTTCAAGGTGTAGGAATCATCGACTGATCCAAATTCTGGGAGTTTCTCAGCTTGAAACTTCTTGTACATCACATACACTTCTTGGAAAACACTGGTGACTGCACTCTTGAGGTCATCAAGAGTAGCATTCACACGCAAGATAATTAACTCCGGAGGTGGGGTTGGAGGATCTCTAGGCTGATCAGAAAGCTCCACACTACACCACAGCCTAATGGCTGGATGAAGCCCTGCTGCCACCTTTTCAGGCTTGTAGTCCTTCACAAACTGCTTACAGTCTAGGATCTTCGTTACCGAATCAGCCACCAATTTCCTCACAATCTGAGGTGCATTGCTCGCCATTTTGTCGGGGCAAACAATGGAATCAATCAAGAATCTGAAATCAGATATCACTTGCTCTTCTGATGGATGGCTAGAAATTGCACTGGATCCATCTAACGCGTTGCTCAATAGACCAAGCCTGTTGTGAAGGATAAATGAAATTAGCATTATGTTGGAAACATGAAGTCCCACATCACATGAGATAAAAAAAAATTAAAATGTATATAAGTGGAGTGATTGTGTCTAAAAAAGTCTAGATATTTTTGAACCAATTGTCACACTTTTATACAATACACTAAACCTACAATTCTCACATTGAGCCCTGTGCAGAAAATCCAAAACATTAGTTTTGCTTTTATAGAAGCAAATGACAAAAGGCAAACACTAGTAGTCTAGTACATTTCCACTCTTACCTAAACTCCACAGCATTAGAAATGGGATTGCATCTTGAAAAAACGACCATGCCATTGGGGGCTAATTTCCCTCCCAAGTGCTTGAGACCGTAGTCTACAAGATCTAGAGATGCAGCCCCTTTGGACACGGCACCCTTGAGCGCACGCCAGCTCACCCAGTTCTCCTCCTTGCTAGCCCCTAATGCCAGCAGCACCTCTACAATAGCTTGTTGGACTTTCTCAACATCATTCCTCGTCCAAGCACATAACACGTTACAAGTGTTGGTGCTTGGATGCTCTTGAGATGTTTTTGTCATCAGGATCTTGTGGGGTTTGCTGATAAATGTCAACAAAAAACAGAAGAGATCTTGGATTGTTTCGAGGGCTGTGGTCGCCAAAGATTGGTACAGAAAAATGACAGACTGCAGGCGGGTTCGAGCCCCACGACCCTGAACCAAGAGAGAGGGCAAAGGTAGGCTTGACAGGGTTTTCACTGCTTTCTGGTAAACATCTTGAGTAAGAGCATAGCTTCCAGTACCAAATTCATAACCCCAATTGCCATACCAAGAGCACCCATTGGTTATTGCATGAAGCAACCGATATTCTAGCCCAAACTTCCTAGAGAAATCCATCACACCAACCTTCCTGTTCAAACACCACTCACTTAAATGCAATCAAAATGTGTGAAAGATTTCTTTTTATGTGTGTTTGGAGAAGAGGGGTTTGGCTCTTTTAGTCTTTGTTTGGTGAATAGAAGAGAAATAGATAAAAAAGAAATAAGTTAAGATGTAAAAAATAAATAAAAATAATTTAAAATTTTAAGTTATTTGATAAGAAAGAAATAAATGAAAAATAAAAGAAAAATAAATAAATAAATAAAAATATATAAAAAATATAGTAAAAATAAATAGTAAAATTTATCAAAAAATTTTAAAAAAATTTACTTATTTTTACTTAATCAAACTACTTAAATTTTTAAAAATTTAAAAAAAAATTCTTCTCTCCTCTTCCCTGTACTCAACCAAACAAAATATTAAAGTAAATATGGATAAAGTAAGTAACTTTAGTTCCTGATGAGAAAACCAACCGTTAATATTCTAGCATAATCATGATTTGTTATGAAAGTAATATCAACAATAGATTTTCTGATCAATGACAAAGATTACTTAGTCTACATTCTACATTGAATTACTCGCAAACGGGAAAGTGCAATATTGAGAGTTTTGGAGGGTTTCAGTACCTAACTGAAAGTGCAACACAAAGCCTGTCCCAGAATCCCATAATATCAGATCCAGATAGAAATTTGGAACCACCTTCTCTCCCATTAAGGGTAAGCAGGTGACCATAACCATTGGAGTGAACAACCCCATGTAAAAGATGGGTGTTATTATATTCAATTTGAAGATACAGCCAATCCTCTATCTCATTAATGGTAATTGCAGAGTTACAACATTTACACCTACTAAGATTTCAAAAAACCGACAGTGATTAAGTACTCTTCATTCAAAAATTAAAAAAAAAAAATGGGTAAAAGATAGTTGTGGAATTGGAACACACCTCGCTTCAGTTAATTGAACAGGATTGGCACATCTTGAACAAGGTCGTTGAAAAGGTTCACTTGAATCGGCCCTTATTATGAAATGGTATCGCTTGCGGCACACTGGATGCTCACTCCATCCTATTTTTGTTTTTTGTTTTTTAAAATCCAACAAAAGAGTCAAAAGTTAGAATTTGGAAAAGTCACATCCAAACCAAATAAACCAAATAAAAGAGTCAAACGTTAGAATTTCAAAAAGTCAAATAATAATAATAATAATAACAACAACAACAACAATATATAATTTTCTTAAAAAAATATTATTTAGTAGTAAATTAAAAGTAATAATATAATATAATATAATTTTCTTAAAAAATATTATTTAGAACTAAAGGAAAAACATTCTAAATTGTATTTCTTTTAATATATTAAAGCATATAATAAGAAAATAAATTAAATAATTAAATAAGACTCTTAAATGTTGTAAAATTTTTAAAATAAGTTCTTATAATTTAAAAGATTTTACTTCCAAAATTTTAAAAAATAAATATATCTTAATCAACATAAATTATAACTCCGTTGAAATTATTTGAAAATTTATATAAACTATAAAGAGTTATTATCACAAATAACATAATCAAACAAGATTTTAAATTTTATCCATATCTCTAAAAAACTTTTAAATATAAGAATTATATTAAAGTTTTTAAAATTATATAAATTTATCTGAATAATTTAGTGAATCTATCAAGATGCAAAATAAATTATATTTATAAATTATAATTTATCAAATATATGGTTCTCTCTCAAGTAAAAACACTTCTACGACCGTTAACTTCAAGACTCGCCGAGTTAACTCACCAACTTGGTAACTTCATATCTGAACAAAATGTTCTATGTTCTTGGATTGTGTTTGATTAAGACTTAATTACATGCTTAGTCTCTTTATTATTATTATTTTATGAATTTAGTCTCTTTATTTTTTCGCAAATTTGATTGTTGTTATTTAAACTATGCAATTTTGGTCCGTCATTTAATATTTAATGAAAATGTTGACATAACACACTCTTATACTATCACAACAACACTCTAGTATCATGTCAATATTTAAACTTAAATTGCACAATTAAAATAGTTAGATCGAAATCATGAAAAAAAAATTAAAAAGATAAAACCCACGAGTGATGATAGTAAAAAAGTAAAAATTAAAAGTAAAATCAAGTCTTTGTTTCAATTTGTTTAGTTTTGTGTGGCTACTGACTTAGTAAGTCAACTCACCAAAGAGTCGGCACTGGATGCAGTAAATCGAGCTCCGAGTCCGAATCACATTTTCCTCGATGATATCTAGGGCCATTTTCGTCGATGACAACCCCAATTCTCCATCAAAAGATTTGAGTTGGAGCAACATCTGCCAAGTCACCAGGGTGGGTGAGAGAGAGGATGGTAGGGTGAGATGTGTGTGGTGAGAGAGGAAGCGGCGAACGCTACTCCGAAAGGGTTTGCCAATGGAAAATTCGGCAGTCGGGAAAGAAAGAAAGTCACAATGATCAGTGATAACTCTTCTCTTCTGCTTCAGGCGCCTCTCGTTCATCACTATGGTGTGCAAATTGAAATGATGACATTCGACAAAAGGATAAATAGTGATGAGAGATAAAAAATATAAAAGTGAGAGAGTTAAAGGTTTTGTGTATGAAAGAAGAAGAATCAAAGAATCACACAAGAATTTGATGTGTAGAAGAAAGAAGAAAAAAATAGTTGTGCTAACAAGTGATAGGGTAATGTAAGTACGTGTAACTTGTATTTGTTTGTTTCCAATATATATAAGATTTGGAATTGGCGGTTTGGATCCTTTTATTTATTTATTTTCTTTATCTGGTTTTTACTTTTTACTTGAGTCGGTGAGTGTAGGGGGTGCAATGATTATTTTAAAATCTTTCTTTTCATGATTTAAATATATCTCTTTTTTTTCAACGATAAACAATATGTCAATAATAAATGCAGATATTTTATTTTCTTTTACATTTTACATGAGTTGGTAGTATAGATATTCCTATAATTTATTACTTATTTTTAAAAATTTATTTCTTTAATTTATTTATTTAATAAAATAAAATATTTATTGTTCATAATAAAAACATCTACTAGTTTTTAATTTAAGTTATTTTAAAGTTTACTTAAATTTGAATATTAGTGTTGATAAAAATATTAAATTATTCGTGTAATGCATGTAAAATTTGTTACCTTAATACATTCTCATAAATTAATAATTTATTACATTAAGAAAATAATAACTATATTTAATTTTGACTAATTTATGATTACATCTAGGCTTAATTGTATTTTTTGCCCATAAAATTTTATAATTTCGCAAATTTTGCTCCCCAAATTTTTTTCACGAATTTTTCCCCTCAGTTTATAAAATATCACAAATTTTGTCCTAATATAAAAAAATTGCCACAATTAAGACATTTTGTGAATTTTTTCTTTAAACCATCACAATTAAGACAATTTAATGGCAATTTTTCCTTTAATTGTGGTGACTTTTCTTCTTGGGAGCAAAATTCGCAATATTTTGTAAATTAAGAGGCAAAATTTGTGAAAAAAAATTTGGGGGGAAAAATTTACAAAATTATGAAATTTTAGGAACAAAAAATGCAATTAAACCTTAAATCTACAATGTTATCAACATTTATTTGCGTAAGCGAGTACGTAAGCTAGTATATCAACCAGTATGTAAGCCCACACATAACACAATGATAGTGATAAGATAAAAATAAAGTAGTGGAAATTTTCTTACTAATATACTCTCATATATAAACTATTTAATATTTTAACAAAAATAATAACTAGGCTTAAATATATTTTTAATTCCTTAAAATTGAACAAGTTTGTTTTTTATCCTCCAAATTTAAAATTAATTTTTTTAATTCCTATAATTTGAAAAAAAAAAATCATGTTTTAGTCTCTTTGCTCAAACGTCGCTAGTGAGTCTAAAATACAAAACCCATCTACTAGTGTCATTGTTAGTAAAAATATCACATCAAACTTGGCTGATGTTGCACAACTAACTCAATCTATTCTTATCAATGATGCTGCAGGTGGTCTTGAGAAATCAAAACAGGTTTTTTTTTCAAATTAGAAAACTAAAAAGACTAATTTTAAATTTGAAAAATCAAAAACAAACTTTTGACAAATTTGAGGGACTAAAAATATATTTAAGCCTAATAACTATATCTAATTTAGATTAATTAATGATTAATTCTATGTTGACGTTGACGTGTTTCCGCATAAGACAACAACTATGACAAGATTGAAGTCAAGTTTTGTCACATTTGGTTAAGGACCTTGGACCACGGCTAATTTTATTTTACTTTCATATTATATATTTGAGTATTCACATTTAAATGGAAGTATTTCTATAACCATTTTGCTTCCTTATTAAATTACTTGATTTCTTCTATATTAAGTATATTTTATTTTATAATTTTGTTAAAAAAAACTATAACTATATCTAATTATGACTAATTCATGATTAAATCTATGTTGCTATCAACATATATCAGCATATAAGGTAGAGATGATGATAATATTAAAATAAAATTGTGAGAAAATTGTTAGTTTAATATACTCTCGCATATAAAATACTTAATATTTTTAACAAAAATAATAACTATATCTATTTTGATTAATTCTATGTTGACATCGAGGTGTATTTGCCAAAGACAACAGCCATGACAAGATTGAAATGAAGTTTTACCAAAACTGGTTAAGAGCATTGAACCACAGGTAATATTACTTTACATTGATCATATTATAATTTTTTTGTTACCATGATATACAAGTGAAGTATCCAACAACTTTGTTGATGATTATTTTTTTTAAAGAACTAGACTGATTACCTTCAGTAGAATCTCCTTTTCTAACCATGTTTTTTTCATTCACGAGACTCAAACATGAAATCTTGCTTAAAAGATCTAAGCTTAATTTCACTCAAACTAACGTAATGTTGGTATTCATATTATAAATTTAAGCCTTCACATTTGAATCAAAGTATTTCCAAAACCAATTTTCTTCCTTATTAAATTACATGACTTCTTATTTATTAAGTATATATTTTTTATTTTATAATTTTATCAAAAAATAATTTTATCCAATTTTGGCTAATTTATGATTAAATCTATGTTGTTTCGATGTGTATCCGCATGAGACAGGAATGATGATAAGATTAAAATAAAGTTGTGAAAATTTTGTTAGTTTAATATACTCTCATATTAAACTATTTAATATTTTAATAAAAATAATAACTATATCTAATTTCAATTAATTCATTATTGATTCTATGTTAACATTGGTGTGTGCCCGCGTAAGACAACAACCATGACAATATTGAAATGTTGTTTTGCCAAATTTGGTTAAGAATATTGGACCACATTTAATTTTACTTGACTTTCATATTATAAATTTGGTTCTTCACATTTGAATGAAAGTATTTCTAAAACCAATTTTCTTCCTTATAAGAAGATTACATGATTTCTTCTATAGTAAGCATCTATTCTTTTATTTTATAATCTTATTCAAAATAATAATAACTTTGTATAATTTTGACTATAATTCGTGATTAAATCTATGATGTTATCTACATGTATCTGCGTAAGGCAAGGATGATGATTAAAATAAAGTTGTGAAAAATTGTTTGCTTAATATACCCTCATCTATAAACTATTTAGTAATTTAACAAAAAAATAATAACTATATCTAATTTTCATTGATCTTTTATATAATAAAGAAAGAAGTTTTGGTGCAATTTTTTCCACCAAAATTAGGGACACTTTAAATAATTTCTTCTTAATTATTTTATGAGTGCAAGCAATATATTCTCTAACACACTTCTCCTAACACACATTTTATTATTAGTTAAAATTTATTAAAAACTACAAAATCATGAAAAAAAAAGTCATTAAATAAGATATGGGACCTACAAATTTTTATAATTTCTAAGAAATTAACAAATAAAAGAAAGTGCGTTCAAAAGAACGTGTCAGAAAGTGTGTTACAAGCATTTCTTTTATTTTATTTCTCATTTACTTAATAAATTGTATTAATTACTAGGACATTTAGTACATAGTGAGTTTTTAATGCACACTATATAAATATTTATTTTTCAAATTATTAGGTATTGGAGAAATGATAATAGATTTTAATGAATTCATTATTGAGTATTTGAATTCATGCATTCATTTATTGGCTATTATGAATTTTTTATTATATTTGTCAATTTAATTTTTATAAGAAAAATATCAAATGCAAAAAAGAAATAAAAAACATTTTTCTTTCACTTTTTTTGTTTTTAATTTTGAAAACAATCAAAGTCAAAATAAAATAATATTTTTATAATTACAAGTGTTTAAATTTATGCATTCATTTATTATATTTATGAATTTTATTTTTTAAATAAAATATCATATTCAAAAAATAAAATAAAAATATTTTATTTTCGTTGTTTTTATTTTGAAAATAATTAAAATTAAAATAAAATAATATTTTATCATTATTAAATGTAAAAATCAAAAATTTCCCTCAACTAGGGGCACTTTTGACATTTCTTCTTAATTACTTTATTTCCGATTTATTTAATAAATTGTATTAATTACTATGACATTTAATAGATAGTGAGTTTTTAATGCATACTCTACAAAATATTTCATTTTTCATTTTTCTTCATTATTAAGCATTGGAAGAAGGGTAATGGATTTTAATGATTTTAATATTTGTGTATTTGAATTTGTGCATTCATTTATCGGTTATTATGCATTCATTTATTATATTAATGATTTTTTTTTAAATAAAGATATCGTATACAAAAAAAAAAAAGAATATTTGTTTTCAATATTTTATTTTTAATTTAAAAACAATTAAAGTCAAAATAAAATAATATTTTTATAATTACAAATGTTTGAATCTGTACATTCATTTATTATATTTATGAATTCTAATTTTTTAAATAATACTATCAATTGCAATAAATAAAATAAAAATATTTTTATTGATTACATAAAATAAATAAAATATAGTTTGAAGACATTTTCCTAATCTAAGTTTCATTGTATAATGGGTCATTCAAAAGTCGTCATTATTGTAATTAATATATTTTATTTTCAACAACTATTTAATGTGTTCTTCAAATGGGTGACTTTTTCATTATCTATATTTTATTGTTAAATGAATAATTGAAAAGTCTTAATTATTGTAATTAATGCATTCTATTTTCAATATTAAATTATTAATGTTAATGAATTTCAATCATTGAAATCTCTTCAAAAAATTGTATTTAATCTTTCGCAGAAAATATGTGACCTGATTATTGTAATATTTAAAATAACTAAATACATAATATGTTTAATATTATAGTACTAATAAAAATATTTGCACTTATATTTAAAATACTGTTATTATAATGTAATATTTTAGACTGTAATATTTTAAATATTATAGTTCTAATAAATATATTTACACGTGTATTTTAAATACGTTGTTGTAATGTAATATTTCTTAACTTATTTATGAATTTTTTTATGATGTGTTTAATCAATTGTGTTTTTTGTTCTTTAGTTTTATGTCCAATAAATAGTATCATTTTTTAGTTATCTCTTATACTCATTATATTTGTTTCTATTTTTTTCACAAAAACTTAAAGCAATATATTTTGTATTTTAATTTTATTACTCTTGATATAATTTATTATTGTTTACATGATTTTTTTCAGTTCAATGTGATAGACTTCATTTCATGTATATATATCTTTCTTTAAGAATTTATTGAACATCTTTTACAATTCCATTGTTTACCATTCATTCTTCTTAGAAATTATTTATACCTTGTGATTTTTTATCATAGTATTTATGTCTATTAAATATAAATTTCAATTTAACTAACTAATATAATTTATACTCAATATAAAAAGGCTCGTACATCTCACAGGTAAAAGAACTAGTTTATGATTAAGTGTGTGTTTAGATTGCAGTTTGAAATCCTCTGAACGGAAGTTTGCACATTCTAAAGCCGTAAACGGAGAAACAACTTCCTTATGTCATTGAAGCAAATGTGGGTTACGTTCAACGTAACTTTTTTCCAAACACACCCTAATTCTATGTTGACATCGATGTGTATTCGCATTAGACAACAACTATGACAAGATTGAAATGTAGTTTTGCAAAATTTGATTAAGAACATTGAACCACAGTTAATCTTACTTTGCACTTCATATTATAAATTTGAGTATTCACATTTGAATGAAAGTACTTCTAAAATAATATTATATATCATTGCTATAAGATTTAATGACTTTCAAATACTATTTTTGTTCCTCTTTTAAATGTTTATTATGAGGCTTGTTCAATCATTGTTGTATTTGTAAGATGGAGAGTCTTCCAAATCTTGAAACAAGAAATTAATATAAGTTATAATATGTGGACACTTTATCAACAATCTTTTGGAGGCAAGTTCTTTTCGTACTGATGACAAAAGGAGAACAAATAAGATATGTTGTATTTCTTAGTAATCCTTATTGTATTTTGTTCTATGGTGTTTTAGAAATGTCATACATCTCTTTCATTTCGTTTATTATCTCAATGGATTGAAAACTAATGAACAAAATTGACAAGTAGATAGAATATCCATATATACTACTCAATAATCTAATAGATCTATACTAGGCGATTGTACACTACTTAACAAAATATTTAACAAATAAATATCACATTTCTTTAATTTATTTATTTTTTTGATATAATTGATTCCCTATGAAATATTATAGAAATTTTTATTGTTTGAAATAGAATTTTTGATAGATTTTCATTACATTTTCTTATATTTATTGTTTGAAATAAAATCAGTTTTAGTTTTATGTGCAAAACCAATAAATATTTTTGTGAAAGTCATTATTTATTAGAAATTTGATATTTAAACAATCACAAAAAAGAAAAGAAAAAAATCAACCCCATTTGATACATTTCTGGATCCATCTGTGATTACAAGCCTTATCAGCCGTGCATAAGTCATTGCATCTCATGCACACAAAATTTAAAGGAATATCATTGGAGTTATCAATTTTAACACATCTAGTATGCTGCCAAACACCACAACTATCACGTTCTAACATTCTTTCTCCATCATCATCCTTAGCCCTACAATGGCAATCAACTTTCCATGCCTTAGTTCCTCTCTCCATTTGAAAACAGCTTACTCCATATGTGGTTGGGCATTTACCTTAGCAAGAATTTCAAGGTGTAGGAATCATCAATTGATCCAAATTCTAGGAGCTTCTCAGCTTGAAACTTCTTGTACATCACATACAATTCTTGGAAAACAATAGTGACTTCATTCTTAAGGTCAGCAAGAGTATCCTTCACATGCAAGATAATTAACTCTCTGGAGGTGGGGATGGCAGATCTTTAGGCTAATCAGAAAGCTCCACACTACACCACAGCCTAATCACTCGAGGATGCTCTGCTGCCACCTTTTCAAGCTTGAAGTCTTTCATAGAATGCTTACAGTCTAGGAGCGTCCTCGTTGAATCAACCACCAATTTTCTCATAATAATCCGAGGTGCATTGTTCGCCATTTCATCAAGGTGAACAAGGGAATCAAGTAAATATCTCAGATCAGGTATCACTTGCTCCTCTGATGGATGGCTAGAAATGGCATCAGATCCATTTTGAGGGCTACTCAATAGATTAAGCCTGTTTGTCAAGGATAAATGAAATCAGCATTTGTTTTGCTTTTATAAAAGCAAATGACAAATGGCAAACACTAGTAGATTTTTATTGTTACCTGAACTCCACAGCACTAGAAATTGGATTGCATCTTGAATAAACGATCATGTCATTGGGGACTGATTTTCCTCCCAAGTGCATGAGACCGTAGTCTACAAGCTCAGGAGATGCAACCACCTTGCACGCAGCACCCTTGAGTGCGCGCCAATTCACTTATTTCTCCTCCCTACTAGCCCTTGATCCTAGCAACACATTTATAGTAGCTTCTTGGACATTTTCAACATTCCTCTTCCAAGCACACAACACATTACAAGTGTTGGTGTTTGTAAGCTCTTCAGATGTTCTTGTCATGAGAGGCTTGTGGAGTTTGCTGATCAATGTCAGCAAAAAACACAAAAGATCTTTAATTGTTTCAAAAGGGGTGTCTGCCAAAGATTAATACAAAAAAATGACAAACTGCAGGAGGGTTAGAGGCCCCCGACCCTTGACCAAGAGAGAGGACAAGGGCATGCTTGACAGGGTTTCCATTGCTTTCTGGTAAACATCTTGAGTAATAGCATAGCTTCCAATACCAAATTCATAACCTCAATTGCTATACCAAGAGCACCCGTTGGTCATTGCATGAAACAACCGATATTCCAGCAGCCCAAACTTCCTAGAGAAATCCATCACACTAACCTTCCTGTTCAACCATAGCATACACCACTCACTTAAATGAAATCAAAATGTGTGAAAGATTCCTTTTCGTGTGTATGTTTGGGGGATAAAGTAAATATGGGTAAACCGGTAAAGTAACATTGGTTAATCATTGATGAGAAAACTAATAATTGATATTCTAACAACAATGATTTGCTATGTATGTGTACGTAATATCAAAAGTTAATTTTTTTTATTAATAAATGATATTACTTACTTTACTCTCTAGAGTAAATTGCTCACTTTAGAAGAGTTAGATCAGGTGATGGATTTGACTCCTTTAAAATAAATATAGATAAAGTAAGTAACCTCGGTTCTTGATGAAAAAACCAACCGTTGATATTCTAGCATAATCATGATTTGTTGTGCATGTTGATTTTCTTATCAACAATTGAGATTACTTACTCTATCTTGTACCTTGAATTGATCACGAATGGGGAAGTGCAAAATGTATTGAGAGTTTTGGAGGGTTAGTAGTACCTAACAAAAAGTGTAGCACAAATCCTGTCACAGAATCCTATAATATCAGATCCAGATAAAAATTTGGAACCACCTTCTCTCCCATTAAGCGTAAGCAGGTGACCATAACCATTGGAGTGAACAACCCCATCTAAAAGATGGGTGTTATTATACTCAATTTGAAGATACAGCCAATCCTCTATCTCATCACAATTACAGCATTTACATCTGCTAGGATTTCAAATAAACCAACAATGATTAAGCATTCTTCATTCAAAAATTAAAGAAAAAAAAAGGTAAAAAATAATTGTGGAATTGGAACACACCCTGCTTCAGTTAATTGAACAGGATTGGCACGACCTGAACAAGGTCTTTGAAAAGGTTCACTTGAATCGGCCCTTATGAAATGGTATCACTTGAGGCACACCAGATGCGCACTCCATCCTTATTTTTTTTTTTTTAATAAAGTCAAACATTAGAATTTTGAAAAGTCACATCCAAACCAAATTATATACATTAACACCACATGACACAACCGTTCTGTCTGTTATAATAATAATAATAACAACAACAACAACTTAATATAATATAATTTTCTTGAAAAAAAGATATTATTTAGTAGTCAAGGAAAGTAATTTAAATTGTTTAATTCTTTTAATATTTTAAATATATCATAAGAAAATAAATTAAATAATTAGATAAAACTCATTAATTTAATAAAATTTTAAATAGATTTTAATAATTTAAAAGATTCTACCTCCAAAAAAATTTATAAAAAAAAAATCTTAATACAACTTCAATTACAATTCCAAAAAATATCACAAGATTTTAAACTTTATCCGTATCTCTAAAAAGATATAAATATACGAATTGTATAAGATTTTTTTAAAATTATATAAATTTATTTAAAAAATTTAGTGAACATATCAAGATGCAGAATAAATTATATTTATAAATTACAATTTATCATAAAGTACGGTGCTCTCTCATGTAAAAACACTTCTACGTCCGTTAACTCCAAGACTCATCGAGTTGACTCTATTCTAAGTTCTAGGATTGTGTTTGTTTTAGGCTTAATTACACTTTTGTCATTTTATTATCATTATTTTGCGAATTTAGTATTTTCATTTTTTTTCATGAATTTGATTGTACAATTTTAGTCCGTCATTTAATGTTTAATGGAAATATTGATATACCACAGGTCTTACATTGCCATATCAATACTCTACAGCCACATCAAACATTTTTGTCAAATATTGGATGTTGTTAATTAATGAACCAAAAGTATACAATTAAAATAGTGGGATCAATTTTCAACCAAAAAAATAGTGGGATCAATTCACAAAAAAAAAAAATAGAGGGATCGAATTGCAAAACAATAGAGGATCATCACAAAACAATAAAAGAATCAAATTTGCAAAATAACGATAATAAACTATTTAATATTTTAACCAAAATAATAACTATATCTAATTTTGATTAATTCATGATTGACTATATGTTGACATCGACGTGTATCCTTGTAAGACAACAATCATGGCAAGATTGAAATGAAGTTTTGCCAAATTTGGTTAAGAACATTGAAGCACATTTAATTTTGTTTTACTTTCATATTATAAAGTTGAGTCTTCACATTTGAGTGAAAGTATTTCTAAAACCATTTTCTTCCATATTAAATTACATGACTTCTTCTATATTAAGCATCTATTTTTTTATTTTATAACTTTATTCAAAAAAATTAATAACTATATCTAATTTTGACTAATTCATAATTAAATCTATATTCCTATTCTAATATCTATCTCCAATGTTCAAGTTAAGAATTAAAATCTTACCTTAGTTCTTCAATCAAAACTACTAGAGCCAATAAAATGGGTCTAGCCCGAAAAAATAAAAATATAATTTATGATTTATTATTATGTTAGGTTAGTTAGAGTGTGAGACGTGAGAGTTGTTGAGTTGAGATAGATAAGCAAAAGAAATAACTAAAATATGTGAGCCATAACACAACATCACAAAGTTGCTTTCCTGCCTATGCTCACGCATCGTTGTAGGTCGACGTTCTGTCACTTTTGTGCCTTATGTTATATGTCTATTTTGTAGGTTGATTTATTTAGGTGCAGGACCTATTAAGTATTCACTTTTACAATGTTAATTTGTTGTTGAACCTATTTTTTATTTCCCTTAACTACAAAGCTTCACGTTTATTATCTTGCTCAAAGTGTATCTAATTGAGAATATTTTAAATAATTTAATTTACTTGAAAACATAAAAAAAAAAACAATTTAATTTTAAACATTTTAAATATTTTTTGATGAAAAAAGTAATAAATATAATAGGCAATAACATTAATTGGTACTAAAAAAATTAAGGTCAAATTGGCCAGGTGGTCTACCTAGGATCAGGCTGGGCTAGAAAAAACATGGCCCATAGAGATAGCAGCTAGGCCAGACCGAGCTAGCTCGTTTGATGTCTCTAAAAACTACATCATTTGTAAAAAGACATGCATTTAAAAATAATATTTTGTATGTTTCTGGTCAGCACATTCACAACTAGATTAAACAAATAAGAACTCAAGGATGAACTTTGATGTAAATCTATCATTATAGGAAAGTTCTTAATTTTGCCTCAAGAAGTTATCACACTAGCAAGTAGTTATCCTATCATATATGTCTTGTATAACTTATATATAAGTCACGTGAACAACTTTTTTTAAATCCCTCCACAATACTTCTCTTCACACTTGATCATATGCTTTTTCCAAGTCAATAAAAACTAAATGTAAGTCTCTTTTTATGTTTCAGTATCTTTCCATCAACTCTTATAGAAAATAAATAGCTTTTGCTACCCATAATTTATGTTTAATCCTAGCCTCTTCTCTTAATCTATGTTCAATCACATTTCCCTATAATTTCATTCAATTTCATAGTATGTCTCATAAGTGTTACCCCAGTACAATTTACCCAAGTTGAATATCATTCTTGTTCTTATATATAGGAACCAAAGCGTTCTTCCTCACTCATCTAGAATTTTTTTAGATATCAAAATCTCATTAAATATCATAGTGAGCCAAATAATATCATATTCTCCTACATATTTACAAATGTCAATAGGAATATCAAAATCAACTACTTTACCATTACTCATCCTCTTAAAGACTTGTTTTACCTCTCCAACTCAAATTCTGCAATAATAAGCCAAATTTTGTTTGTCATCTTATCTTTTTAATCCTTCCATATTAGAAATCAATCCTCCCTGTCATTGAAAAGCTCATAAAAAATAGCTTTCTTATCTCTATTTTATATCTTAATTTATAACCAAAACTTTCATTCATCCTTCATACTTAGCACATCTTATTTAGTCCAAGTCTCTTAGGGTTCGTTTGGTAGGAAAGAAAGAAATAGGTAAGAAATAGAGTGGATGGAAATAAAGAAGAGAGAAATAGGTGAATAGAAATAGGTGAGAAATAAAGTAGAAATAGATGTGTTTGATTTAAAAGAAATAAGTGAGAAATAGGAAAGAGAGAAATAGAAAAATGAATAAAAAAATCAATTCACGGGCCAAATAGTTTACTATTGTGTGTTCATAATTTTGGATAGTCGACTATTGTACTTTGTGGCAGTTTTAAACTAGCCACAAAATGTCAAAAAGGGCCAAAAAATGACACTTTCTAGCCGTTTTTAACTGCTAGAAAAAAACCTCCGCAAATTGTTGAATTTCATCTCTCCCCTTCGCATTTTTGCGCATCTTAGCGTGAAAATACAAAATTGCAGGGGCCCACCTCATTTTTTGGTGCATTTCTCTCCTCTCCCTCCTACCAAGCAACTACACATACTTATTTCTCACCCATTTCACTCCTACCAAACAAGGGGTTAATTTTCTTTCCTATTTCATTTTATACAATTATGGAGAAGATGGGAGCTGTTATTCCCACTCCTTTTTTGGTTCTTCTCACCCCTTATTTCTACAAAAACAGTAGTTAATTACTATTTTATACTCACTTTTTTTTTACTCTCTCTCTCTCTTTCTCTTCTTCCCACCCTCAATTTATCAACACAACGGAAACTGCATTTTCATTGTGTATCAAACTTCGATACACAACAAAAACGTGTTTCCATTGTGTATAATTCTAAGATACATAATAGAAATACGTTTTCGTTGTGTAACTTCCATACACAACAAAAATGCGTTTCTGTTGTGTAAATGTTTTTGAAAAAATTAATTAAAATATTAATTATGATATAATTTACCCTTTTTAATATTAATCATATTAATTATGATACTGATTACCATTTTTAATTGAAATCAAATTAATTACGGTATAATTTACCTTTTTTAATAATAATTAAATTAATTATGATACAATTTTAAAAAATATACGATACAAGTTATTATTTTTAATAGTAATCGAATTAATTATGGTAACCTGTATCGTATATTTTTTAAAAGTATATCATAATTAACTTGATTACTATTAAATAGTAATTAAATTAATTATAATGCGATTTTAAAAAATATACAATACAAGTTACCATTTTTAATAGTAATTGAATTGATTATGATAACTTGTATCGTATATTTCTTAAAAGTGTGTCATAATTAACTTGATTACTATTACATAGTAATTAAATTAATTATGACACAATTTTAAAAAATATACGATACAAGTTACTGTTTTTAATAGTAATCAAATTAATTATGGTAACTTGTATCATATATGTTTTAAAAGTGTATCACAATTTACTTGATTACTAGTAATCAAGTAGTAATTAAATTAATTATGATGAAATTTTAAAAAATATACGATACAAGTTACCATTTATAATAGTAATCAAATTAATTATGGTAACTTGTATGATATACTTTTTAAAAGTGTATCATAATTAACTTGAATACTATTAAAAAAGAAAATTTGCATCATAATTAATTTGATTATTATTAAAAATGGCAACTTGTATCGTATATTTTTTAAAATTGTCATAATTAATTTGATTACTATTAAAAAGGATAAATTGTATCATAATTAATTTGATTTCAATTAAAAATGGTAATCTATATCATTATTAATGTCTTAAAAAGGATAAATTATATCATAATTAATATTTCAATTAATTTTAAAAAAAAATTAACAAAACGGAAACACGTTTCCATTGTATATGGAGGCGCACCCCCTTAGCATAATGAAAACGCATTTTCGTTATGTATTTTGTACAACATAAATGCCAGTCATCAGTATTTTCAAGAGAAAAAATAACAAACAATATATGGAATGAAAAAAGCAAAAAATTGGCGTGTGAATAGCAGGGCCCGGAGAAGATTTGGAGTATCAGACACAACACAACAGTTGAAGAAGATGAAGTTTGAAGGTAATAAGGCCCACGGAGTTCAGAGCCTGTACCAACCATCCATCTTGTACTCTGGTTCTGTATGTAGAAGGAATCAGATAAGGTTGTTTAAGAAATCAAGTTAATTTACTAAATCTTAAATTAAAAGGACTAATACAAATAAGAGTAACAGAGTCCAAATTGAGAGAAGGAAAAGGAGAGATTTGATCAATGCTAGTGGCTTTAACCTTAGAACAACTATCAAGGGTGACGAAATGAAGAATTTTAGTGGGAGACAAGTTTGAGAGAAAAGAAAGGTTACTAGCAATGTGATTTGATGCACTAGAGTCCAAGATCCATAAGACAATATTGAAAAGGTATACCAATCACCATTATATACCATGGAGGGTCAACCATTGCCAGACTAGGAATCTTTTAACTTGAAATACTTAGTGTCGAACAAAATGAACTTGTTTTCTTGAGGATTATCATTCTTTTTGTCGACAACTAGCAACTAAAATTGTGTCACATTTGCAAATTTTCCTGGGAAACCGTGTAGGTAATAACATCGATCTTTAGTGTGCCTCATTCGTTTGCAATAACTTTGTTAGAAATTTGTTAGAAAGGTAACAGAACCACATCCTCATCCTCCATGATCAAGTTTTTACGATTAAGTTTTTCAAAGGTTATTGAAGGAGTTCTTAAGAATGTAAAAGACAAGGGACCATTTTCACCCTTCTCAATGTGACAAGGAGTTCCTAAGGACTAGAAGATTTAAATTTAGTGCTTAATGAAGAGGTATACAAGACAAGAAGGTTTTGAATCCATTATTCAGATCAGATAAAAATGAGAATATAGAATCCAAAAAAAGGAAAAGCCAAGTAAAATAAAGGTGGTGTGATCGAAATCCAATGACAGGAAAGCAGCATGTGTACTTTCAAGAGCCAATTAAATGCGACACATGGCTTTCCTGTGCCGATTAAATGCAGAGTAAGTATGGGGCATGAAGACTATTCCAACAAAGATTTTTTGGGTACAGCTGCTTAGGACAAGACCATCTTTTCGGACGAAGTGGCTTTAGAAGACAATGTACAGCGGTAGGAGAACGACTAATGATGGCTTTAGATGGAACCGAAGTGACAACACGACTAACCAAAAATCATGACGATCTAAATTTGACAAAATCAAAAGCAAGATCAAACTTGCTTTGATACCAAGACAAAGATAATAATCAGAAGATTAAGGTCTTGTTTAGATAAGCTTTCCATAAACACAAGCAAAATAAGAAATAAAAAGCAAAATAAATCAAACTTCTTACATAAGTTAATCTCAACTTATGCCTCACAATATTTGGAAAATTAGATAAAAGCTTTTATAATAGTTTAAATACATATGTTCATTTTAACTTATGAGAAAAATTTAATTCATTTTATCTTTTTTTTTTTTTCTCCTATAACTGCTTATAGTATCATAATAGTCCACAGCCTGGTTGTATTAGACCCTTGGCAGCCAACTGTAAAAATTGTCGATAAACGTAACATGAATCACTAGTTACAAATTTGGTGTGAAGATTTACTCTTTACCCTTTAACTGAGTCACATGATGCCTTGTGATTCCATGTAGCCTACCTCATCTAGCAAGATAAGACTTTGGTGGTTGTTATTGTTACAAGTGCTTATAAAGAAGTTTGCCTAAATAAGATCTTATTTTGAGTGAATGTTCTTGAGTGCTAAATACACACTCGGTTAAATGACACTTGCATAGAGATAATTAATACATAGTACAATTCATAAAAAGGGTAATTATATTATCTCAATTTCCTAAGATACAATAAACCAAGGCTAATTGGAAAGTGGGATAGTAATTAAGATAGCAATTTATTTATAATTTCAACAAGGATAATCGTTGATCAAATAATAATATAACAAATTAGATACATGATATGCGACGAATCTTGTATCCTAAAACATATACATACACGATAAGCCCAACTTTATAATGGAAAGCCACATTCCTTAACTTTAGTACTACAGCTGTTATATGATAGGTAGCTTTTGTAACATTCAGAAATGGAGTCTATAACTGCCTAAATCCAGTGTAGGTTGATGTACTTTCATGATATACCTCATATGTTCAAAGATTGATAGATAATGCCTCGTATTCATCTGCAGGCTTAGTCAGTTGATCATTCTTTCAGCTCTCCTAGAAATTTCTATGGAAGCAAACATCTACAGCGAGCTTTAATGGCAAAAAATGTACCATCCAAAAGTTTCAAGGAAAAATAGGTTTCATGCTCAAGCAACCACCTGCACAGTGGAACTAACCCTCCTGTAATTCATCCACTCATAAAAAGTCAAAACTTACTGTAGTGGAAACTCTTTCTGGAGAAGATCCAAATTACGACTATCACAAGCTTCCAACATGTCATTCCTAGAAGCACAGCTGGACAATAGGACGAGATAGAAGGTAAGTCGCAAGAATATAAAATTAACAATTAATTTGAATTATCACTCCTCCATTCGCCTCAGTCAAATCCTGCTATACTTCTCTCTGTTAATACATATTCTAATATCATACCTTAATGAAATTCTCAAATATTGCCATGCATTCTCTGCTTTTGGATTCATAGCAAGTGCTCGAACATAGTAACGAATGGACTCATCATACATACCCTGTAGGACATGTAAAAGTTATAGTAAATTAGTATTATCATGACACAGTTAAGATACAACATGTAAAATTAAGAGTAAACACCAAACACCCATTTTGATATATCAAAATGGTCCTTCAGTGTTTCGTGTCAAAAAATAACATTAAAGGACTGATTGGAGGTCAACATTTGGTATTGAAGCACTATTTTGATATATTTATTATTGGAGAACCAAATCAACAACACTTGTAACTTTAGAGAATCAAAATGAGTATTTACTCTAAAATTAATGCCACATTATTGTAAAAGCACCAATACTAAATCCAAATAAAGACATCAATGTTTCAGATGTCGACATTAGTCATTTCAGATACAATAAAACAGTATCATACTATCATTCATCTAATCATTAGGATACCCCCACCTGTACTAAAATTCAGCAATTAAGAGTGATGTAGCTTGAGTATCCAGTATCAAAGAGTATCAAAAACAAATAAGAGTTTGACACTAAAACAGCAACCACTCTGAAGTGTTTGTGATTCCTAGTTGAAATCAACCAATTAGCCACTTCTTTAAAATCAACTAATTATATACAAATTTTAACTCAGTTTTTAAATCACTTTTCTTAAAAGAAAAGAAAAGAAAGAAATAAATGCCAAGCCATCAACATATCATGTACTTAAATATAAATTGAGTTTGCATTTACACCAGCTTCGCATGTGCCCCTTCCAGTACCCCAAAGAAGGTTATGGTAAAACTAAAAAGCAAATTATTAATCAAAATGATCTCCATAAAACAATTATTAACACCTATTTAGTGTAAGAACATAAACAAATTCATATTGGAAAGTTGGGCTCATAACTCAGATGGAAAAAGGAATGACCCAATGAGACACTGATAGGAACCCAACAATTGAACTCTTTTATTGAATAATCTGTGCTACCGCTGAGGGTAGACACCCTTTTTAATCTGTATTTTTGATACAGATACAATATCAGTGTAATATTAAAAAAAAAAAAAAAAAAAAAAAGAGAAGGAAGAAACTGATAGAAGAAACATTCAAAACAGAAAGTAAATACAGAGACAGGGCAGCATTCTTTGGAATGCAGCTTCCCTTTCCAAACCTCACCAAATTCTTGCCTGACAGCCAATGTTTCTTTGCTATATGTTCCAGCTGACGTGCCAGATTGGTATGTTTGCAACAACATTCACACACCCTCTAGCATTTCCATGCAGTTCTTAACAGAAATGAAGTAACTAATCCTCTGCCATCCACCCCCCTCCCCCTCAAAATCTCCCTAGCATGGACCCAAGTAATAGAAGGGCACCTAAGAGACACTATCATTTGGACCAGAGCAGCTTCTTCAACATATCCTTGGGCCACCTAAGAAGTTCAAACTTTACTGACTATTCCATGGCTGCCACATCAAGCTCTGTTTCAGTTCTCTTAGAATTTGGGTTTGAGCTTAACTCAATCCCAAAAGCTAACTCAAGATAACGACTGCCCTCTACTTATATACTCTATTTTGGCACTATCTCTAGTCAATGTGGCACTTAAATTTTTCCCAATACATCCCCTCACGTCCAACACTATTGGGCTTGGTGTGTGGATAACATGGTAGCTTACCCAATAAAGGATTTAGAATTGGCTCTGATACTATCTTAAAATTTGGGTTTAGGCCTAACTCAACCCCAAAAGCTAGTTCATAGGGTGAGGATTGCCCCCCACTTATATATTTTATTTTGGCACTATCTCTAGTCAATGTGGGACTTTGGATTTTCCCAGTAAGTTCAAACAAATGTACAGTAGTTTATTTCCAGTGCAACACTACTAGTACTAATCAAACAAATGCTAAATTTCTTATTCCCGGCATCCAACATTTTATGAGAAAAACCTGGAAGTATTTGATGTAAAATCTTATATACCTAGTTAACTACAATAACTTGTTTAATTCAAAAGTCAAAATCTGCTTACCACATTTCTTAGTAAAAATATTTAATATCAATGTATTAAAATTATATACTTTGCTTAGAAAAAAAGGGCAACCCAGTGCACTAGGCTCCCACCTACTGGGGTCTAAGGAGGGTAGATATACACAGCCTTACCCCTGTAAGTGAAGAAATTGTTTCTAGAATTTGAACCCAATGCCCATGCATTTTTATTATTACTGTTGTATCAAGGCTCACCCACATATACTTTGCTTAGAAATTCAGTCCAAAAGATCATCATTTTCTATTTTTACTAATAATTGTCTATTCAAACTATAAACATGCATAATTTTATAAATAGGATTGATTTTCAAATTAAAAAAAACTTTTTAATTATTATAAAAAGAATTGATAAAGTCAAACACACAACTTAGATCAAGTAGAAACCAATTCTGCTCATTCTAATTTCAAAAATTATGATTCTGACAATTTTATTACACAGATCACTAAATTCAACAAAATGTCACCTTATCAAGAAAGTATTTAGAATTCAAATTTTTATATGTATGTATTAAAATTAAATTTTTCTTGGCAACTTTTTAGCTCTTTCAATTTTGAGATTTCTAGTTGGCAGTAAAAGAATAGCAGCAACAAAAAGTTAGCAGTGAAAATAGCAAATTTGAGAAAGTCAATAAAAATGGGAAGATGAAAATTGGCATCTTTAAATAACACGGTCATTTTCATTCCTCCATCTTGGACATCTATTAGAGAATAGAGAGCAGCTCCACTAAAACACTTTCTTTTTATTTCTCCTCTCAAACAGAGAAAATTTGGTATTTTCATCCTATCTTCCTCCTCTCCATTTCCTTCCTCTCTCTTTACACCCAAACAAATAAAAGGTAAATGTTGTCCTCCTCCTTGTTGGAGAATGAAGTCCCACATCAAATGAGATAAAGAAAAGTAAAGTGTATATAAATGAGGTGGTTGAGTCCAAAAAATGTCTACTCCAATCGTCAAGACACACAACTGCAGCCTAAAACCTCCACAACAGAAGCTAAACTTGTCCAAAATACTTGCCATGTATCATTATACCACACCAAAAAGAATCACACCTAATAAGTTCCAATACATTGCATAGATGGATATCCAAATGAACTCTCACAAACACTACAATGTAATGCCCCTTGCTTTGGAACAAACATTGAAATCCAGAACCAAAAATCATATCAACGTTGAATATTTCTACTGGCCATACACATATACATTACAGTTTTACACTAGCAGTTGCAGATACCACAAACATAGTAAAACTGAAAGGAGACAAGCATGATTCTACATCCAACTTGATATGTATGATACAGATAAAAGCCCAGCAGGGAACTGACCTGGTTTGCATAACTGATACCCATATTTGCCCAAGCACGAACATAATTAGGCTTTAAATCCAGTGCCTGAAATGAGTATTGTTTTAGTCAAGAGGAGAATTCCATCTAAGAAAGAATAGGTTTCATTAAAAAAATAGCTTGCACATTTCCTCCAAAAACATGACTTTATAATACAATGATAGAAAAGACAGTTAATTTATGCAGAATGAAAAGAGTATTTGACTGTCTTCTTCACAGAACTGCTACAATTTTTTTTCATTTTATTGTTGGTCTTAGAATTTGGGCTTAGGGCCTAATTAAGCCCCACAAAACCGGCTTATAAGGTGAGGATTGCCCAAGCTTTATAAGCTCTATTTAAGCCATATCTTTGGTCGATGTGGGACTAAACACACCCCCTTCAACACTGCAATTAAGGCAGCCCAAAGAAGCCACAACTAAGGCTGGCCAAGGGTGACTGCAATTAAGACAGCTTTCCAACACTCCTTCTCATACCCAGGGATATTGGCCTGGAGCATGGCAAATGCAAGTGGCCCAATGAGGATCTAGGATAGGCTCTAATATCATCTTAGAATTTGAGCTTAGAGCCTAACTCAACTCCACAAAACTAGCTTGTACGGTGAGAATTGCCCAAGCTTTATAAGCTCTATGTAAGTCATATCTCTAGTTGATGTGGAACTGAACACACCCCCTTCAACACTACAATTAAGGCAGCAGCCCAAAGAAGCCACAACTAAGGCCAGCCAGGGGGTAACTGACCGCAATTAAGGCGGCTTTCCAACACTTACATAGTGAGATACATAATACTAAGTACTAACACAATTACAGTTGGAAACATCTGTACATGAAAATAACTAAGAACTAGTGATATACCCTAAAATAAGCTAAAACTAGGTTTTGGAAAGAGACTTGACAAACTCCATCACGTATAGTTCGATGAATGTCCCCCCGATGGTCACACATTTGATTTCCCAAAATCTTGATACATTAACTTACATTTAATTACATTAAAGCAACAGCCATAGAAGCATTAAATTCTATACACATTACCTGTTGATAAGCCATTATTGCATCAGCACTTTGAACACTGTTTGCTTGTGTTGCACCCAGCTTGTTCCATAGAGAATAATCCTGTGGCTTAAGTTTCAGTGCTCTTTCAAAAGATGCAATGGCTTTGTCATATTCTCTGGATAAGTTGTACATGACCCCAAGAACTATGTGGACATCTGCATCTTGAGGCGATAGTTCAGCTGCTTCATTGAATAACCTAGCAACCTGTAGAAAGGAAAATCAATCTTTCGAATTGTTAGATAGCATATTTATTACATGTTAAATATGGAAATAGCTGTCACTAGAAATCAGGGATGCAGTTACTACAATTTAGGGATTTGATTTATTCTTTATGTATTTACGACTGATTTTGTTGTATCCTAATATGTGATTATAAATAAGATGTAGGTGTGGACATACAACACACAACATTCAGATATATTCTTTCTATATAGTATCAGTAGTTTAGGCTTTGTCCACTCCTCTCTGCCACAGGCAGTTCTTATTCTCAGGGTGAACAGTACCCGAGACCAATGTGCGCCCCTTTTCCCTGCCACCGTGACTTCCTTTCTCCAGTGTACCACTGCAACCTGAGTTGGCATCATCCGGCGACCACCGCACTGCAGCCCTGCCCCAAACTCCCACCTCATTAGTTTAACCAAAAGATACATTAGTTTCAGGATGTTTGTCAGATGAACTTGGCTTCACAAACAGGTGAGAAGCCGAATACATCACACAAACTACTTATGAGCGTATGTGGCTTTTATACTTGTGTCAGTTGTGTGAAAGCTGTGTCTGTCTCTGCCAGTAAGGCAATAACTCTGCAACGAGATTACAGAGTGACAATCAAATTGCCTTTCATATTTCATCTAACCCAGTATTTCATAAGAGGTCAAAACATACTGAACAGATTCCCATTGTTAGAATTTATGGAAATATATTAAAATATCATATCTTAGACTCTCTCTTCAGAATATATGGAAATATGTAAAAATATCTCTGGGAAAGCCATGGAGCCAGTTGATACTTCTGGTAAAGCTGGAGGGCTAGACTGATTTCTCTAGGAAAACCATGTGGTTAGCATGATGTCTCTATCTGCATTATTTGAACCAGAGAGTAGATTTGAATATTAGAGGTCATAAGTTAACAAAAGAGAGAAAATGAACCAAACAGCGACGGTAAAATGCTGGAAAAGACATAGATGGCAAAACACAGGTCTGAACCTGCCGGAATAATGACAGGACAGTGCAGGATCAGTGACGGTGACCGGACACCATTTGAAACATGCCGGAATAATGAACAACAAAGAGATAGGAACCCAAGGAGAAACAAGGGTGTTAGGGCACTCCAGAGATGTCAGACAGTAGAAAAAACCAACAAAAGAGATGACCGAAATAAAGAACATGGCTGAGGACTATTAGAAGGACGACATAGTAGCCATAAAATTGTTTGAAACACGCCAGTAAAATGCATGGTGGAAGCTAAAATGGAGAAAGAGGTGGCCAAAATGAATAACATGGGCAGAAGAAGGCAGAACTCACAGGAAAGAATAACAAAAACTCCAGAAGATGCCAGAAGGTTGATACAGGCATGTGAGATGAATAATTTAGAGGAAGAATCATAAAATTGAAGTAAAAATCCAAATTTTAGAGAGTTCAACGGCAGAGCAGTGACGGGACAGATCATGAAGGATGGAACTGCCGCAATACCATGTTGAAATTATGATGTTTTAGGTATAGAGGGAGGAAGAGAGATAAAAGAAAATGAAATACTATATTGATACTAACAGAGGCGTATCACAATGTATTATTGTGTTTAATATATTCATAAAACCTAAAAGCATAACCCTTATTTATACTAATCATAATCCTAACTAAGTAAGGAAACAAATCAAGATAATATTGTAACTAATCCTAAGAGATAATGAGGAAATAGGGAAACTAATCTTAGATGATAGTCTAAAATATGATAAGATATTTCCATATATTCTATAGTTATTTTTTCGGAGAAAATTTTGCAAGCTCTTCGTTTGATTGTTTCTATTTGGTAAATTCAGAAAAGCCAATAGCCAAAAAGATATATTTACAGAGGCTCTTACTTTACTGGGATTAGGATTGATAGCATGTGTAACAAGCATGAAAAATAAAATATGCAGTCCAGCTTGATGGAAATGTTAAGATAATGAGCTAGACTAATATGTTAATATGCTATGTAACCCTAGTGTTTAAATACAGAGAGTGAATTAGTTAGATTAAAGCATCCAATATATGAGCATTCCCCATCCCTACCCGCTTCCCAACACCCTTCTTTTTAACCCAACAATTCCTTTGCACATTGAATAGGGTAACCCAAATGCCCACGGGCAAAACAACAAAGAAAAGCCAAGTAAGCAACCTTACACCCGAGAGCAAAGGTTAGATAACAGGACTTGGATTATGATCTACACAAAAGACCCAAACAACTGCAAAGACATCATATCTCACAAGGATTTTCAAATATATTTGTATGTTAATTATAAATTATAATGTGAGTTGTGCATGAGGTTTTTACTGTCCCCACTATCAGATAATTCTTTACACGATTCCCACTAAAAGTAATCAATCCACTTACATCAGCATAGTACAAAGAATCAGACATCTCGGGCGGGGCAAGTGTTCCATATTTTGGGTGATGGCGCAACCATCCATACAGATACTTCAGAGCAGCTGTTTGCTCCAGTTCTGCAAATATCAGCAGATAACTGAATATTTTATATCTAGGAATACTATGCAAAACCTACAAGTCATTTGCATCAATGCTTTCAGTTACAAATTCAGCAAAACAGAAGACAAGTACAAAATGGAGTATAAGAATCCTTCCAAAGCAGGCAAATGACAAATACACAGTAAAGCAAGTAGAAGTATATTAGCTCCTTTAAAGAGCTCTCCAACATCTACAATTTTCATCAAAGAAAAACTCCAAAAATATGAATAGGAACATACAAATAAAATTAATTCAAGCATCAAGGCTTGATGTGACAAATGATCTTTAAGCTGGTTTGCTATTATTGTTTATATCATTCATCCAGGCAATGAATCAGAAGCAGTCACTACTCACTAACCATTTGTATGACTGACACCAAGAGCCAGAAGCACTTCCAGGTTTGTTGGGTCAGCCTCCTGCGCACGCATCATTGCTGCAATAGCCTGTGTAAGTTTAAGAAGTTTTAAAACAGTTGCGAGTTAACTTCTAAAGTAAACATCCAAAAATACGAAGTGATGGATCAATGCAAAACAAGGTAAAATTGAGGTAAGTGCTGACAATTAGACTGTATAGTAAGGAACAAGCTAGAAGAAGAAAGTGTCAGTTTTTTAGCAAATAGTCAATATAAAATTATATGAAGAGGCAGCATAAAATGTACATGGAGGATTTGGAAAGCAAGTTTCTATATTAAAATAAGACCTTAGAGGCAGAAAACCAGTCAAAAATAGGTCATAGAATAATAAGATTTCTATTTAATTGCACCTAAATGCATTCTATCACTTATGAAAATACCCATTTTATATTATTTTTGGTATATACAAAATGGCCAACAAATATACTATTCGGTGAACCAATTTTTGCCAAATGAAATTGGAAGCATAAATCATTTACTACATATCCAGAACAATCATTTGATGGTTTCAACAAAGAAGCAAATTTGAATGGCATAATTAATTGAACAGCAATACCATCTCTACCATAGACTGTTTACATATAATATAAATATAAACAAATTGATAAATAGAATTGTTTGTTCTGTAGAATATTTGTATGGCTCCAGCAAATTGCAGCTACACAATAATATATGTCATTGCAGACTACACAAATAGGGGGGTTTATCATCAAAAGGGCATAACCTAACCTGTTGATCATCATCATTCTCTGCATGTGCTATTCCAAGCAGTCTCCACCCTTCAGCATTCTGAGGGCTTTTTAGGACTTCAGCTTCCAATGCTAGAACTGCTTCACTTAAAAGTCCTTTCCTGAATAGATCTTGGCCTTCTTTTAGTGGATTTGGATGACCAACATAAGGATTTAAATCTGAAAAGACATACACGCCCCTTGAACTGTCTAACTGCCGCTTGGCAGCAACTTGCTCATTTAGGAACCTTCATATAACCCCCAAAGAGATTTTGATTAATAAGGGAATAATCTCCCCACTGGCATGTAACATTTTCAAGTCTAAAGGGAAAAATATAAACAAAAACAATAGTAAATGAACAAGAACAAGCATTTTTTAATGTTAGTAAAAGAATAGTTGATTGATGAAAAAAGTGAAGTACATTTAGGAGGATTATTATCCTCCAGAGCAACCACATTAGACCAATCAATAATCTTTAAATAAGATCCAAAGATTCTTTTGTTCATTATGTATCACTTAGTTAGTACATTAGACCAATAGGAACCTGCAGTTAGTTTGCCAAATATTGTATGGCAGCATCTATATTTGAAAAATGACAAACCAACATTCAGCTCTCATTGATTCAGTATGAAAATTGAATGGTGCACCATGTTTACACAATAATTTTCCAGATCCCATTCAAGTGTCCACAGTCAAATCTTCCAGTAGAAATAAAACTGAAAAGTAACAGACTACTTTGGTACTCAAGAAGGTGTTTCCTTCTCAATCCTAATCTTCAATATTTAGAATAGTGACTCCCAATATTTTAACTAAGTTCCTCCTTCTCTCTGTTCTCTGTTAGACACAAGAGTTTGAACACGTAAACTGCAACATTTTATTGAAAGAATTACGGAATTAATCCAGAATTTATGGTACAGAACAGTAACACTGGCCTAAGCCCTAACAAGGAGCCTCCTCCTTCAAACAAGCTTCAATAATATAACACAATGAATCAGAAACCTGTCACGTATCCTATTTAAGAAATACACATATAACTGCTACAAGCCTACAACATATCATATAACTGTCCTACGGTTTCTAAACAAATACATTACTGCCATACATGATACAACACATCACATAACTGTCTTATCACTCTAATCTCACCCTCTCATTATTTCACTTCCTGTTATGTGGTATGTATAGCATAGAATAGAAACAGGTGGGCTTAGTATATGAATTTCCAAGGGCAAGTGTCGCATTCTCTTGCTTCAATATAAAATCATTAGGAAAAGGGAATCAAGAGTGGTTAAGACATTTCTCTTAAAAAAGAAAATAAGAAAACCAGATTAAAACATTAGTCCAGAATACTAGAGACACATCAGCCAAAAACAGCTTTCCAATCTCCTTGCAACTTCCAATTCTATTCATAAAGTTCCCCCAAAGAAAGCACAAGTACACAAGATGCATAGTTATGAGTCATTCAATATATTCTTATAACTTATAAGAAAATGTGTTCATTGTCAATTTATCCAGTAAATAGTTCTTTATGTTGAAAAAAACAATTGCAATTCAGTCTGTAGGAAAGTTTGACTTACTCATCATATGCCTGTGCCCAACTATCAGAAGTGCTATCCCCTAAGGCTCCTTCACCAATCTGCTGACCAAATTCATCTGCCCAATCATTAACATTCAACTTTGAGAATTCATTAACCCACTGATCATCAACTGCATCATGCTGCCGTCCTTCAGTTGTAAATTCATTCACCCACTGATCAGGTCCATGATAAACCTTGAATCCACAAGTCAGCATTCAAAAATTTGAGGAAAAGGGGTCATCAATTAAGTAATCTTCATTTGCTATGCACTTCCATGATTTCATTACTTTGTATTTAAAATAATATCAAGAGTCAAAATTAATCAACTGTGAGATGCATCAGAGACTGGCATGAGTAAAAAGGTGGCCCAGTGCATGAAGCTCCCATTATTTTGAGGTCTAGGGAGGTTCAAATATATGCAGTTGTACCCCATGCGTAGAGAGGCTGTTTTCACAATTATATCCCTTGACCTCCAGGTCACACAAAGCAACCTTACCTTTGTGCCAACGCTCAATCATTAAAACTTTAAGTAAAATGGAATCTAGAAATGAAAACATCCAACACCCTACTCAAACAATTACACAAGAGTTCGCACACAGCGTGACAAGCACTAGTTAGAATACAGGTAAGTCAGCAATTTAATTGTCCCAAAAAAGGGGGAAAAAAAATCCACTCTTGGGAATCAAGGTCATAGAACCCATGCTAACACCAATAGGCCAGGAATTCTCCTTATCCTTCTCAATCAAAGCCTTCAGAATCTTGTCTGAGTGAAAAAGCCATCCAACCCATACAGTATTCTCCACAACAACCCAAATTACCAGCAAAAAGACCTAGAAATCAACCTCAAGAGTGTGGTGATAAATTAGAAATCAACTTATTGAGACTAGAATCCAAGTAGGCCTCTCAAGTCTCAACTCTTACAAACACCATAACGAAATTTGTTCTGCAACTCCAGCTCAAACCCAGCTAAGATACTCAGAATTACAACCCATCCAGCCTATTTGAATCAAGCTTTTTATGCCCATAATACAAACATTAGCAAAACTGCAGTAAAATATTTACCTTAATTGTATTAAATAGGAAAAGACTGACCCCGAGTTTTAAAAGGATATTTACATGTTATGAGCCATAAATTTTACAGTGTTGCACAGCTTATGCAGTCCTTTGGGATAGAATTGTGAAATGCTTGCATTTTCAGGGGCACTTCTTTAACCCACAACTAACTCTGGGATAGAATTGTGATCTTGGTCTCTGTGGTACTCTAATGGGTGCTTGAAGGGAGTTGCTTTTCCTGTCCTTTACAGATATTGGGCAGCCTTGCTGCATTTTTTTTCACCTGATGTATTTTCTTCCTTCTGTTCAGGAGTATTTTAATCTTCCCTTGACCTGAACATTCCCTCTTTTTTTTTTCTAATAATCTTTTTATTCTATAATGCACCTAAAATAAAGTGCAGCTGTGTCATTTAGCAGTTATTACATAAGTATAAATTATTTGGACTTTTAAGATCTGTGTTTCATATCACAATTATTCAGTGCATTTTCAGAAAGGTCCCCTGTTTTCACTTAGTTTTATAACTGAATATATGGTTAACCATAATCAAAAAGCTACATCTTGATATATCTTAGTTTTATAAATGAATATATGCCAATCAATAATATAAAACCCGTGCAAAAGAATATGGTTCCAAGCTCATTGGACATGCCTTATCATTTAAAAATTCTCCAGCCCATGCATGACCATGATTATATTGCTGATCGTATTCTGTTGCCCAATCTCCAGATGCAGGTAATGCATTCTCTTTAACTTGATTGTCATCAATAATCAACTCGCCACGGCTCATCTTTGATAAAAATTGAAGGAATTTTGAGTTCTGCATGCCACAAAAGCATGTTATTGAATTTTATTTTTTTATTTCAAGAGAGAGGAAAGAAATGTAACAAGAGAATAAAATATTCTTCTTAACAAGGGCACAAGAATATAGCACACAGCACAGGAAAAAAGATCATCAACATTCAACAGAAAGTTGTTATTACATCCACATGGCTTTCAAGGATATCCTTTGATATAAAAAATAAAAATTATGGCACAGCACAAACAGTCTGTAAAACCAACCTTTCAGTTTTTCCTTCCTCGATCTTGTCATCTCTCTCTTCTTAATTTTTAAATAATTGAATATTCTATAGAAAAAGAAACAACATATTCCTAATGCAGCCAAAGCACAAGAAAAATATAACACAGAATAATGCAAGGTATCAACTCAAAACGTACCCAGTCCCTTTGAAAAACAACAACTAAACTCCCAGACACAACCATTAGCTTTAACACACAAGGAGACCAAGAACACCATTCTATGTCAGAATTTGTGATAGCTAAGATATCGTCACAAAACTCAAGCATTACATTCCGGCCTTGAACATCAAATATCAGCATATCACTAGAATACTATTCCCATCAAATTACTCCTGTTTATATATTCAAAAATATTTCAAGAATAACTTCCCCCCATTATAAAATCAATGACGGATCACTGTAAAAGTTAACATATTAATTAATTCCTAATACTCATGTAGTCCTAAGTGACCTAGAGTCTTGAATCATATGATTTTCACAACACCAAGCAATCTTTCCCTTCCAGTAAATATTAGAACTACCACTACTGAATAAATTGCATATAAGTGAGAAATCAAATACATTTTTTAATGTAACGGATAGATGGAGATTGTGCAAGACCTAAAATTTGTGTCTATAAGCACCTGAAATTCAGGCTAAGAAACATAATAACCAATAACCATACATCTCGAAGCTGTCAAATTCTTAAGTTTGCAAGAGTAAAACAATTATTGATTAGGGATTAATGTACAAATATTTCTCCCAAATTTCTCATTTTATTTATCAAACAAAACAGTACACCCAGAAATATGTGTCTGTAATTATATAGATTAGCAAGAACAGAAAAAACAAATGTAGCGAACAAAGAGTAAGTAAATTAGCAAAAAGTCAAAAACTAATGAACTTCTATCTATTTTGATATCTCATTTTGAAGTACTGGATTGGAATGATTTACATGCTTGTGAAATTGAAATATAAAAGTCATGTACAGCAGGGAAACCTGAAATTTAGGGTCATTATTTTGGGCCAATGTGTTTGCAAGCATACGAGTCTGCTCCATTGCAGCAAAGTTTGACATGTTCATACCTCGCATTTGATCTACTGATGACAATTGGGACTGCAAAAAAAATAGCAAGAGAAAATAATTAAAAAATAAAAAGAGGAAATGAATTACAAATAATAATTTATACCAAGGTACATTGAGAAATTGATTATTGATTATTATCTACAAGTACCAGTATAATCCAAGCCTATGGATACCAACATCAAGACCAGTGAAGAAAGAAGGCATTGCATCAAAGACACATTGTATGAAACAAGAAATGATGCCTCCCTCCATTCTGGGTTATATGTTCTTTCATGACCTGTTTTACTTAGGTTCTATTTGTTTTGGATTTTCTGATTGAAATTATAATAATCTCAAAACAGAAAAGAAATCAAACAGTCAGATATTCTGATGACATTGCCACATGGCTCTTTCCTCCTGATATGTGTGCCATACACAGGTGATGGATGCCAACATCAAGACCAATGAAGAAATAGGGCATTGCATCAAAGTTCGAAAATTATTTTGAAGGGAAGCCCATGGATAAAGAAAGGAAAGTGTTAAAGATCTGATTCATTGTAAATAGAGTAACTAGGAAACTATATAGGTCTGATTTTATTCACTGTAAATAGGGTAATTATCCCATAGCTGATTCTTAGGGATCTTGAACCCGTTTCCTTATTTTTCTGTAATTCTGTGATTATAAATAAACCTACTAGTGTGTGGGTTAAACACACACAGTTTCTGTAACATGGTATCAGGAGTTCTGGTTCGATTCCTCTCTTCGCCGCAGTGTCCCCCCACTGTTTGGTACGTGTGAACAGTACCGCGCACAGCTACGAAGCTCCATTGGCCACCGCCGCACCCGCCTTTCTCCGACACGACCCCTCCACCGGAGTCGCCACCCTCCAACGACCACCACGCGCCCAGACGCGCTGCCTCATGTGCCCCCACGCGCCTCACCCGATCTGCCTAGATCGACGCGTGACGCTTTTTCCTGCGACACCCACTGGCTGACGCCCCCCCCCCCCCCACCCCACCACCACCTTCCCCTGCCCCCGACGCCCCTTTCCGATCCTGTTTGGCTCTCTTCTTCATGGCCTCTCCTGGTTCCTCTTCCATATCCGCCTTTGCAGTGACTTTTACCACTGTTCCGTTAATTCCTTGCGAAAAATTAACTGAAACAGCTAATTACAGCACTTGAGCTACTGCTGTCCAGTTGTGGTTCCATGGTCAAGGCCGTGCCGACCACTTGACCACTAAAGTCACGGATATTCCCGACAAGGATCGCACTCGTTGGCAACAGATTGATGCCTCTTTATGCAGTGTCCTGTGGTTCTCTATTGCTCCCAACCTTCAACCTCAATACCAAGCATTCCCCACCTGTTATAAGGTTTGAACCAAAGCCAAGAAAGTCTACTCCAATGATGTTCATCGTCTCTACAGTGTGGTGACCGCCATGATATCCACCAAACTTGAGAATATGGACATGCAGACGTATCTTGGTAAGCTCGATCGTTTGATTGCTGATTTTAATAATCTAATGCCCTTCACTAGTGATGCAGAGACCATTTTACGGCAGCGTAATCAGTTCTTCATGGTTCTCGCCCTCGCTAGTCTCCCACCTGACCTTGACTCAATACGTAACCAAATCCTCTCTGGCCCTACTGTTCCTACCTATGACATGATTAGTGAACAGCTGTTACGTCTCTCCACTCCGCATGCTTTTGGACATCCATCTGCCCCCTTTGCTAATTCCTCCGCCCTTGTCTCCCACTCCTCTCACCGTGGTGGACGTGGCCGGAGACGTGGTGGCAAAAGTCGTCCTCGTTGCACTTATTGTCACCACTTTGGCCACATTAAAGCAGACTGTCGCACCAAAGTCTGAGAACAATCGAAATCAGCAAATGTGACTCAAGTTGCCGAACCTGCTCCACTAACAGATGTTACTATTTCTGCCGCTAAGTATCATGATTTCCTTCAGTTCCGAGCAGCATAGCAACCTGCCTCGCCTGTTACTGTCGTGGCTCAATCTGGTAATCCTGTTGCCTTTGTCTCTCAATCCTCCTCCCTTGGCCCATGGATCCTTGACTCCAGGTACCTCAGATCACATGACTGGTAACCAATCTCTTTTCTCTCAATTGTCTTTTTCCGACACCTTGCCGTTTGTAACCCTTGCAGATGGCTCTCACATTCCAATTCGTGGTATTGGTCAAACTCACCCCCTTCCTAATCTTTCTTTAAATTCTGTTTTGTTTGTTCTTGGTTGTCCCTTCAATTTAATTTCAATTAACAAGCTCACCCGCACACTTGATTTCTCTATCCTGTCTATTAATAATTCTGTCTTTGTTCAGGATTGACGTACCGGACGGACGATTGGAGCAGGACATGAGTCTAAGGGATTGTATCAGCTCTCACCACCAGTTGCTTGTGTCTCCACACCCTCACCAAAACTTACTCATCAGTGCCTCGGTCATCCTAGTTTGGAAAAATTACGCCTTTTGGTTCCTACCCTCTCTTCTCTAAAGTCCTTAGAATGTGAGTCATGT